>OY101448.1:44134098-45371598 GCA_956483635.1 Panzeria rudis | reverse complement strand
CATAGATACCGAGTGTAGAAAGCCTTTGAATCCTTTGCGTAGTGAAGCCGCTTTTGGATATATTATTATTAAGCGCGGCTAAATTCCGGTTGGGGAGAAATTCATTCTTTAACGAAGGTCCTATTCGACCTGCCCAGAGGAAAAAGCCTTGAGGCAGAAAATCTTTACTCATCGAAGCCGCTATTCGACATAGATATGAAGAATGTAGTAAAGCGAGTAGCAGATTATTTACAATTTTATTCTAGGTAGGTATCACAGGTACATAAGTACCTACATTGGTAGGTACCTATAAGAAAATTTTTAGATCTCACTGTGAATTTAAAGTCGAGAACAGAGGCCAGGCACTAAGTAGTACACAAAAAAAAAAACAAACACATACATCGCATAACCTTAGCCACACAGAGAAATAAGGAAAATATGCAATAAAAAACTAGCAAACACACAACCGCACTTATATATATGTATACATATTTATATATGTACATATGTACATTAAAGCGACTCACAGAAAAAATGTTTGTTAGCCCTCTCATGTTAAAGATCGGTCTTTTTTTAAGAGAAGTAACACAATCAGGCAATTAATGCCTACCAGTTAATTAATTAATGTGTTACCTTCTTTGGGAAAGGGATAGTGTAGAGAGAACAAGTGGTGAAGTGGGAGAGAGATAGAAAGCTTAATTCATTTACAACACTGCTATTGCGCGTTTTTTTATGTAGAGCAGTATTGCAAGCCCCTCTGGTGTCAAGTAGAGGAATCGAGTTGTTTAAGCTGTGTAGCCATTTTATTAGTTCTTTTACTTCGCCGATAGTTTTGCTACAATACCGACGAAGGAGGATGCTGTGAAGTGCATTAGGATATGTTAGTATTACTCGCCGCCGGTACTGCCAAAGTGATCAGTGATATGCCTTCATCACTTTAACAGTCCAACAACAACCAACACAATAACACACAATGCACATGAGAAAAATTTATGATATTGTTGGCTTGCCTGAAACTAGTCTCGAACTCAAGACCTCAGGGTTGGTAGTCAAACGCGCTAACTACTCAGCCAACAGCACCCTCAACAACATTTGCGGAATCTAGCGATGACCGCCCTTGAGCTGGACCGTGTCTAAATGAGGTATATTTTGGTAGTTTTTTGCATATTTTCGTATTTTCTCCAAGACAAAGTATGAAACAAATTACATCGTTTGAAATATATTTTGAAGCTGCATATAAAAACGCTTAAGAATTGTGTTTTTTATGGATTACCGCATTGCTGATGGTATGAATGGTAAAGTTTAATGCACCATTGGATGCAGCTTGCACAGATCCTTCAAACGATGTAATTTTTTTATATGTTGTCCTGGGAGAAAGTACGAAAATATGAAAAAACTACAAAAATATACCTTTTTTTGACACGGTGCAGCTCACGGGCGGTTATCGCTAGACCCCTCAAATGTTTTAGGAAATCTCGTTAAAAGGAACGGTCTTTGATCTGAGACGTTTTTCATCTTCATACAAGGCGTGTCGCTCTAATGTACATACATATTTACATCCATATATATGTATGTGTAGATATGTATGAATGTAACGACATACATATGTATGTATGTATATATAGTAGATAAAAGTCATAAGAGAATAATACGAAAAACAACAACAAGAGTGAAAAATCGAGTTAAAACTTGCTGACACCAACACAAAACAACCAAAACTGTCAAACCCACTAGTCAGCGAGTCAAAACGTGAAACAGCCACATCACACAAACAAGCATGCCTACATTTTACAACAAAAACAAATCATTATTATGATACCATACTGCCTATTTTTTTAAGATTTCTGTATATCACCCCACACGGCATTAGCATTTTTCATTCGTATCATTTTTCTAAAAGCCCCCCTCACACAACTTTCCTATTTATGTCTCATCCACCGTCCTTCAACTATTTACCGGTTCGGTTTTGTAACACCACAGACTCTTTATTTTTATTATTTTTTTATTTATTTATTTATTTTGTATAGATACCAGTCCTATATAAGAACATACATTTATACCCTGAAGGAAGCCAGGGGCCAAGTGTCTCCAAGGCACCACTTTTGTCGACAAGTTTGGTGACATTTTCACCGAATCGTCTACACTTTTTATTTGCCTTTAATGGGAAGAGGAGTTTTTGACAGCTACAAAATGATTTTTCATAGTCTCATTTTGTTGAGTTGAAAATAAATGCAGCTATGTTTACGCAAAACTCTGGCACAAAATACATCTTTGGTATTCATGAATAAGCGTGGATATTCATTTATGTCGATTTTGAGTTATTGATGCCAAATTACATTATTTTATATGCTCTTTTACATGGACCAACAATTTCGCTAATAACATGGATCCATTGCTATTTTTTTTTTTCTAAAAACAACGTAACTTCTTAATTCATTCAAATATTTTTCAACTCTTGTGAACTAAATCGACTTTCAATTGCGTGCTGGCAATTTATTGCCGTTGACAAAAGCACATAGCGACATGCCTGCAATTTTTACACAAACTTCTTACTACATATCTTTACATGACTGTACAAAAAAAAAGTTAGATAAAAATCACACAGAATCCGTGGTATTAAAAATAAAGTATTTCGGCTCTCCTGAAAAATTGGTTTTTAGACATAAGTACGCGCTTATTCAAGAAAACCACAAAACTAAAAGGTATCATAAAAATCTATTTAGGTCTCTATTATGATTCACAACTAAATTGATAGTTGAGTCGTAGTTGTCAAATTCTTATTATGCATTACAACATTCATCAAAGTGAGACAACTGTTTTTTTATCAGTTGTGTTTTAGTTTTTGTTTCGATTATTGTGTTGTTACCTTTGCTAAACTTTAAAAATGGTGATTTTAGGCGCCAATCTATCCCATTTGTCAACCAATATTGTTGCCATATCCATAAAACGTCAAGAAAAAATAGTAAGGCCAAAACTAATATTATTTAAAATATTTTGTGATGGCTACTATGGTTTGAAAAAACAGAGAGTATAGATAAGAACCTTTTTTCGAACATTATTTCGAAGCCAAATAAAATTAGTTGTGAATCATAATACAAAAAAATGGTTGAGTTGGGTCGTAACATTGACAACTGAACCTAGTTGAGTTGTGAATCATAATAGGGGCCTTAATTGCCTTACCTAGTAAAAAGTTTCATATGTGTTGACTAGAAGCATTAAAATGCACTAGTGAATCTCTGATGCCAATTTCTCAAAGCGGTCCAATAAGAACCACCTAGTCTATAGTAAGTCAGTAGTTCCGAGGTCACTAGTGGAATCTCAATGACAAGCAAATGCAATATGGAGCACTTTTTGGACAGCGATATCTCTCGAATGAATCAATTGTTTTTAATGAAAGTTTTAGCAATCGACATAGTTTTTTAAGGTTAAGAGCTAATTAGATTTTGGATTTGATCTAAATGATGGCTTAGTCAATTTCAAAGCATTTTTCCTTTCGAAAATTCGTGAAATACGCAAGAGTTCAATAATTGAAACTAATTCTTAATTAAAAAGTAAAATGTACAGTGTAGTCACTCAGAAGCTCTCGGAAGAACTTTATGCTGAGGAAGTGAAGCGAAAGCTGGGCCAGGGCCAGATGCATTAAATCCCCAACGATTATGTGTAAACCGCAATAAATCTTCCATTTACCTATTATGTGAATTTAAAGGAGGCGTGCAAAATTGAGTGTGTTTTAAAACTTTCTTCCGAGGCCAGAAGTATTTCATGTTATTGAAAATTCCTAAAACAAGAGGGAAATATAGTATTCCGTTGTTTAGTTAAACTTGTTGTCCTAAATAAATGCTTATACCATTGTTTCATAACACTTTTTACTTTGAGTTTTAAATTTTTGCATTAGTTCCCTTCAAAATGTTTGCGGAAAAAACTCGCAAAAATTTCTCCCTCTCCCTCACATTTAGAATATGCACTTACTTTTTTCCCTGGGAGTTATTGTAATTTATAATAGGAGGAACGGGAAAAGGGAAAATTTTCCCGGGGAGGTTTTATTTAGAATAGAGGAACAGGGAATAGGGAAAAAAGTCCCGGGGAACTGTTATTCATAATTGGGCTGGTAATCTATAAGATTCTGAAATTCCCAAGAATATCAAAAATAGTGCTGATTTTTTCATCATTACGATATTTGGTTATTAAACTTAGTGATTTGATGTGAGTATTTGAGGGTGAGTATTTCTATATAAAAATTTACACAATTATCAATCCATCAATCTACGCTTCTCAAAAACAGAAATTCGTACATACAATTTGCGTTATACCTAGTCACAATAGAAAAATTTACTAAGTTGTATGTATACCTAGTTATTGAAGCCATAAACCATTTAAAAAGTTACTATAAAGCATTGAATCGTTTAATATTTCCGTCACCAACTCTTACTAGAAGAAAATATTACTTTTAGTCTTTTGTACTAAGTATGTATGAAATACCTTGTTATTCACTTCTGTATGCGAATTTGGTAATATTCCTCCGAATGGCATGTATGAAAATTAGGCTTATAGTCACATTAGCGATATAGTCCACAATTTGCGTGCAACTAAAGGTTGTGACTATAAGCGAAAAGTACTGTTTACCCTTTCTTATAAAATTATAAAAAATTGTTATTGCCAAATCACAAAAATGTGTTTTGAGATCGCAGTTACGTGTTGTCCATTGGTTTGATGAAAATCTGAATATTTCACCTAAAATCGGTATTTGCTAATTTTTTATGGAAAAGGCAGCCCTGCACACAGCCCGCGAAGCGATTTAGCTTGTTTGCGGAAACACCCAGGTCTATGGCGGGAATCGAATGTACGACCACTGGACTCACAGGCTAGCAACGCTACCAATGAGTCACAGCGGATTGAGAATAACGTTTGATAGCAAATAACAACACATTTCAAACGTTTGACCTTATGTTTGTTGGGATTATATATTGGAAAAAATCGTAGCTTTTCTTTATTTCTTTTATTTGATATTTTATATAAATATGTATGCACCTATCTACATAGATAAATATCTACAACTTATTCATGCATACAAACATATATACCCTGCAGACAACGCGACTAGTTAGGCTTGCCAGACGTACTGTTTTCAGCAGTATGCCTACTTTTTTTTATCCAATGTACTATTTTCTGCTTTGCGGTATTATTGCTTGCATATATGTAAATCATCACATTTATAGACCGTATATGCAACAATATCTTATTTTCAGGGACTGTAAGTAACAGTTGTCGACTTCAAACATTATTTTATAACAGTTATTTTGTGAATATAAAATCAATCTAAGACTGTTATTTTTCAACGAAAAAATTAAAAGGCGGATGAAACTCTTAAAAAGGGAGTTTTTTTCTTATATAAATTGGAAAAAACTGTACGCAAGAACATTTTCTGCATTTAAAATGATATTGAGCGATCTGCGTTAAAACTTTTTTGTGGAAAATTAAATAAAAAATATGTTCAATAAATTAATTAATTAAATTACTACACACATTTGCCCAATTCAGAACCTGTTGTGTGTGTGTTGTAGATCGTATAAATGTTGTTGGTAATTTGCAAATAAACATTTATTTAAAAACATGTTTATTTGAAAATTACCAACAACATTTTTACGATCTACAACACCTACAACATGTTGTAAATTGAGCAATTATATCAGATAGATCCAATAAGAACAAAAAAAGTAAAAAAAGGCGGAAAAACAAAAGTACCCATAAAGTGAGTTTCATTTTAGGACGGGAAAAGTAAGACTCTTAAAATGAATTTTATTTTATGACGGAAAAATAAAGCTTTCTTTTTGAGAGTTTCATCTTTCATTTTTCCGTTGAAAAATAACTCTTAACCGTGGAGATGAGATCGTATTTCTAAGATCCCCATAGATTGTGGAACCGCACGTCAATACGAATCTACTAGTATATGAGAGTATAGGTTTAACATAGAGGTTTTGAGTTTTTGGAAAACTGTTATTTACGCTCCCTGCTTATTTTTATGTAATACATATTTACTAGGGTATTCATTTAATCGGACTTCTACTTTAATCGGTTCATCACTCGACTAATTAATCGCCGTTTTGGTTTAATCAGTTCATTTCGTTATTAATCGCTTAGCAGATTAATAAAGCTTTTTCATAAATTAAATAATTTCAGTAAATAAATTAAAAACATTATTTTCATATTATTTTAGTTTTGGTACCTACTTAGTTCGTATGTAAGTGCATATCTGTGCGCATATTTTTCGTTTTTAGGTGCATTTGTTAAGCGCTTAAAATCAGTTTTTAGTTGCATGATAGTCCGAGCCCTGCTAATTACATACGACCACGTTGTACTAGTCCATTTCAGCTAAAATGAACCACATAGTCCAATAATATCCGCAGGGTAAAAATATATCGATATACATATGTATGTATACGTGTATGTTTGTATGTATGCATTTTTATTACTTTTTTTCTTGTGAAAGAATTCTTTTATTTTTATTATCTGGCTGCTCTTTGCTAACGATTCTTCTTCTTCACTTTTGTTTTGTGGGGGATTTTTTTGTCGTTAAACAATATGGGGGGAAAGAGGTTTTGCTAAGACGAAAAAGCAAGGAAAACTAATTGTATGGATGCATATGGGTACATTTGTTTGTGTATAGATTTGTGAGCATATACCTAAGTATGTATTTACATATGTATGTATGAGTGAGTGAAAGGTTGTTATAATAAAAAACAGCAACAAGAACTAAAAAGAAACGACGTCAAACCCCAAGACAATCTATCTTCTTTGTTGTTTCCTAAAATAAATTGTAGTTTTTTGCCCTTACTCTTCTTGACGCCTTTGGCCTGTTCTTAAAAAAGAAATTTGTTGTTTGGCGTTTTTTCTTTAATTGAATAAAATTTGATGCAAAATACACGATAATTCGCAAAATGACTACCTGGCACTTCTACAGGCGCTACGGAAAAGAACAATCTGTAAAATGGAGGGGAATGTTGTTGATATTTCATGACGTGGGCTCGTTGAAACCTACAGATAATGGGAAATATTGTACCTATGTATGAATTTCGAAATACTTCGACCATGATGAAATTTATGACAAACGACTTTATTTTTCGAGGTTAGCAACCCATTGGATTTTAGAATCGAATTGTAGCAGTACCTAGCTACAATAGCTTAAAATTCATTTTAAAACAAATAGTTTTTGAAGTATGCTTTAGTAAAAATTTATAGGAATGAACATTTTTTAAAGTACCTACCTACCTATGTACCTACACTTCAAACCCAAATAATTTTTGTAGAATGTGGCAGATAGGTAATCTCGAATATTTAATTTAAGCAAAATGTTTAAAAATTAGTAAAATAACACCATTGGAACGCCGCAATGATTGTTATTTAAAAATTTGGAAAAGTTTACAAATATGTACATACAGAAGTACATACGGACATCTTAAAAATATGTATCTTCGTAGTACGAAGAAGCTCAATTTTCACAAAACCAAATTTTTGATAATTACATAGATATTTTCATAATGGGAAGCTAAAAAATTAAATTTCTTTCGCCCTTATTAATATTGAATTATTAGTTAAGATTAACTGCCAGTCCAACAATGTCGACAAAAAAAATTTTTTCCATATAGGTACATATTTACATAGGTACCTAGGTACATATATTGAAAAACAAACATTAGTTTGTTATTATTGTTTTCAAAAATTGTTCCATATAGGTACATATTTGCATAGGTACCTAAGTATGTATATTGAAAAAACAAACGTTAGTTTTTTATTACTGTTTTCAAGGCCTACCTACATATAAATATACCTCCCTACCTATGAAAGAACTTTTCTTGTCGACATTATGGGACAGGCAGTAAATTTTTTGGACTGATATTTTAGATCTTTTTAAATTTTATCTATAAAAATTTAAGCCCAGCCAGAGCTACATAGGCAAAACATTTATTTCCCTCCCCAAAACTGTCAAATTGTCCACTATTTCTATTGCGCTGCCTTAAAAATATTAGGTAGCATAGGTGGTAGGTACCTAAATACTCTGTTTCCCCGCCCAAAAATTTCGAAAATCATTAGCTGTATCCGAGCTTGATATGCCAGATAGAACTTATCAGAATGGAATTCACATAAACAGACTACACGACTCTGAATTTAATAAAGGTGTTTAATTTAAAAATTTACAGCTTTCTACTAAGGTACCCGCAGACAAAGTAACTAGTATGTAGTTAGAACTATACTAGTTACTTTTTACTTCAGACTAGTTGCCTATATGTGCTTTTTCCATATATCGAACTATGGATTTTAAAATTATATTGTCACAGGAGTCCAACTAGTTTGTCCCAGTTGGAATACTAGTTGTTGTAAACTAGTACGCTTACTAGTTTTTTATTTATAGTTTTGTAACTCGTAAAAAAAACTTTGGCTCATCCGGGGTTTGGTGTTTACTTTATATTGCCGATCACAGTACATCCATATTTACGAGTATGTAAGTGTGAATGTATCATACTAATGCCTTTTTGACTCAGTAATTAAATATTTATTTAGCTAATTTCATTTTAATTTAAATTGTAATTAAATACAACTTCTGTTTTTCAGTTGTATTTAGTTGTTCTTATTTAATTGTGACAAAAATATGGTAGCACCATAAAATACCACAAATTTCCTCTACATTTCCAAAAAAGCAGCTGTTCAACATAAATAAAGAAAAATTAAAAAAAAATTATTTTTCTTCATTCAGGAAATAAGAATAATGAATAGTTTCTGCAATCTTTTTAAAATAATAAAAACAGCTTACAAAATCACAAAAAGACAAATATAGACAAAGAAAGCCCAAATTTCTCGACAACAAAAGTTGAATTGTTAGCGGCCACAATTTTTTGTTTCCACAAGAACAAGAAGCAGTCAAAATCATATGGTAATTTATAAAACTTAATTATTATTTAAATATGCAGTCAAAAAGACAATTTCGTATTTAATTATAGCTTAAAAATAATTACAACTTAATTATCAAGTATGTTGATATTATACAAATCAAGCGATTTGAGCTTTATTTATTAAAATACTACGTTGACAACACTTTGCAGGCGTTAGTAAATGGAAATCAATGAAAGATAGAAGAAAAACACACTCGAACGACAAACTGAAAGACAAACGGGCTGACGAACAACCAAACAAACGAAACGACACACTAAAAGTTGTTTATTACGATGTTTGTATTTACATTGTACATACATATAAATATATATATATGGATTTGTCTGCCTGGTTTCGTAGTTACCCAGCGGAAAATATAAGGAGTACGCCTTCTAGAAGGCCTCTGTACTACTTTTGTATGTACAAGGTCTACTCGCTCCTTTCCATACTCATATATTTTTTACACACGTTGTCATTGCGGGGAAGGTCTTCCTTCTAAAAAGGTAATTTTGAAGTTTCTAAGGAAGGTCTGTCAAAAATAAAATGGATGTAGGTATGTACATTTTTTTGATCTCGATATTTTTATAGCAGCTTCATTATTTTTTTGATTAATGTGATTTTTTATTTCGAACTATTTCCTTTCATCTAAAGTAATTTTCATACGGTTGTAATTATTAAGAGGGAGGGCGGAATAAGTATATGTAAGTTAATCAGCTCCAGTATACATACAAACAGCGATGCCAACATTTTCAAAACAACAAGCGCAAAACACCATCCCAAAAAGCGCTATAATTTAATTAGTCGATAAGTGCTAAAATGAGCTTAATTTTAATAAAACAAAAACTCTTAGATTAAACAAAATGTATATATTTAATTTTTCAAAATGTATATATTTCATTAGTTAATGAATTAGTAGTAATTATATACATCATACTTCTTGTATTACTTTTGAAAAAATTCATTGTACTGAATACTCTCCCGAGTTCAGCGTTTGAATATGGAAAGATCAATATAATAATGACGAAACTGGTAAGTTTTAAGTTATCAACACATTTTTCATATTCTTTCCCACAGACTTTGACAAATTGCTTAATATTCACTGTTATATGTATATAAAAGGCACTAAAGGAGCTAAATATAAGAAAACAAAAGCACCAGTTTAGCGCTGTTTTAAAAAAGCGCTAAAAGATAAAAATGCGCTTTTTAGGTGGACAAAAAGCGCTAAATCTAGCGCAAAAAGCACGAAGTTGGCATCGCTGTATACAAATTACTTGCGAACAAACAATATGAGAATGTTTGTTATTTATAAACTAAATTTTTGATGAACAAAACGGATTTAGTATGCTTTGGCAAAAAAATGCTACATGGAACGATTCCCTAATTGAAATGGTGCGGAATGATTCCCTAAAAGTAACGGTGCAGAATTTTTAAAGGTTCATTTTTTATCGTTCCTCGTTCAGTAATTGCAAACCGTCTTGAGCAGTAATTTGCTTGTTTTGACAAACGTCAAAGCCAAACATTCAAGACCGTTTGTTACATTTGTTTCGTTCACTTCTTTATGTTTAATTATTTGTATAGAGAATGATTTATTTACTTATGTTTATGATAGATTTTATTATTTGAAAAAAATTTTTGATTGTTGTGGGCTATTTTTTTTACAAATATTTTACGAAAACAAAGAATATTTATTGTTATGTCAAAAAATTAAATTAAGCCATAAAAAATTATCTAGTTCCTCGTTCGGTCACTGCTCAAATGAAAAAACCGGAACGATGAACGAAAGGAACGACCTAGTGCGTTTAGTTTTTCGGATCGGTCGGAACGATTCCACAAAAGGAACGATTTTGCCCAACTCTAGAATGAGGATCTTATCTTTTATACCGAAGAGCCATGGTCTTCTGTAAGTGTGTCTCCACATCTGATGAATTTATATCATGATGAATGAACAGCTTCATATAACAAACTTGGCATAAAAATACTCTTTTTTTATGAAGTAGTTCATTCATCATGATCACGGTTGCCAATTTAGCGCGTTTCACGCTAGTTTTAGCGCGTTTTAACTACGCCCAACCCGCTTTTTTTCGTCTTAGCGCGTTTGCGCTTGAAAATAGCCCGCTTTGGTTAAAAATATTTGTCAACTCTGTGATTTAGCGTGTTTTGAGAAGGGGAATAGCGTGTTTTGGTTATAAAAATTTGACAACGCTGATCATGATATAAATTCATAAGGTGGACATCCAGTAAGGCATTCCTTAGCAGTTAGATAAGCATAGTAATTGAATAAATAGATCTATAAGCACGCTTTTAATAAGGCCTGAAGTAAAAAGGTCTTCTGAGTTTTCCCGCTAAGTAACGACGTCAGCCGTTTGAATACTTGTTATTTAATTTTTTGTTGTTTTTGTTATTTGCAGCTGATTTTACTGCTATCTAGTACTATGTCGATTTTACTTTGCATTCGTCTGGGGTTTCTTGTTGTTGAGATTTTTTTCTTTACATTTCATTATTTTATTATTATAATTGGAAGAGTAGAGGAAAGAGAGTCAGTTCGTTCATTATGTAGTTGTTGCTATTTGCTGGTTTTGTTCATATTTTTATATTTCTTTATAAGTATTTATGGATGTATGCTGTGTACTTGTTCTTTGCCTTTTTGCTGGTTTAAATGTTGCAAATGTGTGTGTGTGTGTGTATCGGTTTGTGATTTTTTTAGTTGGTTCTGTTTACTCGAAAGTGTGTGCTTTTGTTGTTGGAATTTTAGCCGCATTCACAGCTGAACACTAAACAACTCATTAGATCACCTACTCACCAACATATTCGCTATCTGACTCACTGGCAAACTCACCAATTGTCTATTTCACACACTTATCCATACATACATACATATAGTACATACACTACGTCGTACAATCTCAAAAGTATTCATTAAAATTGTGCAATTTTTTTTTCTTTTTAATTTATTTTATACCTACCTATTCTTTTGTATTGTCGATTTCTGCTTTGGTCGCGGCTGCTGCGATTGACGCTTTATCTTTCTCTTACTGTTGTTTTCCTACAATATCTGTTTGCTAGCTCAGCATGGTTCTTCTTGATAAAAGGTTGTATACATTTCGACCTATGGTAACCAAAAGTTCCAACTAGAATTCTCAAATGTTAACCTTCAGAGTTTTGTATTAATTCTGTAACGTAATCTCTTGAGGTCTTGTATGTACTTAAGTAACTATAGGTGGATATACATGAATACATATACCTATGCACACATTCATACATATCTATAGAGATATGTATGTATGCACGTGTAACTTATATAAGTATGTATGTATGTCTGTTTTATGCTCATACATACTATTTATTTCAGCTGGTTATCATTCCATTTAAAAGAAACCTTAAATATGTACCTACATATGTACATAGGTATTTAGGTAGGTGGAATACCTACAAACAGATATAAATATGTAGGTACATATATACATTAGAGCGTTCAAAAAATAAAATTTTTGTTCCGGCTGCGAAATAGGTACTTTCCGTGGCTCGAGAAAAGATGTCTGCTAAAAGCGGAGCTCTTAATAGGTATTAATATTTAGAGTTCGCTCATCGCAAATTTCTATTTCCCATACAAATTACATGGGGAAATTCTTTTCTTAAAAATGTATCTCACGAACTAATGATCTAATCAGCTATGCAGATGTTGTAATGATGTGGGGCGATATGTATACAGTTGAATTGCAGTTTATTTAAAAAAAAATTAATTCCGTTAATTGTAAAGGAGTCCTAGAAAAAAAGCTTTTCTATTTGTCAACACTTCTTTGGTACCAATTACATGGAGTTTACATCGTTAAAATGCGGACGTTCATACTGCAAGGCTGGTGAAACAGTGGATTGATTAACAGAAAGTACCTGTACTGCAATGGCCTCCCCATTCTCCCGACCTTAATATTATTGAAAATGTATTGATTGATGCGATTTAAGAACCCTAAACCAGCACTGATGGTAGGGTACTCCCGTAGTGTAATGGATAGTGTGCTATACTATTATCCGGCGGTCGCAGGTTCGATTCCTGTGAATACCATAGGTGACTGTCCAAAAATAGCCTGTAGTATTAAAAATAAAGTCTTTCAGCTCTCTAGAAAAATTTGGTTGTAAGACATACTTACGTACTTATTCAAGAAAACTACATAAAAGCTTGAGCACCTGCGTACGTACATGTATTGCTAAAATAAAAACAAATTCGAGTTTGTTCAAAAAGGGGCACAAAATAATACAAAATGACGACACAAAAGTGTATTTAAAACAAAGGGGTACAAGAAGTGGCAAGACGGTAAAAAAAGGGGCAAAATGCGACTTTAGTCGCACAATGGTAACGCTGGATCCAATCTACATGGCTCGTACGTACATAGGTATTTTTATAGAAAACAGAATGTGCTACAAAAAGTGCCTTAAATCATTTTTTCCTAAACTGTCTCATTCCAAAGTTATTCATACTCATAGTTCAATTCATATTGAATTGACTAGGAATTGAACTTTGAGTTCAAATAAATTTAGAACAAGACAGTTTACTAAAAAATTATTTGAGACACTTTTTGTACAATATTCAGTTTTCTATTAAAATATGAACGAATCATGTAGATTAGATCATAAGTTCGTGAGATACAACATTTGTAATAAAACAACAACAACAAAAATTCCTATGTAATTTGTATAAGAAATAGAAATATGCGGTGCGCGACCTTTAAATATTAAAATTAAGAGCTCTGCTTTTCAAAATCATCTTACTTCTTAAGCGTAGTATGCAGTTCTCACTGAAATTCAGGTTTAGAGTTTTGCATTTATTTCTACACGGAAAAACTATCGTGTAGAGTTCTATACAGAATTTTGTTTGCATACACACAAATTTATATATTTTTTAATTTACAACACACAAACACACTAAAAATTAATTGCAATGTACGAAAAATTAGAAATGTCAAAAATTCCGTGACCAAACAATTGTCTGAACATAAATTTTTGTTTCAGTTGACGGAACAAATTCTCCACTTATTGTTATAACATGCCTGTAATAGACAATAAATGCCAAAATTCCGTATACTTTTCTTTTGGAACTGCGTACTAGTAAACGGAAATTTCTTTAAGAAATTTACCAGCCTGAATTTCAGTTTGTTTTTTTTGCACATACTTCTTATGGCAGCCTGAATTTCAGGCAGAGCTGCATACTACGCTTTAAGGTATTTCACAAGGGAAGTTAAAAAAAATGTTTTTTTGCAGAAATTTGAAAAATAGTTGAATTGCCTACGAATTGAACTTTGAGTGTGAATAACTTTGGAATGAGAGGGTACATTGGATTATTAGTTCGTGATATACTAGGTACCTACAACATTTTTAAGAAAACAAAAATATTTCCCGATGTAATTTGTATGGAAAATAAAAATCTGCGATGAGCGACCTCTAAATATTAAAATTAAAAACTCTGCTTTCAACAGACATCCTGTGTCAACCCACTGAAGGTATTTTGCTGCGGTTTTTGAAAAAATTATGAACTATGAACTATATACCACCTACTAATATTTTATAATAGGAATCTATTCTGCAATCATTCTTCCCATTCATAATTTAGCGAAAAACATTTTGATTGATTTTTAAATTTCATAAGCAGGTACCTATGAATCGTAGGTAAAATATTTCTGAATTAAAAATGTTTAAGCAAATATTTTATCTGATTCAGTAAATATTTTTGTTTGAGTTCGGATTTTTTTTACTGTGGAATACTACACAAATTTCCAAAATTCTTTTTAGTAAAAGAATTTGTAATTTAGTAAATTGTTTTGTTTGAATTAAAAAAAAAGTTCATTTGTCCGTGTTTGGGAAGTGCGATTAATCAAAATTATGATTAATCAAAATGCTGATTAATCAAATGTTTGAGTTTTGATTAATCTAATTTTAATAACGCAACATTCGGTAACTGTTTACTCGTTAAATTGGTAAAATGTCCCATATATTTTGCTGTAAAAAATTTTTTTAAATCAATTTTACAGCAATAAAATATATGGAAAATTTTACCAATTTAACGAGTAAACAGTTACCGAATGTTGCGTGAACTCCACCAATGTTATTCAACCCAATTATTCAAAACGAAGTTATTAAAAATCCTGATTTCAACTCCCAGAAAATTTAAACAGATACATACATTGCCTAAACTGGGAGACCTTAAGCCCTATTCCACCTGGTTATGTACATTTAGTGTCATTAATATTCGGTTTTATATATAAAAATATTTTTATTTTTTAATCTTTTATTGACATTATATTTTCCAGCGCAAAAACAACACAAGAAACGCGGTATTAACGTGTATGGCTATTCGTCACGGAATAACAGTAGGAAAACAAAAAACACGTTTTAAATAATTAAGAAAACATTGTTGTTTCAGATCAGTGGTGGCCGGCCAAACATACCCTCTCTAATTCTTTGTTTGTGTATGTGCTTCGCGGGTAAAAAGATAGACAATGTTGAGGGTAAAATACAGTCTATGCTCGCGAGCATAGGAAATTGAGAAATTGGCCACCACTGTTCCAGATGATGTGGTTACAGTTACAGCAATTACAACAACAAATCAACTACCGGCTACAAAAATAAATAAATGCCTTAAAATCTAATCCTGAAACGTGAGAGGTCGAAGAACGATATGAAATATGTATGTATGTACAATGGCGAGCAAAAGTGAGTGTATGTTTCTGTATCTTGCCTTTCTGATAATATTAAAAATATGTAATCAAGCTTCTTAAAAATTTTTTTACTACATATTCGATGTAATTAACCAAGCGGGAGGGAGTATAAAATCTCCGAAAATAGTGTTACGTGTTATGTGAATAGCAAATAAACTAAAATCTAAATTTTCAAATGTCAAAAACTGCTTTATGGTAAATAACCAGAGCTATTAAGCTTTAATAAGATGAATGTGTTATTCCAAGACTTTGAAAAAGAAGAAATGTTGCTCCACAAAAACAACCGAGGCCATTTAACAAAGTATGGGAAAAATAAAAGCACAACATCTTTAACTACAAAAGAAGGATCGGCGAAAGGAAGAAAATATTTAAAATATTTTGTGATTTACTATGGTTTCAAGAAACAGAGAGTATAGATAAGAACATTTTTTTCGAACATTATTTCGAAGACAACTAAAATTAGTTGTGAATCATAATACAAAAAATGGTTGAGTTGGGTCGTAACATTGACAACTCAACCTAGTTGAGTTGTGAATCATAATAGGGGCCTTAATCACAGTCTAACCATACGCGACACGAGCCTGAAGATATTGCCGTCTCAGTCGAAGTGGCCGGCATCACAAGAGAAATAAGAAAGTATTAGTGTTTCGTTTTGTTTTGTTTTACGCATCCATTTGTTAAATGTGCAACACTTTTAATTGGATAAAATGAAACACCAACACGTAATTGTTGCCTCTTTCTCAACTAGCCGGCATAAAAAGCTGATTTGGGCAATTTTCAACTGTCAAAGTTGACGTGTCTGGTTAGACTGTGCCTTAATCTTAATAGCTCTGCTTGGGTGCCATAAAGCAGTTTTTGCCATTTTAAAATTGTGATTCTAGTTTATTTGCTTAGTTAAATCATAATTTTGATAAAATTTTATGCATGCATAAAACAATATGAAATATGAAATATAGGACTGATATGGCACTACTTTCAATTGCCCAATAGAAACAGTGTTGTCATATCGTAAAAAACTTCCGATATGGCAACAAGTATGTCATATCGTTTTTTGCCATATCGTAAAAAATCGTCATTTCTGGCAGCTATGCTTCCAATTGTTGCCATTGTCATGAATAATTTTCATGTTTTTATGAACAAACAATTATAAATTTTAATAATTTGCTGTGAATGACTACGAAAGAGGAAAAACACAATATACCTAAGTAGAAATAAAATAAATAAATATTCAAATTTGAAAAATATAGAAAAAAAAACATAAAAATTTTGTTTAGTATTTTAATTTATTAAATAAAAAACAATTAACTTTGTACATGTAGTTTCAATTGAAAAAGTGCGATATGTGCAAATTATAAAAAAATAATCGCATTAGCCACCGCAGCTCATATAGTTTGCGGTTCCTTGTGAAGTGGTACTACATATCAGAAAGGCAAGATACAGAAACATGCACTCACTTTTGCTCACCAGTGTAAGTACATAGGTATGTACAACACTTGCAAAAAAAAAACTGATCAATAATAATGAATAAAATTAAGAAGAAGAGGAAGAAAGAAGCAAATGCTTTAATGTGTTTTTTAGCCGATTTCAAATGAAGACAGAAACTGAAAAAGAAGTACGTAAAAATAAATAAAAAGAAAAAATAAAATACATATAGGCACTACATACATAAATCTATGTATTTACCTATATAGCTCCATATGTACATAAATAACAAATTAACAATAATATCTTACATACAACCATGCATTCATAGTAAGTCCCGGTCTACACGTGCAATTTTTGTTGCAGCAATTCTTATTTTTTAGGTAGAAGGAGCGAGAAAGAAATAGATGTGTTATATGCCTATTTCTATTTCAAATTGCATGAGTAGATGGGGACTAAAGAAAGTAAGCTTGGCGAAATGAAAAAAGATGTACATAGGTACATACATACATGCATACATACATATGTATATACTCAATTACTCATGCATACAAAAGTTTGTTTTAGTGGTGAGAAGAGCCGCAAATGACCAACAATAATAAAAGCAACAACACAATGACACAAAAAATGTACAATCTCAATTGTCAACAAGACGTGTGGAATGGAAAGTTTTCAGAAATAAATAATAACATCTGAAATAAAATATGATAACATAATTTTTAGACTAAAAAATCGAAATACATACATACATACTTATGTGTGTATATTAGGGCCGTTCTTTTTGGGGCAAAATTTCTCCATCGCATTACCGAATGCAATTTCCTGTCCGAACTATTTTTTTTATTAGTTGAAAAAAAATTTTTTTTTCATTTATTTACATTTACACCCCGTCTAGACCAAAGCGAATTAATATCAAGTAGCCTTATCATTACAACAACGCAAATACAAAGTTGTTGTAGGATTACTTTTATTTGTAGGTTGACAGTCCGGGTTAAGGTTTTTCTCTTTTTTATATGGAGTTTGAGTGATGGGGTGCAGTCAGCTGACCACCAGCTGTGTTGATAAGGCTATCTGGTACTGAATTCACCTTGGTCTAGACTATCAATAGATATGTTAACATGTATTGCAATGTATACTGCTCGGTCTTGTACATACATATTTATTGCTGTTAATGAATGTCGCAATAATTGTTACATAACAATTTTTCAGTACCATACGTCTATACCTGATCTAATTTTATCATGATAAATGTCAAACTCCATATCACTGCGACCAGACGTGCAATTTTTATTTCTGAACATAAGAAATAACGTCGGCAGAATAACGTCACAAAAAATGTCTGTGTTCAAACTTCTGTTAAGGGCTGGGTAAACGTAGTGATGTTTGGACATAATTTGTATATATTCGAGTAGTAAACTTGCACGGCATTTTATAAATTTTTTATATACCTATTTTACTTCATTATTTTTGTATTTATAAAAATTTTATGGATATGAACATAAATAATGTGCAAATAATTAAAGAACAATTTAAATATTTTGTTTACTTGCTTTCTTTCTTCTTTTTTTTATATATAAAAACAAGCAAATTATACAGAAACCAATACATATGTACATACTAAATACGACAGCTTGTGCCCTAACATAATTGCTCTGGCTTGTGTTTGAACATTAATTTCCAAACATGTGTCCGAACACTAACATTTACTGTCCACACAGTAATTTTTTGCGTTAGCAACAGTTTTTGACAGTTGCCAACACAAAAATTTCCAAACTTATGTCTCGTCAAGACCCGGTGTATAGGAAAACCAGCTGACATAAAATAAAATATTTCTCAATATAAAGTTTGACATTTGTCATGATAAAAATATATCGGGTATAGACGTAGGGTTAACAACTATTGCTAATATGAAATGATATTTATTTATTTAATAATTGAGTTATGAATTTTTAGTTGAACTGTATGGTTTTTATCCAAAGTTATTTAATTAGTTTGGCTTATGTTCATTTTTAATTTAATCTTTCGATCAAATTATTTTTTATTTAAGAAAGAAATTCTAAAGCATGTGAATATTGAACATTCAAAGAAAACTTGGATGTACGGAGGGTTGAACTGACCACCAAGTCTACTCGTCAGAGTCCAAACTTGCCTTATATATTTTTTATTTAAATAAATTGAAAAAAATTTAATGTAAATATGTTAATTTGTTTTGACAATTGCTTGAACAAAAAAGTTGCTTTGTTGTATCAATTCGCCGATGAATATACCTTATTGATCTACCTTGACAACAATACAACAAAAAACTAGATGATGCTTGTAAAAAAAAAAATATACGTGCTGGACGTGGATTATGCACAAAACTAGCACAACCAAAAATAATCAGCTGACGTTATGCTGCCAGCTGTATACTTATTTCACCATGGGTATACCTATTCTGTATAAACACATACCGTGTATGTATGTACCCAGTTTTAGTTAACTTATTTAAATGTTAAAATTTTTGTAAATAAATTAAACTTCAAGAATTGAAAACTCTTGTCACAAAGAATCATTAAATTGTTGAGAATTTTTAAATATGATAAAAAATACTATAAGATTAACGAATTTAACAAATCCCCGAATTTAGGATGTGCTATTCTCGAAAAATCCTTGAAGTTATGTATGAATTTGTATTTTGTATTGTTAACGTTGGTTTGATTTTTTCTTTATACATATGTACATACTTACATACCTACATACATATGTAAGTATATATCTACGTCAGTAAGGTACACACAGAAAAATTTCAATGTAAAATCGTCGGAAACCAGGTTAATTTAACATTTTTCGGTAGTGATTTTGCTTCATAGGCGTTTCATGTTACTTCAACATGGTTTACAATAATCTTGAAGGAACATTTATCTTTTTGAATTGACTATACTTCATGTTGTTTTAATATTGCAGTACAGTTAAATCAAAACGAAGTTGATACAAAAATAATACGAAAAATCATGTTGAATCAAAGTTATTTCGAGTTGAAACAATGCGAATTTGATATTGGAACAACACAGAGAATCATGTTGAATCAAAGTTATTTCAAGTTAAAATAACGTGAATTTGATATTGAAACAACACTAAGAACCATGTTGAATTATAGTTATAACAAACTAAAACAATATGACTTTAATGTAGCTATTTTAATAATTATTTTACTTACGCGATAGTTATTAGCATACGCATCAGAAAACTTTGTGTTGTAGTTGGCTGCATCAGCCAAGATTTGAGCTCGTGCCACTTGCATGATAGTCCACGCGCTAGCCACTGCAGCCACAACAGCTTAAAACTTTACTTTAACTATACAGTAGTTGTGATTTAACTGCCATTTGCTTAAGCGCACTTTTGACTTAACTGCGCAAAATTATAAATTTGTGTCACTATTCTTTAAAATCCCATAGAAATTAATTTTTTAAGCGCACTTTTTATACCTGCACTTTTAAATTAAGTGCCTTAAATTTTTGGCATTCCAAAACTATTTTCATACAAAAAATCAATCTTAGCTACATTTTGATTTAAGTGCACAAAATATTTATTTTCTGTGATTATTTTTCAAAATACTTTTTAAGTGCACTTTGTATACCTGCTCATTTAACATATTTTTCGCAGTTTTAAACTATTTTCATATAAAATGTCAAAGTTAACTGCACACACTAAATAATTGTGTTTACGTGCAGATTAAAGCAGGTAAGTGCATTTAAGCTAACAGCATTTTGACTTATCTGCACTAAGAATCGTGAAAAGTTGATTGTGCAGCTAAGTCAAAATTACTGTACACTAAATAAATATCCATCGTATGTAAAATGAATTTAATTTTAGTTCGACCTGATTTAAATAATTATTTAACATAAAATTTTTTTGAAATTAAAGTTATAGTCATGTTGATTTAAAACGAAGTGTAACGTTTATAGCAAAGTTGTTTTAACAGTGAAAATTTTCAAAACAAAGTGATTTAAGTTTAGATTAATAATTTTTCATTTCAAATTAATATGAAACAATGGTAATTTTAAGCCAGCAGCAGTAAATTTTCGCTGGAAATTCGTGTTTTGTCGTCTACAAAGCCGACACATGTAAGAATAAACAATAACACGACAAGTCACATAACTAAGCACAACAGTGAACTGTAGAAATGAACAAAGCAAATAAACACGATCACACTTAGGGTGGGTTTTTAATGTGAACATTTAAACTTACTTTGAAACTGTAATCACTTAATCTGAGAATAAATTTAATTGAGTGCTACTTATGTTTGCCATTTTTAAGTGGAAGCATAAACCTCTCAATATTGCCATACTAAATAATAAAATATAACATCTCTGATGAGCCGGCTTTAAGGTCTATTTAGTAAAAACGTGTCGCGTTTGTGGGGATCAGCTGGCAAAATCTGTAACATAAACAAACCTTATTGCTGTTTACTAAAAACGTATTGTCTCTTTTGTCACGTAGAAAATCTACAGAAAGTAGATTTATATATAGCAAATGTCGAACTAATACCAAAGGCATTACAATTCAACACTAACGGCTGACAAAATTGCTTTGGGGTGATATGTTTTCAATAACTAACACCTAAAGTTGAGCGGCACTGAAAGTTCTAAAGTTACGTGATACGTTTTCACTAAATACACCTTTACAAATTGCAGGAAATAAAAGAAAAAGAAGATAACATAAAAAAGAAACAATAGAAAACTTAAGAAATAATTGTTATGTGCTGGGAAATAAAAGTATAGACGCGTTTACAACATAAAAACAGAATTTATATCATATTATTAATATATATATGTACATATATATTGAAAAAAGTACAATGGAATGTGTGTGTTCAGATATAGTTATTTTTTACAGCTTAAGCCACCAACGTTGGCCGCTTCAGCTGGGCAATAGAAGCAGTTAATTATCGTCTTAAAACAAGAAAACAAAGATTAAGGATTACTAAATCTTTAATGTTCACATTAAAAACCAACCCTTAAACGACAAATTATTTCTTGTAAATTTAATATGATTTCAAATCACAATTGCGTCATGTTGATTTTACATGCCCTTTTTTTCTGTGTGTACGTACAATCATTTATATTTTTCTACTCCAAATACGTTATTTTATTAATATAAAAAAAAGCGCCATTAGCAGACACATTAATTTTTAAATGTGTTTGTTTTCTTGACTTTTTATTTTTGATTTGCTTCTTTTTTATAGAGGTTGCGCCACACCAACAATTTCGCAGTCGCTGGTAATAAAATGTGTTACTAATTTGGTACAAGAGGAAAGGGATGAAAATAATAGCAGCAGCAGCAGGAGAAAAAAAGTAGATACATATGTACATATACCCAGCGGGAAAACGAAGGAAAGCCTCTATAATCCTTCTTTTGGATAAACAAGACCTGCTCGCTCCACTCCATACTCATATCTTTTTTACACACGTTGGCATTGCGGGGAAGGTCTTCCGTTTAATTTTTCTTGAAGGCCTTGCACAAAAAAAAAAACGCGCAATAGCAGGGTTGTAAATGAATTAAGCTTTCTATCTCTCTCCCACTTCACCATCTGTTCTCTACACTATCCCTTTCACAAAGAAGGTAACACATTAATTAGTTAGGTTGTACAGGCTGCTTGCGCACACTTGGGTCCATGGTTGGCCCCTTTGTGTTAATTAGTTAACTGGTAGGTGTTACTTGTCTTAAAAAAAAACATTAATAAATAAAAGAATATATTTTAACGGGTCGAAATTCCTTCCAATAAACCCTAAAAGTATAATTTCATACAAAAGAGGTTAAAATGTCCCAGTTTGCCACTTTCGTAGCGCAATGGTCACACTGTATATATAGCGAGCACACTTGTTGGTCATACTTGAATAAGTGTGAGCAACATTTGTGTTTGATCGACATACAATTCTGTTTCCATGTTGCACAAAACTACACACAATGTTGTCATGTCGTTTAGTTGTAGAAAAAGTCTGACCAGCTTTCTTTCAGTTCGAGAGATATTTTAAGGTGGAAAGATTAAAAGAACCACACTTTTATCGGTTTAATAACAACTTATAAAAAAACTATTATGAAAATAACTTCAAAAGAAAAACAATTTTGGATAGAATTTTTCGAACTGTACAAAAGTAAGCCGGAATTGTGGAATGTAAAAAGTGAAGATTATAGAGATCGAGTTAAAAAAATCTGGCTTACAACGTTTTAATTGAAAAATGTAAGGAAGTTCAATCACTTGCTGGTAAAGATTTTGTAGCATGGAGACTTAATTCTTTTCGAAGTATCTATAGACGCGAATGGAACAGAGTCCAAAAAAGCCGAAAGTTAAGACCACATGATGAATACAAACCAAATTTATGGTATTACAAGTGTTTGAGCTTCTTAAGAGATCAAGTAGAATCTGTAGATGAAGAATGCAATGATCTGCATTCTGAAAATGAACATGTTGAAGGTGAAAAGCAAACGGTAAATTTAATCCAGGGTCTCTTAAGGCTGATTTAGCCGACCGTAAATGTAGAAACCGTTGATGTAGTTGCATGTGCTGATCGTTTCTGTCACATTGAAAAGCTGTGAGATAGAAACGATCAGCATATGCAACTACATCAACGTTTTCTACATTTAAGGCTCAGTTAGCCGACCGTAACGTTGATGTAGTTGCATGTGCTGATCGTTTCTTTCACATTAAAAAGCTATGAGACAGAAACGACCAGCACATGCAACTACATCAACGTTACGGTCGGCTAACTGAGCCTTAAGTCGATGTCCATAGTCTATGTCCATACGAGTCAACTTTTGCTGCGCCACTTTTGAGTATATGGTAGAGAGAGGTGAGAAGATAGGGAAGGGGTACACGGCTTCATGTACATGCAACTCTCTTTTGTTTTCTTCTTCGTAATATTCATTATATGGACACGAATGCAGCTTCAAAAGAAAATTTAAGAAAGTTGCAGAAGCAAAAGTTTACTCGTCTGGACATAGACATGCTAGTTAACTTTTGGTACGCAACTTTTGTGTTTAGGGGAGAGAGAGGTGAGAAGATTGGCAAGGGATACACTCAAGGTATATTGAACAGGTACCACTACAAGAACAGCTGTTTTAGTAAATTTGAGAATGTGTGCGTCTCACAGACAATAGATTTTGACACATGGCTGGGATTTTTCTATCAACAACGGGCATGGGTTAGTAAATTTGAGAGAGCTTATGAATGTGTGCGACTCACAGATAATGGATTTGACATATTTCGAGGGTATTTCTACCAACAAAATGCATGTGTTTTTTGCTGTTGTATTTGTTTTAGTAATGGTGGTACCTGGAATGAATATGCCTTGGGTACACTGCTTCATGTACATGCAACTCTCTTTTGTTTTCTTCTTCGTAATGTTTGGCAACAACAAATTCTATGTAAAAAAACAATAGCTGCACAGCAAGAATTTCATTATATGGACACGAATCCAACTTCAAAAGAAAATTTAAGAAAGTTGTAGAAGCAACAGTTGACTCATCTGGACATGGACTTAATGCGGGTGCTAGACGGATCAATATTTTAGCTTCAACATATGTGCTTGTGTGCGTTTATGAAAATCAAAAGCATTTTGATATTCTTCAATACTTCCCCTCCGTATATGTGTACATATTTGTTGTAAACAAACGCACACAAACATATACTTACATGTACCCTGCAGACAAAATGACTAGTATGTGGTTAGAAATATACTAGTTGCTTTTTTATTCAGACTAGTTGCCTAACTGTCCTTTTTTCCATAGATCGAACTATCGATTTTAACATTAGGTTGTCATAGAAGCCCAACTAGTTCATTTGTACATAGTTATATGCTAGTTGAAATGCCAGTTATTATAGACTAGTGCGCTCACTAGTTTCTTTATTTATAGTTTTTTAAATATTAAAAAACATTTGGCTCGACCGGGGTATGAACACACAGCTCTCGTATTTCAAGGCATGTACTCTATCCACTGAGCCACTTTCTACTTATTATATTTAGAGCTAAAATTTTGTTTTATCTATTTACACCTGAAAATGTGTAAATTTTTAAAAAATAATTTAAATTACTAGTATCATTACAACTAGTTGTATGACTGTTCCAAAACGTTGTTGTTTGACTAGAATCGTTACTAGCCTCATTACAACTAGTAAGATGACAGTCCTTTGTTGACTAGTAACGTTACAACTAGTAAATGACTGTCCCAAAACGTAACTAGTTGTACATATAGCTGCAGGGTATTGAAGCTGAATATTGACCTGTGTGGCATTCGCTTAAGTGGCTGCTAGACAAGTCAATATTTAGGCTTCAATATACATATGTGTTTGTGTGCGTTTGTTTACGAAAAATTTATACACATATACGGAGGGGAAATATTGAAGAATATCAAAATGCTTTTGATTTTTGCAATGCATACTTCCCTTTCTTTTTACGAAATCTATTGTTTTATTTACATAGATAATCGAATTTCCGATGATTGCAAAGAAAGAGGAAACAACTGTAAACTCTGACGAATTGTTGGAACTAGCGACTAAACGCCTAAAGAAATGTGATAATAGCCCTATTCACAATCTTGTGTAAATGGTATTGCATCGTAGCATTTGCAAAATGGAATAGTATATTGATACTCACCACTTAACAATTGCTAGTGGTGAGTATCAATATGCTGTACCATTTTGCAAATGCAACGATGCAAGACCATTTGCACAAGATTGTGAATTGGGCTAATTATTCACAAACCATAGCAAATGTGTGGGCCAAGGAATTCAGGCTCGCATCAGAGGAACAAACATTTTTTGCAAAAAAAGCTATTGACGATATACTTTTCGAGGCCAGATTGGGAGGACTGCATCGAAATTCCGTAAAAATCAATAAAAATCCTGAAATGTTCAATGTATGCGATTCCACGTTAGAATCTTCACAGATAACATCGTCTTCCAATAGATGTATGAGGACGAACCAAATTGATTATTCCCAATTATCGATTCAGTCAAAATGTTCTTACAATACTATACATTCTCCAGAAAGTGAAAATTACTCAGAAACGAGGGGAACATCTCCATATTCTCAAGAAATTGCTATAGCAATCGAACACATTTCAGTTGAACCTGATATTACCGTACAATCAGAATCACAATAGAACGAGGGAATGGACTAAAATCTGCTCAATTATTCAATTAAAGATTATGGGCCTTATTCATATAAATTATCAAATGTTTATAAAGAGTTTATGAAGCAGATTTCGATGATTATTGTTTCATAAACCTTTTCACAAATCTTTTTCACAATACAATAACAAATTTTGAGTAAGATTAATCTTACTATAATGCGGTGTGAGCTGTGTATGAGTGTATTAAGGCTCAGTTAGCCGACCGTAACGTTGATGTAGTTGCACGTGCTGATCGTTTCTCTCTCATAAGTTTTCAATGTGACAGAAACGATCAGAACATCCAACTACATCAACGTTACGGTCGGCTAACTGAGCCTTTAGTGTAATCATACGGACAACAAGAAGTACAGAGAAACTTAACAGCTGCATAGAAATACAATAACACTGGCAAAGGGAGTCTCAAGGTCAAACTCCTGCAGTAATGTCGTACGTTTGTTGGTTGGTGCTGTGTTGCCGTGTTTTTGAATTGAGTGAGTAGCCGTTTTTGATTTTTGCCGGGAACTTCTGGGATTTAGGGGATTTTGTGTCCAGTTTTTCGGGATTCAGACCCTTTTCGTCTCGGATTTTGAAACCGGGTTTAAAAAAAACGGTTTTTCGGTTTTACCTAATTTGTTGCTGAACTTGATGCGATATTTGGCTGACGGTTTATTGACTGCGTTTGTCTTTGACTGTTGGTTATTTTGCTGTTTAACTGCGGTAATTCCAAGTATTTTGTACGGGTATATTATTATTTTTTTATGTTTGTACGCGCATAACTCTGTCATTTGTGAACCGATTTTTAAAATTCTTTTTTTGTTGGAAAGGGTTTCCCTGCAGTTTGGTCCCATAATTTTTTTTCGAAATTCGGATGGGGAAAATTTGCTCCCCCCCTTGCATAACTCTGTCATTTGTGAACCGATTTTCAAAATTCTTGTTTTGTTTGGAAAGGGTTTGACAAAGATTGGTCCCAAAATTTGTTTGTCGAAAACCGGAGGGGGAAATTTTGAGTAAGATTGTAATAACGCGGTGTGAGCTGTGTATGAGAGTATTAGTGTAATCACACGGAGAACAAGAAGTACAGAGAAACTTAACAGCTGCATAGAAATACACTAACACCATCTAGTGCGCAATAGTAGTAGTAGTAGTGGTAGCTACTAATTTTCACTAATTGTCGTACATTATGTTATCGTAGGCAAATAAAAACCAATAAATAAAATGAATACAAACACATTTAATTTTAATAACTTTTAAAAAGATTTTTTGCACTTTTAATAAGAAATTTACTAAAACAAAGCAAAATAAGGAAAAGAAAAAACTAAACTTGTCAAACTTAAAGTCTTCTTCGTCTTTGAGATTGTCATTCATACTTAACAGCTGCATTGCTACGGACGATTTAGTCAAATCCGGGGCTCGAATGAACACTCGAGACACGGACCAAATGGTAGGCGTACCGCTAAACTGCTGCAAATCTCATATTCAGCAGAAACTTTTTGGGATCGCGCAGACCAGATGGTCAAACGAGGTCACCTGCTCGATTTCGAGGTTAATATGGCCCCAATATGATTGTAGTAGATCTGCAATCCTGGAGGGGATCCCTCGTGGGCAAATACGCACACTTGTGGCGGTAATTACGGGGCACTGTTTTATTGGTGCGCACGCTAGGAGATTGAATCTACCGTATAATGATTTCTGTAGAAGTTGTCATAATGAGGAGGAGGAAGAAAATGTAGAGCACCTCCTCTGTTTATGCCCCGCCCTTTCCGATCATAGGGTGGTTTCACTGGGCAGCCCGCTGCTTCAGGATCTAGCAGCCTTATCAAACTGCGACATCAGACGGATAAACTCTTTCATTCGATCGTCGGGTTGGTTCAACGCTGATCCGAATAGGGAAACGTAGTAAGGGGGTTTCTACTTATTTTTCATGTTCTCGCTTTAGGTAACACAACGGGACCTATAGGGACCCAAGTGGGCTGGTCTTTTTAAATCTTTAAAACTGGCAACCTGCACAACCTAACCTAACCTAACCTAACAGCTGCATATAAACACCATCTAGTGCGCAATAGGAGCTACTAATTTTCACTAACATATAATTGTGCTAGCGCTGTACAGTTCGAAAACCATTGCTGTAAAATAACTACATGCGCTACATTTCAGTAAACTGCTGATTAATAGCTTGTCGACCGCAACAAATACAAAATAATAAAATATTTTAAAAAACACCAAAAAAATTATAACTCTGAACATAAAAAAAATGTTTCATTACTAGATGTTTACACATCTCCCCTGTGATCGGACTCACATTATTTTTTTTATTAACATATGGGCTGCTCTCATATTACTTAACGCCATTTTCACGATTTTGATCCCTCTTCCCGCCGTCTTCGTAACGCTTCTTAAAAATTTTTCAGTATAAATTATCAACTCTTTTAACACATTGTATTGGCATCGTAAAGCAAAGTTTGCTCATATGAAGCACAGCAGTGATGCATTTACGAAAAGGCCCTATATATTCTCAAACTTACCAAAATTATATTTAGCATATTAAAGGAAAAAATTTCTAATTAAATTTGTTAGGAAAATACCAACAATGGCAACGCTGCCCCTAGTACAATGTTATCTGTACTTGCAATTTCTTTTGTTCTCTCATTCGTAATTTTAAACAAACACAAACTCAATTCAATCAAAAGGGGAATTGCTGAAAAACGAAGGCAAAAGCAAGTTCAAAGTAGAATGAAAAAATAACATGCGCAAGCAAACTTGCATGGTGTAAATTCAGTCTTGAAGAAAACTTGCGCAAATAAAGTTGCTGTATCTAAAAAGCGGTCGGACGTTTTATTTTATTTTTTTGCCTCGTTGTCCATACATACACATACATGTACATACTTACATACATGCATAAATATAACTGTGGCTAAAAATTATTTATTTTTATTCGATACTGTTACAAACTATCTTCAATAAAAAAAAGAAATAAATTAACTACTAAATTCAAAGTAAATTGTGTATGTGTTTATTTTTGTAAAAACTTAAAAGTATAAAAATACATCAATAAATTAGAAAAGTACACTGTGCGTTGTTGTAAGAGTAACTTTTTAACCCAACATGGATAACCAACAATTAAAAATGTTCAAATGGAAAAGGGAACAAATAGAACACTTAATCACTTGTATAAAAAGAAACCCATGCATATACAATGTGAAATGCATCGATTATTTAGACAGAGCAAAGAAGACTCTAAGCTTCAACTGTATTTTGCAAGAGATGCAGAAAATGGAAAGCACCTTCACACTTTATGAAATCAAACGCAAATGGAAAAATCTACGAACACAGTATGCACAAGAAATGCGTGCAATAAATATGGCCAGAAAATGTGGAAATACATACGAACCCAAACTTTGGTGTTTTAAACAATTAGAATTCCTTGAAATTCATATTGAGATTAGATCGAGCAAAGAAAACGCTGACGGTTTCAAAGTAATAATACGTAGAGTAAAATACTTAACTATTATAATTATTTATTTGTTAATAGCTTCTCCAATCAGCGAGAACGTAGTGCATCTAAAGCGGCCGTACACTTGCAATATAATTGTACAATTTTTCATATTACCGGAATTTAGTGTTTGATGCAAATGGTCTTACGAAAGTGCAAATGCAAAGAATCGTAGCTCTTTAATGAAATTTTGTGTATTTTATTGTTAGATATCATCAAAAAGATACGATATTTTGCATTTGCACTTACTCAAGACCATTTGCATCAAACACTGAACTCCGCTATTATACAATATTATCGATGGTTGCACAATATATTGCAGAAAATCAAGACTTTTGATTTTTATTGCACAACCAAGAAAACTTGAAAGGGAACAAATCAGGCTTAAGGCTGATTTAGCCGAGCGTAAATGTAGAAAACGTTGATGTAGTTGCATGTGCTGATCGTTTCTGTGTCATAGCTTTTCAATGTGACAGAAACGATCAGCACATGCAACTACATCAACGTTTTCTACATTTACGCTCGGCTAAATCAGCCTTTAGTTAGCTACCCCACTCAAAAAATAAAAGAAAATGAAATTATAAAAAAAAGCTGAAACAAAACAATGCTAAAATTAAAAATCACCATAATGAAAAAAGCGCTTAAAGGAAAAAAGGCATCAAAAGTATAAAAAATCACAAAAACACAAAAATCACCAAAAATTAAAAAGATCACCAAAAAATATAAAAAAAAACTCACAAAAACCAAAAAATCACCAAAACGAAAAGAAAATAAATGCGACTTTGGCTCGCACATGAAAAGAAGAGTTCCGTACGAATACACATACATATGTGTATCCCTTCTCGTTTTTGCCCTTTTTCATTCTGGCATTTTTTTGTTGTTTAATTTTAGTTCTTTTTATTTTTAATTTTTTAGTGTTTTATGGCAATTTTTTTAGTTTTGGCGCTTTTTTCATTTTGGTTTCCGTTTTTGGGCGATTTTTATTTTTTGGACGTTTCTTCCGATTTTTTCTTTTTTGACGATATTTTTAGTTTTACCGATTTATTTTAGTTTTGGCGCTTTTTTTCATTTTGGGAATTTTTTCGACTTTTGGTGATTTTTTTTTGTTTTGGCGCTTTTGGTTTCGTTCTAGTGATTTTTTTCCATTTTGTCGATTTTTTTTTCGTTTTTGAACGATATTTTTAGATTTAGCGATTTTTTAAAGTTGTGCTTTTTTCGTTTTGGCGATTTTCGCCGATCTCTTTAGTTTTAGTGATTTTTTGCGTTTTAGCGATTTTTTTACTTTTGGTGCCGTTTTCATTTTGACGATTTTTTATTTTGGCATTTTTTAATATTGGAATTTTTTAGTTTTAGCCTTTTTTAAATTTCAAGAGTTTTCCTCTTACGGTTTCTAAGATAGAGCAAATTATATATGTAAATTACATAGTCAAAATTACATTAACTGATAGAGTACCCTTTAATTTTTATTATTTTAAATGTCAGTATTAATTGGTGTAGTCTGTATAATAACGCACTAAAGGTCAAGGTACATAGCACACGTTCAATGCGCTAAGCGATACAGACTTCTGTCAAAAAAAGTTGAGATGTAAGTTTTCATTACCCTACGTCTATACCTGATATATTTTTATCATGACAAAAGTCAAGCTATATTGAAAAATAATTTGTTTTATATTAGCTGTTTTTCCTACATGGAATTTGGCATTTGTCATGATAAAAATATATCAGGTATAGAGGTAGGGTAAGGCAAGTTACAAAGAAAAGTTTGTAACGCGCGTACCTCGCAAAAAGTTGAACATTCTTTAACTTTCACGCGTTGTATACAAAATGAAAGCTAGTGTTGGAAGATTCATATGCTAATATTTTTATTCAATGGAAATAAATTATTAGAAATTAATTTTTTTTATTAAACAATGGATGAAAATGCATCAAATATATAAAGAAAAAAATAAAACGTGAAGGCAAGACAAAAATAGCCGGCAAAAGCTTGAAATTTTATAAGCAAGAAAGCATCAAAAACGTGGTGTGTAACTTACCACCTTTAAAGCGCTAAAAGTGCAAAAAGCAAAAAAAGCGTTGCCGCGTAACGCGTGGTATACACATCCAGCTTGACTTTGAAAATTTCAAACTCCTATATATAACTGTCTGTATATTGCGTTAGTATTTCAACATGTTTCGTTGCTCGCTTTAGAGCACCCTTTAATTTTTAACTGTCATATATTTGTTGTTGTAGTGGCCAAAGTTTTACATATTTCAGGTACGTAGCTCTCACGGTTCTCGAGAAAACAGCCTGTGACAGACAGGCAGACGGACGTACAGCGTAGCGGAACCCTAAAAAGCGAAAATAGGCAGTTTTACTAATATGTATAAATATTGCTGGAAATTAGAGAGGCTTGTTAGTATTTGAAGATCTTTCGTTGCTGACTTTAAAACACCATTTAATTTTTAACTGTCATATATTTGTTGTTGTAGTGGCCAAAGTTTTACATATTCTGTGAAAATTTTAGGTCCGTAGCTCTTACCGTTCTCGAGAAACCAGCCTGTGACAAACAGACAGGCAAACAGCGTAGCGGAAACAATAGTGTTCCTTTTCACTTTTGGTGTACGGAACCCTAAAAAGTACCAAAACTTAAAAAAAATCGCTAAAACTAAAAATATCGCCAAAAAACGAAAAAATCGACAAAATGGAAAAAAATTACTAAAACGAAATCAGAAGTGCCAAAACGAAAAGCGCCTAAACTAAAACAAAAACGCCAAACCCCGGAAAAATCGCCGTGAAGGAAAACGAAAAAAGCGCCAAAACTGAAAAAAACACCAAAACTAAAATAAATAACTAAACCTAAACACATCGTCAAAAAACGAAAAAAAAAAATCGTAAAAAATGAAAAATCGCCAAAAACGAAAAAATCACCAAAATGAAAAAAGCGCCAAGACAAAAAATTTGTTAAAAATCAAAAAAAAAAAAAAAATTTAAATTAAAGGGGAAAATTGCCAAAATGAAAATGGGCAACCCTTCGTGTGCGAGCCAAAGTCGCACTTTACTGAATTTATTTAAATTTATATCTTCTTAAGTAGAACAGATGTTGAAATGATTTATGCTTTATTTTATAGGGCAGTAATGAGCATTTCATATTGTTAAGCAAAACTGAACTGAAATAATTAAGTGGCCGAAATGTGACCGCTTGAAAATTACAGTTTTTTTGTTTTATCGATTTTCAATTGAACCCTCTTAAACATTAAGCATTGATTTTTTTAGTGAAGAAGGAACCCTTCTGATACCATGACATAGGGTTTGCACTACGATTATAATCGTAGTCGAAGCCATTAATCGCTCGATTACGATTAAAAATTGAGCCTTAAATCATGAAAATCGATGGCAAATATTGATTTTATTTGCAATTAAGTGAAGGAGGTCAATAGATAAAAATCACAATTTCCATACAACAGAAAAATTTAAATTTGTGTATGTGTGTGTATTAGTTCCCTCAACTAATTGTGAATGAAATCGACATTTGCTTTCGATTTTAATTGTTTATGACTTATTATATTCCTAATATACCTAAATAGCTTCCCTCTTTATTTTGGCATGACTTTTTGAAAACAAAGAAAAAGTTTCATTTTGCATGAAAAATGTTTTTCTGTATACCAGTGTATATAGTTGTGTTTTCGGAATTTTTTTTGTTGCGGTGGAAGTGATTTTTCTCGCATTTTTTCGCAAGAGAACCTTTCAAAAACCATTTGGGAATTTACAAACAATGGCGCATAATCATAGTCCTAAACAAAGTATACTTTACGAGTTTTAAAACAGTATTGCCATACAAAATACTGGTATTAAACTCCTAAAGTATACTTTGTTTTAACTATGATAATGCGCCAATATTATTTTATTTAAGAAACATTTTTTGTTTTATTAAAAAAAATTATTGTTTGTAAGTTCTCAAGTGGTTTTTAAGAGGTTTGAAACTTTTCAAAAGTATGCTTGAAGTCTACTGATGATTTGGTAAAGGACCAATGAAATGCACTACTTAGACAGACACTGACTGTTTCACCCTCAAATAAATCTTTACATATTTTAAATAAAATTGGGAGAATATCTTCAATAATAAATGTAAAAAATTATTTTACAATGTTATAGAAGACACTTTTATCAAGCTATTCCTACAATTTTAAGATGATGTTATAATAAGTACAACTCCAAATAATGCAATTTGAAAATAAAAAAAAATCTCTTACACAATTACAAACACAATTTTAGAGAAAGATTCAAAATTTTGGGACGATCTAATAAGTAGAACTCCAAATATGAGGATTTGAAAATTAAAAACGCCCTCATGTGCAAAGCTGCTAATATAACCATAAAAGTGCCATTAAGTGGCAGATATTTTATGTCATAACTTTATTGCTGGTAATTTTGTGAATTTCGGCATTTTGAAAAGATAAAAATCCGCGTAATTGGAGAAAAAATTCAAGATATGTATTAGGGATAAAATTAGTTACATATGGTTGAGCCAAATGAAAAAAATGGTAATAAAAAGCTCTAAGTTTTTAAGACTTCAGTCGCTTTGGGTCACCTCTAAACATTTTTCAATCGGTCTAAAAATTGGTACACCTTAGTTTTAAGGCAATTCAAATATTTCGAGGGGGTGAGAGTTAGAATCGGAGCATTTTTAAATATATAGGGAAACCCTAATGTACATACTAGTGACGTTACGAATATTCGTGTTCGTATCGCTGAATATTCGCTTCTTTCATGATATTCGTATTCATATTCGCCAAATTCAAGCGAATATTTCACGAATATTTTGTGAATACGTTCCAAAAAATAATACATAAAAAATACTGAAAACTAAACAAAAATATTAATTTTTACTAAAAAAAATTTATCTACACAGAAAAAAGTTTCAACATGAAAATAGTATGAAAAAAGTTCATAATCTATTATTCATATATTTTACTAATTTATAAATAAAAAACAGGAACTATTTCATACGCAGTATGAATTTAGTGTTTAAAAAATAAATTTATGAAATCAAAGTGCTTTGAAAAAAAGTTTCAACGTTTTTGTCAACAAATTCTAAAATGCTTTTCAATTTATATAAAGTAAAAATACTATTAATTTCAAATAATCTTTTTGGCAGAAAGGAAAGAGTTGTGCCTAATACGACGGACTATACAAGTTCAATACTGACTTTTGAAAAACATTTTTTAAAAGAAATATGAATTAATTTATGTAAAAGTTCCTAGCTGGAATGAAAATAATTTGGAAAACAATTATTATGTTCGATTCATAGCACTTATGAAAAAATTCCTTGGATATGAGTAATATTTTTTTCTGTGTATAACGCAAAACAATAATCTTCTTTTAATAAAGAAAAAAGAAACAAAATATATTTCACAACGACATGGTATTTAAAAAGTAAAGTCCTGTTAAATTAATTTATTAATCATGTTAAGTAATACCACACTCTAACCAGACGCGACGTCTTAGCCGAAGTGGCCGGCCGGCATCACAAAAGAGAAATAAGAAAGTATTAGTATTTCGTTTTGTTTTGTTTTACGCATCCATTTGTAAAATGTGCAACACTTTTAATTGGATAAAATGAAACACCAACACGCAATTGTTGTCTCTTTCTCAACTAGCCGGCATAAAAAGCTGATTTGGGCAATTTTCAACTGTCAAAGTTGACATATCTGGTTAGACTGTGGTAATACTCAAAGTTCAGTAGAGGAATGTTGAACTTCCAAAATAAAAGTTTTGAAGTCTTTTCTCCATCAAACCTATTGCGCGGTGTGTAAATAAGCTCCGCTCGGAACACTCACCGCTGGTGTCACTAAATATTGCCTAGCTATGGGTAAAAGAAGGTCGTATTTTCCCTTATTTACTTTCCACCAAAAATTTAAAAAAGTGGCATTCAGGTACTAAAGCCCTTATGACACTACATTTTTCTTGCATTGTTTTGGTATAGGATTGAAAGAAAGAAATAGCATATGATAGAAAGAAACAACTATACAAAATGTAAACAAAACGTAATGGCTTCTTTAAGTGCTGCCTACTTTTTATTTATAATAAAACGGCAAAAGAAAAAAAAGTTGAAAAAAACGAGGCGCTAAGTCGCTGAATTCGTGAATAAAGCGATAACTTGGCAACACTTTAATGTTTCAAGCATGAAACGTCAATTTTAAGTTGAGCATTTTTACATTTTTTTTGACAGGGCCCCCTTTTTTATCGATAACACTAGTAAAAGATTTGACAATTTGGTATTTATCTTAATATAGCTGAACTCTTTGCACCTGGTAAAATTTCCTATAGTATTATATTTGCACTGTTCTCCAAAACTTGAAAAATGAAGAAAAAACGTAGTGTCATAAGGGCTTAAGTTAATAATTTCAAATTCCGTCATCGGAATATCATAATAATGTTAAATACCTATAGTATTGTGACAGTTATTCTGAATTTATTGTTATTGACGCAAAGGGTCGATTTTTTTCAATTAAATTTGAAATATTAAGTGGTACTAACTAATTACATTTAATGTTCGTATTAGTATTCGGCGAATATTGTTTCAGATATTCGTCTTCGTATTCGCTTATACTAAAAATTTATATTCGTAACATCACTAATACATGCACAGAAGATTGACAAATTAAATATATGTATGTACATAGTTCGCCAAAAGTCGTTGTGTATTGTGTACATACATATTTAGTTGTTTTTCGTACAGTTATTCTTAACTTTTTTAAATTAATCTCTGCACGGCTCACAACTTTTGCAATTGAACTCTATAGCAAAATTTCCTTATTATTAAAATGTTGCTAATTAGTGAAAACGAGTTGGTTTTATTCTGTAAGAGCCGAAAGATTTAGGTTCTTAATTGCAATAGGATGGAAAACAAAAATTTCCGTTAAAGTGCATCTATGGTGTAATAAGACAAAGGTGGCAGCATAACGTACGTAGCGTACGTCAAACACGTGTATTTTTTGATAAGCATTATCTAGTTTTTGTTGTATTATAGTATTTGTTGCCCTTATGCGGCCACCTTGTATACTTATTACACCATGACAAGTTATACCCATTACATACATATACATATACTTATTACACCATGATAACAATTCCTGTTTTACAAAAATAGTTTATCTGGATAATAGTTTTTTTTTTAAATTATATTGTTTTCTTTACTTAGGGAATCGAACTTCCGAAGATACACCCAAAGAAGGAGAAATCAACAGTCACACCTGACGAATTGTTGGAACTAGCTACTAAGCGCTTGAAGAGATGTGACGATTATTCACAGGCTGTAGCAAATGTTTGGGCCAATGAATTTAGACTAGCATCAGAGGAGCAACAGTTTTTTGCAAAAAAAGCTATTGACGATATACTTTTCGAAGCCCGATTGGGAACATTGCATCGAAATTCATTAAAAATCAACAGCAATCCTCAAGTATTTAATACATACGATGCCACGGTAGAACCTACACGGATCACATCGTCGCCGAATAGATGTATGACAAACCAAACTGCTTATCCACAATATATTGTACATTTACCAAGTCAGTCAAAACGTTCTTACCATAATAGCCAGTCGGTAAAAAATGAAAGCTATGCAGATGTTAATGACCTCATTTCAGTTGAACCTGAGATAACTATACACTCAGAACAACAATAGGTAGAAGGCATAGACAGAAATTTGCCCATCTATCTACTTTGCAATATGAATTAATTTTATAATTTTTTTTCCATTTAAATAGAATAAGTTTTTCTTGACGTGTAATTTAATTTATTGAATTTTATATGTATGTACATATATAGGGGCTGTTTACATAGTTATTACCAGGGCTCGGACTTTCATGCAAATAGGGAGAGAATGGCCACCGCTGGTATAAATTATTTAATTTGTAACAAATCTTAGGGCCATTACTAGAACTTGACAATAGTTAAAGGCGGGATTTTGTCGGACGGATAAACTGAAATCTTTATTACAACTTTACTTTAATTGAAAGTCAGCCATAAGTTAAAGGCAAGTTCATCTTAACTGGTAGGTTAAAGTAAATTTGGAATAATGATAAACCGACAAAATCCTGCCTTTAGCGGCTGCCATGTTGTAATAATGGCCCTTAAACGTAATATGTGAACAGTTCCCTATATAGAAAAGACGTATCCCAATTTTTTCCGAAATTCATTTTTTTCTTTTGATACACCCTCCATAAAGAACTTAGTAATTCTTTTATTGCAAATAACGCATTTATGGCCATTTAAAATTTTTTTATTTTTGTTTTATTTTTTTTATCAGTTTTGCATTCTGCTGTAAAATAACGAAAATCCTAGATGCGCACTTTCTATATTATGCCATCGATATGTTCAGACATGACAAGGCGGGTTAAGCAGGTGTATGCATAGGGGAATTCAAGCCTATTCGTCGTATCTCTCACTGCCAAATATGGTATGTATGAAAAATAAAGTATAATTTTTTTTATATATGACGTTTGACAAAGAGTCACGGCTAGAATTCATCGATGCGGGCATGCTATTAATCTGCCTAGCTACATACTTTCCATTTTATGTATTAACATTCTCTAAAAATAAATGATAAATAAATTTTGAGTTAATTTTTACAATTTGGTAATTATAGTACGAATGGGAGAAAATACCCGAATTGCGTTTTAAGAAACCAATGAAAAAGGAATAAATAATCAAGGTAAGTAAAAATGCTGAACCCCTACTAATTATCCGATTGAAATAAAACTCAATGAATTGAATACCCTAGTATGTACATATACCCACATATAGTTACTTCAATACAGAAAGGTCCTAACTATATTGGTTTTCTAATAAGAGTTTTTTTGCGTAATTCAATAGATTATAATTTCATCTCTGGCATAGTTGGGGGCAGTGCACTAAATGTTGATTAAAACAAGCATTGTACTGGCACTAAACCGAATTGGAAAACATTTATTTGCACTACATACATATTTTTCAAAAGCTTAATGATAATGGTATTTTCTTCACGAAAAAACTTTAGTGCTAGTGTTAATTTTTTTTACTATACGTTGATTTAGTGCAAAAATCTGCACTACACTCATTAAGTGCAAAATGTGAGCCATCACCAAAAAAGCTACAAGCAATTTTCAACAATTTTACTTTAAGTTTAGTGCAAAATTTGTACGTTTCAATCAAATTAGTGAAGAAAAAGAGTTGCAAAAATCTAAATAATTTAATTTTAGTGCAAAATATGTTAGCATCTCTATCACTAATGTTTTGTGAGGCTGCTAACTTTCAATTCACCATTAAACATTAACAAAATTAGTGCAATTATTTTGCACTATCACTAAAATTATTTTTACACAATCCCACAAGTGGTTGAACTTTTGGAAAAAATGTAGCCCTGATTTAATGAGCTTATGGAATTTTTAAAAAGCCATAACAAAACATTTTATCTGACTTGCATTTTCTTCAAAAGTAGAAACACTTGTGTGATAGTGTAAAGTTAGCATAAGTATTAGTGGAAACTGCCAAATTAGTGCACTGCCACCATCTATGATCTCTATCATGGCTTATTCAACCAGGTAGTAGCGCCGCAGCAGCTGATAATATTTTGCTCTACTTCTTTTCATGCCAATCACTGTCAAAATCCAGTATTTGCTTAATCATATTTGCTTAATATTTCATATGGAGTTTGACAGCAGCCGGCACCATAAAAAATGCCTGCTGTTTTTGTATTGGTGTACATATTTGTTGCAGTAGTGCAGCCACCAAATTCGAATACGAATTGTAAACGAATTTGGCGAAACACGTTCACTAGGTAGTTGGAAAATTATTTGTATATTTTACGTAGGTATCTACATATGTATTATTCTCCATTTAATTAAGTATTACGCTAAAAGCAATTTGAAAGAAGAATTCTTTAAAAGCAACATAAATCCCATACATCATTCATACACACATAAGTACATAATATGTATGACGTGATAATCTTATGTATGGATATGCGAGTGCTTATTTATTTACACACAAGTATATAAGACTGTATATATGTATGTATGTATGCATATGTGTGTAGTACACTGAAAAAATAATTGTTTATAAATAAATAGAACATTTTATCTGTAAAAAGACTAGGGTAACCGTGCCTAACGACACCCTCACTAGTTTCGAATTTTTAAAGGCATTAACAGCCATTCCATCTCTAGCCAAACTCCTTCGTACATATCATATCTTCGATTGAATTGAGATAACTTTTCTTTACATATTTTGTTCTTGGATCTTCATGTTTATGTTTTGATCTTCATTGAAACTATTAATTTGTATATTGTGTACTTTACGCAAATGGTACAAGAGTTGAGAAGTTGTTAATCCGTGACATTTGTAAGCCTAAGAATACATCTTGCAAACAATTTGGTTTTTTCATCAGTTAGCCCTGACGGAGCGATGGTTCACAGATGGTTCCAAAAGAGGGGATAAAACTGGCGGAGGTTTCTATGTGGAAAAGTTCAATGTAAGAGTTCCGCTTAGGCTTCAGGATAGCTGCAGCATCTTGCAAGCAGAAATTTCCACTATCACCAGGGCGACAAGATGGCTTAGGTATTATAGGATATCAAAAGATATCTATATATTTATTTGCTGACAGCAAAGAGGCCATCGCCGTTATAAATGGTGTATATATACACTACATCTTCGGCGGTTGTTGAATGTCGGGTATCTCTACATGAGATAGCGAGACATTCGAGAGTAACACTGGGTTGGGTTCCGGAACACTCGGATTGTCCCGGAAACGATGTAGCAGACGGAATTGCTAAACAGGATGCGACATGTTAATAAGCGATTAATTACGCCCTATCTGATCTAGGGTATCACAAAGGGACCGAACTAACGAACACAAACAAGTCACTTCTTCAGTTGTGACTGCCGTCGCAACCTAAACTACCAAACCTACTTGTCTTCTTCAAAATAATTCCAAAATACTTCCAAACTAAGCTCATGCTCAAGGCATATCTATAAGGTGTACTTATCGGTGAATTAATACAACAAAGCAACTTTTTTTGGGGATTGTGGTGTAAAAAAATTTATGCGAAAAAAATCAAAGCAAATATTAAAATGTAAGTGTATTGGTGAAATATACTAAAATTTGACATCTGGCTTACCTAACAAATGGGCTGATGCACAGACCTTATATATCGGCCTTGTTCATGCTATAATTTATTGTTATTTATTAAAAAAAAAAGAACGCATGGTGTCATGGGACACCGGGTAGGAACGTAGTTCCTTACGTTTCACTTTAGAAATTGTATTTTCACTATCTCTGAACGGTGGGACTTATTTATGTCGAGATGATAAATTCTCTTTCAACCGTGGCAAGTAAAAGAGTTTTTTTCTTTTCAGAAAAATATAATTTTATTTGTACAATTCAGGTAAGTATGTATGTCTGTTTTAAAAGAGGTAGGTGGTAGGTTCAATAATGTTAATGTCAAAGAGGATGAAATTTCCTCCTACCTACCCTCGTAGTCCTATTTAAAACAATTATAGCCTATTTCTTCTTTTAGACTCCGGTCTATGTTTTGAATTACATCCAAATCAGTTAGATAGTTTCGAAGAGGCAGAAATTGCCCGTGCTCCTATTTTTACAAAAATGTATAGCCTATGTGCTTTTCTAGATTAAAATCTCTCTATGTTTTGAATTTCATCAAAATCGGATAGATAGTTTCAAAGAGGAAGAAATTTCCCCCTGGTCATATTTTTTAAAAAGTTTATAGCCTATGTGATTTTCTAGACTCAGATCTATCTATGATTTGAATTGTATCAAAATCGAATAAATAGTTTCAAAGAGGAACAAATTTGCCCCTACCTCCCCTCGGGGTTCCATTTTTGAAAAAAATGTATAGCTTATGTCTTCTTTAAGATTCAGATCTATCTATGTTTTATATGTCATCAAAATCGGATAGATACATAGTTTCAAAGACGAAGAAATTTCCCCTATCTTCCCTGGTTGTCCTATTTTTGAAAATTATAGCCTGTGTCTTCTTTTAGGCTCAGATCTATCTATGTTTTGAATTTAATCAAAATCGGATAAATAGTTTCAAAGAGGACGAAATATCCCATACCTCGCCTCGTGGTCCTATTTTTGCAAAAATGTATAGCCAATGTCTTCTTTTATATTCAGATCTATCTATGTTTTGAATTTCATCAAAATTGGCTAGATTGTTTTGGAGAGGCAGAAATTGCCCCTACCCCTCCTCGTGCTCCTATTTTTGAAAACATGTATAGCGTATGTGCTTCCCACCTCCCCTCGTGGTCCTATTTTTGTTAAAGTGTATAGTATATGTGTTCTTTTAAACTCAGATCTATCTACGTTTTGAATTTCGTCAAAATCGGATAGATAGTTTTAAAGAGGACGATATATCCCCCTACCTCCCCTCATGGTCCTAATTTTTCAAAAATGTATAGCCTATGTCTTCTTTTAGACTCGGATGTATCTATATTTTGAATTTCATCTAAATCGGATAGATAGTTTCAAAGAGCACGAAATTTCCCTCTACCTCCCCTCGTGGTCCTATTTTTGCAAAAATGTATAGCCAATGTCTTCTTTTATATTCAGATCTATCTATGTTTTGAATTTCATCAAAATCGATTGGATAGTTTCTGAGAGGCAGGAATATGGGAGCTGTCACGCCCACTAATTTTTTTCGGAGTATTTTTTCTAAAACAAAGCATAAAATCAATGGAGTAACTCCTACAAAATTTTAGGTATTTTACCGCATTAGTTCCCATGATATGTCAAAATATATATATGCTATATATGGGAGGTGCCACGCCCACTTGTCCACTCCTTAATAATATCTCCTTAAAAACATTATAAAAAGAGTTACTCACACAAATTTTTAAGTCTTTAGCTGCATTAGTTCCATAAATATTCTAATATATAATTTCTTCTATATGGGAAGTGCCACGACCACTTATAATATTTAAAAATTATATACACTTGTTCTTTCCAGATCATCAGTAATATACTGTGAAAATTTCAGCAAGATCGGTTCACTGGTTTAGGAGTACATAGCTTTCAAACATACAAACAAACAAACATACATACAACAAATATACAGACAAACAAACAGCTATTCACTTTTATATATACATATATATATGTATACATATATATATATATATATATATATATATATATATATATATATATATATATATATATATATATATATATATATATATATATATATATATATATATATATATATATATATATATATATATATATATATATATATATATATATATATATATATATATATATATATATATATATATATATATATATATATATATATATATATATATATATATATATATATATATATATATATATATATATATATATATATATATATATATATATATATATATATATATATATATATATATATATATATATATATATATATATATATATATATATATATATATATATATATATATATATATATATATATATATATATATATATATATATATATATATATATATATATATATATATATATATATATATATATATATATGTATATAGATAGCTGAAACAGCTTCAGCTATCACTGCCACGAACCACTTATCCAAGTCACAAATGAAAATCTAAAAAATCCTAAAAGTATGCAACACCATTATGCCAGTATTTTCCTAACCAGTATTTTTCATTTTCAAAAAATTTTTGTTTTACCCCCTAAGCAATGATTCTTGTTATTCAAAGCATTGATGTGCATGGCGCGCCATAAGGAACTTACGGTCCAAAAATTAATTAATTTAAAACCCTGTTTTACATTCGTAAATGCAAACCAATTTTTATAAAAAGTAGTTTGAAAAGTTATTCGTATATTCCACAAAAACTGTTAGAATAAGTTTTTATTCTAAATTTAGCAATTTTGTTTCTTCGAACAAAATGAAGAAAAAGTTACTCGAATACTCGAATAATTTTTAATCGAGTGACAACACTAATGTACATATATGATATTTGTATGCTATTTTCTGTTTGATTTAAATTCGCTAAAATTGTAACAAAACCCTTTAAAATAAAATAAATAAAACTGCAAATTAAATCTAAAGTGCTGTCTCCGCAATTCAGACGATCGACTTGAATAAAGAATATGTATGGATGTCACAAAAAAAAACCTGAGCGCTTTTCGAATCCATATTGATTATTAGGCTAAGGTTCGTAACGTTTTAATTCAGAAAGAATTGGGTGGGCATGATTAATATTCCAAGGAAGAAGGGAAAAATTAACATCAACTTAATTTTCCAACGTACACAGCAGAACAGCGTAACGCGCCACTTTCGGAAGCCGCTACACTTCCATCATCAGTGTTCACGTGTATTTTGCTTATCACCACTTGTCAGGTGGCTCTGTTGTGATTTCAATTCTTATATATACAACATTTTCGTGAAAATTTAATACGAGAATTAAACTCTCGTTCAAGTTGATATCAAGGTGAATTAATTTTATCAGGTGGTGTTGATTCTAAAACAACTACAACATTACAATAACATTTGACATCACAGCCTCTATGTCACCGTATACAAATTTTGACATACGAGCATCTAATTTGTGGAAAAAAAGTAGAACAGTTGTGCTTATAATATCACCTGTATAAATCCACCTTGGTTGATATTAACTGCACTTTCCCAGTATTGCCATTGGTTTATTTTTCTTCATTCCCATTTTTCTGATTTTTTTCTACTCATTTTCATATTACTTTTCTACTCCGCATTGTGCAAACCACAACTAAGTACCGGCGAAAATCAATTGAAATTCGGAAAAAGTGCTTAAATCGGAAAAAGTTTTAAAAATGTATTGGTCCTGATTACGGTTCTCGAATTGTCTCGAGTATCGTAATAAGGCCGATTAAAAATCGCTAATAGGTACTAATGCACCAGGGTGGATACTGGAAAAAATCTTTAAAATCGGAAAAGTGAAAATATCTTTAAAAAAATATATACATAAATAAAGAAAAAGGAAAATTCCTAAAGTCGGAAAGATTTATTTTAGCCTTTTGCTATGTATTTTAAAATGAAAGGTTGGTTTTTTAGTAAAAAATACTATTCTTTTTAGCATTAGTTATGCGCATACAAATTTTTTAGAGCATATTTTTTGGTTACATATAAAATATTGAATCTTTAAAATTTCTTCCAATTCGCCCAGTGTATTTTTAACATAAATTTTTATATATACATGTGTACGTATGTGTGTATGACCAAAACAAAAAATAAAATATATATAAAGATATAAAGGAAATACATATCGTCATATGAAATCAAAAAAGGCGTAAGTTATATTTAAAACAATTTTACTGGAGAAGCACAAAACTCGGTAAAATGAAAAATAAACCACAAAGTTCAAACGAAATTCGAGTTATGTCAGCTTTTCGATTTGCTGATTTCACATAGCGTAAATGATGAAACAGAACTGGGGCCAGACGAGTTTTTCCATACAAATTGACAGTAATCATACGCAGTAAAAAGCAGCCATCAGATAGAATCTATTTTATTTTGAGAACGTTTTTCTAATGCTCTCAGTTTTAGCCACACATTCTCTCAACAATGTTGCCGTGTTTTAAAAAAAATTTCATACATTTTTCATACGAAATATAAGAACAAATGAAACTCAACAATAATATGAGAGAATTTTGAAGCTACTGCCGTCGATTTAGTTTTGGGCCTGTTTATTTGACAGCGTTTTTGCCTGAAGTTGCTGACTTAGTTATGTTTCATCATTAAATCGTATCTTTGTTATTTAGTTTTTCTCGAGAGTTGCCTACATATTTGCTTTATAAATTGCTTGTACTTGCGCTGACGGCTTTTAGAATTTTGTTAATAAAATTGACGTTTGTAGATGTAGGTGTGTAAAATTTTGCGGGAACATGTATTTTGACACTTTGCATTCATTATAACTAATCAAAACGTCGATCTAGAATTTTTTGTATTTACGCCATTTTAGATTTCATATGACGATATGTAGGTATGTACATACAAACATGCGTACATACATACATATTCAAGTTCTCTACGAATGCTTGTCTACACGGGCTTGCAAGTCATGGTAACAAAAAAAAAAAAAAAAAAAAAAAAAAAAAAGAACTATGTATAGAATGAACGAGAAATGAACTAAAAAAAATCCAGTTTCTGCACAACGAAACGAAAGGGAGATTTGTAACGACCCGGTTGGCCAACTTGTCGCAGAGAACACTTTCATCAACGACTTCTTAAGAAAATTTCGACATTTGTCATGCACGATATTTGTCGATTACAGTTTCTTTTAAGACAATCTAACAGAACCCTACTCAAAGACTGCGTAAAAGAAAAACTACTCAACTGGCCATGCATCAGCATCAAACTAGTTGGATATTGTCCGCAAGCTAGTCTTGCAACGTTGAATTTAAAATTTTGTATAATTTCGATACAACGAAAAACACTACTCTTCGTATACCAGCAAACGGACTTCTTGTGGAACATTGTCGGTCAGCCGGTCACCAGTTTGAATCCTTTTCATACATTCCTGCTTGCTAAAATTGAGCAAAATTGTGGATGTTGTCATTTACATGTGGTCATTAATGAAAATATTATAGAAATTGTCAGTTCTACAGGGACGAGGAAAAGATGAGCGAAAGTGTCGCTCTTGTTATCATGTTTTGTCGGACTCTTGTTGGCGATGTTTTAGGCGGTGCAGCAACAGTAGGGTGGTAAGCGCGAAAACCTATAAACATGCAACCTCAGTTCGAGTCCCTGCTAAATCAGTCAATACTTTACATTAAGAGGAAACAAGTCACTGATGACCATAATAGGCAGGCGACATTGTCGATATTTTTTGTTGAAGAAATATTACTAATAAGGATCAACGACATTTCTGAGGATGTTATCATTTACATGGTCATTCATGATAATATTATAGACAGTGTCGCTCTTGTTGTCATGTATGAACTTACCGGCCATTTGTACAAAAATGTCCTCACTGATCTGTTTGAGTTGTCGCCAACAGGTCATCTACCCTTTAACATTGTCATGCATCTGTCTTGCAAGATGTCTGAAAGACATGGCCAACCGGGGATGTCTGTATATTCAACTATTCGCACACAAATTAATTTAAAATATTAGGATGATGCAAAAATGTTAAAATTTTCCAGCTCACTAGATACATACATATGTCCATATGTATGTATGGGCGCTCTAGTTGGTAGGTAGCCATTTTAGCATATTAGTCCAGAGATCACCGGTTCGATTCCAGCAAAAATACCCAGGGTGTTTTCAGCAGACAAGCCAATCGGTTCGCGAATTGTGTTTGTAAAAAAAATGTGTAGGTATATGCCGATAGGACGATAAGGTTAGGTTAGTCCAGCCCAATTGGGTACAAGAATATGACCTCTTTGTCATACCTGTAGAAGAAAAAAAAAATATAAGGAGGAGTTTCAGAATTAAACGCCATTTGGGAATTCAGCGCGAAAACTACACACTGACTTTGATATAGCAATAGAAAGATGGATATTTTCTTCTTCGTCATTACAACTAAAGTCATTATAGGGGAGACCCATACGTTTAGCGTGGGTTCGGAAAGTGCAGTGCCACCTGACCGTGGCCATTATGTTCTAAAAGTGCAGCTTTTGGAAGTTTAGTAGTTATCTAGTTCTATTGGTGTTTACACAACATCGGAATTGGTTAAGGAATGCCGGGCATCTCTGGATGAGATGGCGAGACATGCGAACCTGGGGCTCTTTTATCGTGGACGGTCTAGCCAAGGCTGGTGCCCGCCTACATGAAAATTACATCGACTGGTTAGTAGGTGTCCCGCTAAAAAGCTCCAAAATACAAATTCAGCACCAACTATTTAGAGAAGCGCAAGCCAGATGGACAAATGAAATCAGTTGTGAGGTTTACAGATCCATCTAGCCCCAGTAGAACTTCGCAAGATCTGCAACCATACTGGGGCTTCCTCGTCAACAGCTGCGTGTACTCGTAGCGGTCATAACGGGGCACTGTCTCATTGGTGTCCATGCCAGAAGATTAAATCTTCCTTTTAATGATTTCTGTAGGAGTTGTCAAAACGAGAAGGAGGAGGAGACTGCCAAGCACCTCCTCTGTCGATGTCCAGCACTATATAGAAATAGGGCGTCATATTTGGAAAATCCGTCACTACCCGAACTAGAAGACCTGGACGAACGCGACATTAGGGGAATAAATTCATTCATCGATACTCGGGTTGGTTTAATACCGGCCCCTACCTCTGGGATAGGCAGGGTACCTCTTTAAATTTCCCTACTATCCATCCCAGGCATCATAAAGGGACCAAAGGACCCAAGTGGGCCGGTTTTTAGAGACCAGCAGCCTGTTCAACCTAACCTAACCTAGTTCTATTGTTGTCGAGGTGAGCCCAGAGAGTTCTCGCTATTGATTAGGTTGGCTCATTGTACTACCAAGGGTTTACTCTGTAATTCGATTCGAAAAAAAACTGTTCGAATTTGTCTCTTATTTACATTTCAATTCGAAATACAGAGAAACCTCTTAGCTACATCATCCGCTAGTTTATTGCCTGAAATGGATCCATGTCTACGTACCCAATATCGCGGCCAGGCAAGTACCCATTTAAGGGCGATGCTTGAATGGCTCGCCATCGCGTTTAGTAACGTGCGGCATTCTAGGACTGGATTGAATGTGTTGTACACACACACCCGTCAGATGTGGTTGACTATCGGTTATAATTTGGGTCTCCGTATTCGATATCCGATAACACCTCAACCAATTTATTGCCCTTTTAATGTCAGATATTTCTGCTGAAGGTAATTTTGATCCCGAATTACACAAAGTAGACATACCTGGTCACTCTCGTTGTCCGTTCTCCTTGTGGTGAGGAAGTCTCCCGTCAAGGAGTATCGAAATTCTCTCTTGAAGAGGGACGTTGGAGTGCAATAATCCATGAGACCAGGAACAATTCCAATGGTCTCTAAAATGTTGGCATGACCCCATGTTCGGTGGTTCCATGGGTAAGTTTTCCGCAGACAAGCTAATCGCTTCACGGATTGTGGTTGTTTTAAAGAAAAAAGTGTACAGTGCTAGTTTTCTATCCAGCCGATACACTGGAAGCCAGCACAACATAGCAAAAAGTACTTTCGTTGGCGAACATTTTAGGGCATCAGTTATCATGATTGCCATTATGCGAAAAATCCTATCTAAACGAAAGTGATTCTTCGCTGAGATTGTCAAACAAACTATATACCAAAAAAATTTTGTTTAGGTTTTTTATACGAATTGCACAGGCCTTATTAATATATACCTACCCAGGGTACACTTAAACCAGGTAAAGCCACTAAAGAACCAAATAGACTACGCAAGCGGCTTGTCAAACATACTTTATTCATTTGCACACAGACTACAACACGAAACCAACTTCGCACAAGCATAGATTTTTCTACGACAGGCGAGGATCCAGGGGTGGAGAGAAAGGGATATTCCCCCTCCCCCCAAAAAGAATAAAATATACTTCTTTTCTATACAAGCGACTTGCAATAAATTCAATATGGCAGTCAGAACATCAAAAACCTTTCAATCATAAATATATACTAGCGCAGATTCAGGGGGAGGAAAATGGGATTTAAGCCACCTCTAAGCAATTATTCCATCGATCTAAAATTTAGCTATACACAATGTACATACATACATACGAAAGTGTATCAGTTTCCAGATTAACCGCATATATACATTCATACTTTTTATCTCCATATAGCAGAGGGCCCCTAATGTATCCGTGTGTATTTGTAGCCAGCTGTATAATTGTAGTCTTTGTGAAGTGCTCTGTGTATAGACGCAGAAGTGGCGCAGCAGAGCTATAAGTACAATGCGCCATTTGAGCTCTGCTTGTTCGTACGTTAACATTCTTTTTGCTTTTCATTTCGTTGTTGTTGTTGCTGTCGTTTGTATAACCTCAATTTGCCCCCTTTTTTCCGTTCCTATTTTTATTATTTTCTAACTGGCACAGACAGTTAAATGGATGGAAAAGACGAACGAACAGACAAACGATTAACCCAAACGTGCAAATGACTGAGAGAGGTAGCAAACGACGACCAGTGATGTCACCTTTGTCCTTTTCGGGCTAGATTTATCCCGTTTTGGGTAGTTATACCCAAAATGCGAAACATATACATATTTTAGACTCACACTTTTCACAATTATGTATATTTTCTATTCAAATATGTTTTATAAACCTTTGATCAATTATTATGAGTAAGTTCCAAAATATTAAAACATAAGTAACAATTAATTTGAAGAATTTTGGTGATTTTTTACAATGAATAAGGGGAGATAGATCCATGCGATCTGACAGCTTTGCTTGCAGTTTTTGGTTTCGTTGTTTTTCTGTTCCTCAATTAATTATACCACGTTGCTCTATACACATACCGGTCCCCACAAACAAACGCGTACAGACACACGTACTTAGGTATGTACATTAGGGTGGCAAACCGATTGTTGTAGCATTTGGTATAAAAATCACGTGATTTTTATACCCCTAAGTTAAAAATTTTTTAAATTTACCAAAATGAATCGAAAAAGGGACGTCTTAGAGTTCTGCAATTCGGCTAAAGTTTTTACCGCCACCTAATCAATTTTGCCAATATCACAACATTTGAATTTTGACCACTAGAGGTCGCACGTTAAAGTTATTTATTTAATAATTTTTTTATATACAAACGCAACCCGCGAAGCGATTAGCTTGTCTGCGGAAAACACCAAGGGGGAATCAAGCCCACGACCTCTGGACTGACAGGCTACCCACTCAGAATCAGGGCACCCAATTGAATCGGGCCAACATTTTTACCTGCGGCAAATGAAATATCATTTTATATAAGTTTAACTTAACTTTGGGAAATTTTAGAAAATTTAAAATTTAACATCAATCGGGCACGTTTGAGAGTTACCCGATTTGGCTAAAATATTTACACCTATTTACCACTCGATGTCCCTTTCCTGTAAGCGGGCGCCAGCCTTAGCTAGAATGTCCGCAATAGTGTTACTGGGCACCCCAGCTTGGCCCGTTATCCAGAAGAGCCCTAGGTTAGAATGTCTCGCCATCTCATTCAGGGATGTCCGGCATTCTTTAACGAATTCCGATATTGTCTAAACACCAGATAGAGCATGTAATGCAGCCTTACTGTCGGTACAAATTCGGATGTCCTGATCGAATACCCTCGACTCCAATGCCCGACTTGGATCCGTCAGTGTAAATCTCGAGCACATCCTCATATTGGTGTATGTAGTTTGTCTCAGAGGATGTGCCCGAGAAGTCCACCATGAATCTTAAGATTTGCACTAATATGGTCGCATGGCCTACGTTACTCTTCTTCCATGCACCTGAGGCATTTAGTCGGCACGAATCCAATGCAGTATGGTGAACAGCGCTTTAGATGCTGTAGTGCGAGGTGCACCCGTAATTAGCAAATCAGATGTTCGAAAAACCTTTTCAATTGTTTTAGAGTATGTGATTTTATTTAAGGAAGTCCACCAGACGACAGCCCCATACATTAGTATGGGCTTTACCAACATTTCAAAAAGCTAATTGATGTTTTTGGGACTTACGCCCCACCGCAGGTGTATATATTTTTTTAGGAGAAAAGATGATAAGCTGATGGGTCTAAAATCTTTCGTCGGATTTACGTGTGAAGTGTTACACCCTTTGGGAATAAATACCTCGGAGCATTTGGTTCATGCTATCGGAATATATGACCAATTTAGGCAGGCCGAGTATATCCGAATGAGCCATGGAGTGATCACATCTGCATTACGCTGTAGGTCAGCTGGAATAATGCCGTCGGGACCCAGTGATTTGAACTGGTCAAAGCTATTGATGGGCCACATTATTTTCTCTCTGTTTAGGGTAATTGTGGCCGTGTTAGAATCAAAAGATTGTATGGTTGCAAGTTCTCCCGTGTAGGGACTGCAACCGGGAAAGTGTGTGCCCATCAGTATTTCTAGGGTCTCTTGACTACTGGTAGTCCACCCGCCACCTGATTTCTTAATGAAACTGGGAACAGTTGGAATAGTAGCCAAGATTTTGCGAAGGCGGCTAGTCTCAGAGGCTTCCTCTGCATTGCTGCAGAAGGACCTCCATGACGTCCGTCTCACATTCCTAATGAGGTTTTTGAACCTGTTTACCGAGGCTTTATAGGCTGACCAGTTACCCAGTATTTTTGTCTCATTGAATGGTCAGTGAGTCTCTTTGCGAGCGTTCGCTGTTTCAAGTCTCCACCATGGTGGTTTTTTCTTCGCACGCAGTACATTAGATCGGCATGATTCGGCCGTCGCTAAGTTGAATTGATTGGCGATTGTGTAAGAAAATCAGAGAGAATAAGCTTTTGCTCTTCCCAATTTGTTTTCTTCCTATTTGTTATGGGCGTAGCCCGATCAGTCAGAATCCCTACACTGAATTCAATATAACGATGATCAGAGAAAGTACTATCACTTGAGACCTTCCATTCCCTAATCATATTCGTATGCGTGATATCTAGAACCTCCTTCCTATTTGATACAACGAAAGTGGGTGCTGATCCGACATTTGAAATATCCAAGTTGTTACAAAGAATAAAATAAAATAAAGACTCACCCCTTGTATTAGTGTCAGAGCATCCCTATACGACATGATGTGCGTTTGCGTCTGCTCCCAAGAAAGACTGGCAAGTTTCGTTGATTTGTCATTTGAATAGCGTCGCGAACCTTTGCGGACGGGGATTCGCATTCGTGTGCCATGTAGCTCGAGATGACTATGATTGTGCGCATAGCCGTCTCCCAGGCTGCTGTTATGGTGTCTTCGTCACTGAAATCAGATAACAAGAAGATATTTAGGTTGCCTCTGGCTACTATGTATGCACTGATGGCTACTATGTATGCTCCGCTCGCATGCAATAGCCTGAATCCTTTTGTACCTAGTCCGCTCGCTTTTGGACTAATGCGAGCTACTCCCCTCAGGTGAACCTTCACCACTCTAAAGCGACATCCGCTAGAATGCTCCTCCGGCTAATAGAAAGAGGTGAGGAGCATTTTCCATTTGATTTTGTAATAAAAATATTGCCCTGAAAGTATCGAGCAACTACTTTTGAGTATCGACTACTTTAAAGCAACAGCAAATACTCGATACTCGGTACATACTACTCAAAACTTTGCAATCACTAGTTCGATTAATTAATTTAGGTTATGTTTGAAGTACTCCCGGCATGTTTGGTGGGTACGACCAAAAATATCCCAACTGTTTAGAGCAACGGTTCTCAAATGGTGGTCCGTGGACCCCTGGGGGTCCGTAGCAACCATCCAAGGGGTCCGCGTGAAGAGCCGAAAAACAGTGTTTTCAAAAAATGATAAGTTTTTATTTTCGATCTACACACTTCTTTTTATGTTTTATTTATTTTTATTTTATATACGTACATACATACATATGTATTTATGTTTTGAAATCTTCAAACACGAACAACAAAATATTAGTGCGATCTTATTGTTCACTGCTTAATATAAAGTGCCCCAGGCTCTGTACTGACTGTTATTGCCATCACGTTCAAATCGGAAACAAGCCCTAAAATTGACTTAAAAATAACAAATGTGAAAGAATGCGAAAAAATCGCAAATTCGCGAAAATTTATAAAACGTAATGAAGAGATTACTAGTGTAATGTCTAGTAACCATTCTTGCTGATTAGCTTTGATATTGTAATAAACCCCCATCACGGCAATTTAAATTTGTGGACGTTTTCTTGTAAATTGAACGTTAGAGACAAAATGTACAAAATAAACTATATTGCACTTGAGCGATATTTGTTTTAAATATATTTTGTTTTCTGTACAGTTTAATATATTTTTTGAACTTCAATCATAAATATTTTAGAAACAAACAAAATAAAAAACGCTTTTCGGCCCTTGGTTTAAACATATTTATGAGTTTTTAATTCAACCTAAAACACAATATAGGTACAACCTGGGCTTTAGAGGGGGTCCGCGAAAAAAAAATTTTTTACAAGGGGTCCGTGAATAGAAATTTGGTGAGAACCCCTGGTTTAGAGGATAAAGGCTCAGTTAGCCGACCGTAACGTTGATGTAGTTGCATGTGCTGATCGTTTCTTTCACATTGAAAAGCTATGAGACAGAAACGATCAGCACATGCAACTACATCAACGTTACGGTCGGCTAACTGAGCCTTAAGTATGCATATACATATGTATAAGCGTTTGCCAATTGATTTAATTTCTTTTTGTGTTTACAGACAAACATACATATGTATAAGTATGTATGTAAATAGTACATATGTACAGACATACATAACTATTTCGAGACAATTAGCGTTAAGTTGTTTTGTTAGTGACACAGTCTGTCATTGAGTGAGTAAATCATTACTCCGCAAGCTAAACCAGTAAACTGGTTCTACATCTCCGCAATTTTTTTTCTTTTTGCAACAAAAACAACCAAAAAATAAGATATTGGCTATTTCTCATAATATTATTGTGTATGTGAGGATGTTGCCCCAAGACAGGTGCTTAGATATCACAATTTATTGTTTCAAAATTTAACAGATTTCTTGTGACAATTTTTGGAATATTAAAGAGAAATATACATAAGTATGTACATAAATTTTATACAACTAACTAAAGAACTACTTTCAAGCTCAAAGCGCTTGAAAATCTATAGGCGACTGAAATTTACGTACAAGAGACATCATACGTAGGGTTGCCATCCGTCCTCCTTTCCCCGGACACCGTCCTCCTTATGTGGGTGTCAACCCCCCTTCATTTTTAGCAAGTGTCCGGAGTTGTCCTACTTTTTACAGTTTCCTCCGTATATTTTTTTTTATTACACGAATTGAACGAGTTGCATTTTTTTAGGGATGCAGTCAATACCGAGACAAGTTTTTGTTAATGATGAAATGTTAAGGGTAGTCAGTTTTGCTTAGTTATTTTCAAGGCTTATTTTTCTGCTTAATAACAACTGAGAGGAGTATTCTTTAACAACGAGTTCCGAACAATCTTGTCTACCTCGTATAAAATGCAAAGTAACACTTACAAATGAAGAGACAACAAGGTCAATTAACAAAACCACTCGATTCCTTTACTTACCAGCCTTTAAAAGTTATTAGAAAACATGATAAATTCATAACAGAAAGTGGGAGCATAGATCGAAATCGTAAAAACTATTTTGGTATTGGCTCTAAATGAAAAAAAATTATGGTTGGGTAATGCAAAACATATTGTTTATCCTCAATGCTTGATCCTGGATAAAAAAAGAATGAATATTTCAATTGCACTCTACTACGTCAATGTCAAAAAATCGTCTTATTGAGTTAGTTGACTTTATTGTAAGTTTATATTCTCCAACTATTGATAACGCGGTCACCCTTACATCTCCTACAAGTTCTGTTGTCTACAAGAAGTAGGCTTTGGAGTCCCTGTCTAGACTAAGCTGTAATTCTTCTTAAGAAGAAGTGAAGATATATCTAAGAACTTCTAGTATGTCTAAAGATGTACATCTGTTTATTTTCTGGGCGCAATGGCATCATATGCCCAAACTTGAAAACAATTACGCAGCCGTGCTTTAGTTTTCAAATGAGTTCTGTCTCATCTCTACTGCAGCTCTTTTCCAAATAGACTTGTAAAATCGTGTTCTTCCGACAAATTTGAGAATGGTTTGCTTTTTAAACAAAAATCTTATTCATAGTGGCGTATAGTCGTAGTTAAAACAAAGTATACTTTAAGTCTCAAATGCATAGTCTTTAGTTAACTAATGATGTTGGTTTAACCATGATATTTATATGAAAAATCGTTAATTAAACCACCGACGTTACTTAACTACAGACTGTGAATTTGGTTCTAAGAGTTTAAAAGCAATATTTTGCATGACAATACTGGCTTCAAATTCTTAAAATATACTTTGTTTAGTACTATGAGTATGCGCCATTGATTTTAAAAACTAATAACTTTTATCCCTGTAATGCGGTGTAATAACAATAAATAACTCAACTTCTATTTTGTTTATTTGACCTTTAGTTTAAAATCACTAAGCTTATCGGCATCGTTGATTTTTTTTTAGTATCGGTATCGTATCGGCCAAAAGGCGTATCGATGCTTTCCTAATTTTTTTCATGAACAAAGATTTCATAAAAAATTTCAAGAAATTGAAGTGATGACATTTTTCTTGCCCCTTGTATTTCTCTACACCTCTTGGCAACAAAACAAAATTTCATAAAATATTTCATCCTGTAAATTCAATCTTACATCGAAACTTTTGCATTGCTAGAGGTACTCTATTGTCGTTGTTATTTCAAATGACGCGACATCACTTAATTTGGTTGCCAAATTTGTTTTTCAACTTTATTTATTTATAAAAAGATTGGCCTCTTTTTTTGGGCCAAATGTCCTCGTTTTTTTTTGTGGTTGTCGTCTTTTTTCTCGAAATGGAAATGGCAACCTCAGTTATACGTGTGTATGTAAATGCTGCTATTACTCTATGTCTCCAACTAGAATAGAATAGGGGAAAGATCTGGTCCAAAGATCGGCACTACGACACCTAGTGGATCTTTTGCGCCATATATCTATATATTAAATAAAGCTCTGCATGACTTTCCTTATGAAAGTCGGCATAGAGGTTGGAGAAGCCCGCTTAATATCATCCGAACACAGCAGTTCAGAATGAAAAACACGCCTTCTACTATTACATAAAACGATACACTCACAGGGAATGTGTGCCGTTGTCTCATCGTCTTCCAAGCATAAACGACACAAGGGTGAACGAACTTAATTACTTTTCCACATGGGATAGTTCAGTCCAAAGTGACCAGTAACAAGTCGTAAATCATTCCTGTAGAAATTCAGGATGCCACTATATCAACATGGCTGCATCAATGCCATGGCTTGCCTTAGACCAGAAGAACCCAGCCAAACTTCTTTTGCGGTCGATATGCCATTTCCTTTGATTTGGGACTTTACAGTCGACCAGTTTACGCCCCAAAAGGGCTCTGGGCCCATAAGTGGAGCGGCAGATGCCCTCCTGCCAAATTCATTCGCTTCCTCGTATCCAGTAAATGGAAACCTAGTTCCGTAACGATAGTTCCTGTAGTGAGGCAAAGCACTCTAAAACAAGCTTAGAACGGAATTCATAAGAAAGGAGCGACTTAAAGAGCTGCCTGACTATCTTAAAAGATAGCTATTTGCGCGCCTAATTAATGCCCCTAATTAAATTAATATGAACACACGTAGTGATCGCCAGTATTTCCGCCTGAAATACCGCAGGCCATTTGCCCAAGCGCACAGAGATTTTCCATTTGGGTCCACAGACTCCAGCGCCACTCCATCTTCTGTTTTGGATCCATCCGTAACCAGCGCAAACTTCTGGAATCCACAGTGGGACCGTTTTCTTCCCACGTTGCCCTAAGCGGAATTGTGATATTGAATCTCTTGCCGAATCTATGTTCACAGTTCATCCTGTCACTAAACATTGTTAGCAGCCCTCTGCAGAGCATAGTAGTCAGGATCGATGAGATACCGTTGCCTATACGACGGGCAGGTTTAACGAAACCTCTCAAATAAACAGCCATTGCCGCAGAGGATCTTATAAAAATTTGTATGCGTATTAAACCAAACAAGGTCTCAATAGCCAAGGTTGGACATGAGCTCCCCGATTAGAAATTTTCATGCAAACACATTTGGGATCCCAATTCCGATGTAACGTAGAAACATATGTAGGACCCGATTGGTTTCCTGTGGGGAAATATCTAAATCTTGTAATATCATTAAAATTGCTGAAGCTATCCAAGCGACAAAAGTATGTAGCAATCACCTCTGTTGAAGATGAGCAAAAATACGATTAAAAACCTGTGTTAGATTTTCCCAACAAGTTCCCAATAGTTTCCCACTTGGGAAGAACTTATGTTAAGTCACTAATTTGTATATGGGCTATCCCAACGAGTTCCTGATCTGATCCCAAATAGGATAACCCTTTTGGGTTTGCCACATGCATTCCCAATCGGGCCGCAATGTGAGTATTGAGAAAATTTTTAGTCGGGTCATAGCGCCTGTAGTAAAAAGACACGCCAATCTCTGAGCCTTGCAGAGTTTGGTTGTCGTAAGAACCTGTCGTGTCTTCTGCCACCATACAATCGCGCAGCACGTCTCCACCTAACTTGAAATGCTGTTGTAACTTGAAGTTATTATAACTGCGTTGTTAAAACAAATGCACTAACAATTATGCTATAACTTGAAAAAAGCATTAACTTGAGCAGTGAAAGGAAAATAGTTCGAAATAAAAAATTAAATTAATCAAAAATACCGAAGCCGCTATAAAAATGCCGAGACTGAAAAAATTTACCTGCATTTGCTTTTTGACAGATCTTCCGTAGAAAACCTTTAAAATTGCCTTCATTACAAGGTCATTTGTCAAGCATAATGTTGAAAGCCTTCTAACAAGCATTGCAGAAGAAGCCACAGCAGAAGGGGAAACTCTGCGATGACAACGCGTGTAAAAGAGATATGAATATGGAATGGAGCATGGAGTAGTTGTGCATGAAAATAAGGTGTAAAGATGCCTTCTATAATGTCTCTACTCGTATACAGCTTCTTTTTACCGATGGGGATACGCTGTGAGTCCCACACACACTGTGTAAGTGTGTTGATATTAAAAAACTGCCGGCACGACCTAATTCCATGGAACGATTCCCTAATGGGTTCGGTGCAGAACGATTCCCTAATAGGAACGGTGCGGACTTTTCAAAAGTTCCTTTTTCATCGTTCCTCGTTCCGTAATTGCAAACCGTCTGGAGTAGTAACTAATTTTTTTTGACAAATGTCAAAATCAACACCAATTTTATATTATTTCTTTACATACATACATGCATACGTACGAGAGTGGTCCCAAAACTAGCCGACCTAACAAAGAAAAAACAAGTTTTTAAAAAATTTTCTTTATTTCTCAACATAATCTCCTTTTAGCTCAATACACTTTTTACAGCGATACCCAATAGCTTCAATATCCTATTTATAGTAAGAACTGTCTAGCTCCTTAAAATAGTCATCAACCGCAGACTTCACTTCTTCATTGTTGGCAAATTGTTTACCACCGAGCCATTTTTTTTTCAAGTTTATAAATACATAGAAAGTAACCCGAGGGAGCTAAATCTTGCGAATAAGGGGCGTGATGAAGCAATTCCACCTTAGATTCATTGGTTTTGACCATCGCAATAGTGCATGTTTTTGACGCATTTTTTGTTTTTTTTTTTTGAGCAAACGCGGCACAGCTTTCTCATATTCAAATTTTCGGACGATATACGTATGTATAACACTTTTTAAAATGCCTATCATTTCAGATAGGTGAGCCAACGATCATTCAATACCATTTTGTGGATTTTCTTAACCATTTTTGGTCTAGACATCTCCCCCCTTATCGTGTTTGGCGATTTTCGCCTTCGACTACGTCATTTTTGTAATAGATTAAAGACAGCACGCTACATTTTTCTGTAATCTGTTACAAAAATGTCGTAGTCGAAGGCGAAAATCGCCAAACACGATAAGGCCCCTTATTTGGTCCACCACCACGGTGTTCGTCTTGGCTGATCGTGTGGCCTCGTTTTAACTCTGTCACCCAATATTTTACAGTCGTAAAAGAAGCAGCAGACTCCCTGGATTAAAATTTATCTCGGCTTTAATGTTGTTTGGACTGAGAGTTTTCAAATGAAACTATTAGTCACCGTTATGTTACCAATTTTTTTCATGGTTACAATTTCAAAGAAATCATTCATTTTTGATGGCTCCGAAGAAAAAAAAAACTAAACGACGTGACGCCTTGAAACTTAAAACATATGTTTTATAAGGTTGCCACTTTTCACCAAAGTATTTTTTTTAACTACTGCCACCATTTATACGTCAGTTCGGCTAGTTTTGAGACCGCCCTCGTATGTATGTATATTTATAAATAATTTTCCCATTAGAAATTTGTCCACAACAAAGTTTTTTTATTGGACTGTTGTGAAATTGGGGTTTATTTTTAGTTTGTTCAGAAACACTAAAACATTTGAATATTACTAATTCGTATTCGACACGTGTGTTGAAAAAATTTCAATTAAATAAAATTGAGGCGTTTTCTACTACTTAAGTCCATTTTTATTTCTTGTTCCATAACAATCTCTTAGTTAACGTTTGTCATTTGTTTTTGAGAATTGGAATATTAAGAAAATTGCTATTTATTTTGGGTTAAGCCAGTCTACTCGTATATGACTGGATGGATTTCTTTAGTGTTTACGCTAATTTATCAGTAACCTCTTCAAACTCTTATGTTTACAAAATTTTCAACATCGTATGCTTATACATATAAAAACTCTGAAAGAAGAAATGAGAATTACCAAGGCGAGTTGACAATCAGCTGGCGTTTTCTTTTATAATTAGCTGGCTAGGCGCAAGCAATCAAGTAGAATCAAGTGCTTCCGTTTCGACAAACACCACTGCACTTGTCAGTGTAAAATTGTGCATGTCCGAATCCAAGTTCCCGGATCCGATACTAGACCCAACTCAATGCATTGAGGTATCTGATCACGTTGCCTAGACCAATCTCTGATAATTCATTCCTAAGAGCCCAAGTTTTTAAAATTTTCTTATTGAGATTTTGATGAAGGCAACGAATATAATAAGCGAATTTTTGACATTCGATTGTTGGAAATGGTATGAAAGGAATGCAAAGTAGGGCACTCCTACAGATGGGAGAAAACAGTCTCTTCCTTACCTTGTTTTCGGCAACTACGGAAGAACGCATTACAGGCAAGACCTATCCTACTAGCATATCTGTCGATCGCCCAGTGTCCCGTCAACACTGTGGCGATCCTCGAGATTTCTTTACATTTCCTTAGCTACTTTAAAACTAATCAGCTGGCGCCATCTATTTTCAGCTCTTTATAGAAAGTGTTTGGAAATGTTGTTTCTAATAATGCCAAACGGCATCGCGCGACTGATGCAGCATTGGAGGCATCCAAAGTAGAACCCGCCCCCCATTCAGTTCATTGTTAAGGACATTTTTACATGGGGCAACTAAAAACAAAAAAGTGCTGTGTGACATCAATGACAGAAGTGTCACCTGGCTATTCACAAAAATACCGATTCTACTTCGAGTCTTTTTGTCAATTGGTTTTCTGCCTGCACCCCTGAAATACACTTGATTGGAAGACGGAAGGAGTATCGTATGCTAAGATCATTGATTCATCTGTGTACAGTGTACACCCTGAAGTCATAGTCCATTTCTATATTACCATCCTTCCACTCCCGCCCGTATGGAAGTAAGATTTCGAAAACGCTATCAAAGTCCAGTTGAGTTATCATGTACTCGGAAGGCTTGCTCAGTTCCGGTGGAATCCACCACCCACTGCTTTAGGATACATCCAATACGTGCAAGCCAATTGGAATTAAGTTACCCAGCAAACCAAAACATTCGAAAATAATATCGCATTCGAATGTTGCGTAAGTATTTCTCGGAAAAAACACTCGAGAACGGCTATCGAAGTCGGAAAGAGCTGCTAGAGCTCACTCGTCGCTCAGTTTGTGATAGCAAATCTTTCGATTTCGATGTTTCGCTGACAAATCAATAGCAAAATCAAAAGTGAACCAATATCGAAGAAATATCGATACCGCCAAAATGCAGGAAAAATAAAATTTTTCAAGATTGTTATCTTTGTTTTTTAATTTATTTATTTTAATGTAAACGAAACCTTTATTTATTTTAAATTTTAACTTACGCTGCAGTCAGACAGAATCGAACACGGTACCTCCAGGCTAACAGATTAGCACACATCCACTAGGCTATCATGGCAAATTCTTTTCTATTCAATTATTGCATTGCAAACATGAGTGTAAATTACACATTCGAGAAATTATCGAAACTAGTTCGATGTTGAGAACATTCACATTTTATGAAAATCTCACTTTAGCGAACATTCGATTTTTTTGTAGATTCACGAGCATTTATCGAACAAGTTTGTTTTGAAAATTCTTCGCTTTAGCGAATATTCTTTTATTTCGAATCTCAGGTTTAGTGTGTTAGAATTTATTTTATATGTACGAGTAATTATACGAAAGAAAGAATTCTTTCCACATCGTGGAACATCGTTTGGGAAAGTTTAATGTGGCATTGCACGTGCCTTCAAAAGGCTTTGAAATTATGCACTAAGCATAATATACATACATACATATAAACTTAAATATCTTGGTCCATCGACATCTATAGAAGAATCAACTCTCAAGGGAATTGTGCAATCAACATCCTTCTCTCCCCGTACAGGAACTGATTTCACAGGAGCACAAATATAAGAAGCCAACAACCGGGCTTGGATTGTATTCCGAATATGATATTTTGTTCTATATTTAAAGCTATAATTTGGATCCATGCTACTTTTCCAATAATCTGAATCCCAATAATCCAGTGAGGTAAAAAATTACGCCCGTTCTGGCAACGCCGTCCACAATACGGTTGACAGGATAACCTGAGAGTTCTGGAACTCAGATTAGTACCACTCTCGAACGTCTCGCTATCTCGTTAAGAGATACAAGGAATTCTACAGACTCTACGGATGTAAAGTAAACATCATGTACATACATACAGCAGCGATGACCACTTTGATATCGGTGGGTATATTTGTGAATAAATATCCTCTGATATTCTATAGTAACACGGGTGGTCCAAATAAGACCTACCAATATCGTTGTTGGTGGTCTTACGGTACCAGTGCTTGCACAATTTGAATTTTGTATCGACACTTTAAAATTCTCTACTGCAATGTCGTCGTCCTAGAAGTGCTCAACTAGCCGGAACGGCAACGAGTTGAAACGCACAGCTTCCACGTTGCCTTCAGTGTGAATATTCAGGACGGCAGTCCATTAAGCCCCGCTTCTCAAAATGGACAACCAAATTCCTAATCATGAAGGCTTTGGGACCTGATCTTGATTTAAATAAACATTGGCAGTTATTTGGGCCACCATGTAGTTTAGCCATCTTGCGATCTTAGTAATAACAGAGATTTCCGCTTGCAAGATGCTGCAACAGTTTTGAAGTCTAAATAGCATTCAATCTGAGCACCGAAAAGAGATCTAACTGTCTGGCAAAAACATTTACCGCCAGCCAATTTATCATAGTGAAGTGTTTTCATTGGAATAGACCTGAGTATGCCTGTTACCAGGCCGCTGACAGCCGGAAAATAATCTTAAGTGTTCTGTGATGAGAGTCTTTCTCTACGGCCTCCCAAATTTATGAAGTCTCCCAAAATTAAATGAATTAAATCAAAAAAGTTTCGTCGATCTTGCAGAATATGTATTAAATTTTCTTTAGCTTATGTCGTTTTCTTTTCTAATTTTTTAACAATATGCTGCAACTTGTAGAGCTTAGTGCTAGCTTTGCGTATAAAAAAAGTTTAAGGGGCGGCCGATTTCATGAATGCCACACACAATGCATTGCAGTGATGCAAAGTCGTATGTGTTTTGTTGTTGTAAACAATGTAAAGTCGCATCACTGCAATGCATTGTGGCGTTTATGAAGTCGGCCGACCTTCTTGCGGTATGACAACTTTATCGCTGTAAAATTAAATACAAAATGAACGTAATCTGAAGATGGTAAAACGAAAAGGATAGGAATAAAAGTACGGAATTAAGAGCACTCCGATCGGAATATGTGTGTGCGATGAATCCATTAAAACTCAGAAATTATTTTAAAGAAGAATTATTTCAAACTTGACTACCAGAATGCTTTAAAAAACGCAATCAATAAATTTTAAGAAATTCGTAGGTTTTAGACGGTTTTGGTAGATTTTTGTGGAAAATTTGGTAGGAAGAAATGTTTTTCAGTGGCAACGCTCTCTGTAGTTTAACGATGATACAATTGAGAGGCTTAGTGCAATAACTCGGTAAGCCACAAAAACAAAATATTGAATAAATCGACTTTAGAGTTTAAACAAGATTTAAATTTGTATGGTTTTTGGAATTTTGTACTTTAAATACGCAGCATAATTATTTGCAGTACACTAAAATTTATCCAAACATTTCTCTAGGAGACAAAGCTATGGTGTACCTACCTAGCAACTGAATGAGCACATAAAAGCAATTTTTGATTTCATGTGGTTTATCGAGTTATTGCACAAGGCCTTCAATTGGATTACACAATGAGACAAAGAAACATGAATTTAGCTCATTTTTGATGCTTCGAAAGAATACAAGGTAGCTTGAACAGGTATCAGCACGAAAACAGCTGTTTTAGTAAATTTTATAATGTGTGCGTCACACAGACAATAGATTTTGACACATCTCTGGTGTGTTTCTATTAACAACGTGCTTGTGTTAAACAATTTGAGAGAGCTTATGAATGTGTGCGACACTCAGGCAATAGATTTGACATATTTCTGGTATGTTTCTTGCAACAAAATGCATGTATTTTTTGGTGTATAATTTGTTGCAGTAGCGGTGGTACCTGTGATCAATATGCGTTGGAAGAAGCGCTGTTTTATGTAAAAAAAAACAAGAGCTCCCAAGTGGGACATCGTGAAGAAAAATCATGCCTTTTCAATGAAGGAGAAACAACAACAATAACCAGCATCTCTCGCTTACCAACCTACTTCAGGAGAAGCAGTAGTTTTTGCTGGATATCCATACATACATGTATGTATATAGATACTATGTATGTATGTACATATTTCGTACTAAAGCACCATATTGGAAATTGCGTGATATTATGTTTGTTACAAACAATTTTTGCTTCTGCTTAATTTTACTTTAATTTATTTCCAAATTAGGCATGTCTACTGTTTTTGTTACATTAGACTTTGTTGATAGATATTAAGAATACTTGGTTCATTTAATTATAACAAACTTTTTTTTTGGCTTAAAGCAAAATGAAAATAAATAAAAATATAATAACAAAACATAAAAAATTATGGCAATTCATCACACATGACGGCGTTGGGCCAATTTACCCTTCTCAATATTTTCCCCAATTTAATATGACATCATACATTTTTATACACACATACATATATCCATATATACATAAATCAATACATACATACACATATATATGTACATAGTCCTATATATGTATAAATTAGGGATGTAACGAATACCGATACCGATATATCGGCGATACTTCAGATTTTCCGATACATCGGTATCGGCGATATTTTACTATCGATACGACGATACTTTTAAAAATATTTTCAGTTTTTTTTTTTTTTTGACAAATTATTTATTTTTTGTTAATTCTACCAAGAACTAAATTCATTTCGTTATTTTTTAAATCTTATTAATATCAATTTTAAAAATTAATAATATTTTACGCTGTTATTTTGCAAAAACAATAATTTATTTATTGTTAATTTTACCATGAACTCAAATTCAATTCGTTGTTTTTTAAATCTTATTCCCAGCAAAAAAAGATACTCCAAAGAAGTCATGAAAATGTAGAATTCGCGATCCGGAAATATTTTAAATTTGGATAATTTCTAATTAGTTTCACATTTGCTTGTCATTGCAAGAAGCTCGCTTTTTCGATTACCAATACCGAATTTGAAGCGATGTTAGGACAAATATCTTTTTCGGTGTTCTATAATGATTCCTCAAAAAATGATGAAAAATTACCCATTTTCAGAACTTGTTTCTTTTAATGCGAATTTAAACACAAAACTGTTTTCATGTAAATTTAAGTGAATAAATATAAATTTTTAGAAGACTTTTAATAATTAAGCTATTAAGTTATTTAGAAGAATAATAGTTGATAAATGTCCTTTAAAAATCGATTTTTTAAAATTATAAAGGAATTACAAATTTGTACTTGCTTTTCTGCTAACTATCTGCATATTTTTAATATAGATTCTTTGGAAGCAATAAAAATGTAGTTCCTTAAAAATGACTTCCAATTTTATATACTGGATTAATATAAATTTTAAATATTAATAATCTCTTACACTGTAATTTTGTATAATAAAAAAATTGCGCACCTTGAGTTTTGTTAATCTAAACTTGAACTCAATTTCAATATTCGTATCGGTATCGGAATCGGTATCGGCGATATTTATTTTTAAGTATCGGAATCGGTATCGGATCGGCAAAACGGCGTATCGTTACATCCCTAGTATAAATGAATGTAATAAAAATACCTAGCAAACATTTGTTTTGGCAATTTCCGTCCGAAGTCGGTCGGTCAGAGAGTCTGCACAAGATGCCGAAGTCGGTACGAAAATGTATGGAAAGCCATATGAGTGGTTGAGAAGAAAGCGGACCTCTTTGTTTCAGGAAATTCTAAGAACTTTGCCGAAATGTTCAAGAGAATTCTGTACCAATTCTGAAGAATTTTCGATGGAAATTTTAAAGAAATTTTCGACATATCTGCACAATTTCGGAAAACTCCTCAAGAGGTAAAGAGGTAGAAAACTAAAATTTGGCAATGTGCAGAAGTGACTGCTAAAAGATTTAAGTCGTAGGTTAGAAAACATGCAGACTATTCTGTTAAATGGCTGTTAAAGAAAATTAAATTGCCCACCAATAACGTGTAGACTAGTCTGATATTAAACGGATAATATATCAGAAATTGTGCTGAAGACTAACGGCTTTTCTGTCAAATGTCTGAGGGAATTTTTTCTGATTATCTGGTAAATTCTCAGACGTCAGGCATGTCGGTAAAAATTGTTTCCTGGGCACTTACATATGTAACATACATTTATATGTATGCATGTATATACATCCATGCGTGTGTGTGTATCATGGGGGTTGCCATTAGCTATATGTATATCGAATTTTCTTTTAATCTCACCCGCCAGTTGCACTACGTTTTTTGTTTTTTTTTTTTGTTTTATCGATTTTTTCGTTTTGGCGACTTTTTTCGCTCTGACGATTTACTTTTCGGTTTTTTCCTTGCGTTACTTGATGGGATACCCTTTAATTATTAATTTAGCTGATTAAGTATCTAATTATATATTACGGTTCGTAAGATACAGCTTAATTTCTAGAGTCCGACCGATTATTCGGTTTCGGATTAGGCTAAAATTGTGGTTTCGGCTGATATTAGGTTTAGGCGAAATTTTTGGCCATATACCGAAACTTTTTATTCTATATAAATAAAGAAGTTAATCGAAATAGTATTTTAAAATATGTCGCCACCATAAATCTATTTTTCCCCGTCCCATATGTTTGCAAATTGAATAAAAATTTTACTTAGTTTTATAAAGCGCAACCAAAAGATATAGTACCAAACATTATTCAAAATAAATACCATAAAATAGGGAATGATAAGCCGATTTCGATGCTAATCGAAAATCGATTTTGTGTTATAAGAAATCGATTTTCGCAATTGAATTTACGTCTGCGATTTTGTACTAAAATTTATTATTGGCCTTTTGAAATAGATTTTTTTTAAATAATATCAATATACATATGAAGAAAGCTCAGACTTCACGATAAATTCAATGCTGTCGAAAAAATTCTTTATTGTTTACAGCATCGATTATACGCTCGCGTTCTTATATCTACATACATATTTACTTATTCCGACTCGAGTTTTTGATAGCTGGCTCTTGTTTAGCAGAAATTAACGTCATCAATAGAGAGTGATAAAATACGCGTGGATGTATGTGTACCGAACCCAACATTCCAGCTTATTTGTGCCAACTTCATGCCAAATTTTTGTTAGTCATACACTCGTATATGTTTGTTTTATTTTTGCTCGATGGAATAAAATAAATGCAATTTGTGCTATTATTTTGACTGGCACTGTACACAGAAAATATTATCACAAAAAAACTTTCAAACAAAAGTTTGTGTAAAAATAAATTTAATTTCTTTACTGAATCAATGAATTTTTTGTTTTTTTTTTTGTACTTTTATTTAGGACGCAAACACCAAAAAACGACAAGGAAAACCATGGTGGTAAAAAAACTATCCCGATGACGATATACACAAATAACAACAACAACAACAATGATAGGAAAAGGAATGCAATTGTACCAAGTTTGTTTACTGAAGATTTTTGAGTGAATAAATTCGTTAATGTCGTTGCGTTAGTTCTCATTCATTTTTTAGTCTTTAGATAAACATTCACCCCCATATTCATAAAAATTTATTGAAGTTAATGTTGGTTTACTGTACGAATTTTGTCCCCCCGGGGGGTACGGTTCATGCATCTTGGTGATTACTCACACCTTGGTGATGTGCTTCCCGGGAATAGGGTAATTTGGTTTTTGCTGACATAACCTTAGGCCAATTACCCATAAAACTTATGTGTTACTACCCAATCTCATGCAGCCGAGTAACGGGCGTGCTCATATTTATATAAGGTAGTAGGCTTGCCTACACGAGTCAGTAAGGAGGTGAACGGACACCTATGGTAACACACTTAAACGACATATTATTTCTTATAAATTTAATATGAATTCAAATCAAAATTGCGTCATGTTGATTTTAGATTGATTTTTTTTTCTGCGTGTATACTCTTAATAAAATAAATGAGTATTTAATTCTTATGAGCTTTTAAAAATGTCAACATTAGGTCAATGCTAAAAAAGTTTCGTTAAGTTTTGGACTAGGCCGAATATTAGGTTCGGTTCGGGTTCGGCCTTAAAAATTTGGTTTCGGTCGGACTCTAATAAAATGCAACGTTCTAGTACTATTCGAAATTAAAATTCGAAGAAAATTCTAATGAGCCACCCCAATGTTAATAAATACATATTTTGTTATTGTTGTCGCCTATAATTTTCTGAAAGTATGAGTGGAGTTGATTTGTTTTGTATCATTCATTCATTTATTTATTCATTCTACTTTTGGTTTTTATCGCTGCTGCTGCTGCTGCTGTATTGTTATCGTTTTTTGTTCTATTATTATTTTTCTCCCTTTTTTATTTCTATTAACAAGGTCAAGTACGAATTATTCTGAACAAAAATTAAACATACCCAGTAGCTAAATTTATAACTAGATACGCTTTGGGACAGTTATATATTACTAGTTGTATCTAATGATACTAGTCAAAAAAGGACACTCATATTACTAGTTGTAAGGAGACTAGTAACGATACTAGTCAAAAAAGGGCAAAATTTTCAGGTATATGATTTATACATAAAACATATGTTTAGGTCTTAAACAAATAAGTATAAATTGGCTTAGTGGCTAGAGTACTTGCCTTGATATATGAGGAATGTGTGTTCGTACCCCGGTTAAGCCAATGTTTTTTTAAGTTACAAAACTATAAATAAAAAACTAGTAAGAGCACTAGTTTACAACATCTAGTATTCTAACTGGGATATAACTGTATACAAATGAACTAGTTGGGCTCCTATGGCAACCTAAAGTCAAAATCGACAGTTCAGTATATGAAAAAAGGACAGATAGGCAACTAGTCTGAAGTAAAAAGTAACTAGTATAGCTCTAACTGCATACCTACTAGTTACTTTGTCTACAGGGTATATACTTTAAAACAGATATATATGCACACATATGTGTGTATGTATATGTAAAATGCGTACATACCAGAGAACGACAAATAGGCTGTTCACACGCTGCGCTTTGTCCCTGCGTGTAGAGAAACTAGAGGGGTCAACAAAGTATCATAGAGCGGATTTACATTAAGGGTGATGTCGCTGGCGACTCGTACTTGATGGGGACGGTCAAAGACGCACGAAATGAAGATTGAAGCGACAATTTGACACTTCTCTTTTACATCTCTCTCCTTCTCTCTCTCTCTTTCAAATTCTTGTTATTTTTATGTATTGCCGGTGTTGCTAGTTCTGCTTATTTCTTATGCAATATTTCCAATTAACAATTAGTTAGTTTATGGCAACACTTGTTACGAATCAAAGAATAAAAAATATTATCCAATTGTCCCCAGAATGTTGCAACAGAAAAGTCTGTATGTAAATGCACGGGTATTTAAGAAGGGACTCCAAAACAGTATGTAAGCATTGTCGCAGCGACAACACCCTGAATGTAAAACAGCTCATAAAACGAAAATTGAGGGCTCAATTTTGACATTTCTCATTTACATTTTCTTTTCCTCTTATCTTTGTTATGTTATTTATTAATGGTGTTAAATTGTTGAATTGCTATACATATTTACGGCAACACTTAGTATATAATAAGACAACAATAAATATATTAGCGGAGTTCACTGTTTGATGCAAATGGTCTTGCGAAAGTCCAAATGTAAAATATCACAGTTGTTTTTAAGAAATTTGTTGTATGTTGTTGTTTGATTTCATAAAAAAGCTACGAAAAAACAACGCCGATGAAGACATACGCACAAATAAGAACAACAGCAACAACAACAACAACAACAACGATATCAAAAGGAATTGCGGTTGCACCAAGTTTGTTTACTGAAGATTTTTGAGTGAATCAATTCGTTAATGCCGTGTCGTTAATTCTCATTCATTTTTTAGAGTCTTTAGATAAACATTCAGACTTGAACACATTTAACAAAGTGAAATTTCATAAATGCTTAATGGATGATGATGATGACCCAGACAAAAATTTTGTTTGATATACATATAACAAAAAATCCAGTAAATATTTTTGTTTGATTAAGTAAACTATTTTGTTTAATATTTGCTGTATCCAACATCAAAATATGCGCTGATCATTATATTTATAGTCTTGTTATCACTTTGTATAGATACATTTTGCTACTCAGTCATCGGCTACACATGAAATTTTCGTTTTTGAATAATATATATATATATATATATATATATATATATATATATATATATATATATATATATATATATATATATATATATATATATATATATATATATATATATATATATATATATATAATAACATAATTCCTCTTTTTCATTAAAAAAAGAAACAAATGCTGCAACAAAAATATAAGTAAGTTTATTTCTATTTCAACTCTCCCACAAACTTAAGAGCTACAGAGACAGGATTTGTGGCATACTCCGAAAACAGCATGTTGTTATGTTCTGCTGCGTGTGCGTTGGTATTAATTAACTTAAGTTTATTCCTTAGAAACTATCTTGTTACCAAAATTACTTTGGCTTGAAAATCAATATAAATATTAGGGATGTAACGAATACCGATACCGATACCGATATATCGGCGATACTTCAGATTTTTCGATACATCGGTATCGGCGATATTTTACTGTCGATACGACGATACTTTTAAAATTTTTTTCAGCGTTTTTTTTAACAAATAATTTATTTTTGTTCAATTTTACAATGAATTAAATTCACTTCGTTATTTTTTAAATCTTATTAATATCAATTTTAAAAACTAATAATATTTTATGCTGTTATTTTGTAAAAAAAATTATTTATTTTTTGTTAATTTTACCATGAATTCAAATTCAAGTCGTTGTTTTTTAAATCTTATTCCAGCAAAAAAAAAGATACTCCAAAGAAGTCATAAAAATGTAGAATTCGCGATCCGGAAGTATTGCAAATTTGGATAATTTCTAATTAGTTTTACATATCCTTGCCATTGCAAGAAGTTCTGTTTTTCGATTACCAATCACCGAATTGGATGCGATGCTAGGACAAATTTCTTTTTCGGTGTTCTATAATGATTTTTCCTCAAGGAAAAAGGATAAAAATTACCCATTTTCACAATTTTTTTATGCGAATTTAAACTCAAAACTCTATTTTCATGTAAATTTAAGTGAATAAATATAAACTTAGAAGACTTTTAATAATTAAGCTATTAAGTTATTTAGAAGAATATTAGTTGATAAATGTCCTTTAAAAAAATCGATTTTTTAAAAAGCATGGCGAGTATTTTTTAAAATTATAAAGGAATTAAAAATTTTGTCTTGCTTTTCTACTAATTATCTGCATATTTTTAATATAGATTTTTTGGAAGCAAAGAAAATGTAGCTCCTTAAAAATTACTTCCAATTTGTTATACTGTGTTAAAATCAATTTTAAATATTCTCTCTTACAATGTAATTTTGAAAAATAAAAAAATTGCACTTGAGTTTTGGTCATCTAAATATGTTGATCGAATATTGAACTCAATTTCAATATTCGTATCGGTATCGGAATCGGTATCGGCGATATTTATTTTTAAATATCGGTATCGGTATCGGATCGGCAAGACGGCGTATCGTTACATCCCTAATAAATATATCTAACTTTTTGTCTTTCTTACTAGTGTTTGCATCATTGAAATGATTTAAGCAAGAATCTCATTAAAAACCCACATAATCCCACATTTATTAGAAGATTGAAATAAAAAACAAAAGAAATTACAACAAAAATAGAGTTGCAATTACAACATACTATAAATAATATGTAAATATATACTATACAAATATACATATGCAGGCACGGATCCAGTTTGAGCTTTTGGGGGGTTAAGTTTTAAATGAAACATACGATTTTGTAAAATTTCTTTTAGAAACTCAATAGCAATGCAATATATTTTATGCATTTGAAGGGGGGTGCTGGTTAGTGGGAGTATATGTTTTTCCTCCCCATGGATCCGCGCCTGTACATATCTATGTACACACATACGAGTGCTCACAATGAGTTTAAGACTTAAACTTTAAGTGAATGTACTTTGTCATATATGCATATACGTGTATGCATGTACATTAGCGCATATTAATGCATTTAAAACTGTAAACAACAATCCGAGAATATAATAAGGAACTGTTCGTTTAAAATTTGGACGCATTAACTTGGTAACAATTGTTTTTCTTGGAATTCTTTTGAGTCATTCATTGCTGATGATGCCACAACAACACTGAACAAAGTATAAACGGAAGACTGGCTACTAGGGATGCCAGTCCCGAAATTCCGATCTCGAAAACCCCGGGATTTTTCGAGATTCGTCTAAAAAATCCCGGGGAATCTCAAAATATTTAAATTACGATTTTTAAGTAAAATTCTTACACAAAAAACTAGTACTGAATAGTAGCAATTGTAACACAAATTTATGTGCTTAAATGTCAAAGGATATCCTCTATCCCCACCCGACTTAGTGAAAATAGCCATGAAGTGACCGGATACATCGATGACTCGGTGGTTATAGTAACTGAAAAATTCGGCTGTGATCTCTTAGGCTTCATGAATGATGCTTTGTGCACTATTTCACTCTTAAGAGAAAATTTGGTTTTGGTATAGTATCGTTAAAGGTTTACGAATCGGTAGTATAGTGGTCCGCCACAAGCATGAAATACGTGATAGACCAACTATACAGAATACAGAGATCTGCTTGCATCGCGATTACAAGGAGATGGAGATCAAGGACTTATGGTCATACCTCTGATTACATGATACCTCATCTGGACTTCGATAGCACTTTCAAAGTCCTTATTCCATCCAGACGGGAGTGGAAGGGAGGTAACATAGAAAAAGACTTCAACTTCAGGGTGTATACTGATGGATCAAGAATGATGTGCGGTGTAGGGTCTGGAGTCTGCTCGAATGACCTTGGGGTAAGACTCTCCTTCCGACTTCCCAACGAAGTCAGTGTATTTCAGGTTGCAATGGATCCAATTGGGTCTCCGAGTGGATGTGTGTTACAGGGCTACCCTTGTTAACCTAGCCTAGCAATGGTTTATAAAAGGTCTTTCGAAAAATTTTTTATTGGAAATTTGCTTTATAAACCTTTGATAATCCTTTAATAGTTATTTTGTCAGTTTCATGCGCTTTTCCGACTTTATTACGTTTTAACTTCTATTTCCGATTTGGTGTCTTTTTCGTTTTAGCGATTTAATCCTCATTCTAGCGATTTTTAAAATTTTTGGTGATTTTGTCCGCCTTTGCGATTTATTCTTTGTTTTAACAATTTTTATCCGCTTTTCCAATTTTTTCGATTTCCCGGATCCGTCGATTTTTTAAAAAAAATTTTCGTTTTCCCCAGTTTTAGCGATTCTATTTCGTTTTAGCACTTTTACCGCGTTTTGGTGATTTTTTTTTTGTTTTAGCGTTTTATTGTTTTTTCGATTTTCCGTAGTTTTTTTTGTTTTAGTGTTTTTTTTTTTCGTTTTAGCGATTTTCTTTATTGTTTTAAGATTTATGCCTTAATTCATAAAAAATATTTCTGACTTATAACGAATTAATAAAACAAATTTTCATAAAAAAATTTGTTTTATAAGCCTCTTATAAATCACAATTTCTTAAGAATTAGGTTGTTATTATTTATTCAACGCTTTTTCCTTTCACGTTTTTATTTTATTTAACCCCCAAAAGGAACTTCGTTCCGAAAACTTTCACAATTCAGAACCGTCTTTCATAATTATATCAGGGAAATCAATAAAGTTTGTTATGATCTTGTACAAGATTGTGCAAAATTTTTCAAATTAAATGTTTCTTGATGGATATAAACTTCTGTAAAAAAGATTTTCTTATTTCCTTATATAATGGTTTTCCTCAACAACTGCTGCTAATTTATCTGAGAATAAAAATAAAAAAATGATGGGTGTGTTTACCTGTGCTGTATGTACATATGTATGTATGATGTATGTGTGTGTGTGTGTGCGATAGTGTCTGTTTGTGTATCGTTTTTTTTTTGTTTACTGCTTGTTGTCTACGTCAGCAATATTTTCTATAATGACCAACAGGTGTCAATATGTTGTACATGGTCATCGCACCCAAAACATTTTCTACTACATCATACAATACCACTTACATACATATTTACCCTGCAGACAAAATGACTAGTATGTGGTTAGAAATATACTAGTTGCTTTTTTATTCAGACTAGTTGCCTAACTGTCCTTTTCCATATATCGAACTATCGATTTTATCATTAGGTTGTCATAGGAGCCCAACTAGTTCATTTTTACATAGTTATATGCTAGTTGAAATACTAATTATTATAGACTAGTGCGCTTACTAGTTTATTTATTTATAGTTTTTTAAATATTAAAAAACATTTGGCTCAACCATGGTATGAACACACAGTTCTTATCTTTCAAGGCATGTACTCTATCCACTGAGCCACTTTCTACTTATTATATTTAAAGCTAAAGTTTTGTTTTATGAATTTACACCTGAAAATATGTAAATTTTTAAAAAAATAATTTAAATTACTAGTTTCATTACAACTAGTTGTATGACTGCTCCAAAACTTTGTTGTTTGACTAGTATCGCTACTAGCCTCATTACAACTAGTAAGATGACAGTCCTTTGTTGACTAGTAATGTTACAACTAGTATAATGACTGTCCCAAAACGTGACTAGTTGTACATTTAGCATCAGGGTATGTATACCTATATGTATGTACTTAAATATACATATCCATACAAACAAATAGGCACTTTAGCACGGAAAGAAAATTGGAAATTGTTTGAAGAGCGTAAATCAGGGAAGGAAAATTCAGTATGATTGAATATTTTGCTAGATGAAATATTAGTTCGACTTTTCCACTGCAATTATCGAGTTTGATATATTAGGGGAAATCACTCTTCGTAGGAAACTGCTATTGCAGACTTTGCAGTTCTTGCAAGCTCTTGCATATATGCTAAAATATGCAACACAACAAGAACAAAATATAATAAACTTACATTTCCTACACAGTAGCAGATATGCAATACTAAAAACTGTAGGCAACATGTCTAGCATATATGCAATTAACAAAATTACTCAGAGAGACTCTCTGAGAATGTATAACACAATCATGAAAATAATATACAAAATAATGACAGATGACAAAACTTTCAATTAGGGCATGTTCTACTTTTGTCTGACATTAGCTGTTTCGAATTGAAGAGAGTGGGTTGGCGGCACTTAGAGGTTATGTCAGATATTATTATTAGGGATATAACGATACGCCGTTTTGCCGATCCGATACCGATTCCGATACTTAAAAATAAATATCGCCGATACCGATTCCGATACGAATATTGAAATTGAGTTCAAGTTTAGATTAACAAAAATCAAGAAGGGCAATTTTTTTATTATACAAAATTACAGTGTAAGAGATTATTAATATTTAAAATTGATATTAACCCAGTAAAAAAATTTGAAATAATTTTTAAGGAACTACATTTTCATTGCTTCCAAAAAATCTATATTAAAAATATGCCGATAATTAGTAGAAAAGCAACTATAAATTTGTAGTTCCTTTATAATTTTAAAAAATACTCGCCATGCTTTTTAAAAAATAAAATTTTTAAGGGACATTTATCAACTAATATTCTTCTAAATAGCTTAATTGTTAAAATTCTTCTAAAAGTTTATATTTATTCACTTAAATTTACAGGAAAACACAGTTTTGTGTTTAAATTCGCATAAAAAGAAACAAGTTCTGAAAATGGGTAATTTTTCATCCTTTTTTTGAGGAATCATTATAGAACACCGAAAAAGAAATTTGTCCTAACATCGCTTCAAATTCGGTGATTGGTAATCGAAAAAGAGAACATCTTGCAATGACAAGCAAATTTGCAATATTTCCGGATCGCGAATTCTACATTTTCATGACTTCTTTGGTGTGTCTTTTTTTGCTGGGAATGAGTTTTAAAAAAACAAGAATTGAATTTGTTCATGGTAAAATTAACAATTAATAAATTATTGGTTTTGCATAATAAGTTCTTGGTAAAATTAACAAAAAATAAATAATTTGTTAAAAGAAAAACTGAAAAAAATGTTTAAAGTATCGTCGTATCGACAGTAAAATATCGCCGATACCGATGTATCGGAAAATCTGAAGTATCGCCGATACATCGGTATCGGTATCGGTATTCGTTACATCCCTAATTATTATACATGTACGTTTGAACGCAAAAATTATAAATAGTTTATAAATTGACAATTTTGACAGACACGCAAAGTTAGATATGGGTCGCAAAATTTACAAGTCAGATGTAAAAAGCTGATAGTCTAAAGCCACCTTTACTCAGACCCACAATGAATGAAATATCATAAAAAAAAATCTGGTAGCAATTAATATTCTATGTACAACAAACACTCGAAATCTCCAACTTTGGTACCTTTTCAGTTTTTTAATTGTATAAAAAAATTTATTTTCTTAACTTTTCCAACCCCAATAAATACAGGTATTTCTACTTGGTGTATGTGCACAAACTTAATTATATTGCAGACATTGTTATTTTTCAGTTTGTTTATAGTTTAAATGAGTAAATGAATGAATAAATGAATGACTGGACGACTGATGACTCTGACACACAGAATGATATGACTGACAGGCAGGCAGGCAGGTAGGCAGGCAGGCAGGCAGGTAGGCAGGCAGACAAACTGACTTTTTCATTAACCAAAAACAATTGAGAGACTGATGATATACAGTGAAATAAGTACACTTACCTTTGGCCACATACACACCTACATGTGTATAATTAATTTTTAGTTTAAATATATCCCTCGTATAACGCGGTATTTTTTCCATGGTGCATATTTTCAGTGTAGGATGATTTTAAAATTGTGGAGATTTTCGTTTAGCATGGATTTTTTTAGGGTTGTTTAGAAAGGCCACAAAATTCTTGAAGAGGATAGCGTAAAATAATAGACGTGGAAAGCCATTGCCACCCCGAAGATTTTTAAAATTACACTTGGATTCTTGAGGATGGCACATTCGGATTGAACGAATTTCTAGAAACATATGAAACAAATATTGGAAAACCTAAGGCGACTTGCAGAAGAACAGCTGCATGCGAGGCTAATAAAAATCAAAATAGTGAAAGTTTTGTAAAATATACTTTTGCTTGTCATGGGTTTTAATTTTATGAATTGTAAATTGAAAACATGTCCTATTTCTTGAAAAAGAATAAAAACACTAACTTGAAAACTTAGCCCGACAGAAAAATGTTCGGACAACAAGTCCAACATATAAATGAATATTTTCAAAATTATTTTATAAATGGAGGAGTTCTGAGGGGACAAACTTAAAAAAAATATATAAACGAATTTCTCTCCCATTCTTGAAGTCAGTTCATAATAATAGTAATAACAAGACATGTTAATAACACCGAACAACAAAATCAATCTTTTCTAATATTACTTATGTATGTATGTACATGATTCTAATGACTGATTCTGGTAGAAGCCACAAGGTTAGGTTAGGTTAATCTGGGTGGTCAAAGACTTCGCATAACCCGGAATTCATCTTTAGCGATGCCAGCAGATGATAAGAACCTTATAAGTACGGCAACCCAGTTCGTGGAGTCCGTTACGAATGACTCCCACCTAGATTTAAAAAATCTCAGCAGTCTATCAATACAATTTCAAGACTCCGGACCAAGACAGTTATATCTTGTCCTTCTTACAGCAGGTCAGTGGCATAGTAGTGACTGTCTCAATCACACCAGGTTCCTTAGTCCCTGTTCATACCAGTCAACTTTTGCTGCGCAACTTTTGAATTTATGGGGGAGAGAGAGAGGTGAGAAGAATGGGAAGGAGTACACAGTCTGATGAACATGTAACTCTCTTTTGTTTTCCTCTTCGTACTATTAAGCAACAACAAATTCCGTGTAAAAAAAAACAAATGCTGCGCAACAAGAATTTCATTGCATGGACACGAATGCAACTTCGGAAGAAAATTTAAGAAAGTTGCAGAAACAAATGTTGACTCCTATGGACGAGGACTAATATTTCCTGTAGGTATAATTAAGTATTTGTCCTATTATGACAGCATACGAAGACGTCCAGCTGTGCCCAGTTAATACACCCACTAGAAGTCTAAAGTCGCTTCTAGTTAGTGATACAAGGAATTTAGACAATTTGGAATCATAGAAGCTCCACATGATTTTAGAAGTTTTGCAAGTTTCCGTTTCACGCCAGATTTTCTGCGCTTCGTCTTTCATTCTTGCACACAAGCACAATCGATGAGTAGTTGCAGTTTGCTGCAATTGCCTTAATTGCTGCCTGATTGTCAATATACATATTAACACGCACGTTCATGGCTTGCGGAGTAAGTGCCAATTCTGTAGCCATTTTGGCTGCATAGGTTTCCGCCTGGAAAATACTACATTAATCAGGGAGTTTGTAAGATTCCTTTATACTGAGCTTCGGACAAATGTGTGTTTCGATTAGCGTCAGTACCTGCCATTACGGCTTAATCTGACGGTGTTCTCAAAACACAGAGCGAAGTTGAGCGTTCATCACCACCCCCGAGTTACCTCGAAGGCACACCATGTGTAGCTTGCAAGGCTCACACAGGTAGCAACTTCTCATGCATGGGAGACCCAACCATGCATAAACACCTTGTTAAAGTGTTCGAGCTATCTAAACTCTATTACATCAGTAGTATAACGCGATGCGAACAAGGCTTCCGAGGAAACAGAAGCTGGCAGGTATCTACACCAAGTGTAGACGCCCCCAGCAAAATATTCCCCTTCCACCCGCCACAAAGCACCAGCGAGTGTAACGTCTGTTGGTTTAGCAACAGCACAAAGAGGCTTTCTGTTGGTGGACCGAAGTCCACGCTAGCCACTAGCACTAGGCAAGCATCAGTCTTTTAACCAACACCTCTCCCAGCGATTTTGGTAGCAACCACAGCCACCACGTGGACTCCCGAAGGAGGTGGGTGAGACAATGTCCTTCCAGCGACATCATCCCAGATGATCTCGCTCATACGGCGAGTATCATCTCTTTACCCTCGGAAGGCAGGTCATCTGTGGGGCAACTGGTTCCCGTGGTACCAGTTCGTGCTACTGGTAAAGCCTCAAAAGAAAACCCCTAGAGGTTAACTTTCTATTGACTTTGGTCTTGGGGTAAACCATAGGTGCCTGTTCACCTCCTTACTGACTCGAGTAGGCAAGCCTACTTCCTTTTATAAATATATGCACGCCCGTTGCTCTGTCGCCAGAGATTGGGTAGTACACATAAGTTTTATGGGTAATTGGCCAAAGGTACTGTCAGCAAAATCCAATTACCCTCTCCCCAGAAAGCACAACATCAAGGCTAGTGTTATCACCAAGATGTGCACACTGTGCTCCCCGGGGGGAACTGACTGAGCTTCGGACAGTCAACCGCAGCTCGTACCCCTCCACCACTATAGTTAAGACCTTCAAGATAGCCTTCTTCTTTTATAGTGATGTGTAGTTGGTCGCCGAAGTTCATAGCTGGAATGATGGTGTTCGTGCTAAAATCTATATCATTCAGTAGTCTACTACGACTAAATGGTTTATTCGACATTTGTCGTGTTGCCCTGAGGCGAATAAGGGACCTGCATGCCGCGTTCACTACGATTAGTCTGATTGGTTTAAGGTCCAGTAATGCAGAGTTCTGCTAGTCTTTTCCAATGTCTAAGATTAGGCGAAAGACCCCATGTCTTACCGAGAATCTTTTTACATGCATATAGAGCATTGGTGGACTTTTTAACTCTATCTTCTATTTGGAACGATTTTCCGTCATCCCACCCCAAATTTGGTAGATAAACAGACCGGTTTCGGCTATGTGCCATCTTCAGTGTTCTATTGAATTTGACGTGGGATGACGGAAAATCGTTCCAAATTCAACAAACCCCGTCAGAAGAAAAACACAGCAATCTATTTATCTTTCTATATTGAGTTTCCACGTCAGTTTAAAAATAACTTCCAGGTACTTTGTATGTGTTTTGGGCAAGAACGATATACCATCTAATTGTGGTGTTGTCCATTCCTTGACTTTCCTATTTTGGTGAAAAATGCAAGATCAGTTTTCAGGGTTTACGTTCAGACAGACCTACCCCTGTTGCCCATCGATGAATATCATTTAAGGTAGATACCATGATGGAATTCGTTACCCTCGAGTTTAATAAGAATGTTAAGACCAGCTTCCTAAGAAGTGGGGAGTTCCTCTATGACCTTCATTATTTATGATGGCATTGCCCCATTCTGTAGATACTATTCTACACTTTAAGAGATTGCCAACCCAGTTCTTAACCTGCGAGTGAGGACCAGTACGCCCCACGCATTACACATTATTAAAAGCGCCAGCAATGTCCAGGAAGACCCCTATTGCATAGTCCTTTAATGTAACGATTTTTTTCGATCTGTTCGACAACAGTATGAAGTGCTGTATCGACCGATTTGCCTTTTGTGTATGCATGGTGGTTATAAGACAGAATATTTGAATATACAAATTTCTTGATGTTTATATCCAAGGCTCTTTCTAGTGTCTTCAGGAGGAAGGATGTCAGACTGATGAGCCTAAAGTCTTTTGATTGCGTGTGGTTGCTTCTACCTGTTTTTGGTAAGAATATAACCTTAGCTATCGTCCAAGCCTTTGGCATATAATTTAGTTTACGACTTTGAAGATTCCTGTTAGCCATGGAATTATCTCCTGTTTACCGTTTTTTAGTAGAGCCGGGAAGATTTCATTTGGTCCTGGTGATTTATACGGTTCAAAGTAATTAATGGCCCACAAAATGCTAGTGCTTTCGTTTGATGAACTACAACTCGGTAATTTTTTATCCGATCAAAACGAATTAGCCACATTTTTTTAATCGAACCAATCTGTGAATCTAGATGGCGTATTAAAGAGTACTATACATAAAAAACGCAAACGTGCCGTTATCTGGACAATAACCAAGATTAATTATTTTTGTTATTTTTTCGTGTTACGCACATCCTGATTACCCTAAAAAATGCATTAAAAAATTTTAACTTTCCAAAAACTAAAACATGTAAAGGAGTGCTATGAATGATTTTGACACAATTTTTTTTAATTTTCTTGGCTTTCTAACTACGAAGAGGTTGGTAATAACTAAAAAAATTATCATAAATATTTTTGTATGAAAGTTTTTCAGCTTTAACTTTTTTATGAAGAAATTTTTGCTAAAAGTTATATGTAGTTTCAGAGCTATGAGTAAAAAACTAAAAAATGTCACCATACTACCTCTAGCCCGCCCGCCAAACACGGGGAGTCTTTAGTTTCTTTAAATATACTATGTAGCAAGGACTAACGGTGCCAATTATCAAAACTTGGGCAATTAGTTCCTTCGATTTGTGTAATTTGACTGGCATATTTGAATACAATTTCAAATGAGGGACACATGTAGGTAATGCACTCCTAAATACTCGTGGATATGTACTTATGTATTTTATGTAAATAGAAATATATAAAACGTAACGTAGATTTTTTCAATTTGAATATGGGTGTGAGTTTTTGTTTAATTTTTTTATTATTCTTTTGCATTTAATATTTATTAGAAGTTCTATTTTTCAACTAGATTTTAAATTATTTTTGTTATTGGTTTTAAATTAAAGAAATGTGTTTTTGATCTAATCGATGAATCATGAAGAAGTGTTGTTGTATAACGAAATGCAAATACAATTTAAAATTACCTTACAACTATTGTACTTAAAATTAGACACTAATTACCAGGGCTCGGACTTTCATGCAAATGCAATTTTTTTCTGGTGATAGATAAATAGTTATTGGCTAATTATCTATGGGAATCATAAAATTTCAAGTAGTTTGGCATCGATTTGTAGTTGCATATTTTTGCATATTTTGGTGGTAGGTGCATATTTTTGCATCTTTTGGCAATAAATGCATATTTTTGGAGTTAAAAAAAAATTTTAAAGTATATTTCTCAATTTTTGAAAATAAAATATTAATAGGCCGATTATGGATGCCAACCGAGCCTCAGCTGGGTTGCCAGTTGCTGAAATGAATGATACTACTGATGGAAACTGGCAACTGAGAGCTGTCAATTTCAGTTGCTATTTAGTGCCTTTCTGGCAACGTTTAATTTTCAGTTGCCGACTGGCGACGCAACTAAAGTTCGGTTGCATTAAATAATATACCGAATAATGTTTGCTTTATGTTTTTTCTCTAATAATAATAACAAATAAAAAAAAATATATTAAATATTATTTATTATTTGGGCTCAAGGTCACTTTATTTATTTTTCATAAAACTTATTTTTCGTTTCATCAAATTTTATTTACTTTAATTTTCGATATTTCAATCACCGTCGGTGATCTTCTTTAGGAAAAAAATGCTGTCCAATTTCTTCGAGAATGCAAAAAATAAAAACAGTGACCTTGATCCCAAATAGTAAATAATATTTATCCAGTGTAAGGTCGAATAAAGTAACAAACTAAAAAAATATATTTTCATATTTTAGTTTTGGTAAATGCATTTTTTTGCGCATATTTTTCGTTTTTAGGTGCATTTGTTAAGGGCTTAAAATCAAAAGTCCGTGCCCTGCTCATTACCATAAGAGCATAATTGTAATAAAGATATGATTCTGACAATTCTAAAATTGATTAGATCAACCGACCGTATGCTTCTGTCATGACTAAGTAACGAATATGATTAGCACAACCGAATAATATATTATGAATTCGATTTTAATACGAATTATTAGTATTTGCAACTAAAAAATTATCTTTATAAATTTACTTTACTTTTTATTGGCGGTTGGAACTGACTAGTGGTTAATTTTATTATCATTGATACACCTAACCGATAAAACAGTTCTCATTAGCAATTACATATTTACTTTTGTAAAATAACCTCTTTTTCAATAAGAACTCTATGATAATTGGTGCAACTGCCAAAATTCGATTGGCAACAAATGCGGTAGTCTCAATGAATCTGTTTTCTCTGTGTAGAAAGGCTGAACACATTTTATACCTTAACACCCCGTCTTCACCAGACATAATTTTGTTCTAACATTTGTCAAACTTCATACATGAAAACATCAGAAAAATGTTAGTGCTATTTTTTCATATCGACTTTGACTTTTGTCAAGACAAATCAATGGCTCGTGAAGACGCTATGTAACGTAAGGCTGACAAGATTTCCTATGCCGAATCGCTATAGCTGCACAGAAAAAAAAAAGATTTGCAAATACAATTATTTTTTCTTTGTTACACAGAAAGAATTTTGCTTCATAAAACCAATGAAAAATGTTCATTAGATTTTTTTCATTAATCCAATGAAAATTTCACAAATCCAATGAAAATTTCATTAATATTGTGAAAGAATTTCATTGGTTGAATAACAATTTCATAAATCCAATGAAAAAAGTTCATTAAAATTCAACCCACGAAACTTTCATTAAAATTCAACCAACGCAATTCTTTCACAATATTAATGAAATTTTTAATTGGATTTATGAAATTGTCATCCAACCTATGACATTTTTTCACAATATCAATGAAATCTTCATTGGATTTGTGAAATTGTCATTGGATTAATGAAAAAAATCTAATGAAATTGTTTCATTGGTTTTATGAAGAAAAATTCTTTCTGTGTATATCCACATATTAATTACTTAATTAATTTTGAGTCTACAACGATTTTTGGAAGTACAATTACGAAATTGTAAGTTAAAATAAAATCAGAAAAAAATTTTAGCAATTTTTTTTTGTAGATTTTAAAATTATTTGATTTTATTATTGTTATATCAACAATGTGAATTGTTGATTTTCCGAAAAAAATTTTGATTATCATAATTGTTGTATTAACAATATTTTTTATACACAATCACAACCCTCGAAGCTACTTTTTTCTTGTCTGCGAAAAACACTAAATGTCTTTGGGCGGAATGGAACCGGCGACCTCTGGACTAATAGACTAACGTTCTTACCTCTCAGCTATAGAGCAATTCGTTATTAAATACGCAAACAATGAATACAAATATAAAGCTTGATTTGCTTTGTTTCATTTACGTGTGTCTGCATTCATTTGTTATATCAACAATGATGATTATTAATTTTTTCACAAGTTTCAACAAAAACTTTAGTTAACATTTTTAATCGAAAAATTATTAAAAAATTTTTAAATTTTTGCGCCATACATTACAAAAAATTGTACATATTAACAATTCGAATTGTTAGTTGCAGTTTGATGATATTTTTTTCTGTGTATGTGCAAAATGGGTGGTGGATATACGAGTACGTATATATATGTATGTGTATTTTGTTATGCCCTCAGCCAGAATCAGTCGTTAGATAGGTCGATTGCCGACCTAATTTTCAACAAAAGTTATATAGAGTGTAGCATAGCCCCAATAATTAAACTTGCTCTCCCATGTTTATCTAAATTGATCATTTCATTTATAAAAATCTTAATATAATAATAAATACGCATACATAAATTTAACAAAACTATAATTAAAGATTTCAAATGTTTATAATCGAACATAAATAATAATTTATCTAAAGCTTTTGCATCATACTGAGTCTAACGGCAACATGGAAAACTCCAGGTGGTTTCAATACATATATTTTTTTCAACTCCCTCATAAAATTAAAGAAAAAAAAATTTGGCCTTATTTCGTGCTGTTATTTTTATTATTTTTATTGCATTTTTTATTATTACGGATTTAGTGGTAGAAATAAATGCTTAGAGCCCAACACACAAAATATTATACAAGTTTTATGATAAAAATCAATAAAATTAAAGAAAAAAAAAAAAACAAATACTTATGCACGTATGTATGTGCATATAAGCCAAGCGAACATTTCTTGCCGAAATCGGTCAGAAAGCACAAGTTTTCATAAAAGCTTTGCCGAAATGTCTGAGAGAATTCTGTATGAATATATACGATTTTTAATGCAAACTACACTGATAGAAAAACCGTAATAACGCTGAGATAACTTGATATCAATGCTATGTCAAGAGTCTTCGTTTTTGACCCAATGACACTTTCCATCATTATGATGTCAACATTTGCATCAGCTGTCATCAATGGAATGATTGAAACAATTATACATACATATTTTCTTACTTATACTTGTTTCTATTTTAGTTTTATTTTTTGTTATTTTATTTTTTCTTCTAATGTTGGTCTTGATCCCAGGCTCACACCTCTACCGCCGCACAAAGTCAACATAAACATTATTGATGCAACATACATATGATGACTAAGTGTCATCAATATGATGTAAGGGTGTCATACTCTCGTTTGCTTCAATGTTTTCTCTGTGCATGTATGCTTCGTTTTTAAAAAAAGACTTGCATATTTTATTATTAGCTCGGTCATAGTAATGCTGATAAGCGTACATCAATGCAGTGTCATGTTTTTTAAGTTTTTAAAAATACGTTTAACCACAAAAATAAAACCACAACAACATTTGTATTAAAATGCAAATTACAAACATTATAACATTGTTTACTTATTTCTTTTATACATATTTTACACTTTAATAATATATAATAAGTGACAAGTGATGACACTTAAGCTATGACAAAATTCTGTGATGACGTTTGTCATCAGATTGATGTCTGTTTTCTTTTCATTGATGACATTTGTCATAGCATTGACGTCAGAATTCTGATGATGAAAAGGCGTCATCAATGCGATCGATGATACATTTTTCTATGAGTGTAGCCACATAAAGTCCGGTTTTGTGAGATATTTTAGCACTAAAAATTGCGAATAAGTACGAAATTAACCCTTAAACACATTTTAAGTGTTAACTTATTTCTGACGTTTAAGTTGAATTTTGATATTTGGTTTCTTTGGAAAATATTTTTGTAGGACATTTCAGCCTTTGCAGTATGGACAAAAAAATCCATACCGCAAAGAGTTATAAGGTTAAAATGTACAAAATTGTTCCTCGTGAGCGCATCTTACGCAAAGAAAATGGGAACTATAACTTCCCGAAAAATTATTCCCAGGTGTAAGCTTTCAAGACGCCGAGACACGTTTTCTCTTGTCTCCTCTACCAGAATCAGTCGTTAAAATTGTTTTTATTTTTTTTATTTTATAAAACTTTTTATTTTTTGTGTTGTACAGTGTTATTTATAATTAAATGTCTAAAATTGTTAAAATATCGTAATTAAACTTGAGGATGCTAAGGTCATATGTATACATACCGAGCCCTCAAAAACGAAAGTGACTGACTTGAAAGACCTCTGCGGCGAGTTTATTCCACATACGAACTGTTCGGCCAAATTATGCATTTTCTCTGTAATGCGTAGTGCGGTTCACTGGATCTGCTCTTGTTGAAGAATATGTTGTGCGCAAAAAAGATCGTGTTTCAGGACCAAGTTTCCTATTTTCATTAGAACACATTCCGTTGAAGTAACGATAGAACAGTGAAGTACACACCATATTGCGTCGATGCTCCAGTAACTTTGGTTCGATATAGGTGGTATAAATATTAAGGAGATCGGATGGAGTGAAGTATCTCTTGCACCCTCTTAAGAAACGAAGTCAGTTGAATGCTTCTTTTGAGACTTGAAAAATTAATCATTCCACCGAACGTAACACTGGATTATGGTTGCCAGAATTTCCGCTTTTGGCGGGATTCGCCCGATTTTTGTTATCGAAACACACGTCCTGCGCGGGAACCCTAATTCCCGCTTTTTTCTCTAGCTTGCGTTCTACGTAGTAATATTTCCTTAATACTATCAAAATGCTAAATATTCAAATAGATGAAACTAACTATAGAAAGAGTATAAAGGTTTGGAAGTTTGACAGAGAAGGTTATAAAAAAATAAGAAATAGTTTAGATTAATAAACAAACAATAGGCACTTCATTGTAGAATTTCACTAATTGTACCGAAATGGTATTCTCCACACATCGACATTCGAAAACATTTTCTTTCGCATCGATTTGCAGAGAAACCTCTCTTGAAGCTTGACTTTTGTTAAGCAGACCACTGCTGAAGGTGAATTCACAACAAGTAGTAAAATCGCTTGGACCGCATACAAGTTAAGCTCTGTGTAAAAAAAGTTTAAACAAATGAGATCCAAACAAAAGGAGCGAAAATATACATAATCAGAGGCCGTAGTAGCGCCACCTATGTGTCAACTCATTTTGACACTGGTGTTCTAGGCTCCAAGGCGAATTCATAGCAGGTGTCCTCGACAGATCAGATGATTATTTTTTGCCTATTTTCGCCGCTTGTATTTTTGATCCAGTTCCGATGTCAAATGCTTTGTTGACATATTTTTCAGTACATTTTTTGACATACAAAGTGGGTATTTTCCAAAGCGAATTGAGGAGAGTCCACCTTGTATGAATTTGCCTTCCTAGGCTCCTTTAAAAATTTTGTCGTGTATGAATAAGTCTATGCGGTAAAGTATTTTTTCAAATCTCTGCCATTACGTCCGCTTCCTTTCTACTTCCCACGTTTTCTGCGAAAAACAAAATCGATTTTCTTTTTCTTGGTATTCGATGTAATTGAGGAAAAAACAGCAAAAAAAATATTAAAAAGTCAATCAAATAGTTAAGACTTAATACCAGTTTTTTATTCCAATTACGACCCATCATGGGTGAAACTAGTTTTTCATCGTCGTCAACTAGTTGCCGTCTTATTTATGTTTTTAATTTTTTTTCTACAATTACACTGGGGTTTAAAAAACAACATCAACAACAAACAATTTTAAACCTGTCACCGTCTTAAAAAAAAAGAGTTTAATCCTGTCTTGATTGTCGGTCTGTCCGTCTACTCGTAGATACCCAGTAGGCCAGACTGCCTTGCATGACATTGCCATCTACAATTCTTGACGAATTGTCCTCTGTCGTTTAAGTTTTCTAACCGATAATTTAAGTGAATCCTCGCCAAATCTGAGCTCCAAATTCTTGCATGTTGTCCTCTATTAAACACTTTTGAAGACAATATTAGCGACAATGTCTTTCGTTTTGTCCGCAATCCAACATTGTTGACTGCAATATGAGCGACAATATCTTAAATTTTGCCTTCAGTAACATTGTGAAGGACAAGATTAGCGACAATGTCTTCATTGTTGCCCTCAATCCAACTTTGTTCAGGACAATATGAGCGACAATGTCTTACATTTTGTCTTCAATCAAGCACTTGCTGTCGATGTTTAAGATGGTGCAGCAGCAGGTGGTAAGCTCGAAAACCTATAAATATGCAGCCTCAGTTCGAATCCCACCTCAGTCAATAATTTAAATGAAACGGAAGTCCGTTCTATGAATAAATATGCAACATAGACGCTATGTAATCGTTGGCGACAGATATGGGTTTTGATTAACGTCGGTACCTGCCATTACGGCCTTATCCGACGGTGTTCTCAAAACACCGAGTGAAGTTGAGTGTTCACCACCACCCCCGAGTTACCCCGAAGGCACACCATGTGTGGCTTGCAAGGCTCACACAGGTAGCAACTTCTCATGCATGGGAGACCCCACCATGCATAAACACCTTGTTAGAGTGTTTGAGCTATCTAAACTCTATTACATCAGTAGTTTAACGCGATGCGAACAAGGCTTCCGAGGAAACAGAAGCTGGCAAGTATCTACACCAAGTGTAGACGCCCCCAGCAAAATATTCCCCTTCCACCCGCCACAAAGCACCACCGAGTGTAACGTCTGTTGGTTTAGCAACAGCACAAAGAGGCTTTCTGTTGGTGGACCGAAGTCCACGCTAGCCACTAGCACTAGGCGAGCATCAGTCTTTTAACCAACACCTCTCCCAGCGATTTTGGTAGCAACCACAGCCACCACGTGGACTCCCGAAGGAGACCTCTCCAATAACCAGACACAGAATCATCCTTCCTAGGGTGAGACAATGTCCTTCTAGCGACATCATCTCAGATGATCTCGCTCATACGGCGAGTATCTTATCTCTTTACCCTCAGAAGGCAGGTCATCTGTGGGGCAACTGGTTCCCGTGGTACCAGTTCAAGCTACTGGTAAAGCCTCAAAAGAAAACCCCTAGAGGTTAACTTTCTATCGACTTTGGTCTTGGGGTAAACCATAGGTGCCTGTTCACCTCCTTACTGACTCGAGTAGGCAAGCCTACTTCCTTTTATAAATATATGCACGCCCGTTGCTCTGTCGCCAGAGATTGGGTAGTACACATAAGTTTTATGGGTAATTGGCCAAAGGTACTGTCAGCAAAATCCAATTACCCTCTCCCCAGAAAGCACATCATCAAGGCTAGAGCAATCACCAAGATGCGCACACTGTGCTCCCCGGGGGGAAATCGTTGGCGACAATATAAACGACATTGAACCCTATATAGTCATTGGCAATATAATAGGCGACATTGTTGCTTTTTTAATCAGTGACGACAAATTGGCGCCAAGGTCGCTCAGGTATACACACTAGTATTATGTGAACGACAATCTGAGCGACATTGTCGCCCATTGAAGCGTACACGGATTTCGCGCCACTTGTTCGAAAACTTCCTTAATGATTTGTTGTGCACCCGTCATTGATGATGCCTCAAAGATGTGGCCAACTGGGTATAAATGTTTGCATGTGTGTGTAAATGCACACAAACACATATGCATTAAATATATTTATGATTTGTATGGGTTGCAGTACAGTGACTTCTTTCCTTCCTCTTTCAAACGTTTCATGTTGCATTTTCTATGTTGCCACCAGGGTTGTTAGATATGGCGATTTCTCGTCAAACGTGGCGATTTTTCAACTTAATTTTTGATTTGACGACATGTCGATTTTTCTGGCGATTAATAAAATTTTTTTCGATTTTTATGGCTATTTCTTTTAAGCAAACCTCAACTTCAAAATTTTTATAATTCAAGAAAATTTGTTTCTTGAATGAGTATTTTCAAAAATAAATTCCAACAAAAGTCGTCTGCAAGAAATTAAAACAATGTGATGTTGATGATTTTTCTTATATTAATTATACTCATAATGAGTTTTGAATTTGGATGAGAAAAATTTACAAGAAATAATTTTGGCGATTTTATTTCTACTTTTGCTAAATTTTTATACGATTATTTTATAAAAATATATTAAAATAAGTATTATATAAAAACAAATTTATTATCAAATATATATTAAGAAAAACTAAATAAAATAGATTTTGGCGACTTTTGGCGATTTTTAACATCAATTTGGCGAAATAGGTCGAAAAAATCTGACAACCCTGGTTACCACTCGTAATATGATTTCAGGTTCACGTTGTTGTAGTTTTTGTTGCCAGTGGATACTTGTTTTTATTTATGCTGGTTTGTTTATTTGGTTGATGCCTTTCATGCGCTTGACGTTGCAAGCTCTGTGTGTTGTTTTAAAGCGTAGGATGCATGTATGTAGTGTTTACGTGTAGTATGTGTATGATTAGAAATGTTGTTGCCTCATGTGCAACAAAGTGGGTTTTGAAAAAGTTGATTACACGTTTTTTCTAAACTTTGAATAATTTATAGTAATTTTAATAGATTAAGGGCCTTATTTTGTAAAACGCAACGCTAAGCGTTGACTAATTTTGTGTGTGTTTTGTTTTTGCAAATTACATTTTTTCCATACAAAATTTATCAACGCTTGGCGTTGCGTTTTACAAAATAAGGCCCTAAGTGTTTTTAGTGTGTGGCGTTTCTAAATAATCAAGTGAATTGATTGAATGAATTAAAAATTTTTAGCTGCTATTTTCCAGTCCTATTTTTTTACATAAAATTGTTTTTTTTTACATAAAATTGTTTCTTCAGTATCAGAAAAGTTATAATAAATATTGAAAAAATGGACATAACGAAAAATAAACCAACGGCAACACTGGGATTTGTTGTGATAAAACATTAAATCAATGTCAATTTAATATGTAGTGATTTAATTCTCGTATTCAATTTTCACGAAAAGTTTGTATATACATATACGAATTCCAATCACATTCAACAGAGCCACCTAACACATGGTGGTAAGCAAGATACGCATGACCACTGATGAGGGAAGTGCAGCGGCTTCCGAAAACAGTGTTGTTATGTCCTGCTCTGTAAGTTGGAAACTACATTGATATTGTTCCTTGAAAATTATCCAAAGTTATTTAATTAGTTTGGCTTAAGTTCGTTTTCACATTCCTTGGAATATTTATAATGTCTAAAGGCTGATTTAGCCGACCGTAAATGCAGAAAACGTAGATGTAGTCGAATGTGCTGTCATATTGAAAAGCTAAAAGACAGAAACGATCAGCTCATTCGACTACATTAACGTTTTCTACATTTATGGTTGAAAAGCTAAAAGACAGAAACGATCAGCTCATTCGACTACATTAACGTTTTCTACATTTATGGTTGGGTAAATCAGCCTTAATACTTTCTGACTCAGTCTAACGTTACGAACCTTAGCCTATATAATTAATTTCGATTAAAAAATATTGCAAAAATCTGTTGCGTAAAAATAGAAAGATCCTTCTCACATTTGAAGACCTGAAGAAAGTGTCTGCATAATAAAAATATATAAGTAAATGTGTAGAACGGTCAGGCGCGGATCCAGCTTGAGCTTTGGGGGGGAGGGGTACTTCTCAGCAAAACATACTATTTTTCCAAACTTCTTTTAGATACTCTATAAAAATTTACTCGTTTTTGGGGGGGAATATCCCCTTTCCACCCCTTGTATCCGCGCCTGAGAACGGTAGACCTTTTAGGCCATCCCCAAAACTTCCAAGTTCTTTCAAGTTGAAAGTGATCACAAATAGATTGATTTCTCTACACACAGAAAAATTTCGTATTAAAATCGTCGAAAACAAATTCAACATGATTTTGCAATAACATGAAATAACTATATTTCATGTTGATTTAATATTCCAGTACAGTTAAATAAAAATGAAGTTGACACTGAAATAATGCGAAGAATCATGTTGTATCAAAGTTATTTCAAGTCGAAACAACATGAATTTTATACTGAAATAACACGAAGAATAATGTTGAATCAAACTTATTTCAAGTTGAAACAACGTGAATTTTATATTGATATATCACGAAGAATAACGTTGAATCAAAGTTATTTAATTTAATGTAGCTATTTTATTAATTACACTATGCAACAAGAAAAATACCGTGGAGTACCACTATATATTTTTATTTGTTATTATCCTCTAACTGCAAAAACAGGGGATTTTTTTTCTATGGACACATTTTTTAATATCTTTTTTTAATTTTGGGACTTTTGAAATGGCTGTTCTACCGATTTTATCATAACTTGGGAAGGGGTTGTCCAACTTTATTACAAAACCCACTAAAAATTTTTCAATGAAATTACCTTTAAGCCATTTTAGCATTACTTTTTATATTAATGGTTTCGGAAGTATGAAACGGAATGATGAAAAATATATTTTCTTTATGCGAAATTGAAATTTTTTTATTTTAATAACTGAGCTATGAATTTTTAGTCGAACTGTATGGTTTTTATCCAAAGTTATTTAATTAGTTTGGCTTAAGTTCATTTTTAATTTAATCTTTCGATCAAATTATTTTTTATTTAAGAAACAAATTTCTAAGCATGTGAATATTGAACATTCAAAGAAAAATTTGGACGTACGGAGGGTTGAACTGACAGCTGTTTCGTGACCACCAAGTCTACTCGCCAGAGTCGTTTACCTACACTACCACTGACAGTGGCAACAACACTGTAGCGAAAATCCTACTAATTTTAGTAAGCTCAATTAACAGACTGTCGCCATCTTGTGGCGAGTGGCACCTATTAATTAACTTTTTCTAAATGTTAGGAACTTCATTAACTGTCTTTTCTTAGCATGTTCAACTATTTTAAGCTTTTTCATTTCGGTCTTACCAACATGGCGACTGTCTGTTAATTAAGCTTACTAAAATTAGTAGGATTTTCGCTACAGTGTGGTTGCCACTGTCAGTGGTAGTGTAGGTAAAGGACTCTGACGAGTAGACTTGGTAGTCACGAAACAGCTGTCAGTTCAACCCTCCGTACATCAAAATTTTTCTTTGAATGTTCAATATTTACATGCTTTAGAATTTCTTTCTTAAATAAAAAATAATTTGATCGAAAGATTAAATTAAAAATGAACTTAAGACCAATTAGTTTGGATAAAAACCATACAGTTCGACTAAAAATTCATAGCTCAATGAATAATTTTAATTTAATCGCTAATCTCTATGTAAAAGACTCAGCCTTATTTTAGAGCATGAAAATTTTTCGCAAAAATCTTACTCGTGGTGTTTTACATAAAATTGCTGAAACACCATATACCTTAAACGTAAGCCTTACAAGATTTCCTATGCCGAGTCACTATAACTATGAGCAAAATGGGGGAACTTTAACTTCTCCTAAAATTAATCTCATATGTAAACTTTCAAAACGCCGATAAACGTGTTTTGTTTTCATGTGGCTTCTACCAGAATCAGTCGTTAGAACCATGTAATTTTAAAAAAAGTTTGATTTTGTTGTAGATTATTATTAGTTTTATTTTAAAACCACCTTAATTTCTATGACACACGTGTCTATTTTGAAATTAAAATTGGATTAAATAGTAAAAACCGGCATAAAAATCGAATATTTAATTTGGTTTCAAATAAACTCTATGCTAAAATTACAATTAACATAACAAACACACAAAATAATAATAAATAATAAAAATTCAGTAAAGTGCGACTTTGGCTCGCTCACAAAGGGTTCCGTACGAATACACATATATCCATTTTCGTGTTTGCCCTTTTTTAATTTTTGGCAATTTTTCGTTTTGCTTTTTCGTTTAATTTTAGTTTTGTTATTTATTAAGTTTTTTTCGTTGTTTTTGGCGATTTTTTGTTTGGTTCTAGCACTTTTTTCATTTTGGTGATTTTGTGCTCTTTTTGCGGTTTTTCGTTTTTTCCATTTTTTTTGTTTTTGGCGATTTTTTGGTTTTGGTGTTTTTTTTGTTTTAACGTTTTTATTCGCTTTTTGACGATATTTTTTAGTTTTAGCGATTTATTTAAGTTTTTGCGCTTTTTTAAGTTTTGGCGCTTTTTTCTGCTTAGGGGATTTTTTCGGTTTCGGGGATTTTTTCGGTTTTTGGTGATTTTTTTAGTTTTAGAGATTTTTTTTGTTTTGACACTTTTTTTCGTTTTGGAGATTTCTTTTAGTTTTTGGCGCTTTTTCTTTTGTTTTGGCGCTTTTTTTCTTTTGGTTATTTTTGCATTTTTTGCGATTTTTTTTCGTTTAATGACAATATTTTTAGTTTTTGCGATTTTTTTTAGTTTTAGTGCTTCATTTAGCTTTGACGATTTTTTTCGGTATTTTGGCGTTGTTTTTTGGCGATGTTTTTAGTTTGCTGATTTTTTGCGTTTTAGCGGTTTTTTTTAGTTTTTGTGCTTTTTTCCTTTAAGCGCTTTTTTCATTTTGGCGATTTTCCGTTCTGACATTTTTAAAATTTTGGAATTTTTTAGTTTTAGCGTTTTTTTTTAAATTTCAAGAGTTTGCCTCTTACGGTTTCCAAGATACAGCAATTTGTTCAAATTACATAGTCAAAATTACATTAACTGATAGAACACCCTTTAATTTTTATTGTTTTAAATATCAGTGTTAATTGGTGTAGTCTATTCTACAGACTATACCAATTAACACTAACTTTGAAAATTTAAAGTGTCTATATATAAGTGTCTGAATATTACATTAGTATTTTACCATGTTTCGTTGCTCGCTTTAGAACACCCTTTCATTTTTAGCTGTCATATATTTGTTGTAGCGGCCAAAGTTTAACATATTCTGTGAAAATTTCATGTCTTACGGTTACCGAGAAAACACCCTGTGACTGACAGGCAGGCGGACAGACGACAGACAGACAGACAGGCGGACAGCGTAGCGAAAACAATAGGGTTCCTTTACACTTTTGGTGTACGGAACCCTAAAAAAGAAAAGAATTTGCCATTTATTTTTAAATATTTAAAGTGAATATAAATACCACATGACTGGACTGGACAAACAACTTTCAGATACAAATAAATTTGTACATATAAATAAATACATACATACATACTTATGTAAATAGATACACACATCCAAGTGTAAGGTTTTATTAAGATCCGCACAAAAACATAAATGTGAAAATAAGGCCAAGTTCCAATCCAAAAATTTCGGCCGTAAAAAGTATTAATATCAAAATAAAGATCAAGCTCTTGATAGGTACAATACCATCTCATTTCTAGTCAACCTGTTAGCTTCGCAATATTTTTTTTTGCCTTTCTAATATGGGAAAGAATTATGGGAAAAATGTTGCCAAGCTAACAGCTTGCCTAGAAATGAGATGGTATTATTGTACCTATCAAGAACTTGGTCCTTATTTTGATGTCAGTACTTTTTACGGCCGAAATTTTTGGATAGGAACTTGGCCTTATTTGCACATTTATGTTTTTGTGCGGACCTCACTACTTTTTCTAAGTTTTATTTGGTAAAATAAGTGCCCCATACAAATAAGGGGCACCACAGTCCCCTCAGATGAAGTGACCGTTTTCAGATTTGTCTGACTATTTTCTTATCGGGACCTACCTGTGTACCAAATTTTAGCTGTCTTGCTGTACTGGAAGTGTCCTATAAAAAGAAGGGGCACCCTCGTCCCCCCAGATGAAGTGACCGTTTTCAGATTTGTCTGACTATTTTCTTATCGGGACCTACCTGTGTACCACATTTCAGCTTTCTAGCTATACTGGAAGTCACCCTTCAAAGAAGGGACAGCCTAGTCCCCCCAGATAGAAAGTGCCCGTTTTCAAAATTTTCTCGTTAATTGCTCATCAGGACCTACATGTGTACCAAATTTCAGGGGCACAATAGTCCCCCCAGATGAAAATTGCACGTTTTCAGATTTTTCTGGTTAATTCCTCATCAAGACCCACCTGTATACCAATTCAGCTCTCTAGCTATAGTGGAACTGCCCAATAGTATTGCTCGGTCAGTGAGTCAGTGAATATGTACTAAAATGTGCACTTTTTACACCTATATACTCGGGAAGGTTTTACGGTAGAACTTATTAGATGACGTCTGTGGTTAGAACTTATGTTTAAAGTTTCATTATTTTATGATCAAGTGGAGCAAAGTTATGAGGGGTGTAAAAATAAAGCTCGAATAATCTCGTGTAATATACACAATGTGTAGCCGGAACTTGGTCTGATGCACTACCGTGCGCCTAGATAAATTTCTTATTTCTACGGTTTGCACGCAAACTCCAATAAATAATATTTAAATTAAATAAATGTCATTCAAATTAGTAAAATTTAGTATATGTAATACATATATGTTGTGTATGTATGTGTGTATCTATGTGATCTGTTCTAAATTTCTGATTTTAACCTGCCCTGTCGGAAACGTAGTTAACTTTAAATTAACTTTAAGCTAACTATTTCGCAACTAGTTCTGACTGACACATGAATTACTTTAACATTGCGATGTCCTAGGCGATGTCCTAGGCGGTAGTCAATTGTCCCACTCTGCACTACTTTTCAACTAATTTATGGGTTGCCAGTTACTAAAAACGGCATTACGGATGGCAACTGGCAACTGAGAACTGTTAATTTCAGTTGCTATTTAGTGCTTTTCTGGCAACCACATTTCCAGTTGCCTCCTGGCAACGCAACTGAAGTTCGGTTGCTATCCATAATCGACCCATTAAAGTTGACTTTATTTAAGTCACCTTGTAGTTATTATATTTGCAAAAAGTTGTTGCTGTGGTTCGAACTATGTATCACACATTTTATAGTCAACGCGCTGACCACCCAGCTAAGGTACCATTTAATATAATAACAGAAAAACGTTAAAAACGAACACACATACTGCTTAAGCCTTTTTCGGCTTTACTGCAGAAACACCCAGGGTCTTGGCAGGAATCGAACCTGCGACCCCCGGCTAATAGTCTAGCCCACTATTTACTACACCACGGGGGTACCCGTGAATGAGTTTCAAAATAGCTGAAAGTAAAGTTATTGGCTCTCACCAAATCCGATTATGTACTCAACTGAAGAATTGATTTTCTGGATTTCATTCTGGATTACATTGTACATAGTTAGATTTTAGTTAGTCTACGAAAAGTTAAGTATAAGTTGATTATTTTTGTAGTCGACTAGTGATTTTCCGACAGGGTGGTTTTGTTAACACAAACCATACAAAATCAATAGAGTGTGCATGGATATTTACCCAGCAAACAATTTCTCTAAATTTCCGTCAGACATTTGACAGAAAAGACGGCAATTTTCTGTTACGACATTTCTGGACACTTTCTGATATATTATCCGATTAATATCAGACTAGTCCACATATTATCTGAAGGCCATTTAATTTTCCTTAAGACATTTAACAGAATAGTCTGCACGTTTTTTAACCTACGACTTGAAACTTTTAGCAGTAACGTATGTACATTGTCAGATTTTAGTTTTCGTAATAGTTCTTATTTATCTCTTGAGAGTTTTCCGAAATTGTGCAGACATGTAGAAAATTCCTTTAGAATTTTTCTGGAAAATTCTTCAGAATTCGTAAAGAATTCTCATGAACATTTCCACAATGTTCTTAGAATTTCCTCAGACAAAGAGGCCCACTTTTTTGTCAATCACTCATATGATTTCCGGTACGTTTTCGTATCGACTTGGGCATCTTGAGTCTGCACAAGATCGACTTCGGACCAAAATTGAAAAAAACAAATATTTGCTGGGTACATGCATACAAACATATCGTTGGTCATACGTTGATAACACGTAACTGATTTTTACAACTTTGCAGTTGAAGAAACTACACGGTAAATAGGCTGAACGCGTTACTAAGAACGAAATAAAATAACTGCAAATTATGTAGTAGATACTGTTAACTAATTTCGGTTTTTCTTATTTTGAGGATAGGAAAGTTTTTTTTTTAGCGATTTATATAAAGTTGTCTGCGTTTGGTGAAAAATAATAAAAAATCTGTTACGATATGGTAAATATACCTCTCAATAATCTTCCACTATATAGAAACGCCTTTAAGTCCAAATCCCACTATCGGCGCAATGCACCGATTTTCGTCGGCTCACTGCAATAGAGCTGTAGATAATAAAGCCAAATATCTTTATTTCTTAACTAATTGAGAAACAAGGGCGTAATTGCACTACACTGCAGTGGTAATAAAACTATACGGACTTATTTGGCAATTAATTGAGAAATAAGGCCATTTTGCTTTATTACCTATGGCTTCATTGTAGTGAGCCGACGAAAATCGGTGCATTACGACGATAGTGGGATCCTAGCTTAACTCATTCACTAGTTTTTTTTCAAATCGACCTTTTTGCATATTTCGATAGATTAGAGAGGTTCATCTATCGAGAAATGCAAAAAAAAATTGATTTGAAAAAAAAAAAAAATGAGTTAGGGCGTTTCTATCCCTGCGGGAAATTTGGTGACAAATGATCCAAAAGTACTCGTCCTATGACTTGAGAAAATGAGACTGGCACCAAAAATAAGGAGTAGTGAATGGTGATAAAAGACATATTGTGTAAATGGTCACATATTAACCATTTTAAGTCAATTTAGTTGGTACTCCGGCTAGTATTGTAGTAAACGGCATTCGATGCATCTGGATCTAAGGCCTATCACATAGTATCTATATAATATTAATTGTCTCCTTTCAATGAGACTGCCATGCCACTCAGGAACCTGTTCCGTAACTATATTCAGATATTAACTCCAGCTTAACTGGTATTTGTAACATTGAAATATAAGTGTACTAGCCTGTCATGCCGGAGGTTGTCGGTTCGAATCCTATCAAAGACACCGCTTAAAAATAGAATACAATTCCTACTAAGATTTGTAACAATAAAAAAATAAATTAATCGATTATTACAGCTGAATTTTGAAATAATATTTATATATAATCTATATTATAATACACCGATTAGGACTCCATAAGATAGTTCAGAGACAAGTTACATGGTGCATACAAAGTATCAATTAACCCCATCCTAGGCCATCCCCATGTAAAAGTGGCTGGTCCGCTTCATAGGAAGTGTTAGAACTCGGATTGGTCCCTATCACCTGGGGATCGATCACGTGACTTGTTTTGTGTCAGTTCCATTAACCGTAGGGATATTATGGCAACGATGATATGTATGCACTTATAATATAATTTTTTTATTTGTTTGTTTTATTTTCATAACGAATCAGATTACGACATTAAAGGAAATCATCACAAATTGTCTTGATTTAGAAAAAAAAAACGACTGCGTCTAATATATTACGTAACGTTATTTTTCAGAGTTTTTATACCTCCTTCCGTTTCGTAACGCTTTTTACAACATTTTCAGTATAAATTAACCACTACGTAAGAAATCTCTAACCACCCTCCCCTGGAGCGTTATGCAATATGTGAATATCCCCTAATACCATTTATTACATACAAGCCTATACTTTACACAAACAAGCATGTCTTGCTATATCGTATACCAGGGATGGCAAATGAGATTTTCAAATTGTACCAATTGTTCTCTAAAATTGTACTTTTTTGGGCTTAATTGTACCAAAACAGATTTTAAAACCAGAAATATTTTTTATGTACAGAAAATGCATTACTTTTCAGTACATATAGTATCTGTGGTAGAAGGGAAACTGTGCTTAAGTCGGATGTAGATATTGCAATTTCTAGTCTAAAATAGCTCACATACTAGCTATTGAAAGGTAGAACGATATACATAGTTTCAATAAAGTTCCGAAAATTTTATAGAAATTTATTTTTTCCAGACTACTATGTATCATGATCAGTAACAGCTTGAAATTATAGAGACGTTTTGTGAGCTAACCTTATTTGACCACTTTTAAGCCAAACCTTCGAAAAATTTTAATTTAATTTAGATAAAAATGGCATATATATATGAGCGGAGGAAAAGGATAAAATCGCGAATGTTCTGCATTCCATGCGGAATTAAAATGTGCGGAATCAGCAAAGCATTGTTGTTGCAAATTATTATTTATAACAACAATGCTTTGATGATTCCAAATATTTTATCACAATAAAAGAGCTGCAATAAAACAATAAAAGAGCTGCAATAAAAAAAAAACTTTAAAAATTATTAATTGTACTAAATAAGCCATTGGTGTACCATTGTAGTTTTAAAATCCGAATTGTATCAAAAATGGTACAATTGTACCAACTTTGCCATCCCTGTCGTATACGAACCTGGTTCAACGCTACTTGTAACGACATTGCGGTTATGTTGGAATGCTTTTGTTTTTCTTTACATTTTGCTATTTAATTTTTTTTACATAAACTTGTATTTTAGTTTTCCTTCTTAACCGAATGAAAAGCATTGTTACAAATCCATGCTGATAATTACGAAAGACGCGACATTGCCCATATAGAGTAAAAGCGCTTTTATGTACTTACAGATGTACGTACGTACACAATTGGTTATATGATAATATGGATTTGGAGCAAAAACCAGCAACGACAAGAGGAAAGTAAGTAACTGGCTGTGTATATGTATAGTAGACTAGGCATAAAGCCACACCCGGTGTGATTCGCTAACCCCATTGTGCAGATATAGGAAAATTAACAAATTTCTTTGTGTAGTGGATACCCGTCGAACACCTCTTACTCCTAGAGGTTTTTCCTTGAAAACACAGTTGATACTCTGAGCTATAGGAAAATTAATAAATACTTTGTACGAATAGTTAAAAAAAATCAATTAGCCTAATTGAATTTCCCGATCGTCAATAAGACGGTTCCAAAATGTCAAAAACGATCGGTCTTACAGTATGGCTTCCTAGATGGTACAAAAAACCTAACATACAAACACATACATACACTTATATATATGAACATATTATATACATAAAGTTGAAAGTTCGCACTTATAGTAAAGGGACCATACACACATTTTAGTTCGGTTCTAAGGTCTTATCTTATTTTGTTTATCATGTCAACGTTCAACTCATGGTAGAATAATACAGGTAGTGGTGAAGCGTTAACGAACTTTTTTTTGAGTTCGACTGTGTCAAAAGTTGTTTATGTTATACCAACACACACCCACACTACTGAAAAAAACATGGCGAAGTAAACACACTCATGTGAACATATAAATTTTTTTTCAAAATTTCTTTTGTGCTTTTTGACAACCTCGAACATAAACAACAATAAAAAGCCGTGTTGTTTTTGCTGTTGTTGGGTTGTTGTAGCTTCGCTACTACCTGTAGTATAATTCTACCATGGTTCAACTAATGAAAAATTATTAACTCTATCTCAAGGCAAATTCATAACAGGCAGACTCGCCTCAACTCGTTTTGGAAAATAACTGGTTTCTTTGTCAAAAAATGTGCTGAAAAATATGTCAACAAAGCATTTGACAATATAACGAGATCAAAAATACAAGCGGAACAAATGAGCAAAAAATAAACAGCTGTTCTGTAGAGTCCACCTGTTATGAATTCGCCTTGACTCTATCAATTGAAAAATTTCGTAATGTCACTTAATGCTAACTTTATAGGAGGACATATTTTTTTCATCTGAGTTGTAAAATTTCCCACATGCCGTGTGAAACATTGTCAGATGACATTTACAAAAGCAAAGTCATAAAACAAATTTTCAATAAGAGCGTGTTCTATTTTCAACTGACAAAGCATATGATATCAGCTGTTTTGAATTAGCAAATGTGTGGTTTGGGGGAAAAGGCATTAAAAAGCATAGAGCGCTTTATATATTTATGAAAATGAAAATTGTGCACAAACTCAGCTGTTTAGAACACTAAGAGATTATGTCAGATGTAATTGCACATGTACGTGTGAAAGTAAAAATTATAAATCATCTGTAAATTGACAAACATGCAAAGTTACACATGTCTTACACACCTGACAAGATATATGTAAAAAACATGTCGTAAAAAGTCAACTTAACGTAAAGCCGTACTACATAAGAATAAACTATTTATAGGCTCTAAATACCCAGCATGGATGATGCAGGGTTAAATATGTATATCATTTACTGGTTCAAAATTTTGCCCTCGTTTTTTCTATAATTTTAAGATGAAATTACACAAAAATCTTATTATTTAAAAATAGTTAAAAAAATACATTTTGTCTAATTTTTGGTTAATTACACAGTAATAGGCAACACTGATCGTAATTTAAAAGTGTGATTGGTCGTCTCCACGTAGAAATTTTTTAGTGCCGGCAATTGGCAAATTCAATATTGACAATTAAATTATTTTTTTAAGTTGTATTTTTTATATGAAGCTTGGCAATCGCCGCAATAAAAATTGCTACGTGAAGACGTAGAGCGAACATAGTTTATGTGTGTATGTATTTTCAATCCGTTGTCTCACATGTTGATGCTGTTCACATATTAAGTAATGCTATATCCCCTTCCGTGTTGGTGCCTGCCCGCGGCTTTTTTGCAAAACGCGGCGCGGCGACTCAAGCCAGAAATGATATATGTCTTCGATGATTAATGTACGGTATGTCGTCTGTCGATTAGGTTTTCTAATCGACAATTTAAAGGAAATCGTCGTTCATGACAATTTGAGCGACAATGTCGTACTTTGTTGAGGACAATCTGAGCGAGAATGTCCCATGTTTTGTCTTTACTAAAACTATGTTTGGGACAATCTGGACGACAATGTCCTACGTTTTGTCTTTAATAAAACTTTCTTGGGGACAATCGCAGTGACAATGTCCCATGTTTTGTATGTAATAAAACTATGCTGGGGACAATCTGAGCGGCAATGTCCCACGTTTTGTCTTTAATAAAACTTTTTCAAGGACAATTTGAGAGACAGTGTCCTTCATTTTGTCTTTAATAAAACTTTGTTTTTGACCATATTAGGGACAATGTCCCACGTTTTGGCTTTAATAAAACTTTCTTGGTGACAATCTGAGCGACAATGTCCTACGTCTTATAAACATGTAGCCTCAGTTCGAAAGGGAAACAAACAAGTAAGTAAAAAGTTGATTTTGAGTATTAAACATATTAAACAAAGCCTGTTCTATGATTAAATAGGCATCATTTTCGCTCATAGCGTCGTTCACGATACCATGAGAGACAAAGTAGCCAGAATGTAATCGTCGACGACAAGACGATGTCCATATATTTGTCGGATATATGGTCCACAGTGATAATGTGGAGATATTGTCTTTTATATAGTCGTCGACGAAATTGTTAAAGATCATGTTATTGCGAAAATGTCAAGAACAATATGAGCGACATTATCGTTCATATAGCCTTGTGTGACCTCACCGCCATTTGTATGAAAATTTCGGCGACGATTTGTATTGAGCTGTCCTCAGTATGTCTTCTACGACTTGTACCCGTCGTCAAAGACGTCTTAAAGACGTGGCCAACTGGGATTCATCATTTACCATCATAATAAAACCAATTCTAACATACACTGCCTAAGTTTGCTAGCCAAAAACTGAACAAGTCACTACTAGGCCACTACACGACAAGGTATACCTCATATTATGTATTTCGATTACCGGGGCAATGAGGACCTGTCCTCCATATGCCCTGTTTGCTATTCTGAACATTTCCCCTTTGCACATAATCGTGAAGGAGAAGTCCCGCAGGAGCGCATTTCGGCTACCAGACATCTCAACAATAAAAATTGCAGATCTGGTTGGGCACATGAGTATACTGGAACAGTTTGTAAACGACGAAAAAGTGATCAAACGACGAAAAAGTGATCAAATACAACCGACATTAGTCTTGAACAATAACTTTGACGTTCCAATTACTGAAAGGAGCCAACGGTTGAACCACACTCCATGTCGATATTGACCAGATCCGTTTCACTGGCGACTCCAAAAAGGCAAATGGAGATACGGGGGAAGACATATACCGCCCTAAAGGGCAAAATATACCATCAACATGCTTGACAAGCGTGGTAATAGTATGTGTTCACTGCACATCACAAAATACCCAACTCTGGGTATATTAACAATAACCTCAAAAACTGCAGCCGACTTCAAGACTAATTCCTCATCATCGACAATACATTTTTTGAGTTCGTATTCAACCTGTTTTGAAAACCCGATCATCTGAAAATCAGTGTGCAACTAGTGCTTAATTTCTCATAAAAAGGCTATAATATTTACACTATTAAATTTTCTATAACCTAAAGATTAAAAGAATAGTGAATATAATAAAATAACATACATATACAAAAATAAATAAAATACTGATCTGTAAAATATAAAAACAATTAAAATATTTATAGAAACTTTCAACGATCAAAAACTATAGACAACCCTTCCATCAAAAATTGTTAAACCTACAGATAAACTCTATACACAGAAAAAAAATATCATCAATCTGCAACTAACAATTTCAATTGTTAATATGTAATTTAAATTCAAACATATATTTTGTTAATATAACACATTGAGTTGTTGATACGACAAACACAGAAAATTTTTTCAACAAACTGAACTAACCAAATTTTTTGTTATGTATTGCGAAAAAAAATGAACAATCATCATTGTTGATATAACAAATAAATGCACACAAGTAAATGAAACAAAGCAAATCAAGAAATTTTTTTCAACAAACTGAACTAACCAAATTTTTTGTTATGTATTGAGAAAAAAATTAACAATCACCATTGTTGATATAACGAATGAACGCACACACGTAGATGGAACAAAGCAAATCACGTTTTGTGTGTATTCATTATTTGCGTATTTAATACCGAATTGCTCTGCAGCTGAGAGGTAAGAACGTTAGTCTATTATTCCAGAGGTCGCCGGTTCGATTCCGCCCAAAGACATTTAGTGTTTTTCGCAGACAAGCAAGAAGTCGCTTCGAGGACTGTAATTGTATAAAAAATATTGTTAATACAACAATTATGATAGTCAAAACTTGTTCGGAAAATCAACCACCGATGGCAACGCTGGGAAAGCGCACTTTAATATCAGCTTGAGAGTGAATTAATTCTCGTATTCAATTTTCACGAAAAAGTTGTATATATAAGAATTAAAATCACATTCAACAGAGTCACCTGACAAGTGGTGATAGCAAATACACGTAAGCACTGACGATGGAAGTGTAGCAGCTTCCGAAAGTGGCGCTACTCTGTTCTGCTGTGTACGTTGAAAAATTAAGTTGATGTTAATTTTTCCCTTGTTCCTTGGAATATTAATCATGCCCAATTCTTTCTGAATATAACGTTACGAACCTTAGCCTAATAATCAATTTGGATTAACAATTCACATTGTTGATATAACAATAATCTTAATTGAAATAAATTTAAAATCAACAAAAATATTTTTAAAAAACTTTTTCTGATTTTCCTTTATATTACAATTTCGTAATTTTATTTACAAAAATCGTTGTAGGTTCAAAACCAATTAATTATTTAATTGATATAACAAAAAAATTAATTGTATTTACAAAATTTTTTTTTCTGTGTAGGTACAAAAGCATGCCAAAACATAAAAAGTTATTAAGTTAAAATCTATAAACATATTGTTAACTTACCCTCTGAAAAATATTAAAATTTATTATATACATACATATATTTATATATTCATATAAACACTTATTAAGTTTTATAACGTTTTCTGAATACATAAGGATTTCATTTATTAAGATTTCGCGCATAATCTTAGTAAGTATTGTCGTCACCCTCTAACCCGTCTAAATAGTATGAGTGAAATTTCGTTAGTATTAGTGACACCGACGACGCTTGATGGAAAATCTGCTTGGTTTTGATTTTTCATCAAGCACACGTACACGAATCTGACATCAAGCAGATTGATGGTGTATTTTGCCCTTAAGAATGCTTGAGGAGAAAATGTAAGGGTATTTGTATCTACTTGATGTCAGAAAGCCAGGCATTTTCTCAAAATAAGCTGGGTGCCTGGACATGGAAACGAAAGGGCTGACTATCAAGCCGGTTTCAACGTAGATTTATAAGACCGAAAACCTTCCTTGACATCTCACGAGGTTATGTCAAAGAGCAGAATAATTCCTATGCTCGTATGGCATTTTCTCGCCATTTTTTATCCTCTTAAAACAAAGAACAAACTTCAAACTTGTTTGGGAGCGAAACATTTCGTATAAATACTTTAGAGTTGCATTTAACGCATGATGAATTGTGTATAGTTTTCTTTTCTACAGAGAAACCGTTATTATGTATGCATGTGGCATGTTAAAAAATAATAATAATAAAAACAAAAGACAACTGCAACAACTGTATGTAGTGAATGTGTTTATTCAACAATCTATTTAACCGTCTGTCTGCCTGTCCTCCCGTTCATCAGTCTGTTTTTAAGGCTGTCTGTTTGTTTGTTTGTCCATCTTCTTTTGTTTACGCTGTCTTTTGGTATGACTGGCATGGTTGGTTGCCATCACCAACATTACTGCATATCAACATCATCTTTATTCCCGTCATCATCATGGCATTGTATGTATGCAGCTGCAGAAGCATTACTAACATCACCATGCATGAGCTTTGTATATGCATATCCCAGCGGTAAAAAGAAGCAGGCCTTATAAAAGGCATCTTTACACCTTCTTTTGGAAGAACAAGTACTTCACGCTCCATTCCATCTTCATATCTTTTTTACACGCGTTGTCATTGCGGGGAAGGTCTCCGTTAGCTTCTTCCGCAAGGTCTGACAAAAGACCTTGTAGACATGCATAGAGAAGGCCTTTTAAGTTTTACCCATGGGTATATTATATATGTATGTATGCAAGTATGTAGATAAATATGTATGTGTGTGTACTTATTTATATAATTTTTTATGCACGCCTTTGCGACTTGTATGCTTTTTAGTTTTAATTACATCCTACGCTACAAACTGTAAACGGTAATTGTTTTAATGAACAGTTTGTAACACTGACAAAAAATATGCACCTCTAAATTGAAGTACCTCAATAAAAAAGTTATATATGGACCATATTTCCTTGGATCCGATATATGACTTTTTAGCTAGATATGTTTCCTAAATTTCGTGCGTTCAATACTTTGTTAACTAATAAACATACATTAGTGTGTTGGACCATGACCGTCTAGAAAAGGTTAGGATATATAGACAGCGCGCATGCTAGCGAGTATACTCGGCGGCCATTAGACCTGTTGTGATGTCCATAGGACTATCTACACATTCCTCTTTATTTCCAGTTCCAGAACTTTTCACAAAGCGTAACAGGCCAGCCAGTTGGATGCATTCCTGATACAGTCCAGGTGCGGCAGCAAACGATTGGCTAGGAGCCTACGCCTGCGTTTCTGCAGAAGATGCTGGACTCCCTCTTGTTCTTGGTCGAAGCAGCTTCTGTGTTGATCATTATAGGGAAATCCTAGACGTTCCGACATACGTCCGTTCGTACAGTGCACCGTAATGATTACAACGAAAGTTCTATCGTACTGTTCTTTGAAACGGGCCAGCCAATTCTTTTCGCATCTTCGGTTACGGCAATAATCTACGCCTGGTACCTTCTTTTGATCCTTTACCGGCGCCCATTTTGGAGCCGTACGTATAGAGCGAAACTGCTGTCGTCCACAAGGGTTTGTCAAAATTTATGAGAAGAGTCATGTAGTTCGTTTGTCTTCCCAGGACTTGTCCTCCTACATGTCGTAGAATGGTGCAATGTCCAATACAGCTATGCTTTAGGTCACCTAACTCTCTGAGTCTAAGAGCAGACCTCTCAAATATGGATTTGATATAAACATCAAGGGGAGTTAAGTGGAGCATTGTCTCTAGACAGCCCTGAGGAGTTGATAGCATTGAACAAGTAATTGCGAGATATTCTGTATTTTGCAACTTGCCCAGAAAGAGAGAGAGAGAGAGACATGTATGTACTATTGTCCGCTGCCGTCCACCAGACAAGTGATCCGTATACATCCAATGTAGTTTAAGCCCCATCCTTTTCCAAAGCCTCTCTCACACGCATATAAAGCCTATAAAGATGTCTTCATCCTGTCCTCCAAAATTACGCTTTCGCGGGAGCTTGAAGTCCGGGACTATGCCCGGTTATTTAGCCTCTTTCGAGAGATGAAGAGTAGTAGCACCCGAATATGGTGTTATGAATTTTGAAATTTTATATCGTTTGATAAAAAGTAGCAATTCGGTATTTTGTAGGATTGACTCCCAGAACGCTTTCCTTGGCCCATTCAAGTACTTTGCTGAGTGCTGATGTCATCGAGTACTAATTTCGTGCCACTTTTAAGAGGATTTTAACACGACAAGGTCCCATAAGAGTGGAGACAAAATTCCATTTAGCAGAGAACCTAACTGGAAATTATGCTCCTGTCTTTGAGGATTATCCTTGAACAGTCTCTGATTATATATTCGCATTATTAAATGCTCCTTCTATATCCACAAAGGATGCCGTAATATATTCCTCCTTGTCAATGGTACCCCCTATGGTGCCTACGACATCATGCAGCGCTGTTTTCCACAGACCATCCCTATAAGTAGGCATGTTGAACCAGCAAAAGTTTTCTGGCGAGAGAAGCCCCTAACGTGTTTATCAATCATAATTTCTAGTGTTTTAGTGGTATCGTAGTATCTTTTCTACTTTTGGAATTAACACCTCACTCCACTCAATGAGAATGTACACAGATTATAATTTTCCCTTAAAAGTAGATATCAATTATAGTAGAATTACCTTTATCGATAGCTGCACCGTGAAAATGCGACCTGGCCCTGCTGACTTGAAGAGCTTAAAAGAGGTCTCACGCTTCGTCAGTTCTTTGCATTGCTAATATCGGAGTGAGCTCCAAAACAGAATAAGCGTTTATCCCATATTCGCGGTCCGGAAAGTCAGTTTTCATGAGTACATCCAAATTATCCGACTTGCTTTCAGTAAAACTTCCGTCCGGCTTCATTAAGAGTCCCGGAGTGGCAAGTTCTTTGGAAAGCAGCTTTCTCAGACTTGATGACTCAGAGGTGCTCTCCAGGTCACCGAAGAAACGCAGCCACGATTTCTTTTTCGCCATTTTGGTTTCTCTCATGAAAACATTGCAACTCTGCTGATAGTTATCCCAATCTATGGGTTATCCATCGCGTTTTTCTTTGTTAAATAATGTTCGGTATTCTGCCCGTAGCTGCGTAAGCCATCATGGTTGGTGTACTTCCTTAGACGGTTGCCGATGCTTACACGCTATATAATAGAGGTCTCTCAGTGTCCTGGATAAACGGGTTGAGGTCGATAGTACGGCAGCTCCGAAATCTCTCCTTTCATGGGAATTCCGATATAAGTCTGTGTTAGAGTGCTTTGTCTCACTACAGAAGCCATCAATAGCTAAAAAAAATTTCTATACATTGGATATATCAGCGCAAGGAGGTAACAGATGAATCAGTGGTGAACTTTTGAAACCAAGGGGGTTCAGCTTGATTCTCCAGGTGTGAGGAAGGCTAAAGCATTGATGCAACCATTTTCGTATATAGGAAATAACCCACGACTGCTTACCGGTTTCCTCTCTGGTCATTTCAGGCTAAACTATTATTTGTGGAGAAGTAACCAGGTTCGTTCATCTTTGTGTCGTTTATGCATGGAAAAAGACGAAACAACGGCACAGACTATCCGTTAATTTATAGTATATCCTTTTGAGTAACAGTGGCCCTTTCAATTCGAACTGCTGTATTCGTATGATATTGGGTGGGCTTCTCCAGTCTCTGTACTCATATTCATTATAAGTGTCACACAAAGCTTAGATTAATTAGTGATATTTGGACCAGATCGAGTAGCAGCGATTGCATCCCATAAGCCGGACATCTTAAATTTGAATTTCTTTGTTTTTGTGCTAATTTTTCTGAATGTTTGTTTATTATTTCTTGTCTTGTTTTTTCTTGTTTATTTTATTTTATTTTATTTTATTTTATTTTTTTTTTGCAATTCCTTTCTACATAAACTTAGTATGTACATAGAAGTCATTGCAAAAAATATATACAATCATAAAACAACAACTTTAAAAACATGCCACTTAAAGCAATGTGTGTTACGTTTGTTTGCCAACAAAAAAATTAATGCTGAAATGCTCCATGTAAGACAATGTACACATGTATGGTATTGTTACATTAATCCCCACTCTGGTTCCCTGCCAACATTTGTAAGTACAATTTCTGATACATTTTCTAAAAAGTAACTTCTTTAACGCATCTAAATGTTATTTGGCAAATTTTAGAAAAACAAATATATTAGTACACTGAAAAAATTCCATGCAACATATGCACGAAAACGCTCTTACATATTACGAAATATTTCATAGTTTAGCCCCACGAAATTCTTACGTAAAATATACGAAATGTACGAAAATAATCAAAAAATAAAAGTAAAAAAAAGTATGGCTCAACCGGGGCACGAACTCGCAATCATGATATTTCAAGTCATGTACTCTACCCACTGAGCCACTTTCTACTTATTTTATAAGAGCTAAAAGTTTGTTTTATTTGCTTACATCTGAAAAATACGTCAATTTATAAAATATTATTTTAATTAATTTTTTTATTCCAAATATATTTTTTTTATCAAGGAAAAATGTTTACGAAATGTATTCGTTACTTTCGTAACTTCAAAAAAATATTGCCTTAATGTTTTTTCGTATCATATACGAAAGTTTCGTATATTTTACGAAGAAAGTCACTACGAAATTTTTTTTCGTAAAATGTTGCATGGATTATTTTCAGTGTATCGAATTTTAAACTTCCTTCTACAAATTTGAATATCAGCAACAACCTCGAAAAAGTCACTAAAGAGTTAGTTATAAGATTATGCAAAATGTAACAAAAACGACACATTAATTTGTTAAGCAACAAAATTAAAATGTAAAAAACACTTCCACTAAATAGTTTCGTATGGTAGGTATAACCGTAGTTGCTCGTTTCTTCCCGAGCGGTGACCCTTCTATGAAAATAAAGGATTATCATAATGATAGTTTAGCACTTCTTGCTGTTACGTTTAAGTGACAGTTTTGATAGCAAATGTTTGCAGGGTTGTAATCCATTACCATGAAAATATAGTAATTATTAGTGTATGTGTGTGTGTGTGTGTGTGTGTGTAGATAGAAAGTTTCCCGGCAAATAAAGAGTAACAGTTTTATAGCTGTAAAACTTTTAAAGAGATGATTGTTTTTTACATTTTTCTCTATTGAAAGGATGTTGTGTTAGAGTTAAACATGGGATACCTTGCAGGCAGGGGTGTTAAGTATGACGATTTTTTACGATATGACAAAAAACTATATGACATACTGTGTTGTCATATCGTAAGTTATTTACGATATGACAACACCGAGAAAGCCATACACGGTGCATCGCTTTCTCAGTGTTGTCATATCGTAAAAAACTTACGATATGACAACACAGTATATCATATCGTTTTTTGTCATATCGTAAAAAATCGTCATACTTAACACCCCTGCTTGCAGGCGATAGATTTTTGGGGAATTTAAAAACAAAACATATTTTAAAATTTTCGACAACGATATCTCTCGAACCACTCAGCTGATTTGGCTCAAATTTGCGGCAGTTTTTCATAAAAAGTTTTAAAGATTAACAGCCTAACCCACGATATCGAACACTATCGCTCTCTTCCATTTTCAAGAACAAACAGCTGATTTGCGGCCCAGTAAAAACTTTCAGCAGGACAAGTCTCTAAAATTTACATAATGCTCTTGGTACCTATACGGCCATGTTCTGTATTTCATGTGAAATTAAAATGTGCGGAATTATCAAAGCATTGTTGTTGTAAATTAATAATTATAGCAACAATGCTTTGATAATTCCCCACATTTTAATTCCACATGAAATACAGAACATACCCGATATTCATTGCTAAAATTTTTACCAAAACTCTAAATGTTTTTCCCTAAAGTAAATAATTCGAGTTATGCTGTTTTTCTTTTTTTTTTTTGTAAATACATACATTACTGATATGAGTCAATTGCCAAAAATAATAATAAAAAATTAATTTAAGAAATCAACAAAACCGACCAGTTTATTATGTCTAGTTTTCTTATTTAAAGATATACATACATATGTAACTTTTATATGTGTATTTTTGTAATCCCCTTTTAATTTTCTTTATTTTGATAACATGATAGGTTTGGAATTTGTTTCATTAACCTTCCTATACCCGCGCTAATTTTTATAACACATATACCCGAGCATGGTCTCACAGACCGAAAGTTTGAACTAGATGAAATACTAGTTTTTTTGAAACAAAACTAAAAACAAACGATTCTTTTTTAATCTCAATGATATAATAAAAAAATTATATTAACGCATTAAATTTGTATTCACTTATTTTATTGATTTTTAGTCCTTAACAAATAAGCCATCAAAATCGATAGTTTTTTTCTTAGATATTACAAAAACATAACAAAAACATATTTTTTCTTCAAATAAATAAAAATAACTTATACCAACTTAAAAGCACTTCTTGCACAACACATAAATCATTGGTTAACTTAGTTTTCAGCCTTTAAATACAAATCAGGGCATGTCGCACTGCATGTTTTACCTTCACAAAAGGTTACACATATACCCACGTCGGTCTCACAGACCAATTGTTATGAAATACACCAACACGCTTGTCTAGTGCAAATCAACACTAAAACGGAGCTTGTAAAAAAAGCGGAAGCTAACAGAAAATTCAACTTTGTAGAGTTTCTGGGAAAAAAATATTTACGTAAGTAAAATCGTTTTGTCGGTCTCACAGATCAACGCGCGGGTATAGGAAGGTTAACGTATTGCTATTTCGCACCAAATATACCATAACTGTCGAAATCCATCTAGCTAGTTTTTAAAATTTTTTATAAAAAATTTATTTTCAATTGGATGTGTTTTTGTTTCTGCTTATGTCTTTTTATAAAAATAGCTTAATATAAGTATATGATTGTTCAGTCTGCGTTCATACGATGCATGTCTTATTGACATGATTGCTACCTTATAGGTGAGAGAGACGAGGGGAAAAGAAAGTATGTAGTACTCAGGTTCATGTACTGTCAGTGTGTATTACTTTCTTATTCGTAGTCTCCAAATCGCACACAAGCATGCACACAACTAATGTACTTAAAAACATGTCGTCAACAAGACATGCATTGTGTGAAAGCCAATGAAAGTTCAAAGAAGAAAAAGTAAGAATCTTGTCAATAAGACATGCATCGTCTGAACGCAGACTAAGCTTTGTCGATATTTTTGGGAAAAAAGTTGGCAACAGTGCTCAGGCATAATTTTGCTTTGTAGTCAACGCGCTAAATTCGGCATAACATGCAAACTTTCTGATCGACTTCGGACCAAATTTGGCGTAAAATGTTCATTGGGTGCATATATATGTACATGCAATACATACTTACACACATATAATTCAAGTTTGTACATTACAATGACTTGGCGAAAAATAGGTTTGTGATAGACAGACACATGCATTATTTCTCTACTTTCCACTTCAAGTGTACGCTTGAAATATTGTTTAATAAACTAATGACTTTTGTTTTTATGATAGAAAGGAAATGTTAAATAATAAATATAATGAAGTTTTATTTTCGTGAGAAGTAACTTATTGGTATATTATACGATGATAGTTTCTGGAGAAACTGGATTTTAATATCGAAATACTCGCGCGTATTAATGACAAGAACTTAAGATCGACAGATATCTTTATATTTACATCTATCAAAAATTAACCCAATTAATAAACTCGGAGCATAAACAGAAAAAAATTTCAAACAAAAGTTTGTCTAAAATAAAATATAATTTTTAGTAAAATTTCTTTACTGAATCAGTGATTTTTTTGTTTGACTTTTATTTTGGACGCAAACACCAAAAACAACAACAAAAGCCAGGGATCAAGTTACCGCATACGATATTGAGCAGAATTGGTCGAAATTTTTCATTTTCATTTTTCATCATGGCATTCGATATCGAATAAAAAATATCGTAATTTAAGATGATGGTATTCGACATCGAATAATCAAACATCTACATCTATCGAGTTGTCATTCGATAGGTAAGAGTCTATCGTATACACCAGGCGCAGATCCAGCTTTAGCTTTTTGGGGGGGGGGAGGGGGGGGGGGAAGATCTAAGTAAAACATACTATTTTTCCAAACTTCTTTTAGAAACTCTATAGAAATTTACTTATTATTTAAATATCCTCTTTCCCCCCTCCCTCGTATCCGCGCCTGGTATACATCATAATCCAATATTTAGAGACAAAAATATCTAAGAATTTCTAGTTTGCAAGTTTATTTTTATAAGAAAAAGAGGGAATAAAATAACCAATTTTAAATTTACCGATCAGTTAATCGAAAATAGCCAATTTTAAATTAACGCATCAGTAAATCGGGTAGTAATTAACCGGTTAACCGATTAACGGTTAACCGAATGAATACCCTAATAAACATGCAGAGTTGAACACATTTGCCAAAGTGAAATTTCATAAATGCTCAGTGAATGATGATATTATTATTTAAAGCTTAAAAATATAAAAAACGTTTTTACTGACTCAGACAAAAAGTTTGTTTGATGTATTGCAAAAAATTCAGTAAATATTTTTGTTTGATTCAGTAAACAATTTTTTTAGAATTTGTAAGTATTTTTAGACAAATTGTTTTATAAATTCCGGCAAATATACTGTTTGATATATTACAGGAAATCCAGTAAATATTTTTGTTTGATTCAGTAAATTATTTTGTTTAGAATTTGTACATAATTACTTTTAGACAAATTGTTTTATAGATCTGGACAATTTGTTTACTGAACAAAAAACAAGTTTTTTCTCAATGAAAGTGCTGAGACATTTTTGTCTGTATTTACAAATTTGTTTGTAGGTCCGTTTCTAGACAAACTATTGAGTTTCTTTACTGAAAATGAAATTTTAGTTTTCTCTATGTATATATAATATATACATACATATGTACATACAGAGTATACATTCAGCACTTTATACCAAGGTTGGCAACCGATACCGTAATAAATACCGTTTGAAATGGAATACCGGTATCTATACCGATACCGTAATTCTTTTCGGTTCAAAAATACCGGTAGTCAAGTACCGTTTTATGCAATACCGGTATCATACCGGTATCATCATTTCGGTATGGAAAATTTTATTTTACTTCACGAAATAAAGACTTTAAACTTGTAGTAACTGTTTTTTTGTTAAACTTTTTATTTGTTAATCGAAATGATATTTGTTAACTTAACGTACTGCCAATGGAACACTGTTTTCATATTGTATTTTACTTACCCTACGTCTATAGCTGATATATTTTTATCATGACAAATGTCAAATTCCATATAGGAAAAATAGCTAACATAAAACAAATTATTTTTCAATATAAAGTTTAACTTTTGTCATGATAAAAATATATCAGGTATAGACGTAGGGTTACAGTTCACACTTGTTGTATTTATATCATATCACCCAGAGTGCAATTCAGTATTGTCAATTAAAAAAAGTAATAAGTATATATACTCAAGTATAAAATCAAACCAAAAAAGTTTGTCTTGAGTAGTACAAAAATCAGAAAAATGGGAATGAAGCAAAATAAACCGATGGCAACGCTGGGGAAGTGCACTTTAATATCAGCTTGAGAGTGATTTAATTCTCGTATTAAAGTTTCACGAAAAAGTTGTATATATAAGAATTAAAATCACATTCAACAGAGCCACCTGACAAGTGGTGATAAGCAAATACACGTGAGCACTGACGATGGAAGTGTAGCGGCTTCCGAAAGTGGCGCTACTCTGGTTCTGCTGTGTACGTTGAAAAATTAAGTTGATGTTAATTTTTCCCTTGTTCCTTGGAATATTAATCATGCCCAATTCTTTCTGAATATAACGTTACGAACTTTAGCCTAATAATCAATTTGGATTCAATAAGTATGGAACTTCTAAAGTAATGAATAGATTTCTCTGAAATTTTAAACAATTGTATCGAAGGAGTTAAGTTTTCAGAATCATGTCTTTAAAGGCAATAGAATAGCTTACTATCTCTGGTGTGAAAAACTTTATACTGGCCGATATTAACGATTTCAAGCGTTTTAGATTTTGCTAGATAAGACAACAAATGTTGTTATTATCGTTTGTATTGTATGTCTTATAGTTTAAGAGATATTTCACTTCGAAATTATAATTTTTAGTTTTTTGCATTGATTTTTTTATTTTTTGCTTATAACTTTTTTGCTAAACGTCCGTTTTTAATTTAAAGAGCACCATTCGATTTCTGAAAATATTTTAAGTAAACATACAGAAAAAAACTTTGAAGATTTACTAAAACTTTTAACAATATCATCTCATTTCTAAGCAATATGTTAGCTTGGCAATATTGTTTTACGTTATGGGAAAGAATTATGGGAAAAATGCTGCCCAGCTAGCAAGTTGCCTAGAAATGAGGTGGCATTGTACCTATCACGAGGTTTGTCCTCATTTTGATCTCAGTGCTATTTACGGCTGAAATTTTTAGATCTGAGGCTGACCTTATGTTTACATTTGTTTGAACAAAAGTGACTTAATACTGAAAATTTGCTTAAAATATTTTCATAAATCTAAGCACACTCACTTTTCAGTGGTATATGGGCAAACCCCAAAAAATGGTCTACCAAGGGGAGAATTTTAGAGTTATCAAAGCTATTTATATACGAGTAGCTTTACGTCATTACTTTTTTGCCAACTATGTTTTTAATTTTTTACATATTTGCAAATTTAAAATTTGTGACAAACGTGAAATACATATGTTTTCCTTTTTGGGATTCTAGGAGGGAATAATTTTAGTTGTGGCCATACCATAGGAGATAACTAAATGGGCTGTACATCAAATTGATGCTAATCCACTCCCATTCAGTAATCTACAACAATATTTGCTTATACCAAAATTTTGTTTAGCTAAATGTCCAAATTACTGAACTGCTGATTCTGGGAAGGAATTATTTTACTTGTGGCCATACCAAAGGAGATTACTGAATGTATTATACATCAAATTGAAGGTAATTCACTCCCATTCAGTAATCTACAACACAATATTTGCGAATACCAAAATTTTGTTTAACTAAATGGCCAAATTACTGAACACCGGATTCTGGAAAGGAATACCAAAGGAGATTACTGAATGTGTTATACATCAAATTGAAGTTAATTCGCTCCCATTCAGTAATCTATAATAATATTTGGGAATACCACAATTTTGTTTAACTAAATGGCCAAAGTACTCAACTTCTGATTCTGGGAAGGAATAATTTTAGTTGTGTTCATACCAAAGGAGATTACTAAATGTGTTATGCATCAAATTGAATTGAATTATGGTATTCCCAAATATTGTTGTAGATTACTGAATGGGAGTGAATTACCTTCAATTTGATGTATAATACATTCAGTAATTTCCTTTGGTATGGCCACAACTAAAATTATTCTTTCCCAGAATCAGGGGTTCATTAATTGTCCATTTAGTTAAAAAAAATTTGGTATTCGCAAATATTGTTGCAGACAGTGTTGCCAGTAGATGTTTTTTAATAGGACACTGCGTGCTAAAGAAAATTCCTGGAAAGCACTGGTGTCTCAAATATTTCGTTTCAACCAACACAAAACGTATATGTATCTGTTCGATTTTCCCTACGTTCCTATTTCATTGACTAAATTAACTACATGGAGGGATTTTTCCCTCCGTTTGGCATCACTGGTTGTAGATTACTGAATGGCAGCGAATTACCTTCAATTTAATCTCCTTTGGTATGGCCACAACTAAAACTATTCCCTCCCAGAATCCCAAAAAGGGCAGACATATTTCACTTTTGCCACAAAAACTAAAACATATTTGCCAAATATGTCCCAAATTAAAAACATATTTGGCAAATATGTAATGACGTAAGGCTTTACGTCAAAAACATATTTTACTTGGCGTATTTATCTTCACTCACTTATTTTTGTGTGTGTTTAGTCACACATGTTACCGTAAGCTTAACCCAGCAAAAACTTTTGTGATTTTTGTAATGGGTAGTACTTTATTAATGGGTTACAAAGTAATGAGTGGTACTTATTTATCTTATTACTATGCTTCAAATTAGAGCTACTGCCTAGTTCTTAATAAAATTATTACGTATTTTTCTCATTATCTGAAAGTAGTTCCAATTTGGTGATATGCGTTAATAAAATAAGTAGACAACCATGTGTTTGTAAATGAAAACTAATTTATGTCGCCTAAAGTTATAAGCCAACAATAGCTGAGTGGGTTAAGTTCTTGTCTCCAAATCTGAACGAGCACAGGTTCGCATCCCAGATGGGTCAAAAAAATAAAAAAATCTAATAAATATAAATAAAATATAATGCGTGTAAGTTTTTTTATTTTTATTTTCATTTTAATTTGTTTATTTGACCGCTTCTTTTTTTGCTTCATGTAAGCCGAATAATAACTAGTTAATTTCTGTGAAAATGTAAATACATTTGTAAGGGGTACCCCTTATTTTTTGGACTTCTCAAACAAAAATAAGTAGTTATCGAGTCAAATTGTAAGTAGTTACGACTTAAATCCTCATATAGTTTTTTCCCTACCAGTAAGCAAAGTTTTTGCTGGGAAGTTTGAGTTTTTTAGGTTGGAGGTGGTCGGGAACCCCCGCTATCTTGAAAATAAGTGAGTAAATATTTTCTTAGATTATCTCGTAAACTATAAGGAATAAGAAAATTTTGTTAATAGCTTTGTCTTAGATAATAATATTATGTACAACTCCACTAAACACATTTTTGTTGTAAATTATACAATTAAAAAGTTATAGATAGTAAAAAAAACGTAACGTGTGTCACGTAGCGTGCGTCGCAAAGAGTTCACGCCTTTTGATAAAAAACAGCAAGATTTTTTGGATTCCAATAAGTTATTTTAGAGTTCTCTTAAATTCATCTTTCGCTTAGTAATTAGACTTACCAACTTTCGCGTTACCTACTCTTAACAGAGTTACCCTTGTATTATTTGATAGCGTGAGTACCTCGGTATTATTGTGGACTCCAAACTTTCATTGTAATTACCCCAACGTTTAAGGCTGCTATTGATCTATATACCTGCAAAAGGGCAGTCGGCAATAGATGGGGTATAAGTCCCATGCTAATGTTTGGGGCTGTGGTCTGTTGGACTTCCTTAAACACATCTGTTTTGACCATTACTGTTGCACCTCGAACTACACCATCTACAGCACTATTCAACTTACTGGATTGGCTTCCCGCCGATATGATGATCCAACAACTGGTCATGAGCTCGGCGGTTAGACTAAATGCCTCGGCTGCATGGAAACAAGGTAACGCCGCCAATGCGACGATATTGGGGCATATTTTAAATCTTCCCGGCTACACTGACTATTGATCGCTTGTTCTCTTACCCAACAAAAGATTCGAGCTGGACTTTTCGCGTATATCATCTGAGACAAATAACATACATCAACGTGAGAATGTGCTAGAGAGCCATACCGATGAATCCAAGTCTGGTATTGGAGTAGAATACACTTTAGGGTACCCCATCAATGTAGGCTCATGCAGGCTGAAATATCGGCAATTAAAAGAGCAGTCAGCTGGTTAAATAACAACAGGGTATAGAATGCCGGACATCCTTAAATGAGACCTCGAGACATTTCAACCTGGAGCTTCTCTGTGTGCCAAGGCATATAGACGTGCCCGGTAACATAATCGCGGACCATTGAATAGCTAGTAGCAATCTCACTTAAAAGTTGTAAAATACAAATCCAGCAGCAAGTATTTAGGTATGCATAAGCCAGATGGACGAACGAAGCCATATGTGAGGTTTCAAAAACTATATCGCTCGAGTATGACGTTGCCAGATTTGTAAGCATACTGGGGATTCCCCATCAACAGTTAAGAGTACTCGTAGCAGTCATGAGGGGCGCTGTCTTTTTTTTTATAAAGAGAAGTATCACACTCAGGCAATTAATGCTTATCAGTTAATGTGTTACCTTCTTTGGGAAAGGGATAGTGTAGAGAGAACAGGTGATGAAGTGAGAGAGCTAGAAAGCTTAATTCATTTACAACTCTGCTAATGCACGTGTTTTGTTAAATTTTGTAAAGCAGTGTTGCGGCGCCTCTGGTGCCAAGTAGAGGCATTAATTTGTTGAAGCTATGTGGCCATTTTATTAGTTATTTTATTTTGCCGATGATTCTGCTACAATACCAACGAAGGAGGGTGCTGTGATGTGCATTAGTATATATCAGTATTAATCGATGCTGGACTGCAAAGTGATCAGTGCTATGCCTTCATCACTTTCACAGTCCAACAACAATCAACACAATGACACACCAATTCACATCACAAAAATTCATGATGTTGATCGCTTGCCTGAAACTAGTCTCGAAATCAAGACCTCAGAGCTAAACACTTATTGATGCACCCATATTTATTGATGCTAGGAGACCAAATCTAACATACAATAACCTCAGCAGAAGTTGTCAAAATGACGAAGAGGAAGATACTATCAAACAGATCCTCTATCGACGTCCTGCTCTATCAAGAAATCGGGCAATACACTTAAGAAATTCGACATTACCCGAACTTTCACGCCTAATAGAATGCGGTATTATGGGAATAAGTTAATTTATTCGTCATTAAAATTTCATGAAATCTCTTCATATCCGTTTTTCACGCAACACAAAAGGACCGAAAAGTCCCAATTTTGCCAGTTGCTGGCCTGCGCAACCTAACCTAATCTACATACTTACATATTATAGAGGGAACAGAACCTGCCACAAGACAGCCCACCTGATTGGTTCCCTAGGACTGGCAACCAGTTCGAGTTCCAGAACTTTACATGAAAGGGACCACCAACTTTTATATGGCGTTGTGATTCGAGGTGGTTAATTGGCATAATTAAGATACTCAGTCATGGGGTTCTAGACCCACACTTAAGGTTCTTGTCCTGTGTGGGTTTCTTCAATACCAGTTAAGTTGCTGTACTATAAACAAATATTTTTAATTTGGTAAAAATCTTCTTCTACAGTGAGGGTATTTGCTAACATTTATGTTCTAGTCACGTCTCTGGAACATTTTGTACCATTCCCATTTTCACCAGTCATACGACAACAAGTACGTTCAAGGCAATTGGTACAACATTTCCCGCAGGGTACATACAGAAATACGGAGATTATCGCAAAAATAGTCATAATAGCTTAATAAGATTTCGAGACGTCGAGATCTGATGAATAACTTCCCATTTTTAGATTGCGGGTAGTTAAAAGCAAAGTTTACTAAAATTTCAAAATTTCTGCCTCCACATACGTATACAATTCATAAGTGTTTCATAGAAACCAACTTTTTTATCCAATTTTTAGCGCCAAAATGTATTCATTATTAAAAAAGGCCGGTTTTGGGATACAAAAAAAAATGAACTGTATTAAGTTAACGAATCATAAATAAAAATATACAAGCATTAAATAAATACCGACAGAATGGTGCCTCACACTAGAGGTGGAAAACTATCGATGGCACTATCGATAATATCGATATTTAATTTTGTTCATGACTATCGATGGTTTTATTCGTCAATCGATTATTATTTAAGAACAATCGATATTTTTTCTGCCGCTATCGATATTAAGTGATCCACTATTATTGTTGTGCTAGACATGTTTTTCAACGATCGTCCGTTAATTAAATTGGATTTAAAAATCATTGAACTCACGAAATTTTTCTTATATTGAAATGTTACAAGGATTTTAGTCTTGTTATTTATTGAACTAAGAAATAAAGTTCTGTTTTGTTTCAGAACCGGGTTTATTTAGCATTTTTATACACATATTTAGTGGTTTTTCTAAGAAGTATAAGACTTTGATAGTATCACGATAGTATCGTCGATATATCGATAGTTTTTCTAACTTTTGATAGTTTAGATTCGATATATCGATATATTTTTTCAAAATATCGAAAACTTTCGATAGTGACGCTATCGATAGTTTTCCACCTCTACCTCACACGTTCAATCATAAAAAAATATTCAAATTAATTTCACATACGAATCAAAAAAAAAACAAAAAAACAAGTTTAATGATTTAATTAAAAGTTATCGTTTTGTTTGTTAACTCAAAAGGCAACTGTTTTATTTTTAATCTGAAAAATATTGATACCAACCAGCATTTATACTGCCCAGTGTAGTGAAACCGGTATAGGGTACTTGAAGTGATCGTTAGCAAGCACACAAATATACTAGATACAAATATATGGATTTGTTTACTACAAAGACTGGTTCTTAGTATTGCTGGTTTTGTTTATGACATTTTAAATGGACTGACCGCAATTAGACATGGTCCCAAGTCTATGAATGTATGTATTTAACTGGATAAGTATGTATATACAGATGTACAGATGTATGTATGTCGACGAATGGCTGGTTCAATGGATACTTTATTGATAGCAGAAGTATGAATGTACAAATGCGTACTTACATATTAATGTATGTACATATTACAGTAGTACTCAAAACATTTGGGACCGAGATAGCATTCAAGCTCTTTATTTATTTATTACACTCAGTGAAAGCTCGTCTTCGGATTAATGACATCCTGTCATTAGAATTGTGACAACAATTCGAACATTTATATTAGGGAAGTAACGAATGCCGATACCGATACCGATATATCGGCGATACTTCAGATTTTCCGATACATCGGTATCGGCGATATTTTACTGTCGATACGACGATACTTTAAAAATTTTTTTCAGAGTTTTTTTTAACAAATAATTTATTTTTGTTCAATTTTACGATAAATTAAATTCACTTCGTTGTTTTTTTAATCTTATTAATATCAATTTTAAAAATTAATAATATTTTATGCTGTTATTTTGTAAAAAAAATTATTTATATTTTGTTAATTTTACCATGAATTCAAATTCAAGTCGTTGTTTTTTAAATCTTATTCCAGCAAAAAAAGACACTCCAAAGAAGTCATGAAAATGTAGAGTTCGCGATCCGGAAGTATTGCAAAATTTGGAAAATTTCTAATTAGTTTTACATATCCTTGCCATTGCAAGAAATTCTGTTTTTCGATTACCAATCACCGAATTGGAAGCGATGCTAGGACAAATTTCTTTTTCGGTGTTCTATAATGGTTTTTCCTCAAGGAAAAAGGATAACAAATTACCCATTTTCACAATTTTTTTATGCAAATTTAAACTCAAAACTTTATTTTCATGTAAATTTAAGTGAATAAATATAAACTTTTAGAAGACTTTTAATAATTAAGCTATTAAGTTATTTAGAAGAATATTAGTTGATTGATAAATGTTCTTTAAAAAATCGATTTTTTAAAAAGCATGGCGAGTATTTTTTAAAATTACAAAGGAATTAAACATTTTTTCTTGTTTTTCTACTAATTATCTGCATATTTTTAATATAGATTTTTTTGAAGCAAAGAAAATGTAGCTCCTTAAAAATTACTTCCAGTTTTTATATTCTATTTTATTATATTCAATTTTAAATATTCTCTCTTACAATGTAATTTTGTATAATAAAAAAATTGCACTTGAGTTTTGTTGATCTAAACTTGAACTCAATTTCAATATTCGTATCGGTATCGGAATCGGTATCGGCGATATTTATTTTTAAATATCGGTATCGGTATCGGATCGGCAAAACGGCGTATCGTTACATCCCTAATTTATATCAATTTGATGACAAATGTCATCATGGAATTTTTTCATATTTTAAGTGTCATCTATCTATACTATGACTGCAACGACACAAATTTAATGCCAAATTTTGTATTTTATTAACAGGTAAAATATGTACAATATACAATTGGTCCTTTTGTGATGCCTGAAATTGATACGAAGAGGTATTACGAAAGTTAGCTGCCTATCGCTAAAGCTGGGTCGCTGTTAAACCAACCCAAGTGCCGAATAAATGAATTTATTCCCATGATCTCACATTCCCCTAGGACTGCAAGTTCCCCTATGTGGCGAGTTTGCCAAGTTTGATGCCGTGTTTCTTGACGGAGGTGGAGTTGTTTGAGAGTTTCTTCCTCTTCTTCTTTCTGACAACTTCTGCAGAATTCATTATTAGGAAGATTTAATCTTATAGCATGAGCACCGATAAAGCAGTATGCCCTTATGACCGGTACAAGTATGCGTAGCTGTTGACAAGGAAGTTCCAGTATGGTTGCAGATCTTGCGAAAATATTCCGGGGGCCAGATGGATCTGGAAACCTCACATGTGATTGCATTAGTTCATCTGATTTGCGCTTCCCTAAATTTTTGTTGCTGAATTTGTATTTTGCAGCTTTTCAGTGGGACCCCTGCTAACAAATCAATGTAAGTTTCTTGAGTGCGGGTACCAGCCTTAACTAGCTCATCCGCTATAGTGTTACCAGGTATATCTGCATCCTCGGGTACCCAGCAAAGCCCCATTTAGGAATGTCTGGCATTATCTAGCTAATTCCGACGTTGCTTAAACACCAGATAGAGCGAATAAAGCAGCATTACTCTTGGTAGATATACGGATAGCCTACCCACTATACTCCAATATCCAACTCGATATAAAACTCCAGCACATCTTCAGGTTGATGAATGTTATTTGTCTCAGAGGATATTCCAGAGAACTCCACCTCCTATAATTTGTTAGGTAAGAGAGCAGGCGAGCCAGTATGGTCGGGAAGATGTAAGATGTTCCCCAATATCGTCGCATGGCTTCCATGCAGCCGAAGCATTTAGTCTAACCGCCAAGTTCATGGCCAGTTGTTTGATCATGAAATCGCCGGGAAGCCACTGCAAAAGGTAAACAGTATTTGATATGGTGTAGTGGAAGGTGCACCAGTAATCATCAAAGCAGATGTTCCACGATTTTTTTCAATTATCATAGAGTAGGTGACTTTGTTTAAGGAAGTACACCAAATGACAGCCTCATAAGTTACTATACGCTTTACCACTAATTCTAAAAGCCAGTGGACATTTGCTCCATCTACTTATGATTCCCAGAGCCGATTGAAGACGCTGAGATAGTGTCTAGAAATTCTCCAGATATTGACACTGCAACGTCATCCGCGTAGGCTACTGATTTAAAACTCATGGAGTCTAATTTCATTAGTACCTATTCTATGTCGATATTCCATAGGATAGGTGTTAGAACACCTGGCTGCGGGGTACCTTGCCTAGCCGTTTTTTTAATAGTAGTCTATCCCATCATGATCACCGATCTATCTTGAGTCTTTTAAGTGCCATAATAATGCTTTCGGATCTTACATTGCGGAAGGCACCTTCTATATCAACGAGCGAGTCCCCTGTCGTCTGAACTGATCAGCCTTTCATGTAGGCGTGTTGAGAAGCTAATAGAAGGTTCGGGAATTTTGCTGATCTGAGGTGTGGATCAATTATCCGTTCCAGTGTTTTTAAGCAAAAATATTATAGGCTTATAGGTCTAAAATCCTTCAGGCTTACATGCGTGGTCTTTCCTACTTTGGGGGAAAGACCACACAGCATTTGGTCCGCGCTAACGTAATATAGGACAAATTTAGATAGGCCGAGTATATTTGAATAATCCATGGTATAATTACGTCCGCATTACGCTGTAAGCTGGTATATTGCAGTCCGGACCCGGTGGTTTGAACGAGTCAAAACTGTTTATGACCCACAATATTTTTTCTCTTTTTAAGAGAATTGTGGCCATGGTAGCACTAATTGTTGCTCTTCCATATAGGGATTGATTTATAATTTATCATTTTCAAAAAGTTCAAAAATATGGTACCAAAAACAGATAGATATGTAGCAAAATCTACAAAACTATAGAATAGCGAGCACACACAGACAAAACACGTAAGCAAACAGGACTGTGATAGTTTTTCATCATATTGATGACACTTAGTCATCGCAATGATGACAAGTGCCATGGTGTCAAAAATAGGATACTTGTCATAGTACTGATGTCAAATTATAGCAGCGTTATAACGGCTCTTTCCTTAAATATAATAGTGATGAACTTTTGAGAAACAATTTAATGCAATTACAATCGATTATTTTTTTAAAAGCCCATTGATCCAATGTCTAAAAGATATTCGGAAGCGATGCTGAACCTTGGAAGTTTGCAATCAAATAATGACCATTTGAAGTATTTTTTATATTCGTCAATTGAAGTTTGAATTACTATCATTAGAACTATTTTTGTCTTTAGGCTGTAAATGATTTGACCATTACTGTTCGCATATAGTATACATATACGTACACACACATACATCCATACGTACATACATACATACATATGTACATATGTACCTCTTGATCTTAGCCTCCATTTTATATGAAGTTTCAACAACAATTTTTTGTTAAAAGTTTTACCATAATAATGCAAAAACAAAATTAAAAACAAATAACAATCACAACATAAATGTTGGGTCTCTTGAACCCATATAAGAGCATGAGTGAGGGACGGACATACATTCGTACATATGTACATATTTCTTATAACCAAAGATCAATAATACATTGTATTGATTTGTAATTTCAATTATTATTAGCAGTTGGAACTCCTCGTGCCCATGGTATTTTGTGGTTGTTATTCTTGGTTCATTGGTATGTATTTAGTTTATTGTTTGTTTGTTTTTCTGAATGTTTTAATCATTTACCAAAACTAAAAAAAATACGAGTGAATGTGTATTCATCTTGCCCCTTTTAAGAGCCATGATCATGTAGCAGCCATACAATAGTATTTTGAACCTGAACTTCTTATTAATTTGTTCTTAAAACGTGAATACTTGAATTAGAATTTTGCAATGGAAATTTATAATTAAAAAAAAAAACGTTTATAACTGTGACCTAATCAGATTGAGCCCTACAAAAATATCATGTTTATTGCAATTATTTTATGCATTTCACTTGTTGTTTTTATGAAGAGAAGAGTTTTAAACTGAAATCAAACACACAAATATGTTTTTATTCTCCATGATATTATTTATTGCAGAATACGCAAAAAACAACGTTATGTTCTGCCGAATATGATGAAATTAATTAATGTTTGTTTTTGTATTTTTATTCGCAAAGAATTTTAGTTGTCTTCTTTAAGGTATTGTCAATCTTAATATGACAACTCGAATGAAACAGCTGACTTAAAGTGGAGTTGTAATCCCTAAAAACAATCAGGCAATTAATGCCTACCAGTTAATTTATTAATGTGTTACCTTCTTTGGGAAAGGGATAGAATAGAGAGCAGTGGGTGGTGAAGTGGGAGAGAGATGGAAAGCTTAGTTCATTTACAACCCTGCTATTGCTGGTTTTTTGTAGAGCAGTGTTGCAAGCCTCTCTGGTGTCAAGTAGAGGCATCGCGTTGTTTAAGCTGTGTAGCCATTTTATAAGTTCTTTTACTTCGCCGCCGGTTCTGCTACAATACCGACCAAGGAGGGTGCTTGTGAAGTGCATTAGGATATGTTAGTATTAATCGCTGCCGGTACTATGCCTTCATCAGTTTAACAGTCCAACAACAACCAGCACAATAACACACCAATACACAAGAGAAAAATGCATGATGTTGTTGGCTTGCCTGAAAGTAGTCTTGAACTCAAGACCACAGGGTTTGTAGTCAAACGCGCTAACTCCTCAGCCAACTGCACGCTGACAATCACAACTCAACGATCAATTTACTTGTGAATTATAATAAGGGCATTCATATTTGCCTTGATCCTTGGAATATTCTCTTTCTGCCTTAAATTATACGAACTTTAGCTTAAGAATAATAATCATTTTGGATTAAAAGCGAATGTAATAAATTTTGCAAGAAATAAAAGAAAAGTGGGGCACGAAGAAAAATAAAGAGGGTGCTGTTGGTTGAATGGTTAGCGCGTTTGACTACAAAGCCTAACGTCTTGAGTTCAAGACTAGTTTCAGGCAAGCCAACAACATCATGAATTTTGCTGATGTGCATTGATGTGTTATGGTCTTGGTTGTTGTTGGACTACTAAAGTGATGAAAGCATAGCACTGATCACTTTGGCAGTACTGGCACGATTAATACTAACATATTCTAATGCACTTCACAGCAACTTCCTTCGTCGGTATTGTAGCAGAACCGTCGGCGAAGTAAAAGAACTAATAAATGGCTACACAGCTTAAACAAATTAATGCCTTTACTTGACACCAGAGGGGCTGCAATACTGCTCAACAGAAAAAACGCACAATAGCAGAGTTGTAAATGAATTACGCTTTCGATCTCTCTCGCACTTCACCATCTGTTCTCTCTACACTATCGCTTTCCAAAGAAGGTAACACATTAATTAATTAACTGGTAGGCCTGATTATGTTACTTCCCTTTAAAAAAAAAATAAAAAAAGCAAGAGCAACGCTGGGATTTGTTGTGATAAAAGATTGAATTAATATCAATTTAGTAATTATTTAATTCTCGTATTCAATTTTCATGAAGAGTTTGTATACGAGTCATTATTTGTAAAGCGGACAAGGCAAACTTTTTTTTTGCCGAAATTCTTTGATATTTGGTGCCAAATATTTTTTTGTATGATGTATATTTGTCGAGTTATGGGGTGCCAAAGTGTTGCCGTTTCTGAAAAATTATTTTTTAAATTATTGTTTCGAAGTAGAAATATATAAAAAAATAAAAAATAAGATAAGTGATTCTTCAAGGAAATCGTCTGATCTTTTAAAAAAAATTTTATTTGAAAAAAAAAATTTTTTTTCTTTTGTGAAACCGGAAATGACCAATTGAATCGTTTTAAGTATGTATTACGTGTGTTCAACACTTTTATGTCAAACTCCACGAGAAATAGCTTTATGGAACATTTTAACCCTGTAGCGCTTCGCTGTATGGGTCTTTTTTACCCTTTCTTAAATAGGGGCAGAAAGCTCCCCTTCTGGAGCGCGATAGCGGGCTGCAATATCCTACAAAAAAATTTTTAAAAAAATTTTATTATAAGTCTTAGAAGACAATAAATTTCTAAACTCAACTCGAATGCCAGAAATCATTAAAAACTAATTGTGTATAAATACGAAATTAGCCCTCAAGGGGCCATTCACATATTACGTAACGCTCCAGGCGGAGGGGAAGGTTAAAGATTTGTTACGGATTAGATACTTTATACTGAACATTTTGTAAAAAGCGTTACGAAGGGGTGGTGGGGTGTATAAAACCTTCAAAAATAGCGTTACGTAATATGTGAATGGGCCCCAAGCACATTTTAAGTTTTTACTGATTTCTGGCGTTCCAGTTGAGTTTAGAAATTTATTGTCTTCTAACACTTATAATGAAATTTTATGAGAAATTTTTTGTAGGATATTGCAGCACGCTATTCCGCCCTCGAAGGCGATCTTTCTGCCCCTTTTTAAGAAAGGGTCAAAAAAGACCCATACAGCGAAGCGCTACAGGGTTAAAGTGTTAATAAGTTTTACATAAAAGTGCTGAACACACGTCATACTTAAAACGAAAGGTTTACACGATATCTTATTTCGATTCTCTATAACAATGACCAAAAGGTGGGGTTCATGTAAAGAAATTTGCATAACTTTTAAACTTATGGAGATCACATTATCAAACTTTAAGGGTATAATGAGGACACCTTAGGCTAATTTTGGTAAAAAAAAATAAAACATATGGAAGTTTGACAAATTTTATTTTCAATCGAGTCATTTCCGGTTTCGCACCTAAAAAAGATTTTTTTCATATTTAAATTTTTTCTTAGAGATCAGACGATTTCCTATAAGAATCACTTATCTTATTTTTTATTTTTTTTCTACTTCGAAACAATAATTAAAAAAAAAATTTCAAAAACGGCAACACTTTAGCACCTCATAACATTATACAAAAAATATTTGGCACACCTATTTATACCCACTAAAAGTATAGGTGTGCCAATCCGCTTCACAAATAATGACTCGTATATAAGAATATGCGTGGTGATAAGCAAGATACACATGCAAACTAATGATGGAAGTGTGCCGGCTTCCGCATACAGCATTGTTATATTCTGCTCTGCACATTAAACACTAAATTGATGTTGAGTTTTCCCTTGTTCTTTGGAAATACACATTGATCATGTCTAATTCTTTCTGAGTACAGCGTTAAACAATTTGGATTAAAAAGCAAATTTGTTCGAGATAATCATATTAAAAAAATAATAATTACGTTAATTAAAAAATTAAAAATTTTTAGCAATCTTATTGCAGTTTGAACGCTCATGTTTAGTGTTCTCAATAACTAGCTTAACTTGATTTTTATATTTCAATAGTAAGTGTGAACGTAGTACTCTCATTTACGGAAAAATAAAAAGAATACCCATTTCTAAAATATGTCTTTCTAAAGTGCTGCCAGATAATATTTGTAGCATTATTTTATAATTGTGGACATCCACCATGTGAAAACAGCAAAGTTGGGGTGCTTGTCAAGAATAAAAAGTTCCTAATCGAACTGCAATAACAAGATGAAAATGAAATTGAGTTAAGACAATAACCACCACAGAAGTATTCATGTGTATTTCCTTTTTAAACATTCGAATGCCAATCGTCTATTATAGGGCATTTTCATCGGCATGAAATCTAGTTCAAACGAGATTTTGGATAAAATCTAGTTCCTTATAAGGCATTTACACTGTCTCGAAATCTAGTACTAGTACGAGATTTCGAGCTAAATCTTGAATCGACTAAAAATGTTCAATACATTAAAGAAAAATTTTGTGTTTCTAGCAGATAGTACAACAACCAAGTCGATTGGCCAACCCAACAGTAATAAGATTTATAGGTAATGTTCCATGCTTTTTTGCAAAACAAACACAATAAAAGAAAATATTGTATTCGATCGTTCTAGTGCTGCTATCGAGTGGAATTTAAACAGCAGCTACTCGATTATCGTATGCCGTAATCCCAAAAGGAAAAATTTCGATCAATTCTGCTCGATATCGAATGCGACGATTCGGCCCCTGCTGTTAACGCCAGAGTGTGAAAAAAACACTCATCTGCTTGCTTTAATATCAGTAAACATGTGCCCAAACATGGGCCAAATCTCTCAGAGATAGGCAAAAATTTACTTAAGTTCAATTTTCAAAATTATATAAAAAAAAAAATCACAAATACAAATGAACAATGCGACTTATATTTTCGAATAGTGTGGATCCTAGTCTACAATTTTCATATGGTCCTAATGAGCTACAAGTAAAGATGTGCCCAAACATGGCCAAAATCTTTTAGAGATAGTCAAAAATTTACTTAAGTTAAATTTTCAAAGTTTTGTAAAAAAAACTCACAAATACAATTGAACAATGTGACTTAAATTTTGGAATAGTGTGGATCCTAGGCTACAATTTTCATATGGTCTGCATATGCTAAAAGTAAAGATGTGCCCAAACACGGCCAAAATCTCTCAGAGATAGGCACAAATTTACTTAAGTTCAATTTTCAAAATTATATAAAAAAAAAAATCACAAATACAAATGAACAATGCGACTTATATTTTCGAATAGTGTAGATCCTAGGCTACAATTTTCATATGGTCCACATGGGCTACAAGTAAAAATGTGATCAAACATGACCAAAATCTCTCAGAGCTAGTCAAAAATTTTCTTAAGATAGTCAAAAATTTACTCAAGTTCAATTTTCAAAGTTTTCGAAAGGTCCAGATGAAGTTGATATAATGAAGAGAATGACTTTGGCTGTTTTTGAGATTTTGGAAAATGCTTGGGCTACCAAAAATTGTGCTTTAATTGATATGAAAGTTGAATTCGGTGTTGATGAAGAAGGTCAGCAACAAAAATTTTTATTATTTTTTTATATAGAAAATTTTACTTTATAACATATTTTTGTCAAAGTTTAACAAAACTTTAATTACAGAGGCCAACCAACGATAACAAATTTTGTAAGAACTTGTTAAACCAATTTGCCTTAATTTCGTGTATTTTTAGGTGCTGAAAACGAATCTGCTATCAGTTTTTTTCTATTACCCACAAAGCTTTGAAAGTTATTCACAAATTAAGATCGAAAAAATTAAATATTGTTCTTATACACAGGATTCTTACGAACAAAATCTATTAACAAATGTTGATTTTATTAGCAATTAAGTGAAACACATCTACACACATAAAAAGTACTTTCGGTGATAAATTTACTTTTTGTTTCCAAAAAATTAAAAGGGAAAGTATCTTTTAAGTGTGATCTATTCACATTATTGCTCATAAAATCAACATTTGTCCATAGGTTTTTTATGATATAGTATATCTTATTTTGTTCGTAAGACACCTGCCTTTAAGAACAATAGTTAAAAGCTAAGGATTTTGCAGTTTTAATTTAGCTTGAAACATTTTTTTTTCGATCTTTTTTTTGTGAATAACTCCGAATGTGTTGAACAAATCAAAAAAACTACGTTAACACAGTTTGAAGGTAATTTTGTCATGCATCTTTTGGTGTTTTCGATCAAAATCGGGCATACCCTTTCGAGTTAGTGCAATGTACTGATGTGAAAATATTAGACAGGCCCATTAAAAAAAAATCTGTGCGTGATAACAAAAAAAAACCGAGGAACAAATAGCACATTATACTGCGTAAAATGTTGTAGTTTTGTTCAAAAAGTTGTTCATCGTTGGCCTATGTTATTTATTATTGGAAATATATAACGACAAAATAATAATTTAACAAAAAATTTTCTTACAGGCAACATCGTGTTAGCCGACATCATTGACTCTGATTCTTGGCGTCTTTGGCCTGCTGGCGATAAACGTTTGATGGTCGACAAACAATTTTATCGTAATTTAGCCTCTGTTACTGAAGCTGATTTGGACACCGTTAAACGTAATTTCATTTGGGTTAGTGACCAACTAAAAGATATTATTCCTAAAAATGATCACTTGGTTGTGATTTTGATGGGTAGTGCTTCCGATAAATTGCACTGTGAAAAAATTTCGGATTATTGCAAAAGTTTTGGTTTGAATACAGAGTTGCGTGTTACTTCAGCTCATAAAGCTCCTGAGGAATCATTACGCATTATGCGCGAATACGAAAGTGTCATCAACAATCTTGTTTTTATCTGCGTCGCTGGACGTTCAAATGGTTTAGGTCCTGTGCTGTCGGGCAATACAACATATCCCGTAATTAACTGTCCACCACTTAAAGCTGAAAATATGCAAGTCGATGTTTGGTCTAGTCTCAACGTTCCATCAGGTTTAGGATGTCCCACCGTTTTATATCCCGAAGCTGCCGCTCTACATGCAGCTCAAATTTTAGGTCTTTCAAATTATATGATTTGGTCGAAATTGCGCGTTAAGCAATTAAACAATTTTGTGGGTTTAAAGAAGGCCGACAAAGAGTTACGAGGCGTGCGTAAAGCTTAAATGTTGAGTTTGTGATTGTATTGTATAATAAATAAGTTGCATTTATATTAAAAAAGGAAAACTTAGAATTTGCGAAATATATTTGTAAAAATAAATTTTTTGTGAAAAAACTACCTATTTTATACTACATAGATATGGGGCATTCCACGCCAAATCGGGGGCGGTTTGAAATTTTTTTCATTTTTGATTTCACCAATTTTGTGCTATTTTTGAGATTTATTTTTATTTTGAGATTTTTTCATTACTCGTTCAAAAGATATTAAATTTTGAAAAAAATTCTATACTACTATTTATTCGATTTTTGAAAATGGAATGAAAGATGAAATAAAGCATAGGAAATCTTGTAAGACTTACATTTAATGTATAAGATGTGTTCACCACTTTTATGTAAAACACCACAAGGAACATTTTTGTAGAAAAATTTTGCACGCTATAACGCCGTTGAAGAGGATTTTTTACTTTTTTTTAAGAAAGGGGCGAATTGCCCCATACAGCAAAGAGTTAGAGCTTTAAAATATTCTGCAATAATGTTGCTTGTGGTGTTTTACATAAAAGTCCTGACCTCATACCTTAAACGTAAGACTTCCAATATTTCTAAACTTTATAGAAATTTTATTTTTCAAATTTTCATAAATCGAAACAAATAGTAGTTACAGGCCCACCACCAGACCGGTTATAAAAGTTTATGGGTGGATAGGAGTTCGAAATTTCAAATTTTCAAAAAAAAAACCTAATTATAACTCGTTTTCAAAAACACGATTTAAAATTTTTAAATCCAAAAATCTCAATTAAAAACAATTGGAATATTGTTTTTTTTTTTCTGTGAAAAACATCCATAGAAAATTTCAATAAAGAGATTGTCTAATTTGGACCATTATTAATAAACTCATGAGGAAAAACTAAAAAAAGTGATAAAAATATATCAAAATAGAACGCAAAATTTGAGGAATACTAAATAATATCACAAAATTGTTTAAATAAAAGTTTTCAAAATATCCAATTTGGCGTGGAGTTCCTATCTATGTATTTGATATATTTCTTATTAGTTTAGCTTGTACGGAAAAGTGACCCATGGAACAGTATAGGTATATTAGTAACGACTCGTTAATAGATGATACAGATGTCATAGTGCCTGTATTCCAGATCAATCCCTTCCACCGAATGCTTGAACTTCACATGGAAAACCAATATTTGAATTAAATCTAGTAAGCGAGCCTCTCAAAAAAATAACATAGGTGATAGAAAATTTAAAAATAAGAAAACATTTAAAAATAAGAAAAAATTTATACATAATTATAACATTTTCGACGATCCTTATTATCTGAGTTATGAGCCCCTAAAAATTTCTTATAAAACTGTGATTTTGCATTACATTTCTGAGTGTAACAGGTCATTATTGGTATCATTTTGGATCATGGAGGAGAAAAGCAATGAGCCCGGCCAATGGCCGGCTATACAGACATAATTAGTAAAAGGGCTATTAGACACGCATACTTGTCTGCAGACATGTACGATGGCATACCAAAACTCACTGTCTAATAGCATGTATGTCGAGTACGTCAGACATGTGTTGGTTTTAAAAATTTTTTGATTTTCTGATGTCTATCGCACACCAACATACTCGTCTAATAGCGTGTCCGCCACACTTCATATAAAAATTCAGTTCGCTTGTTGACGCTGCTGTGTGCGTATCGGAAATTTGTGAAAAAAAATGACTTTTGCTAATGTTATTTTCTGGGAAAGAGTTCTTCAAAACATTCTGTGTGCGTACTGAATATGCCGTCAGCGTTCGACAGTGTAATAGCAAAACCCAAAGTACATATAATACCATCGTAAAAATCTGCAGACAAGTATGCGTGTCTAATAGCCCTTTAAGAAGCGCAGTTTTTGGAAATACCATGGAGGGAAAAGGATTAAACACGGCCGAAGGCGGGCTATGCAGCAAATCTTGCAACAGAATTTGATACCGATATTGACCTGTTACATTTAAAAATGTAATGCATAGTTTCATATGTAATTTTTTTTTTCAAATTGCCTTCACCCAGGTTAAATTTTCCCCTTTTTTGAGAGGCTTTACTAAACTAGATTTGTTCCCAACAGCTTAAATGACTAATTGCATGTTTCAATTAAAATAATAATATAATTATGAACAAAACCTACCTTGCCTTTTGCCACATCCAAGTTCTTTATCAGATCAGCTTTACCTACTGTGAGATACTATAGTTGTTTGAGTACTTCATATTTTGTAATAATTTGTACAAATTATTATTAAATTATATTACTAAGTTTACCTATTTAGCTAAAAGTTACTGGATCACTACTACTGCAAAAGTACGCAAAAACACCTAATGTAAAACACTTTATATACATAATTTTTATTTGTACAATGCTGTCCATGCAGGACTATTCTACAAAAAAAAAAACACTATTGAAATTTTCTTTTTACTTTCCTTTATTCTCACAGCACTAAATACATGTTTTATTATTTCATTTAAAACTTTCAATAATAACACCGCAAATATAATCTAATTAGGAAAAATTAATTCAAACACAACTTATTAAACAAGACGAAAAAATAGCGCGAGAATTACAATTGCTGTTGCCAGATTGAAAGTAGCACAGTATTGCCGCTTATTTACTTTTCTCCAGTGTGACCGTTGACCGACTAAATAGTTGCTTACTACTTGTTCGACTGCTTTGCTTCTTGAAGGGCTCATAAATCAGGCGAAATTTTATGGATTTTCTGTGTTGCTGGTATTGTTTTTGCATTTTGAAAACGATCTTCTAATTTTTCTTTCATCAAATTGTAGGCTTCAATTGTTGAGAATCGAACATTTATATTTGCCATATTTTTTGACGCCCATTCGAACAATTATATAGGTGTCAATATTTGCTGATCAGGTGATAACTGCAGACTTGCTCGTCAGACCTTTCTTTTAATTGTCCCACCGACTCCGTCACAAGGCCCTTTGCCATGAGCTGTTGCGAAAAAATTCCATTCGACGGTTACATCAAAGTCTTCCTGATAATGTGATAAATTATTGAAATGCTTGTAATTTTTATACTGCTGTGGTGCACCATCCGAAAAGAAAAATACATTAGCGACCGTAGACGACAGAGGTCAGCAATTTCTACAGATCCGCTTATAATATTTTGATCATTTCCAAAGCAATCATTGTTTTCAACATCATCACTTTCATCAGAAATATTAACAGCACAGGTTTGAAATAATTTTTTATGACATGAAGTACATATTAGATATTTTGCAAATTCTTCGATAACGAAAAGTATGTCATCGAAATTGATTTTAAGCGGCTGACCACAGGCATGGATTTGCATGAAAAAAAGTAATAATGTATAATTACCTTTGATGCTGGTAGGAATCGTCATTATCAGTTGGTTTTTTTTAGAAATATTCTTATATACTTCTTTAATTTCTTTATTCATTCCTTCTATACGCCTCTTACAATACAACAAAAACCAAATTTTTAGTAAACACTGAAAACATAAATAAACAATAATGCAGTTAAAAAATAAAAAAAAGTGTTGGAAGTGCTCAAAAATATATTTATTTGTTGTGGGTTATAACCCATATATTAGCTATAGCTAATATATATGCCTGTATTTCGGCCGGAGCTAGTACCAACTCATCATTAGATTTTTAACCATATTTGGGAATTTTTCAAACTCCTATCATTATAGACAGTCTCTCAAATAAGAACAAGAATCATATATGAAAGCATAAATTCTTGAGAATATCTCGATTAAATTAATACATTTTTTATTGAAGCTTTTTTACTCACCATGTGTTCTACAGGATGATAACAACTTACTCGCATTGAAAAGTTCTCACATTAGTTACAGAACATGGATACTGGTTTAAACATATATTAAGCCAAAAAGAGAGATTATCTTACACTGATTTATGAGCCCTTCAAGAAGCAAAGCAGTCGAACAAGTAGTAAGCAACTATTTAGTCGGTCAACGGTCACACTGGAGAAAAGTAAATAAGCGGCAATACTGTGCTACTTTCAATCTGGCAACAGCAATTGTAATTCTCGCGCTATTTTTTCGTCTTGTTTAATAAGTTGTGTTTGAATTAATTTTTCCTAATTAGATTATATTTGCGGTGTTATTATTGAAAGTTTTAAATAAAATAATAAAACATGTATTTTGTGCTGTGAAAATAAAGAAAGTAAAAAGAAAATTTCAATAGTGTTTTTTTTTTGTAGAATAGTCCTGCATGGACAGCATTGTACAAATAAAAATTATGTATATAAAGTGTTTTACATTAGGTGTTTTTGCGTACTTTTGCAGTAGTAGTGATCCAGTAACTTTTAGCTAAATAGGTAAACTTAGTAATATAATTTAATAATTGTACAAATTATTACAAAATATGAAGTACTCAAACAACTATAGTATCTCACAGTAGGTAAAGCTGATCTGATAAAGAACTTGGATGTGGCAAAAGGCAAGGTAGGTTTTGTTCATAATTATATTATTATTTTAATTGAAACATGCAATTAGTCATTTAAGCTGTTGGGAACAAATTTAGTTTAGTTAAGCCTCTCAAAAAAGGGGAAAATTTAACCTGGGTGATGGCAATTTGAAAAAAAAATTACATATGAAACTATGCATTACATTTTTAAATGTAACAGGTCAATATCGGTATCAAATTCTGTTGCAAGATTTGCTGCATAGCCCGCCTTCGGCCGTGTTTAATCCTTTTCCCCTCCATGGTATTTCCAAAAACTGCGCTTCTTAAAGGGCTATTAGACACGCATACTTGTCTGCAGATATGTACGATGGTATTATATGTACTTTGGGTTTTGCTATTACACTGTCGAACGCTGACGGCATACTTCAGTACGCACACAGAATTTTTTGAAGAACTCTTCCCAGAAAATAGCATTAGCAAAAGTTCATTTTTTTCACAAATTTCCGATACGCACACAGCAGCGTCAACAAGCGAACTGAATTTTTATATGAAGTATGGCGGACACGCTATTAGACGAGAATGTTGGTGTGCGATAGACATCAGAAAATCAAAAATTTTTTAAAACCAACACATGTCTGACGTACTCGACATACATGCTATTAGACAGTGAGTTTTGGTATGCCATCGTACATGTCTGCAGACAAGTATGCGTGTCTAATAGCCCTTTTACTAATGATGTCTGTATAGCCGGCCATTGGCCGGGCTCATTGCTTTTCTCCTCCATGATCCAAAATGATACCAATAATGACCTGTTACACTCAGAAATGTAATGCAAAATCACAGTTTTAGGGGCTCAACTCAGATAATATGGATCGTCGAAAATTTTATAATTATGTATACATTTTTCTTATTTTTAAATTTTCTATCACCTATGTTATTTTTTTGAGAGGCTTGCTTACTAGATTTAATTCAAATATTGGTTTTCCATGTGAAGTTCAAGCATTCGGTGGAAGGGATTGATCTGGAATACAGGCACTATGACATCTGTATCATGTATTAACGAGTCGTTACTAATATACCTATACTGTTCCATGGGTCACTTTTCCGTACAAGCTAAACTAATAAGAAATATATCAAATACATAGATAGGAACTCCACGCCAAATTGGATATTTTGAAAACTTTTATTTAAACAATTTTGTGATATTATTTAGTATCCCTCAAATTTTGCGTTCTATTTTGATATATTTTTATCACTTTTTTTAGTTTTTCCTCATGAGTTTATTAATAATGGTCCAAATTAGACAATCTCTTTATTGAAATTTTCTATGGATGTTTTTCACAGAAAAAATAGAAAAACAATATTCCAATTGTTTTTAATTGAGATTTTTGGATTTAAAAATTTTAAATCGTGTTTTTGAAAACGAGTTATAATTAGGTTTTTTTTTGAAAATTTGAAATTTCGAACTCCTATCCACCCATAAACTTTTATAACCGGTCTGGTGGTGGGCCTGTAACTACTATTTGTTTCGATTTATGAAAATTTGAAAAATAAAATTTCTATAAAGTTTAGAAATATTGGAAGTCTTACGTTTAAGGTATGAGGTCAGGACTTTTATGTAAAACACCACAAGCAACATTATTGCAGAATATTTTAAAGCTCTAACTCTTTGCTGTATGGGTCAATTCGCCCCTTTCTTAAAAAAAAGTAAAAAATCCTCTTCAACGGCGTTATAGCGTGCAAAATTTTTCTACAAAAATGTTCCTTGTGGTGTTTTACATAAAAGTGGTGAACACATCTTATACATTAAATGTAAGTCTTACAAGATTTCCTATGCTTTATTTCATCTTTCATTCCATTTTCAAAAATCGAATAAATAGTAGTATAGAATTTTTTTCAAAATTTAATATCTTTTGAACGAGTAATGAAAAAATCTCAAAATAAAAATAAATCTCAAAAATAGCACAAAATTGGTGAAATCAAAAATGAAAAAAATTTCAAACCGCCCCCGATTTGGCGTGGAATGCCCCATATCTATGTAGTATAAAATAGGTAGTTTTTTCACAAAAAATTTATTTTTACAAATATATTTCGCAAATTCTAAGTTTTCCTTTTTTAATATAAATGCAACTTATTTATTATACAATACAATCACAAACTCAACATTTAAGCTTTACGCACGCCTCGTAACTCTTTGTCGGCCTTCTTTAAACCCACAAAATTGTTTAATTGCTTAACGCGCAATTTCGACCAAATCATATAATTTGAAAGACCTAAAATTTGAGCTGCATGTAGAGCGGCAGCTTCGGGATATAAAACGGTGGGACATCCTAAACCTGATGGAACGTTGAGACTAGACCAAACATCGACTTGCATATTTTCAGCTTTAAGTGGTGGACAGTTAATTACGGGATATGTTGTATTGCCCGACAGCACAGGACCTAAACCATTTGAACGTCCAGCGACGCAGATAAAAACAAGATTGTTGATGACACTTTCGTATTCGCGCATAATGCGTAATGATTCCTCAGGAGCTTTATGAGCTGAAGTAACACGCAACTCTGTATTCAAACCAAAACTTTTGCAATAATCCGAAATTTTTTCACAGTGCAATTTATCGGAAGCACTACCCATCAAAATCACAACCAAGTGATCATTTTTAGGAATAATATCTTTTAGTTGGTCACTAACCCAAATGAAATTACGTTTAACGGTGTCCAAATCAGCTTCAGTAACAGAGGCTAAATTACGATAAAATTGTTTGTCGACCATCAAACGTTTATCGCCAGCAGGCCAAAGACGCCAAGAATCAGAGTCAATGATGTCGGCTAACACGATGTTGCCTGTAAGAAAATTTTTTGTTAAATTATTATTTTGTCGTTATATATTTCCAATAATAAATAACATAGGCCAACGATGAACAACTTTTTGAACAAAACTACAACATTTTACGCAGTATAATGTGCTATTTGTTCCTCGGTTTTTTTTTTGTTATCACGCACAGATTTTTTTTTAATGGGTCTGTCTAATATTTTCACATCAGTACATTGCAATAACTCGAAAGGGTATGCCCGATTTCGATCGAAAACACCAAAAGATGCATGACAAAATTACCTTCAAACTGTTTTAACGTAGTTTTTTTGATTTGTTCAACAAAAAAAAATGTTTCAAGCTAAATTAAAACTGCAAAATCCTTAGCTTTTAACTATTGTTCTTAAAGGCAGGTGTCTTACGAACAAAATAAGATATACTATATCATAAAAAACCTATGGACAAATGTTGATTTTATGAGCAATAATGTGAATAGATCACACTTAAAAGATACTTTCCCTTTTAATTTTTTGGAAACAAAAAGTAAATTTATCACCGAAAGTACTTTTTATGTGTGTGGATGTGATCACTTAATTGCTAATAAAATCAACATTTGTTAATAGATTTTGTATGTAAGAATCCTGTGTATAAGAACAATATTTAATTTTTTTCGATCTTAAATTGTGAATAACTTTCAAAGCTTTGTGGGTAATAGAAAAAAACTGACAGCAGATTCGTTTTCAGCACTAAAAATACACGAATTTAAGGCAAATTGGTTTAACAAGTTCTTACAAAATTTGTTATCGTTGGTTGGCATCTGTAATTAAAGTTTTGTTAAACTTTGACAAAAACATGTTATAAAGTAAAATTTTCTATATAAAAAAAAAGAATAAACATTTTTGTTGCTTACCTTCTTCATCAACACCGAATTCAACTTTCATATCAATTAAAGCACAATTTTTGGTAGCCCAAGCCTTTTCCAAAACCTCAAAAACAGCCAAAGTCATTCTCTTCATTATATCAACTTCATCTTGACCTTAAAGTATAAGAAATGAAAGAAATTAGATCATATTGAATTTATAAATTTGATCATTCACAGACGTACCAATCAATAGACCATTAAATTGAAATTTGGCTGAAATAATTTGTTCATCCAACCATTGGGGATCGTGATTAGCATCATCCTTAAAGAAAGTTTCTTGTTTTGGTGGTGAGAAACTAAAAGAATTAAAGAGTAATTTTTAATGTTAAAAAGGAAATTTCTTAAATTTAAGAAAATATTAAAAATTTTTATTTTTCAATTTATTTGCTGCGGAATTGTAATTATTCTGCCTGATCTGTAAATCGAGTCGATTTAAAAACGCTCGGTTTGCAAAAATTAAATACACTAATAGCAAAATTTGTTTCCGATTTATTTGTACTTTTCTGAAATTAGTTTACTTTATATGATTTGAAATACATGAATGGTTGCATACTTTATTTTGGGAAAACGAGAAATTTACTCGGATTCGGTTTACAGAACAAACAGTGCCGTATAATTGGTAAACCTACAACTGAGTAATTCCATTTAGCCGGGTGTGACCACTTTACGCATATTTTTTTGTTATTAATAAAGAATATACAATCTTCTACTTAAAAAAAGGTTGCGTTTCGCAAGGCCATTAACCTTAAAGTCTTTAAATAACGGGTGAACACTGAAAGAACACGATTCCTGCTCAGAATGATCGTCTTAAAGCTGCGACGGGTGTGACCTTACAAATCTTAGTTTTAAAGAATTATGACAGCATAAATTCTGTAAAGTTTTTACTATAACGTACACAATAACTTTGGTATAACTGTCTCTTCAAAGTGTTTTTAGCTATATTACGTATTTACTGTTTGACAAAAAATCTGTTTTCGTAACAAAAAAATTCATTTTTAAAATGTGACGGGTGTGACCGACGGGTGTGACCTAATACGAAAATTAAAAAAAATCGAAGAAACAAAGCTTTTTATCAATATCATTAATATAAATAATATAAAAATAAATCGTAAGAAAATAACACATTAAATTATTTGCTTTCCGTTCTATTATAGACAGCAGAATACTCTAGCTGAGTATTTTTTTAAATTCAATATAAAGCGAAAAAAGTATATTCTTTTCAGAGATAAGGGTTTTTATCAATAATTAGAAAGGGAAGAAAAGAAAATCTGAAATAAATATTAAACATACAAAGAGGGAGAGCAAAATGTTTCGTGAATGATCATTTAAAAGTGCCTCAAATTGCTTAAAAAATATTAAATAATGTATTTTTTTTAATTTTTTCTATAATTGTCATGCTCTAAGAAATATCAATTGAGAGATTTTTATTAAAAATAAGAAAATTATTTTTTCTTTGCATAGGACCGTTTTACGTGGAATCACTCAACTACAATTACATGTAATTGCTGTATGTATATTTTTATGTGATTATTTCGAACTAATTTGTATTTGAATCTGCGACAGAACAGAACGAACAACGTTTCTTTTGGAAGACGCCACATTCCCATCATCAGTGCTCATGTACTCGTATATCCGTTTATCATCTCGTTTACCACGGATATACAAATGAGAACTGATGATGGGTGTGTAGCGACTTTAGAAAACAGCGCTGTTCTATTCTGCTGTGTAGGTTGAAAACTAAATTGATCTTAATTTTCCCTTATTGCTTGAAATATTTATCGTATCTAATTACTTTCGATGAAAAAGCAATTTGGTTCGAAATAATCACATGCAGAAAACTAATTGTTATTATTCTTCAAGTACATAATTGTAATTGGTTAGTAAGTAGTGCAATTAGACATTACATTGAAGGCAAAATCTAATTAACAGCCCTTTGTGCGCTTTGTTGGTCCTTTTTGTTTAGATTGATAAGGAAATTTTGTTGTTTGTTTGTTTGTTTTTCTTATATATTTTTATTATTTCATCAGCATCATCATCATTAAATTAACGTCATTATTGTTTTGAATATGCCTTGGGGGATAAATAATTCAAAAGGTCATTGAAAATGATAATACATATTTTGTTTGAGCTTATCGCAGTTTAAATTTGTTTGGCTTTTATTCGTACCTTAAAACAAATTTGCAATAAAAAACATTTATTTATGGGAGTCACTACGAATTTTGTTTATTTATATTGATTGTGCAATTTATAATTTGTTGCACACAGGAAATCTTTGTCCAAATTTTGTAATATGAATTTCTGAGGAAAGTTTTTTTTTAAATAATACACGATTTTATTGGGGAGCACTAAATGTTGTATCCATTGTATATACTAAAGTTTATAAAACGGAGACGAGCGAAAATGTCTTGTTAAAAATTTATATGAAAAACATTCAGTTTTGAAATATTTAAAGGCCCCGATTTTGTAAATCGAAAAGTTCTATGCGTTTGAAATTTGTGAGGAGAAATTCCAATTTCAATCGAGTTTTCATACAATTTTTAAACGTTTAGAAACGAAATTCTTTACAAAATCTAACCATGTATCTGATTTTGAACGTATGATTTATTTGTATTGAAAATCTCATGTATGTAAAAATCTTATAATTTTTGCACTTCAAAATTTAACACAACATAATTTTCAGTACTCCAAAGATTTTTTCTTCACTTAGACATCATGCAAACATGAACCGATTAGAATTAGCAGATTTCGAAACAAAAATTAAAAAATATTTTATTTTAAATAAAATTTCTAATCTAAAAACCTCTTAATTTAAAAAATCAACGTCGATTAAATTTATTGATCCGTTCGAGAGATAACTGCTTCGAATGTCGTAAATCGCTCCAGAGATATCGGTTTCGATAATGTTCGAAAAATTTGTTTTTTACTTTACTCCAGAAATGCATAAATTTCTGGGATGATTTGTAAGGTCAAACGATTTTCATTTTTGGAACGAAGTTTCCTATACCACATTTTGCATATCAAAGTTTTCAATGCTGAGGGTTAATTACAAATTTTTAATATGAAAAATACGTGTAACGCATACTGGTAACGAAAATACAGAACGAAGGCAACAGAGCGAAGGCGACAGGCCGAAAGTGGCGCGTCGAACATGGCGGGCCAAGGTGGTTAACCGAAGGCTGCCGGCCAAAGTCGACAGGTTGAAGGTGGCTAACCGGCCGAAGGCAACATTCGGCTGGCCGAAGGTGATTGACCTAATGAGGCAGGCCGAAAATGACTATCTCAGATTTCATGGTAAAATTTCGGTGGGAAGGTTAAATTTCTTAAGAACTCAGTGTTGCCGTTGTTTTCCGTGGAACTTTAAAGTTTTTGGGGAGATTTTTGTACCAGTTTTTTGTATCCTTGGACCAAGTTTGTCTCTTGGTTAAGGTTTGCCTTTGTTAAGTTTCTAATTGAAGGTGTTTCGCTAAACACTAGGTGTCTTGGCTAAATTCTTTAAAAGTATCGCCTAAGTATTCTCCAGGCGATAGTGGTTTTTTGTTGACGAATTGTATTCTTCTTCCATCTAGAGGTTGAAATTACTGTCATTTACTTGGTGTAATTAAGATAAGTGATATTTATGTTTTTAAATTATAATTTTTATTTTTGGTGGGTGTCATGGCGCCGGTTCCTGTGACTAGGAGGAGTGTGCCAAAGGGTGATAAAGATGAGGTTGCGCTTGATATAGCGGCCGAAGGTGGTCTGCCGATGGGAATAAGCCGATGGGCGTTCTTTTTTTTAATGTTTGTTCCCTCATAACTTCGCCATTTAAAAACCGATTTGAAAAATTTTAATTTAGTAAGAACGGTTATATTGCCCAACGGGTTGCGTTGTTGTTTTGGACTTGTTGGTCTGTTTGTACGTCTCCCTGTTTTGTAGTCGAGTGTTTTCTTCGCAAGAAATTTTTTCTTTTATTTTCGATATTTGAAATCCTGATACTTAAACATAGTGAACAGTGGCGCATAAAATACATACTTATTCGTGTCTAATTCAGTTGACACACCCTGACAAAAATTGCAATTACCGATTGCAACTTGTTTAATTTCCAAACTTTCCATTTCATTTACATATTTCTTTTAAATTGGTTTACTTTTTCAGTTATTATGTACGATATGTGAAATATTTCTCAAATCAGTCCAGCCGTTCTAATAATTAGTTTTAGTTTATAATCTTGCCCCATTCGAGATTTTGTAGAATAGCGAAGAAGCACAGAAAGTTGTACATATCCCTTGGTTTCTCATTCGCAATTTTAATACAAATAAAATCAATTCAGCTATTGCTGAAAATTGTTCTTCTAGTGTGAGTGAATGTAAAGAAAAATGTATGAAATAAAAATAAATTTTGCTCTAACAAAACTTTCTCAAAGCGAATGGAGTGGAGTGTCACTAATAAAAAGCATACAAATTTTTTTTTATAAAATATACCACAAAGTGGCAAAATCACAATATTTCCATTATATAATAAAATAAATTACTTACCGATAACCTTCAGGCACTCCTGGGTTACGCTTTAAAAATGAACCAGTTGCCAAACGTCTGGTAACCCACTCAATTGGTACCATTTGACATTTTTTAGCAATGAATGCTTTCGATCCAGCTGCTTTAACGTAGGCAGTATTTATACCTACAAAGAAAGAAAAGACAAATTGAACAACTCCATCATACCGGTTTGTTTTTATAGTTCTTCCTTTTACTTACCGGCCTTATTGAGTAATTGAAACACTAAACCATTTGTGGTATTAGATATTTCAGCTTTTCCCTGCAAATCATGAGCCCTAACTCCATCACCAGCTGTAATACGATCTTTGCTTAACAGCATACACAAGCCAGGATGTTCGGGTAAATCATAAACCTGTTTCGTTTTGCCTTCAATAATAACTTTGCCCAAATTATAACCTTCAACTAAAACAAAAATAATCTTTTATTAATTTTTACTTTGTTAATTGATTTTCTGTCCAAAATGCAAATCTTACTGCTGGTAGCCATGGTGTGTTATGGAATAGAAAAAGAAAAGAAAAGTCGCTTTGTAAATACACGTGTTTTTCATAAATCTTGCAGAGCGCTCGCTATTTAATTTAAAACGTTCTGGACGATCGTTGAATCTCTACTGATTCCTAGAGGCACATGTGTATCTTTTTATTATTTACACTTTATGTGATTGTGTCTTTGTACGTTTTTATTATAATTTTTGTTTTAATTCTACTTGTTGTTTTTGTTTATGTTTCGGAGACGATTGTTGTTTGTTGGGTACAAAAAGTACTTTTTAGATACTTCTTTGAGAATGTTATTTTTAATCTGGAGTTATGCCGTCCAAAAGTTTTATTTTTAATTGGTCATATCTTCCATTATATGAAATTTATCTTAAAGATATTGGTATCATTTTAAAGTTCTTTCAAATACCTCTCGCCTGATATACAAAAATGTCGAGTCCATTAAACTATTGCGAGCCAACTGCAATTTTTATATTTGACCTGGCTTTTATTTATTTATTTATTTACATTAGTGTTAATATAATTTTATATAAAACCTTTAAAGCTGTTGCCCTTCAAATACTTGCAATATTTGAGTTTAAAAATTAAATTTTGAAAAAAATAAATATTTTTATGGAAAAAATCTCTCAATTTAATTATCATCATTTGAAGGATTTTACTCCTTAAGTGATGAACCAGAACAATACTGTAACGACGATCGAAAATCAGCCAGAGAGCTGCAAAGCCCATAATAAAAACTACAACCGAAACGAAAAATTTCTCATTCATTTTATTAAAATTTTTCCTTTTTGTTTTATTCTTATCTTTCTTCGCTCAAATCAAATGTTTTGTTTAAAAAAATAAATTTATGAAAATATGGTAACTTTTTTGTGAGTACTTCCTAAAAGACTTCACTGACAAAAGATTTGACGGCGTTCAAGGACTTTTCTCTGGATATGTCGAATAGTGCATTCTCTGAAGAATGATTTTCTGCATAGCCGTTCCTTGGGTGGGCTTAATGCTTTTTTCATCTGAGAATTTCGAATAACGGCTTCGCTGAGTAAAGATTTTCTGCCTTGGCTGAATCTGGCCAGGTATAAAGCTTTTCTCCTTTCGAACTAATTTTGCAGTTTCCATTAACACTTAGTGATAGTGCAAAATTGTTGCACTAATTTCGTTGATGTTTAGTATTGAATTGAAAATTTGCGTCCTCACTATACATTAGTGATACTGATGTGTTTCGCACAAAAATATTTTGCACTAAAATTTAATTATTTCAGTTAAAGAAACTAGTTTTCATATGCCACTTTTTTCTTCACTAATTTGACTGCAATGTAGAAATTTTGCACTAACTTTAAGGTAAAATTTTGTAATGTTATTTAATGTAAATGCATCTTTTTTAATGTTGGTTAAAATTTTTCACTAAAACTAAATCTGAGATTAGTGATAGATAGAGAAAAAATTAACACTATCACAAATTTTTTAGTGCTAGTGAATAAATGGTTTTTTGCATCACTAAGCTGGTGAAAAATAGTGCAAAATATTTTTTTTCCAATTTTATTTAGTGCCAGTGCAATTTTTATTTCAATCAACATTTAGTGCACAAAACCCAAAATGGTTAAGATAAATTTCTCTCTTTTAACATAGAGAAAAATCGAGAGACAAAACTACAAGGACTATAATGAAACTGTTAAATAGCGGTTTCGGTAATCATTATTAATAGCTTAAAAAAAATTTTAAATTAACTAAATTCTCATGACAGCAAAAACATTTTAGGCCATAGTATTATGCGTTATATTATAGACAAGCAAATTTTATATACTCAATAATTTCGACTTAAAAGAGAAATAATTAAAGAACACTTCTGCTGTAAATTTCACTTTTGAGGGTTACGATGTTCTTGCGGTTAAGGCTCGATATTGGAGCTTAGTACAGCAGTAAAGATGTCCCATTTTAGCACTTTCGCATATGAGTAAAAATTTGTAATCAGACGATCACGATCGTAAATATGTAATCGATTTTTGACAAGCAAAGAAGTTCGAAAATTATATGGGTTAAGCTTTTTTGCGGTTATGGCTCGATACATTTGAAATCGTGCGTCTACAAAAGTCTTGTTTTTACTTTAAATACTCCAAAAACCAATCTAACAAGATTTTCACGATCAACTTACTTTTTGAGACTTGGAGAATTGTGCCGATTGTTGTATATTTGATAAAAATGGGTTAAGTGGTTTGATTTACATATATCGTTTTCTTATTTGCTTATTTGCCAACAAATTTCGATTAATGCCATTTTTTTCACCAAAATTGATTCCGTGGATATTCTTTTTGCAAATAAAAGAAGTTTCATGCTACAAATTTCATGAAATATTAATAAACTTTTCTGATAAATTATGTTGCAAATAGTACGCTTTTTAATTGGCTTGAAAAAGTACCTTCGATAAGAAAAGTTCCATCATTTGAATTATCAGAATGAATTTGATTGTGTGGCGATTAAAAATTATTTTTTAGCTATGAAATAAATTGGGCGAAATAATGAACTAAATGGAATAATTTTTAATAATATTTTGTGCAATAAATATCAACCCTATTCACAATCTTGAGCAAATGGTCTTGCATCATAGCATTTGCAAAATGGTCTAGTAATTGTTACATTTCTGTGTATGTATATTCTTAGTGGAGAGTAACAATATACCATTTTACAAATGCTGTGATGCTAGACCATTTGCACAAGATTCATTTAGATTTGGTGCAAATATGAATTGATTAAATTTGGTAGAGTTCGAAAATTTTCGAAAATATAGCTTCCGAAAAGTCATATTTTTGAAATAAATTTGATGCTATTGTTCCGATGGGATCCAAAATCTAATCAGATCTTAAACTCAAAAATATCTTTCATTTCTTTAATATTTATTGATTCGTTCGCGAGATATCGTTGCCGAAATCTTTAGTAAAAATTGTTTTTTTTTTGTAAATCACTTCAAAGTGTTTTCCAAATCGATTTTCTTTATTCTACCACCTTTTAGGGTTAAAACAACTGCTATGAATGCCCTAAATTTCATTTAAATCGTTTAAAGCAGCCATGATTTTTTGCGGCCCTCAACACTTTTCCACAACTGGATACTGTTTTCATTAAAAAATACATTTTTTAACAAACAAAAAAATATCAAAGTAAAAAATAAGTAAAGAAAATTGATCAAACTTTTCTAGTTATAAGACTCTTTTCCTTAAATATCGATAACTGAAATTTGACAAATATGAATAAAAAGTTATGTTTAAAAAATCAAAAATCCAACTGCGTAAAAAAACTAAAAGAAAAGAAAACAAGTCTAGTGCGAGGAACATAGCGACTTTAACAACTGGGAAACATTATTGTGAAGATTTGAAGATTCAATTTTTAATGCTTCCCGACTGTAAAAGTCGCCATGTTCCGTGCACTGGACTTGCTTTTTTTTCTTTTAGGTTTTTACCCAGTCGAGTTTTTTGATTTTTTAAATTTAACTTTTTATTTATTATCTTTTTAGTTTTCGTACACAGTTTGGTTTAGATTCTTTGTTTAAAAATCACTTTTTACGCAATTGGGTTTTTTGGTTGTTAACTAACTTTAAAATGTTACAGATTCCAAATGATCATTCGAAATGAAATATGATAAGAGAAACATAAAGATTATTTTCAAATACCTTTTCAATGATACACATTTTAAAATAGTTCGCCGACTTTTTATATTTTTCGTTTTCACAAAATGGCGTTTGTTAGCCGCCGTATTGGATTTTGACTACTATCATATCTTTAGTGACACTCGCAGGATTAAAGCAAATTGATATTTTGTAATGCGTATATTCGGGTGTACTCTTTATTCCATGCGGAAATAAAATGTGCGGAATTAGCAAAGCATTTTTGTTGCACATTATTATTAATAACAACAATGCTTTGGTAATTCCGCATGAAATACAGAACATACCCGATTATCCATGTTTGGTAGCGTAGATTAACTGAAGAATATTTAGCATCGATATTAAAAATTACATCAAGCAAAAAATTAACTCCAGACTTTGATTATATCCGGCAAAAATAATTTGTATTCTTTTTATTAATAAATATATTTCTATTGATTTTTTGTTTGTTTTCTTTGTGAATTATTTATATTAAATTTCCACTCAATATTTGAATTAAAAAAAAGTAAATGCGGCCCGGCCCGCAAGAGGATTTGGTCTATAATTTTCGAAGAATTTGGCCCTCACACTGAAATGAGTTTGACATGCCTGGTTTAAAGGCTCGTTTCTAGAGTCCGACCGAAACCAGTTTTTTGAGGCCGAATCCGAACCGAACCTAATATTCGGCAAAAAGGTTGAATATTCGGCCGAATCCGAAACTTGACGAAACTTTTTTAGCATTAACTGATATTGACATTTTAAAAACTTAACTGAACTGAAAAGTCATTTATTTTATTAACGGCCGCGTTTCATCGATGATATACACAAAAAATAATTTTTCTCGACTGTATATCGTGAAGATTGAAAATGAGCGTTTTTCATATTTTGAAATTATATAAAAAAATCTATTTTAAAAAACAAATAATCAATTTCAGTGCAAAATTGCAGAAGTAAATTCGATTGCGAAAAATCGATTTATTATAACATAAAATAGATTTTCGATTGGAATCGACATCGGTTTTCCATTCCCTAGTTTATTCTATTTATTTTGGCAACAAACGTTGAATACTTTATGTTACTAAACTAAAACTAAAACTCAGTAAAATTTTCATTCAATTTGAAAAGACATGGGACAGGAAAAAACATATTTTAAATTTGGAAAATACTAGTTATTTCGATTAACATATTTATTTATAGAGAATAAAAAGTTTCGGTTTCGGTATATGGCCAAAAAGTTGGCCTAAACCAAATATCAGCCGAAACCACAATTTTGGCCGAAACCGAAACCGAATATTCGGTCGGACTCTACTCGTTTCCCCAGACAACATAATCGTCGACGAAAACGAAAATTTTCGAATACGCAAAAGATTATACGTAACACAACAAATTTTGTTAAGAAATATTCTATTTAATGAAGAATGTGTCGAATTTGTTTAAATAACTGAACGAAAAACAAAATCAAAGCTAAGCAAATATTATTTAGAAAAAATATCGATATATTGCAATTAAAAATGACGATATATATAGATATATATTTGAGAAAATATCGATATATCGATATTTTTACCCATCCCTAGCGTATACCTCAAATGAATTGTGGTATATTCCAAGAAAATCTATTGATAAATCGCGACCTTAGTATTGTTTTGGCCCACCGACCATTTAAAAAAAAAATTGAGTTAAGTATGGGGTATATATATATATATATATATATATATATATATATATATATATATATATATATATATATATATATATATATATATATATATATATATATATATATATATATATATATATTTTGAATGCCCTCTCCAAAAACTGTTTCGCGAAATTGTTCCAGGTTTCTCAGATATCAAGCATTCATTGTGCTCGATATCATCATTTTTGATAAATTTTTTGTAAAAAAAAAAATAATTTTTTTAAATAAAAATCAGAAATCAAATAAAATACCAAGTTTCATCAATAACAAGTTATTCAATACACAGCAGTTAGTATACATATGGAGCAACAAAAGCTACTTTTTACAAATAAAAAAAAAGTGGTTACTGGAGCACAAAACAAGATATTTCACTTTCAGTAAAAATATGTTAATTTCTAATCGGATTGAAGAAAATTCACAAAAATGTACATATGACGGAAGTAGTGGTGAGAATACACAAAAATTCTATCGGATATATTTTGAGAAAACTTTATGTAAATGTTCTTTGTTGTTTTTCTCCATTCCGACTTTTTGGCATATCGGCTAAACCAATTCTAAGGTCGCGAAATGATGATTTTATTCATAATAAAGTGAAGTTACCTAATTTTTACGAAAATTGAGCTTTATCGAGTGCTTTAATCTTGAAATCAACGGAAAGTTCCTTTTCGTTTTATTATCGAATAATTCGACTGGCAATTTTTCCGTGGAATTAGTAATCTGTTCACGTTGAAATATTAGCGAATGTGTATTCTCTAGAGTCCGGCCGAATATTCGGTGTCGGACTAGGCCAAAATTGTGGTTTCGGCTGATATTCGTTTTTTGCCGAATACAGAAACTGAAACTTTTTATTAGGGTGCTGTACATCAAAAGTGTAAAGGCACCCTATTGTTTTCGCTACGCTGCCCGTCTGTCTGTCTGTCTGTCACAGGCTGTTTTCTCGGGAACCATAAGAGCTACGGACCTGAAATTTTCACAGAATATGTAAAACTTTTGCTGCTACAACAACAAATATGCGACAGTTAAAAGTTAAAGGGAGTTCTAAAGCGAGCAACGAAACATGTTGAAATACTAATGTAATATACAGACACTTATATATATGTAGACTAGAGATGAGCGATATTTCAGTACTTGTGATTTAATCACTGTTACTGAAAAATCACGATTCACAGTTGTGATATAATTTGTCAAGTAACTGATACTTCAAAGTTGTTCTTTTCTATATGTTACATACAGAAAATTATGATAATTCACTGTTTGTGTGGGTAATAGTGTTTTTCATTCGGAATTTCCCGGGAAAAAATTCCCGGGATCCCGCACATTTTCCGGGAAAAAAATCCCGGGAAATTTCCAAAAGAAAAAGCACAAATAGTGTTTGGCTAAGACAAATATGGTGAAATTTTTAATATACCAAAAAAAAGCTTATCTAAGTTTGGAAAAAATCTCCTCACTTGTAAAGAGCTTTATGCAAATTGGTCTAAAGCTGGATATTTATCTGCTTGAGTTTGATGGCTTATTGTATAAGAAGAACTCTGATGATGGGATCGTGGTTGATCCCGAAAATATGATGGTGTTAAGTTCGACCATTATACAAAGTCAAGAATTTGTCTTTGTCTTTTTCAATTATTACATGCTTTGAAAAATCATTTCTCAATAAAACTAATTAAATTTTTGGACCTATTCATTATTTCAGTTCAATTTTGCTTAGCGATATGAATTGCTCATTATTGGCATATAAAATAAAGCATAAATCATATTTCTCATAAATCTTTTCTGGTTATAAAGCTAGAGCAATTATAAAAAAGTCTCAAATTGGTAAAATTTTTACTTTAGTCAGAAGTTATACAATAAAAAAAATTAATTTTCTTATTAAAATTAAAAAGCATGCGACACGGCACATCTTCATACATATTTGTTGGAATTACTCTGTAAAGAACTGAAATTATATTTTTTAACTTACTTTTAATGCATTAATAAATTTATTTAATAGATCTCATTAACTTCTATTTTTTTTTTGTTCAAATAAATTCAGTTATATTGATATATTGTATCGTTTTGTATTGGGCGGGAATTCCCGGGAAATTGAAAAATCAATCCCGCTTTCCCGGGAAATGAAAAAGTCCGGGAAAAGAAAAACTCTAGTGGGTAATAACATTTTTATTTGCGTAGAATAACAACAAAGGAATAGTGTTGCTATTTCTTGTGTTTTCTTCTTCCTTATTAGTATTTCTTTTTAAAATTAAAAGTATATTTTAAGGCGTGTTTTGATAATTACATTGCTATCAGAGAACTGAAAACAGTGATCACAATCACAGTTTTAAGTAAGAGTGATTTTTAAATCACGTTCACTGTTCCCCAGGGATGGCAAAATTGGTACAATTGTACCATTTTTGGTACAAATTGAACTTTAAAAGTACAATGGTATGTACACCAATGGCTTATTTACTACAATTAATAATTTTTCCATTTTTAAATTTTGCGAAGTATTGGAAACAAAGTTCGACTTAAAAAGATGAATATTTAAAGCGGTCAGATAAGACCAGCTCACAAAACTTAGCCCCTGCGATTTAAAGCTCTTGCAGATCGTGATACATATTAACGTCTGAAAAAAAATTTTTTATAAATATATTTGCATTGTAGTAAATGCTAATATTTCGGAACTTTATTGAGAATATATTCTTCCAACTTCCAATAGCGGATATGTCTAAATTAATGAGTTATTTTCGATTAGAAATTGCTAAATCTGACTTAATCATAGTTTCCTTTTTGCCTTAGAAGGATACTATATGAGCATTTTCATAGGAAAGTCCACATAGGGAAGTCACGTGCGACACCAAGAAATTGTGTGTTTTTTTTTTAAAAGAAAACGTAAGTTTGTTTTTACTACTTTATATATTTGTGTAAGTAAAAGTTAGTAAAAACCCAACTATGTATATGGTTCTGAAATGCAAGCTTAATTGCTTGATGTCGCACGTGACCAAAAAGCGGACTTTCCTATGGCAATGCCCATATACTTATGTATGTATGTATGGAAAAGTGATATATTTGCTATACTTAATACATGTTTCTGGTTTCAAAAATCTGTTTTGGCACAATTAGGTGCAAAAAAGTACAATTTTAGACAACACTTGGTACAATTTTAAAATCTCATATGCCATCCGTGCTGTTCACGATGTTCTTTAAAAATCACAGGATCGCTCATCTCTAATGTAGACACTTTAAATTTTCAAAGTTCATTTTTATTGGTGTAGTCTGTAGAATGGACTACACCAATTAACACCGATATTTAAAACAATAAAAATTAAAGGGTGTTCTATCAATTAATGTAATTTTTACTATGTAATTTAGACAATATGCTGTATCTTGAAAACCGTAAGAGGTAAACTCTTGAAATTTTCAGAAACGCTAAAACTTAAAAACTCCAAAATTACAAACGACTTTTAGCAGTCACTTCTGCGCATTGTCTGATTTTAGTTTTCGTAATAATTCTCATTTATCTCTTGAGTTTATGTGGACAAATATTTGAGTTTTTAAACTTATAAAATATGGGTAAATGTTTTCTGATGATCTGCTATAAGCAGAAGAAGAATGCATGGAGAATTTTAAACGACATTTCTGATAAATTTCTAATTTTAGCTCCGAAAATTTTCCGACATTAATATGACAGGATTTAAAAAGTTTCAGATAAATCGGAAAATTTTCTGAAGTTTTGTCAAACATTTTTCCGATATTTTTTAGACATCTCGAAAATTCCTTTAGAATTTCCCTAGAAAATTTGTCAGAATTCGTACAGAATTATCTTGGACATTTCGATATAATTTTTAGAATTTCCTCAGAAAAAGAGGTCCAGTTTCTTGTCAGCCACTCATATGATTTTTGATACGTTTTCTGACCGACATCGGATACGAATTCGGCATCTTGTGCAGACTTTCTGACCGATTTTGGAGCGAAATCGCAAAAAATTGTTTTCTGGGTTCATACTTACATGCATACATACCTGTAGACTTTTGACAGTTAATACAATTTGAATAATTTTGTTATTTTTAAATGCGGAACTTTAAGACGCTTCTTTTGGTCTGTCTAATCAAAATATTTCTCCGATGTTTAGTTACAAAAATATTTTAATATTTGTACGTAATTATTATGCCTGTTCGTTTACTTACTACAATTTACTATTTTTTACTACAGCTGGAAGTTTTCAATAGAAAAAGCAAACAAATTTTTCCAATTGTAGTAAAAGTAGTAAGAATTTCGAGTAAACGAACATAGCTATTATTTGAACTGAAAATGTGTATAAAAGTCGGAAGTTATTATTATTCGGCTTAAGTTCACAATAATTGAATTAATGTAAATTCAAATTATTTTTAAGAGTGGAATATTAGAATATCTAATCAGACTAGCAGAGCAGATTAGTACTACTAATTTCCACAACCGCTTCAATTATTGTGAACTTAAGCCGAATAATAATAATTTCCGACTTATAAAAATATTTTTATTTTGAAAATTTTACTTATCTGATTATTTGTTAATTAGCTACTGAATAACTGCTCATTTCAAATGTGCCAAAAACGGAAATATTTAAAAAAAATTCTAATCGATATCGGTTAAATATGTTTAATTTCCATTTCTTCTTAAACGCATACTAAAAAGTTTCATTCTGCTCTTTAATAGTATTTTTGCTCTCCTGGAAATTTTTAAAATTATACTTATGTTGTGTTTGTCAAAAGTCAGCAAATCTGGTATGTGATGGAAATCGATCGATTTCAAATCCCTCGATTTCAGAAAACTAATAATAGCCAAATATGTGTTATGTTAATCGCATGATACAGTAAAATCGAATTTAAGATCGAATAAAATATTCTAAGCGTCGAAAACAACAAAAAACATCAAAAGTCATCTTTCAGGAGATTTTGTTTTTTGAAATCGAGGTGATTTGAAATCGCTCGATTTCCATCACATACCAGAATATCTATTCAATATTTATATTGCAATAATAAATTTTAATTTAACTACATTATTTTAAAACTACGGAAGATAGAAAAATTTGTGTTAACCGAAATAGATAATATTGCCATAACATGTTTCATACTTTAAACAAATTTCACTGCTCTAAATGCTGCGTATAGATTTCCAGCGTCTTAAGAGGAGACACGATGAAGTTAAACCCAAACAAAATTGACTAAATTCACTAATATTAATATTGCGCGTAGGAATGTCTATTTTATCCTTTATAATCTGAAATAGGAAATATTAAGTTTTTCTTAAACATTAAATTTGAAAATACGTACTTTGTGCGATTCGGGAATTTCTATAGGCGATCGATGTACCAGCGTACCATTAATGTACAACATATTGGCTGCATGTTCTTCGGGTAAGGTGATTTTTTGATATTTAAAACTTGCTTCACGTTCCATACGTTTAACAATTTCCACACATATTTTACTATTGCTTACGCACAGGACACCAGGTCCAGCCATGGTGACATAATATTTAAGAGATTTTGGACCAGCTACCTGAAATTACATGAAGGTTAGGTAATTCTTGCAAAAATAAATTGGCTTCAAAACAGAAGGATGGAAGGACGTTCGGGCAAAAAGTACAAAATTAAAAATTTTATACCCAACCAATCTGGCAGCACATATTAGTGATGTTACGAATATCAATTTTTAATATTCGCGAATATGAATACGAATATTTGATCCAATATTCGCCGAATACGCCGAACAGGGGGTAAATGACGTCGACCCACTCACATGGTGGAAAGTAAATAAGGAAAAATACGAGCTTCTTTTACCTATAGCCAGGCAACATTTAGTGACAGCACCGCCGAGTGTTCCGAGTGAGCGAATGTTTAGTGGTGCGGGGCTTATTTACACACCGAATCGCAATAGGCTTGAAGGAGAAAAGACTTCAAAACTTTTATTTTTGAAGTTCAACGTTCCTCTATGAGCTTTGATTATTAATTTAACATGATATATACCAAGGTAGATCAACACCAGGTAGTCGCAAGATAATTTTCATTTGGGCTGTCAAAAAAGCTGATACATTAACACTTCTGACAGGCCAAATGTGTAAATATTTACATAAACAGCTGGGCTCTTGTGGCCACCTAGTATGAATTCGCCTTGATATGTACAAACATGACTTTTTTTAGATACCCTGTGGTTGTGAAATACATTTTGTTTGTTTTTTCTTTACCAAAAGGATATTATGATTTTGCGTAGACACAAAGGTTTTTTTTTTAAGTAAAAATTATAATTTTTTGTTTAATTTTCTGTATATTTTTATGTATTATTTTTTGGAACGTATGCGCAAAATATTCGTGAAATATTTGCTAGAATTTGGCGAATACAAATGTCATGAAAGAGGCGAATATTCGGCGATTCGAGTACGAATACGAATATTCGTAACATCACTAGTACATATGTATATCCCTTCATATACAATAAACATTTTCCAATTTGGCCTACAAATCGAGCCCATTTTGGTCAAAATACCGTGTTCAGTTAAAAATGGTTCCAACTACGTTGTATCACAACTTTCGCGAAAAATCAGGTCCATATGCTATAACAATATTAGCTGAAATTGATTCTAACTCAGAGATTTGGTTAACTTATTTATTGGAAAAGGTTCTTTTTGACAGTTAGAACTATGTTTTACTTTATTTTACATGGAACCTTTTTATTCTAAGGGCTCGAAGTTCTGAAGCAACAAACTGGTAAGCTTCTTCTTTTTATTCGACTTAAAAAAATAGAAGGTTATCAATTCCTTTGTATTTTTCTTTTTGGAACAAAGTTCCTTATGTCACATTGTGCACATCAATGCTTAGTAAATATTATTAAATATGTATGAAAAATTCGCATAACGAATACTTGTTTGTTTTGAAACTCTTCTGGCAAGGCGTCTCAAGTGGAAGGTGAAACTTCGGCAGGAAATTAAAATTCTGGCTGGTGATCAGCTCTTCTGCTGTGGATTTTTCGGATTTTTCAGTGCATCCGCTGTTTTCCGGGGAAGAGCTTGAGAATTCCTGGGATTTTGGAGATTTTTCGCCTTGCTTTGGGAATGGTTTATGTTCTTACTAAGTGATTCGTGACCGTGCTAGCTGAAGGTTTCTCTGACAATAATTGGCGATAATTATCGTCTTGGTATCTTCCAAGCGATAGTTGGTTTAGCATTTGACGACTTTTGAAAGTGTCTTCTTCTTCTTGTCATCTGGATGTTCAAATTATAATCTTCCTACTGATTGATGTTATTAAGGCAGGTGGAATTTGTTTTTAAATAAGTTTTTTTGGCTCCTCCGGGTCGGCTGTCGAAGCGGAAAATTCCGAAGGGGGACAACCACGATGAGAGGTCGGATATAGCGAATTCTAAGGCTATGGGGCCGCCTGCTGCCATTTAGAAAGTGAGACATAGAGACACGTTTAGCGAGTTTGATAAGAGTGAGAGGAGGAGGCGTAATAAGCCATCGTCGCATAAGACCAAATTTTGCTGCTGGTGATGTTGCTGCTACTGCTGCTTCAACTTTTGTTGTTGGTCTGGTCCTGCTATAGTTTCTTCCGTTCTTATTATTGGTCCTGGTGGAATAATGGTCAGAATAAAAAGGTGGCTGCTAGTGCCAGTGGGATTAATGATGCTAGTGATTCAGTGATAGAGCTTGAAAGAGTCACAGGTTCACTGGTGGAGGTGTTGCTAGCTGATGGAGTAGATAAAATGCTAGCTCGTGAGGTGACTACTATTTTGGTGGATTATGAGGCTTTCTTGATGAAGCTCATAGCTGAAAATGTGTGTTTGAGGGGAAGGTTAGGGACCGGCAAGTCACCAGCAAGGATGATTACGACCTGCTTCTAAGTGGTGGTTAAGGGGAAGGTTGGTGCTACTGCATCTGAGGAGAGTAGTAAGTAGTAACTCTTCATATGCAAATGTCACGTCATTGACTGTCATGTCATATCACACGACGCCGTGAGTTCTTTTTTTATGTAGTAAGCGGATGATTTCTCGTTAGATGACGTAGTTGGACCATTTCAAAAAGTTGCCAAGTCAACGTGTCCATAAGCCATTATAATTTTATTCGAAACAATGTATGCAATTTTGTGGCAGTACCTCCTCAGATGTACATGTCACGTCATGTCATGGCAGTTCTTTTATATGTTCACCCATAACTCCGCAATTTATAGGACAATATGAAAATTTGTTGTTGCATGTGAAGGGTATACTTGCAGATTGGACCCATTTTTAAAACTTTTTTATTTTTGACATGTCAGTCTGTCTGTTTTGGAGTCAGTTTTTTCGTTTAAAAATATGTATAAATAATTTCAAATCTAAATATATAGATATTATATTTAACCTTAATCGGCGTTACTGGATATTCTGGAAATGTTATTGCAACTGCTCTAGCGCCATCTTCATTTGTGTATTCGGAAATTCCCACAAAAAATTCTCTCCCTTTAAATGTATAAAATATTATAAAAACTAATTATTTACTCTAATTTTTCCTTATCTCTCGCTACCTGTAAATAAGACATCACCACCATCTAAATGTGCGTTTGGATTATCTATCACTTCAACCGGTATATCCAATTCTTTTTTCAGTATTATTGCCATACTATTAGCCTAAAATTAAAATAATATTCTTTAAATAAATCTTTTATCTCATTAATTTTCTATGCACCTCTTTTTGTCTCATTGGATTATCTGATTTTCCTATTAAAGCCACTCCATTACATATCACTGCTGATGTTTCCACAAACACACTTTCTGGCAAATCATCATCGGGCGGTAATTCGATAACGTCTAAACCAATTTCACGTAATAAACTACAATATTGTTTGTGCTGTTCTTTTGCCAATTCAAGATTAAAGTCCTTTTTGGAGTTCAAAGAATCCGATATTCTGGAAAGAAAGTATATGGTACAGAAATACAAATTTAAGTTAATTATCGGCTGAAGAAAAACATAGGGAAATATGTGATGGAAATCGATTTAAAAAACCAAACGATTTAAAACTGAACATTTTGTTTTGTGTATATTTAGAAATTTCTTTGAAAAAAAACGACAAAAGTTGTACTCATGCGCGAACTAATTGTGTGGGCGAAGTTTCATAAGAATCGGTTAAGTAGAAGTAGATAAAATGAATATTTACTTTTCATGGGCGTGGTGCTGCCTACTTTTCTAACCATAATGTTGTATTGCAACGATAGTTAAATGTGTATGCAAAGATTCATAAGAATCGTCTTAGTAGAAGTTGTTGAAAAAGGCGTGATCCTTCCCACTTTTCAACGGGACCAATCTGGAAATACACCCTTTTAAATAAAGAAAATAAATTTACATCGGTTTATAAATGGCGGACTTTTGAGGGAACATACATAAAAAATACACGACGAATTGATAACCTTTCTCCTTTTAAACCGACTTAAACAAAAGGTTATCAATTCGTCATGTATTATTTTTTTGTATGTATGTTTCCTAAAAACTCCGGCATTATAAACCGACTTCGGATTTTTTTTATTGGAAAAGATGTACTATCCTTTAAAGAGTGGGTCACGCCCATACAAAGTAAATATGTACATATTCCTTTTCAACTACTTCTACTCAACCGATTCTTATGAAACTTTGCATGCTTCTATTTGAATACTATATTATGATTAAAAATGTAGTCGGTGCCACGCCCATGCAAAGTGAATATTCTTTTTCGACAACTTCTGCTAAACCGATTCTTATCAAACTTTGTATACACATTTATTTATCGTTACAACACAACATTATGGTTAGAAAAGTGGACAGTGTGAGCCCATGAAAAGTAAATATTCATTTTAGCTGCTTCTAGTCAACCGATTCTTATGAAACTTCGCACACACAATTAGTTCAACATGATGATCAAAAATGTTGGGAGTGCTACGCCTATTTTTTATTATGTTATTTTGCAAGAATTATTTTGAAGTCGGTTAGAAATTCGTTTATACTTTTTCCAATAATAACACAGCACAGCAAAATTTAGGTTTTATAAATTTTCTGAATTAAAAATAGGTGATCCCTATATATTTTCATCTGCTGATTACGATAGCATTATCAGATTTTCCCTAGAAGCTCTAGTTTTAAATAGAAATTGACATTTGATATTTGAATAATTTGCTAAATTTTTTGTATTATTCGCTTAATATTTCAGGAACTACCTGGAGGCTTTTTGCACTTTTCAGTTTGTAGGTGTAAAAATTTTTATTTTGTGTTTTAAACTCCGAAACTACTGAGCGCTAATGATTTTCTTCATTTACTTGAATTTTCGTCTCATTAATCGTTCCGCAGTTTATCGGGATTACGTAAAACGCCTCTTCACCGATTAATTGTACTAGCCTTTTAGTTAGCTCATTTGAGTTTTTCTCCCAATGGGGATTTCGTCTTGGTCGTTTTGTAGAATTGAAAAGCGATTTTCAGAAAGCGCCGCATCAGATTTACCATCTTTGGGCATTTTCGGCAATGGAGCGAGATTTTTCGACCTTGGACTTCTTTGCCTTTTTTAATTATTTACAACTTTGAAATAACGATCAATACACATTTGGATTTTTGGCTTTTCTGAATCATTTTCTATGGGGCCAATACTGTCGTTTTTTCTTTTTCGGCTATATGTTGTCTCATATTGTTGGCACTTGTAGACATTGAATTTAGTGTACCCGTGTACGCAAGTGTAAATTTTTGTTTACTGGGTTATCACATTCTACAGCAACAACAGTAACGTAGGCAATGCTGTTGTTTGTTGCTGTTGTTATTTTGGTACTCATATATGTACAGGGTGTTTTTTTTAGAGGTATAGAACTTCGAATTGAAATAAAACACAAGAAAATCGTTTTAATGTCCATCAATTTGGCTTTATTGGAAGGATAATTTTATGCCATTAATGTTTAAATATGATTTCGGGCATGTGGCCGCCGCGGCTGGCTCGAATAAAGCCAATTCTACAGGTCCAATTTTCAACCACTTTTTCGAGCATATGGGGCCGTATGTTGGCAATAACGCCACGAATGTTGGCTTCCAAGTCCCCTAACGTTTCTGGTTTGTTGGCGTAGACGAGCGACTTCACATATCCCCAAAGAAAATAATCCAATGGTGTCAAATCACACGATCTTGGTGGCTGAACAAAATTTTGCGATGAAAATCAGCATCGAGATCAATCTCATTTTCGGCCCATACACCAAAATCACGTTGCATTGCATGGTCTCGCGGCTTTAATTCTTGCACAAGCTGGATCTTGTAAGGTCGCAAGCCAAGATCTTTGCGCAAAATCTTCCATAAAGTTGATGGACAAAGCTCCAATTGCTGTGCACGGTGGCGAATCGATTCATTCGGGTCCTCTTCAACACTTTGCTCTACAGCGGCAATTGTTTCTTCGGTGCGCACTGTTCGACGTCTCTGCGGATGCGTATTATCACATAGAGTAAACGTAGTGCGAAAACGATCCATGGTTAACCGAATTAATTGCTCTGATGGACGATTATGTCGACCATAAAATGGACGGAGCTTGCGGTAAACTTCGCGAGCTGAACCATTATTTTCGAAATAAATTTGCACGATTTGCAAGCGTTGTTCTTTTGTCAACCTGTTCATGATGAAATGGCAAACCAAACTAAATATTAATCACTTGACAGCTGACAAAATGGCCGCCAGTTAAAAAAGTGATGCCAAGTTAAAGTTCTATACCTCAATAAAAAACACCCAATATGTAAGTACGAAATATATTTATTTGTGTGCCTGCTTGCTTATGGGTTTATGATTTACTTTACAAAAAGAAAAAATATGTACTTAGGTACGTAAAATATTAAACAAAACGGTGTTTGTTAATACTTTGTTGTTGCGAATATTTGTCTGTTTTTTTTAATATTATATATTTGTATATTGCTTATTTTGTTCACCGACGGCAAATGAATGCTTCTTTCTATTTCGAGAGTAAGTTGCGAACTGATCAGATATGTCTGTTTCATTAGTATTGGTGGACAATGAGATACTTAAAAGCAAGGTATATTTATTTCAATAAATACCTTGCTTAATACATACCTTGCTTAAAAGTGTACAACAAAAAAATTTGTGGCCTATTTATATATAAGATACTTCAAATGTTCTTTTCTAACGCCGCTAAAAAATTTTTCTTATGACAAATATTTGTAAAACATTTCAGGCCATTATATCGCTCTCAAGGCGAATTCAGTACCAGGTAGCCTTATCATCACCGATGATCATCAGCTGATTACACCCCATCAGTCAAACTCTATATAAGAAAAGAGAAAAACTTTAACCCGAACTGTCAAAGCACATATAAAAATAGTCCTACGCCTACTTTGTATGTGTGTTGTTTTGATGATAAGGTCACTGGATATTAATTCGCTTTGATCGCTCTTTAAAAGGAGTTTTTTGTCCTCTTTTCAAGACACACATTCAACAATTTATAAATCCTTACCCAGCAAAACCTTGGTAATGTGTTGTCATTGCCAAACAACATATTTTTCATACATTTCAATTAGGCCTGCTGAGTAATGGGTCGAGAAAGTCCTTGTTCCCCAATGACATCGCATGTAAACAAGATATGAATATGCAATGGGAGTGGAAGTGCTATAGACAGCTAAATAAGGCCTTATAGAAGGCCTCTTTACTCCTTCCATTTACCGATGGGCAGATGATAAGCAGTTCACCCCTGGTGAAACAAAATGGATTTTTTTTAATTGTGCGCATGTTTGTAAAAAAAGTTTTAAGCCCATAACAAAATAGTTGTGTAGTAGACTGAGTAGTAAGAAAAACACTTGGCATAAAATACAACAATAATTGAAAATGGGATGGATTCAATGCTTAGCATAGACATATAATTTTTATTATGTTTTGAGTCTTCAATGATTTCAAAATATTGAAATGTTTACCTTGTTATTTGTAACACAAGGTGGTAGGTACTTACCTCCAATGACATCGCCATGCTACAGTAATTTGTTTAAATGCCAAAGTAGGAGTACTGAATTGTATGTTTATTAGCATTTTAACTCATTACTTTGCTATCAACATTTTTGCTGGTTAAGCCCTGTACAGGCGGTTGTAAGATCTTACAATATTGTCAGATCTGCCAATGTGCTGACGATGTACTGACAATAAAACATTGTCAGCACAAGGTATATTGTTAGTTCACACGGCTGTATCAAAGTTGTTAGAAAAGCTTACAATTTATTGGCAGACAGTTGTCTGACAATAAATTTATCTGGCAATATTGTCAGTAAAGAAATTGGCAGTTCACACGATTGTCAGATGCAAAAATTGTCAGATCTGTTGTTTGGCGCTGCCAGACGCATATCATTTATCAGAAATCATCAATTATTTATCATCTGTGCTTGTGTTAACTTTAAAAAGTAAAAATATAAATTATTATTAAATATAAAGAAGCAATTTTAGCTGCATAATTTCTCTTATTTTCATTTTTCCCTGTAAAAAAATGTGTGCAGTGCTGCCAATATAAAATAGTCTCTGACAATGACGCCATTGTCAGATGCAGAAACTTCGCACATCTGACAATTAAAAAATGTCTGACAATTATCTGCCAATAATCTGACAATGGTAACACGATGTGTTCACACGATTGTGAGATTTCTGAAAATTTTTTGTCAGCAGGTAGTATTAAAATCCACTGACAATGCTTTTTCTGCCAACGTTGTCAGACAAAAATTTTCAGTTCACACGATTGTAAGAACTTTTTAGCACATTTTACTTACAATATTGTAAGAACTGACAATCGTCTCTACATAGCTTTAGTTTTTATACTTTTGTGGCAGAAAACAACATTAAATAGACATGTGATAACCGCCATATTACTTTTATTAAAAAATTCTAGATTAATAAAGAATATATTATTGAAGAGTAGCAACAATAATTGCCACATTCAATTATAGTATTTATGTTAAACAGTTTCTTTAAACACAATTTAAACTAACCGCAAACAGATGTATTGCTACAGTGTAAAACTTGTTAATGAAAACAGCTTTTCGCTTAAATGCGTTAAAATAATTCCATAAATATTTGTTCCTATCATAACATATTGTAGAAGTTGTATGTTGTATAAACGCAACCTCTCCGCTCAGTCAAATTTTTTTTGTCTACATGCTTCACATTATCTCAAAATAAAAATATAATTTAATTGAAAAATTAAATTAAAACCGAACTCAAGCCAAAATAATTAAATTTCTTTGGCACCTAGCAAAAGGATGTACATGTTCAAATGAACTGAACAAACAAACATTCCCACAATAGTAATTGTAATTATCAATAATAATTCATACTAGAATAGAGAAATATCAAGAAGCTTAGCACAAGACATAAAGGAAAAACTGAATATCAATAACTATCAAATGAAATACAACTCTAAGAGTAACATTATGAATTGAGTAAAGGTAATTGATATTTAACTGTTGACTGCAAAGCACCGACTTTGGTCGAGTGTTCTACGCGGTAAAGAACTCTGACTAGAATATCGGGAGCTATCGAAACAAGCCAGTTCAACCCTCCGCGCAGTCACAATTTTCTTTGTCTACATGCTTCACATTTATCTCTAAACAAAAATATAATTTAAAAAAATTAAATTAAAACCGAACTTAAGCCAAAATAATTAAATTTCTTTTTTACGTTTTCCACCAATAGTTGTCATGTTGGTAGCTCTTTTGTAAATATTTTTAGTCGAAAAACTGATTTTCTAATTTACAATCAGAAAAATTTTTAATAGACTGAAAAAATGTTTTTTTCTCTTGTTTTGTATAAAAACTTTTTATTTTCTTGAACATCAGGTATTATTATTTTTTCAATGTTGTACACACACAGCAAAAGTATAGTGCAGTGCCATCATTATTTACCACTTAAGTTTCTACTCCCACAGTCAAGGTGATGATGTGTATTTATTTTACTTTGACACGCCAAACACTATCGTTTACTATCAATTGAGTGAGATACATATAAAGCAAATTAATGTTGTATAAAATACTAAATTGAATTAAAGGAAAAAAATACACACACCACACCCAGACAACACAATAAAATGTTTTAGTGCAAATTAGACAAAAAATTACAATAATTGAAAAAGTCTGACATAAATTTGAAAACTTAACATGACAACATTCTATCTGAAAACATTAAATAGGAAAATTAAAAGTATACAAATTGGCACCCAATGTTAATAAAAGCAACAACAACACTCTGTTCATGTACTTATGTATGGATGTATTTACATTAGACAGGTCGTAAAAAATTGAAATTTGGATTTCTTTAAGTGTTATGCCCCAAATCGATGGGTATTTGTAAAAAATCTACCCTAAAAATGTTCTGATCAATCAGTTGATATTAAGACATGTCACACGCCCATCAAAGTTTGAGAAAATGCGCTTTTTCTGCTTTTATGTCTCGTAACTTATGCTGACTTTAGACGACATGTATTTTACATCTGACTTGTCAAATTTCCCACTGCAAAAGTGATACATGCCGTGTGAAATATATGAAACATTGTCAGATGACATTTACAGAAGCAAAGTCAGATGAAAAATTTTCAATTAGAGCGTGTTCTATTTTCATCTGACAAGGCATCTGATATCAGCTGTATTAAATTATCAAAAGTGTGGTTTGGCTGAAAAAACATTAAAAAGCAAAGAGCGCTTTATATATTTACGAAAATTGTGCAAAAACTCAGCTGTTGTGAACACTCAGAGGTTATGTCAGATGTAATTGCACATGTACGTGTGAAAGCAAATATTATAAACCGTCTGTAAATTGACAATTTTGACAAACATGCGAAGTTACATATGTCTCACACACCTAACAAGCCATATGTAAAAAACATGTCGTCTAAAGACAGCATTAATAAATATACACTGAAAATAATCGATGCAACACTTGACGCAAAAAACTATCGCAGCTACTGTTTCGTAGAATATACGAAACTTTCGTACATATTACGAAAAAATTTAGGCAATATTTTTTTGAATTTACGAAAGTAAAAATATTTCCTTGTTAAATAATTCTTGTAAAAAACCGGCTACGAAATAGGCGTGGTACGACCTATAATTTTTATCCACGAGAACTAATTGTGTGCTAAGTTTCATAAGAATCGGTTAATTAGAAGTAGTTTAAATGAATATTTGCATTTCATAGGCGTGGCACTACCCACTTTTCTAACCATAATGTTGTACCCACTTTTCTAACCATAATGATATCTAAATGTGTATGCAAAGTTTTATACGAATCGGTTTAGTAGAAGTTGTTCATGAAGTATATTTAATTTGCATGGGCGTGGCACTGGCCACTTTTTTAATCATGATGTAGTATTCAAACAGAAGCTTAATGTGTGTGCAAAGTTTCATAGGAATCGGTTGAGTAGAAGTAGATTAAAAGTCATGTTTATTTACTTCGTATGGGCGTGATCCCGCCCACTTTTCAACGAGACCAATCTGGAAGTGCATCCTTTTAAATAAAGAAAAAAATCCGAAATCGGTTTATAAATTCATACCGAATTACTAACACAGTGTAACAGTGGTTTGTAGTTTAAATAAAAACTGATCCTTCTGTATTTTCATGATTACGATGATATCATTAGTATTTCCCTAGCAGCTCTAGTTCTAAACATATAGTCTAGTTTAGTTTTAAAGATATACGAGTAGTATTAAGCATTTGTATAATTTCCTCCACTTTTTCTATTATTCGCTTAATATATCACTAATGGTCCTCCAAACTTTAAAATACTTTCTGGATTATTAATCTACACAAAAGTACCTGCCATTTCGGTAGAGTCACATTGATTTTATTCACAATTTAGTGAGAGAACTTTTGAAGTTTTTTTATGAAATTTTCAATTTTTATGCTCAAACTTTTACAATATCTCCGAATCAATGTTTGCTCGGCTTAAAGGTAATTTTGTTATGGAATTTTGATTTTTCTTTTTACTGCATAGGGCGAACCCTAACATATGCCGTGTAAATGCATTCAATTCTGACATAACGGTATATCTCGAAAACTAGAGTGTCCAAAATAACTAGAAAAACAACTTCAAGTTTTAGGGAACGAAAAAGTTGAGCGAAATTTTTAAGAACTATTAGCTTTTTTGAAATTTTAATAGTTATGGGATTTTTTCGATATTTTCTATTTGTTTTATTAAATATGCGATTCGGATAAGAGTGGGTAAGGCGAAAGCAGCTGAATAATTCATAGGCAAAAACTTTTTAGAAGAAATTTTTTGTAAATACTATATTAAGTTATGATACATAAAAGACAAAAAAAGATTATTTTCTCAACCTTAATTATAACTGATTGACCTGAAATTTTTTTAGGGTATTTTTTTATAAATACCCATCGATTCGGCGTTTGCGACTTGAAGAAATCTCAGCTTTAATTTTTTACAACCACTCTAATGTACATACTTAACTATGTAAAAACATAGAATCCTTATATGTATTTTATTTACTTCCTAAACAACAACGCCCTATTGGCCTACTTAACTAAGAGTTACATACTTATCTGTGAGTTACATATTTTTTTCGCTGAATTGTAACAAATAACAAATAAAGTATGTATGTCAAAAACAAATATCTATTTGCAAATAAAATCAATTTATTGTGAGATAGATACCAACAAGAAAAGGCAATTTTTGAATAAAAAAAGGTTACCTACATCAACATCATTTGCATCCAAAATACCTACATATGTGTTTAAAATTTTAGACTTATTTTATTACGCACCTGGCCACTATGGCATGGCTATATTTAAGCGTCATTTTAATTACTTTTTTATTAACTATTTAGTTTATTTATTGGATTTTTTTATTTTGCTCTTAAGGATTTTTTTGAAATATTTTTATTGAGTTTTAAGTATTTATGAAGATAACTTGATTATTATTTTAGCAAAAACAATCCGAGCGACGTATTAGAATTCTTATTTGAGTAGTTATTAGCAAAGCTTAGTTAAATAAACACAACAATTTAGCTGTCATCAGACATTCCACACAAATACATTTGCGAGGTATTTAAAAAAAAAGTTTATTTATTTTTTTCTCTTGTGTTACCGGTTGTATGACTATCTACTACTAAAGTACTTAGTTGAAACAGTTGTACATAAAAAGTAGCCACAGCAATTCTAGCGGAAGCCGGACAAATTTGTATTCTATGTATTTGAATTTTGGTTGAAATTCTTAATAACGATGGTCTAATATAGAAAAGATGGGACTCGAATTTTCGAACGAAAAAAACTACTATTTTTAAGTGGCCATAAATCCCTTATTTTCAACAGTAATTTACTTAGTTCATTAAGGAGCGGAAGTTGACTATCAGAAAATGTTAAAAACACAATTTCAGCTTATAATTGGTTTGGCGCATCTGCCACAAGCTCGGAACGGATTAAAACGACAAAGAAGGGGTACATAAAGTTTTCTCAAAATATACCCGATAGAATTTTTTTTATTTTCACCACTCCTTCCTACATATGTATGTATGTTTTGAAAAAATATTAAAATTTTTGTGAACTTTTTTGAATGTTGTTGTGCTTTTATTGTTTGAAGTAAAACCACTGTTGTTTATTCTATAAACTATAAAATGATTGTTTTATTTAATATTAGAAGATCAGAGTGTTTGTTATACTAGACGGTTGATATAACACTGTCACAATTATTGAAACAAGAGTTGTATTATATGGTGATGCCATATCTGTGCTTTGCTGTTGTAAGTGAGGGTTACTCCCTAACATCTCCCTCTCTAAGATGATTGCGGTGACCTAGAAATTGTCTCGACAGGTTGTCTTCGGCTGATTATACGTTGCGGAGTCCAATTTGGAGAAGCTGTTTGGGTTGAATAGCTTTCTTCATGTGCTGCAGCTGTTATTTCGAATTCCTCTAGTAGTATGTCCAGAGGCAAATTTGTTTCTTCCGGTGAAGTGCTATTTCCGGTAAGCCTGGGTCTTAGTTGGTTCGTGTGTGCTCGTACGAGTATTTTCCTATTACCAACATCGATCAGGGTATTGTAGATTACGTTGCCAACTTTCTCGATTATTTCTCCCGGCACCCATTGTTGTTTGTTTCCTTTAAAGTTTAAAGCATAAACCTTTTCACCATGACAAAATTATCTTTTGCGTCTTCCATGTTTGATGTTATATTGCTTTTCCATTTCCAGGTTTGTTTTCCTAGTAGCAACTTTAGTTTTTGGAATGATGTCGAATATTGTTCTCATTTTTCGACCGATGAATGATTCAGCGGGTGTGTTTCTATTCGGTGAGTTTGGATAAGTTATTTTCCTTTTTCAATAAGTCATCGAGGGATTTACGAAGATTTCTCATGTTGCTTATAAATTTTCCATAGTAGTTAATGGATCCAAGTAATGAGCGTACTTCGGAAATGTTTTGTGGAGTTTTTAGCTTTTGAACGGCTATGATTTTGTTTGGATCGGGTCGAGTACCACTTTTGCTTATGATCTGCCCGAGATATTTAATTTCGTTTTTGAAGAAATTACATTTTTCGAACTTGTCGGAATCCGAAATCTTGAATTTTCTGTAAAAGCAGGCTAAGATTAACTTTGTGTTCTGATATTGACTTACTTGCAACCATAATGTCGTCTATATATGCCTTAGCACCATCTATGCCCGAACATAATTCATCCATGATTCTTTAGAAAGCTCCTGGAGCTGATTTAATGTCAGGTGTTAGTCGATTGAAATTAAATAAACCTCTGTGAGTATTTATTGTTAACAGTTTCTTACTGTCGTCATCTACTTCAACTTGAAGGTAAGCATCAGACAAGTCTAGATGGCTGAATATAATACAACTGTTTTTCTACCATTGAGTTGAGTCCAGTAGAGTAATCTGCACAAATACGAATTTTGCCATTTCTTCTACTGACTACGATTGGTGCAGCATATGTTGATGAGTCTACAGGCAAAATTATTCTGCATTTTCAAGTCTCTGAAGTTCTGTTTCTGCTGCATACGGAACTGGGCGCTTAGGAACGAAAATTTCCCTTGCATTCGGTAGCAGTTGTATGCGTACCCTTTTCTTTGTACAGAGTCCCAATTGGCTATTATCGAAAACGTTCTTAAAAGTTTCCTTAAGAGATGTTATGTTGTCATCGAACGATATTTGTTGATACCAGTGTGATATGGTTTTGTCCCACAGATTAAAAGATTGCATCCAGTCTATGCCCAGGATGTTTAGGTGTTCTATATCTATGATATAGCAGTTTAGGTTATGTGTAACACTATTTATTGTAACGTCGCATTTGAAAGTTGCAAGAAGATAAAGTTTATTTCTGTTTGCGTCGCTTGCGCTGTCGTCTGTTGTAAACGCTTCTGGCTTGCCAATGGATTCCCATGTTTTGACAGAGATAATGGAAATATCCGATGCGGTATCTATCTGTAGTCGAATAGATTTGTTGTTAATTTTCACTGTAGTATACTTACGAAATTTCTCAAATTGTAGTTTGTTTGTTGAATACACTGCATTTGTGTGGAATCTCGTGTTTTTATTGAGATTGTTTTTGTTGCTGTTTTTTGGTGGTGTAGGTTTGTTATTGAACCTAAAACTGGAGCAGTAGTTGTCCTTGTGTCCAATTTGATGACACTTGCTGCATTTGTGTTTAGTGTAATTACAAAATTTTACGTAGTCAAATCTCCACAGAACCAGCAAAGTGTTTTTGTTTTTCTGGCTGTTGTTGTTGTTGCAGTTGTTATTGTTGTTCAATTTGTTGACTGAGTAAGGGAGTTTTTGTTGATATTGTATCATTGTGTTGTCTGATTTCAAATCCAGAATGCGCTGCATTTCATCCACCAGTTTGTCAAAAGATTTGCGGTATCAGAGCATTCGTCTAGTATCTTCAGCAATCGAACTCGAATGTCAGTGTCCTTACCTGACTTCAGACCCAATACAAAAATTAGGCATTTGAATTGGTCGATTCCTAGATCCGGCATTTTAAATAATTCGCATTGGAGGCTCACTCGACTAGCGTATTCTTTAAAATCTTCGTTTTCCGCTTTTGACATCTGTAAGCACTTGTATCGCTGCGATGCCTGCGTCTCGGCTTTGGCAAAAAGCCTGTTCAGCTTGTCAATAGTGTCTTTGAGGGTCATCTCTACTGGTTTAGTAGGCAGTATGTAATTAGATAACCTCTCGTGGACTTGACCAAACATTTTGCGCCAAAGTAATGCTACTTTGTCGTGATCCTCAAGAGTGTTTGCTTCTTTTTCAAAAACGTCTGTATACCTGTTGTACCAAGCTTGAAATATTAGGACACTTTCAGGTTCGTAAACAAAGTTTGCCATGGAGTACGCTAGTGATTCCATCAGAGCAGCTTTTGATGTGCTGGGCGTTTGCGGTGTACCTGTTGTAGATGTGCCTTGGGCCTGTAGCATCTGCGTCATTTGTTGCATGAGGATTGTTTGCTGTCGCATTGCGTTCTATTGTTCTTCCAATAATTGTATTAATTTTTCGTCAGACATTGTTGTTGATTGTTCGCGTAAACAAATCTATTATTTTTCTTTTACCTCGTCGCTACTTTTGTTGTGCTTTTATTGTTTGAAATAAACCACTGTTGTTTATTCTATAAACTATAAAATGATTGTTTTATTTAATATTAGAAGATCAGAGTGTTTGTTATACTAGACGGTTGATATAACACTGTCACAATTATTGAAACAAGAGTTGTATTATATGGTGATGCCATATCTGTGCTTTGCTGTTGTAAGTGAGTGTTACCCCCTAACAAATGTATTTAAAAGTTACTATTATTTTATTGAAAGTGAAAATCTTGGTTTGTGCGCCACACACAATGGTTTTCTCAAAAGTAACTTTTTGTGCTGCATGTGTAATGAGTTTTTTGTTGTGAAGATGAAAATTTCTTCTCTCTGATGAAAATAAGCTTATATGTATGTGTTATTAGAAAAGATATTTACAGTAGATATCGGATATAGGCACATCGTATATAAGAAAAAACCGCTTATAAGAAAGTGGACCAAAAACACTGTGTCTTTTTCTGTACTTTTCATAGAAAAAATGTTCTATAAAAGAAAATCGTATATAAGAAAAAACCTGATATAAGAAACTTTTTTCAAACACCAAAGATGATAAATGATATGAAAAAAGATTTTATATAAGAAATTTTTATAGTGCAAACTGAATTCATTTTTTATTGTTTATCTTTTGTTAGAGCTATTTAAGTTAGTTTTTTATATGAATTGTTTCGTATACATGATAAAAGTTTTTAACTATCGAACTTAATTTGTTTTACTTTTTATATAAAAATATTACATATGTATGCTTTATTTAATACGCACTTATAAGAAAAAAGTTTCTTATATCCATATAAATGTGTATAAGAAATAACTTTCTTATAAACAGTAATTGCTTATAAGAAAAAACCGCATATAAGAAACAATTTTGTGAAATTTTTAAAGTTTCTTATATCCGATATGTACTGTACATGGAATATAAAGTCAATATTGATGGAACTTGGTATTTTACTTGGTTTCTGATTTTTCTGTTTTTGGTTTTAAATTTTTTTTACTAAAAATGTATTAAAACAGTTGATTTGAGCAAAATAAATGCTTGATATCTCAGAAACTATAAAAATTTCGCGAAACAGGACGAACAACTCGTCACGTAAAACGCCATTTTCGGATTATGACATACGTGAACGAACTGTAATTCCATACATTTTATACGATTGACGTGTCACGTAATTCATTTTAGTACGCTTGCCGATACGATCACGGATGTGACGATTTGAGCCCAGGTTTTGGATTTTGAAAGGGGGTACTTAAAATATATATAGGTACACCTCATACCTGCCTAACTCAATTTTATTTTAAAAATGGTCGGTGCGCCAAACCAACGATGTATGTATGTATGTATGTATGTATGTATGTATGTATGTATGTATGTATGTATGTATGTATGTATGTATGTATGTATGTATGTATGTATGTATGTATGTATGTATGCATGTATGTATGTATCGAAAAACACAAAATACCGTTGTCTGGACAATGGGCGAAACTTAATTTTATTAATTACCCTAAAAAATGCATTAGAAAATTTAAATCTTCGAAGACCTCAATCTGCTGACACAATCTGGAGGTAACAAAACTTAAAATGGTCTGATAAACCTTTAGGTATATATCCGTACCTCGGAGGTAAACTGCACTATGTCGACATAGTACTATTTTCTAAAAGTTCCATTTTTGAATTCAGCTTATCGAGACCTTTCCGGGAATACCCTAAAACATATATTAATGAGGTCACAACTAAGGATAGCAGAAGAAATAAAGTACGATTTGCAATGCTGTTCAATATATTTTACAACATTAAAACTTGCGTACTAAAAAGTTGATTAAAATGCCATAGTGCAGTTTACCTCCGAGGTACAGATATTAACCTCGCCGTTGAGCCATTTTAAAAATTGAAAAAACAATCTTTTTTGCCCACCCTTACTGTACAACATCAACAATTTTTTTTAAATAACAATGTTCTAACGACCGAAAATAGCGGTACGTACCATGTGAATAGCCCCTATAATGCATTTTTATGATTTTAAAATGTTTTCATGCTTTCCTAACCATGCTTTTAAAAATTTTTTTTATGAACTAACTAGCTAACCCGACAGACGTTGTCCTGTCTAAATAATTTTTAAATTTTCCAACCAACTTTTCCAATTTTTCCATAAAAACCTTTCTCAGACTATTACACACATTTAAAAAAAATAAAAAATGAGCGAAATCGGTCAAGCCATTCTCAAGTTATGCGCTTAGCAAAGGACACCATTTCATTTTTATTCATATAGACTTACGTCTAAAGAATGGTACTCTGCTCATCATTTCTTGCGAAGTGCTGTCAAAAGTCCATAAAAGAATTTACACGAATTGCTCACGCAGAATGCTGCAGACGTAATACCCTGTTTATGTTGTGAAAAACATACGAAATGTACATATCTACAACCATATGAATAAGGCGATTCAGTCTAGATTTTGAGAACTTTCAAAAATTAATTTTCGAAAAAAGCTTTTTCAAATACATTATAAGCTACTAAACCGATCGAATCCAAAATCTAATCAGCTCTTGAACTCCTAAAACAACGTCGACTGCTGCGAATTGGATTAAAATCGATTGAATGGTTCGAAAGATATCGTTGTCGAAAAAAGGCGCTTGTCTAATCGATTTTCAGGATTTACTTACTTTTTTGGACTTGAAAAACTACGCCGAATACCGCATCGCCATTACCTACATCGGTTATGTGGTTCGAGATATATCGTGGCCGAAATTTTTGAAAAATTACTCCAAAAATTAATGGATTAATTGGAAAAATTAGCCGGAAGTTCCAGGGATGGCCTGCGAGGTCAACCGTATCTCAAAAAAAAATTTTTAATTTTTTGCCTAACACAACTTTAGGAAGGTTAAAATCAAAAAAGAAACAAATTTGAACACCATTGCAAGATCAGATATATTATATCCTGAAATAACAAATTGTGTTACGATCTATTATGTTTTCTTCTTTGAAAGTTTTTATATAGACATACGAGTTAGAAAAAGTTGCAAACATGGTTTTAAAAGTTCTACTGATGACTTGGCATTAGCATCAACGAAATGTATTCATATAGGCTATGTTAACCCATAGCAAATAAAAACCTTTCAAATAAAAATAATTTACTTTATTTTCATTTATTACATCTACAGCTATAAAATACATACACTGAAAAAATTCCATGCAGCATATGCACGAAAATGCTCGTACATATTACGAAATATTTCGTAATTTCGCACCACGAAATTCTTTCGTAAAATATACGAAATGTACGAAAATAATCAAAAAATAAAAGTAAAAAAGAAGTATGACTCAATCGGGGCACGAACTCGCAATCTTCGTATTTCAAGTCATGTACTCTATCCAGTGAGCCTCTTTCTACTTATTTTATAAGAGCTAAAAAATTGTTTTATTTACTTACATCTGAAAAATACGTAAATTTATAAAAAATTATTTTAGTTTATTTTTATTTCAAATATATTTTTTAACAAGGACGAATGGTATTCGTTACTTTCGTAAATTCAAACAAATATAGCCTAAACGTTTTTTTTCGTAATATATACGAATGTTTCGTATATTCTACGAAAAAAGTCACTACGAAAGTTTTTTTCGTAAAATGTTGCATGGATTATTATCAGTGTAGGCATAAACAAAATAAATTATATTACAACTTGATTTTTTACTTGATTAATATTAACTTTTGGCAACTGTAAGCGATTTTTTCTACCTTCTTCCCATTCAATGGGATGCACTTTCTTGCGATGATGATGCATGTTAGCACTCACTTTAAACGTTTGCGGACAATGTGGACATTGATACAGATCTTGGCCCGTATGGGTGGCAATGTGTTCACGCAATACCTTCGGTCTTTTAAATGCCTTATCACAATAGGTACACTTATGCTTACGTACTTCTTCGTGAACGTGTTTCTTATGTGTTAACAGAGCATTCTCACTGGATGCCACTTTACCACATATTCCACATACATAAATTGTTGAACCATCGTGATGGAATGCCGCCATATGGCGTCTTAAAGAATTCCGCGAGTTAAGCTCGGCACTACATTCGTCACAGGGAAATTTCGGTCTTTTAACACCGGCATGTTCCATTAAATGTTTCTTTAGAGCTGCAACACCATGTATTGTTTTGCCACATTGATCACAAACCCGATCAACATTATGCACTGTTTTGATGTGAGACTTAAGTTGAACTTCTAGAACGTAGGCTTTGCCACATTCATGACAAGCAAAGTCTTTACTACCCGTAACGTGTGTCAACATATGGCGCTCTAAAGTGGGTTTCTGATTGAACATTTTGTGGCATACTTCACATTCAAATTGCTCTGTATTTTCATGCATAATTTTCTTGTGAAGTTTTAGATTATATTGACTCGAGCTTGGTTTTCCACAAATATCACATTTGTGCATTTCTGGATTCAGATGTAAGCGTATATGATCTACTAAAACATAACGACGATAGAATTTGCGCTCACAACATTTTATGTAACCCCTGGTTTTATGTTTCTCTTTGAAGTGTTGCCGTAATTGCGGAAAACTCTGACTACTCTCACCGCATAAATCGCATTCTAATTCTGGTTTCCATTCAGCTATAAAATTATCCGACTCCATTCCTTTTTCTATATAATTGGAAGTATCTTTTTTGCTCTCCTCCATCAATTTGAATCTTTTTCTATTACTTGGTAACTTCTCTGCCTTTAAATTATTCACTGTACAATTTTTTGGTTTCCTTCCTCTTCTTCGTGACTTAGGTTTCACTTCCAGATGGTTATCAACATTTTCCGAATTTGCCTCTTCATTATTTTCACTTTCACAAATTATGTTACGATCTATTATCGATTTTCTTAATATTATTAAGGGTTTTTCGTCTTCATCGTCATCATCGTTTTCCTCACAACTTAATAAAATATTGTGTTGGGGCATATTTTCACAGTCTCTTTCAAAGTTGTCTTCCGAGTCATCTTCAAAACTCTGGTCACCATCAACTTTATCAGTAATCGCTTTAATTTCCTGGCTACTTTCTTGCTTCACTTCTAGTTCTATTTGTCTAATTGTGCTGTACTTTTCCAGCGAGTTTCTAGACATAATTACAGTCTGTTGAAATTCATGGAAGTCGCTGATGTGGAACCAACAATCGTGGCAGAGTACATTTATTTCTTGATCATCTTTGGAATCTCCTTCTTCTGTGAGCAACTATTGGACAATTTTTAAACACATTGTGCATTGTTTAAATAGATTGCATTTACATGCAAACAATACGTACCATAGGATCAAAATATTTTACTGTAATTTCATAGATTTCATTGCTGTCACCCTTTTCATTTTGGAGTAATTTATATTCGCTGCAAGCAGTGCAACACAAACTGCAACATTGTTTTATAGACATTTTCTATGTATTGTGTATTTTTATTTTAAATGAAATTAAATAAATGCTTGAGTTAGTTCTTAATTTATTTGTAAACAATTGTTTTCTTTAGAGCTGCCAGGTTTAATGAATTATCACGGGATTGGTATACGCTGTATTAATAGTTGCGTTCGCTTAAACATTTTTTACCAAATCGTATTAATCACTAGTGTCCGATCGAACTCACTTTTTCATACCGAACCCGAATTTATTTTATATCGAAACCGAACTTATTTTTTTATAGCATAAAGCTAAATAAATAAAGAAACAATTATAACATGCGTGGTGTATTTATTAAGTGCTGTTTCCACAATCCAAACGATTGATTTGAGTATAAAATTTGTATAGAATTCGCTAAAAAATTTAAGCCCAGACAAATTAGACAAATCGAAGGAAATGATTCCCAGAGTTTGAAAATTGGCACAGTTTGCCCTTGGGACATACATATATGGGCTTAAATCAAGTTTAGCTACTTTAGAAAATCAAAAAAAAAAAAAAAATAAGAAAACAAAATAAATAAAAAAATAGTTTCAGAGTTATGGGCCTCTAGTACATAATTGAGGTTATAAGGAATACAACGAATGTGGTCAATATTGGTATAATTAAAAAGTTTTGGAGCATATTTTTGAGGAATTGCTAAAATTTATAGCATATTATTGGATAGACAGAAAATTTTTACTCAGCGAAGCCCATATGCATATTCATAGAGGAGAAAACTCTTAATCCTGGGCAAAGGCCGTCAAGACAGAAATTCTTTACTCAGCGAAGTCACTATTCGACACTGATAGATCAGAAAATCCTTAATCCCGCCTTAATTTTTGTAACTCCTTAAATATCTTCTCAAAACGCTTTAAATCATACCAATATTGACCGCATTCGATGGAAAATATACTATATATAATCACAATTTTGTACTGTAGAGGCCCATAACTTGGAAACTCATAGGGCACTTACTTGCGACATTTCGAGCTAAATCTAGTTGTTTTTTTACTAGATTTCCCATAAAAAAATGAAATGTACTTTGTCAGTAGATTTGGACGAAATATACTCAAAATCTAGTATTTTTCTTACTACCCTGTATAATAATTGTATATAAAATGTGAGTGAATTAGCTACGTGAATACTACGCTCTACGAAAATCTTCTATAAAAAGTATGTGTGAGAATCAGCTAAGTTTGCACTCGTTAGGTTACAGTTTAAGATAAATTTCAGTCAAAAGATTTTGTTTTGGATACGAAATCTTGAAAAATGTCAGAAAACCTTTATAGTGCGTTTACATCTGAGCAAAATCTAGTAGATTCATTTGAAATCTATATCAAAATCTATACCGTTTACACCAAGCTTTTTTTTTTGCATTTATCAAGATTTCGTATTCAGAACAAAAACCTTTATTTTATAATTTGCATTAATAATAAAAATAAATAAATAACCCACAACAAAAGCCTTGTGAAGAAATTTATCTTAAACTGTAACCCCAAAAAGGGCAAACTGAACTAATTAACACACCTTTTGTACAATATTTTTCAAGATTTTGACTTGATTTCTTTGATATCTAGTGAAGGAGATTTTGTTTTGTATGGGAAATCTACTCGAAATGTACTAGATTTTGCTCGAAATCTCATAAGCACTAGATTACGCTCAGACGTAAATACGCTATTAGTGTAAACGATATAGATTTCGATAAAGATTTCAAATCAAATGTAATAGATTTAGGCGCCTATTATGATTCACAACTAAATTGATAGTTGAGTCGTAGTTGTCAAATTCATATCATGGAATACAACTTCATCAAAGCAGTTGTCTCAGTTTTTTATCGGTTGTGTTTTGGTTTTTATTTCGACTATTGTGTTACTTTTAAAATGGTACTTTTAGGCGCCAATCTATCCCATTTGTCAACCCATATTGTTGCCATATCCACAAAACATAAAATCTCAAGAAAAAATAGTAAGGCCCAAACTAAAAATATTTAAAATATTTTGTGATGGCTACTATGGTTTCAAAAAACAGAGAGTATAGATAAGAACCTTTTTTCGAACATTTTTTCGAAGACAACTAAAATTAGTTGTCAATCACAATACAAAAAAATGGTTGGGTTGGGTCGTAGCATTGACAACTCAACCTAGTTGAGTTGTGAATCATAATAGGGGCCTTAGAGACAATGTAAATGCTGTATCGGATAGGGCAAATTTTTATTTGAGTGGGGTAGCTAAACCTGAATTGTCAACATATATCGTCTGCTTATTATTGGTTTGGCGCATATGCCACAAACACGGAATGGAGAAAAACGACAAAGAGGGTTTATAGGAAAATTTTGTAAAAATTTCGTTTCTAAACGTTTCAAATTTGTATGAAAAATAACACAAATATGTTTCAAAAAAATTTTTTCCATACAAATTTCTAAACGGAAAAAGCTTTTGTATTTATAAAATCTGCGTCTTACATAAATTTATCTGAAAATATGCACGACCGATTTATTTTGTTCGTAACGTTATATTCAGAAAGAATCGGTGATGATTAATATTCCAAGAAACAAAGGAAAAATTAACATCAACTTAATTTTTCAACGTACACATCAGAATATACATAGCAGCGCTACTTTCGGAAGCCGTTGCTCTGTTGAATGTGATTTCAATTCGTATATACAAACTTTTCGTAAAAATTGAATTCTAGAATTAAATCACTGAAGTTGAAGTTAACTACACCGTTTTATCGGCAATTCCCAATGTTACCGTTGGTTATTTTTCTTCATTCCTATTTTTCTACTTTTTTTGTTAAGTATATATGAACATGTAAACATTTGAAAAGCTCAAGCCAGTATCCAATTGTTTAGTAATATGATTAATTCGAACTTATTTGCTTGTGAATCCAAATTGATTATTATGATTAATATTCCAAGAAACAAATAAATATAATTAAAAGTTAAGAAGAAATTATTGAAAAGTAGCTGAGCCCAGCAAAAGTTGTCTTACCTCCAAATGTATCGTTTTTTTAAACTAAAATAGCTTTTTTTCAAAATAATTCCACCCCATGGCCACCTATTGGGTCAAAACCAAAACAAAAGCCTAGCGGGGACTCACCCGAACCTGTGCTAAAAATTTGAGCTTGACAGCTCTTACATTTCCGAAGATCATGCGTTACAACAAACATACAAACGATTTTTAACATAAAATTCGGACTTTCCAAAATCAACCTCAGGTTTTTAAAAAAACTAATTCAGAATTTTCCAAATCAAATTCAGCATTTTTCAAATCAAATACGGCATTTAAAAATCAAAATTAGTATTTTTCAGATGAATTAAAAACCCCAGAAGAAAATAGATAACTTCGAAACTGCTGAACCAATTTTCTTCAAACATAGGTTAGAATATTTTGGATCAAGACGCCTTTCAAACAAAATTTACTAAATTAGAATCGTTCTAGCCGTTTGGGAACTATGGTGTCAAAGACATAAAGACAGGATACATCTAAAAAGATGTGATGTCTTCTAAACAGCTGGACCAATTTTCTTCAAACATTTGGAACGATTTTCCGTCAACCCACGTCAAATTTGGTTTGTAAACAGACCGGTTTCGGCTATGTGCCATCTTCAGTGTTCAATTGAATACTCTTCTTCAAACATAGCTAAGAACACTCTTGATCACGCCACCTTTCAAATAAAAAACAAAAACTAAATCTGTTTAGCCGTTTGGTCTGTACGATGACTTGTACAGACACACAGACGCACACTACAAACTTATAACATCCCTCTTTTTTGGCCGGGGGTTAAAAAAGGCTGATTTTGATTTTTAAAATGCCGAATTTGATTTGAAAAATGCTGAATTTGATTTGTAAATTACTCAATTTGATTCGGAAAATCCTGAATTTTTTTTAAACCTAAGTTTGATTTGGAAAAGTCCGAATTTAAAGTTAAATAGGTTTTTAGATGAAAAACATTATTTTGTGCTACATATTAAGCTTTTTTTCAAATGTTCCTCTTTTTGCTGCATATCCATACAAACAGGTGTGAATTGTTAAGGAAACACATTTAGAATACAAAAACTTTTAAATATTAAAAAAAAATATTGTGTAATCTATTTTTCGGCCCGCTCGTTTTGTTCCGGAGTTACATGGTGAAATTTTTATTTTTAATGGGTTATAACTCGTACAATATAGCACGGATATCAACTATATAGGTTTGATTTCAAAGGATAAATATTTATTAGTGTGAAGAATTTTCAAATCCATTAATCCATTATAATTTTTGAACTGAATTTTTGAGTAAGAATGACGTTTTTCAATGCATGCAAGTTTATAGAGGTCCTTTCAAGCTTTCATTTGATACACATTTTACCAAAGCCGACAACAACTCTTCAACAAAATTTATTGTAGTTTTGTGAGTATTTCACTTATAGATTTGTAACTTGTAGAAATGGGTACCTGGAATTTTCTTGTTTAGTGGAATTTTTCAGTAATATACAAATTTTCATTTTGTAAATAATTTAAATTTTTTTTATTTATATATTATAAATAATTGTTAAGCTTGAGATAAAATTAACCTACATACATATGTATAAAAATATCTACTATATTACAACTTGTTTTTTAACATGATTAATATTAATTTTTGGATGCTGAAGGCGATTTTTGCGCCCTTCTTCCCATTCCACGGGATGAACTTTTTTGCGATGATGATGCATATTGGCACTAACTTTAAATGTTTGCGGACAATGTGGACACTGATATAGATCTTGACCGGTATGCGTTGCAATATGTTCACGCAAAGATTTTGGACGCTTAAAAGCTTTTTCACAGTATGTACACTTATGTTTACGTTCTTCTACGTGCACCAGTTTTTTGTGATTCCACAAGGCATTTTCACTTGCTGCTACTTTTCCGCAAACACCGCAGATATATATAGTTGTACCGTCGTTATGATATGCAGCCTTGTGACGTTTGAGACCATTAGGTGACTTTAATTCAAGACCGCAAATATCGCAAGGAAATTTTGGCATCTCAATGCCAGCATGCTCCATGAGATGCTTCTTAAGAGCTTGGAATCCGTGAATAGTTTTGCCACATTGGTCGCAAACGCGATCAACATTATGTACATGTTTAATATGTAATTTAAGTAATTGTTCGGCGACATAGCCCTTACCACATTCAGAACAAATGAAGTCCTTGCTGCCGGTGGCGTGCGTCAGCAAATGTCGATCTAATGTAACTTTCTGCTTAAAGAACTTTTCACAAATGTCACATTTTAATTGTTTTGTGTCTTCGTGCATAACTTTTTTATGTAATTTCAGATTATGCTTAGTTGAACTGGATTTTCCGCATATATCACATTTATGAGTTTCTGGATTAAGATGTAATTGAATATGATTAACCAGTACACATCGTCGAAAGAATTTTCTTTCACAGCATTTTATATAAAATCTTGTTTTATGCTTCTCTTTAAAGTGACTGCGTAATTTATCGAAATTATTAGCGGTTTCACTGCATAGATCACATACTAATTCAGGTTTCCATTCGGCTATGAAAGCGTCTGATTCTCTAGCTTTATCTAAATTAAAAGCAGAACTTCCTTTCTCCTTTATGACTTCCGTTAATTTAGGTTTCTTTCTTTTGATATTTCCAGCAACTCTATCCTTTTCATAAGATTTTATTGCTCCATTATTGTAATTTTTTCGCTTTCTACCACGTCTGGTTTTAGTTGGTGATTCATGATCATCCTTATTTTCATCTTCCTCTTGTGTCAATGTGCTCTTTTTCTGTTCTCTTTCCTCTTCATCGGATTGCTTATGTATTAATTCTACAGCGTCTTCAAAACTGCTAAGTGATTCCGTTTTGAAATCATGATTTTCAAAATCATCTAATTGATCATTTTCATCTTCACTTTTATCGAATCTTTTTTCATTATGAAGTGTATGTGTATACACATTTGCTTCCCGTTTTACCTCAATATGTAAAGTTTTTGTTTGTTCTTCATTTTCCCAAAGCATTCGAGTTTTCAATACAGTTTGCTGAAATTCGTGAAACTCTTCAATGTGTAGCCAACAGTCCTGACAAAGAAGCTGAATATTTTGAGAATTTGTGCCTCCTTCATCTGTGAGTAACTAATAAAATAATAGTTTGGAAAATAAACGTTTAATAAATATGTGATATTCCTTACCATGGGATCAAAATATTTGACTGTAATTTCATAGAATTTATTGCTTTCCCCGAATTCATTTTGCAATAATTTATATTCAATGCATGAAGTGCAACACAAACTGCAGCATTGCTTTGTTGACATACTAAATTAATTTACACAAAATCAAAAAAAATTAATTTAAGGAGAATACCGAAATATTTATTTTTTTTTGTTTGTAAACAAATATTCTATTTTGGCATTGCCATATTTAAAAATTTGTTCGAAATTCAAGATTATACCAGGGATGGAAATAGAAATGAGACTATCGGGCATTTTTTGAAAACCATTTCGTTTTAAGGTCGGCAACTTGCAGGAAAACTTCAACTAAAAATCTTACTTGTTGCAGGTTTTCAGTTAATTATTATGTTTCAGATATTTTATCCGAACTGAACTACAAAACGGAATCTTATTGATTCTACTTGCGTGCATTAGGCAGCCACGTATACCAAACTACGAATGCAATAAATTGTCCGATTAAAAGAACACGGGTTTTCGTTTTTGAAATTTCGGGATTTCAAAAAGTATACATAGCGTCTTCACGAGCCATTGATTTTTCTTGACAAACGTCAAACTCGATATGAAAAAAAATAGCACTAACATTTTGCTGATGTTGTTATGTATGAAGTTTGACAAATGTTAGAAAAAATTATGGCTCGTCAAGACGCTATGATACGGACTATCAAGGAAGTGTTATGTTTTTCTCGCGTTTCTTGTATGTTTATAAGTTTGTTTAATACCTCGTATCTTCCAAACTGCTGGATGGATTTCGACAGTTAAGATATTGTTATATTGATCTTAAAAAACCAAGTGTTCTTAGATAGGTGTTTGAAAAAAAAACGAAATGGCTGACTTTTGACTCGAAATAGTAAAATTTTAATAAAAAAATTAACCAAACCTATCGAGTAGGGTACCAAAATAAAAGAAATCAAAAGAGAATCTCATAAATATGTATGCTAAACGTTTAAATTTAATTAGAAATAATAAATGGGTTTAAAAAGACTTTTGCGACAATTCTTACGTCAATCGATTTACCTTAATCTTGCGAGCGTCACTAAAGCTATAAACGTAGTGAAAATTCAATATGGTGGCGAAAAGACGCCATTTTGTGAAAAATGAAAACTCCGCGAACTTATTAAAATGGGTATCGCTGAATAGGTATTTGAAAATAATTTTTAGGTTTTCATTTCGAATGACCATTTATTATCTGTAATGGTTGGCTGGCCACCAAAAAGCACGACTGCGTAAAAATTAAACTTTAAACAAAATGACCAAAACCAAGCTGTATACCAAATAAACTCAAAGAAACTTAAAGGGAAAAATAGAAAATAAATTTTAAAAACCCGAATGCGTAAAAACAAATCCAGTAGTGCGGAACATAGCGACTTTTGCAGTCGGGAAGCATTATCTATCGAATCTTCAAATATTCTCAATAATATATCCCGGGTGCTAAAGTCGCTATGCTCCGCACTATTGAGAGTGTTTTTTCTTTTTGGTTCTTTTACGCAGTCTCGTTTTTTTGATTTTTTAAATTTGATTTTTTTTAGTTCATTGTGTTTAACGATAGAATTTGGCAATGCTTGCAGTGTGTTTTATATAGGGGTCGTTTAATATCGCCTGTGACCCTATTAAGGGCCGTAAATGCGAAACTGAAAGGCAGAAGTTTTCAATTCTGTTTTGAGTTTTCATAATACTTTTTATAGCGTTTTCTTTACTTGGTGTGAAGGGGTGTGTAAGATCACGAAGATAAATGAACGAATGTCCAGTACAGATAGTCGTGTGCTACAAACTATATTTTCATCCTCTCGACTGTAAGAGAAATCACTTTTTTCTTATTAAACGTCCTAAAGTACTTTGCTGCAGCATTTGCCGCACCAACAAGTGTCCAATACGGAGTACAAAAATTACTATCACTATAAAAGATCATCAGCAAACATGTATTGGCATTGTAGAGCTGTTTTCTCGTATGATGCATAGCAATGATGCATTTAGGAATAGGCCCATATATAACGCAACTAATTACTAACATGCATGGGACTAATTCATTAAACTGACTAATTAATTGTCGATTTCAATAGCATTGATTAATAAGTAATGCTAAATAAATTTTTGGCAATACCATTATGATAAACAATTATAGTGCTCTTTAACGAAAAGGTTTCATTACTAAACATTTTTAAAAACAAAATCATTATCATTAACTAATGCTTAGAATTTCTCTACGCATTATCATTATGCAAAATTAGTCGTACGTCTTTTGAAAAAAGTGGTAGCTGAGAAGGAATCGAAGTTGTGTGTATTTATTAATAATCGCAAAAAAAATTTAACGAATTTTGGAAAATTTTTTTTACGAATTTTGGCATTTCGAGTTTTAAAATTCTATTTTGGTTTGAAAAGGTTAGCTTACAGTTCAGTGGCATACATTTTTTTTTCGAAATCGGTGAGGAAATTTGCTCTCCCCATGCTTAACTCTGTCATTTGTGAACCGATTCTCAAAATTCTTTTTTTGTTTGAAATTGTTTGCCTGAAGCTTAGTCCCATAATATTTTTTTTTCGAAAATCGCTGGTTATATTCGCTCCCCCCTTGATTAACGCTGTCATTTGCGAACCGATTTTCAAAATTATTTTTTGTTTAAAAGGGCTTACCTGCAATATTATTATGTAATATTTTTGCGAAAATCGGTTGGGAAATTTGGTCCACCCCATGCTTAACTCTTTCATTTGTGAACCAATTTTCAAAATTTTGTTTGAAAGGGTTTGCCTGCAGTTTTATTCTGTAATATTTTTTCGAAAATCGGTGGGAAAATTTTCTCCCTCCAAGCATAGATCTATCATTTGTGAACAGATTTTCAAAATATAATTTTTTTTCTTTGAAAGGGTTTGCTTGAAGTTTTGTCCCATAGAAGTGGAAATCGAGCGGAACAAGTGGTAGCTTGATATATTGATTATCACATAACTCCGCCATTTCCTAACCGATTTTCAACATTTTTTATTTGAAAGGAAATGAAAGGTTTGGTTCTATGAAAAATTGCAGACGCACACAAAATTAGTAGACGGACAAACCATTTGACCTAACGCAAAATTGTGTCCGTTTTGTAATCTGTTCAATGCTGTCTTTGTATTGAAGGCGTTTTTTTGCAGAACTATTTGGTCCATATTGCTAGACCAGATAGACGATAAATACGCATTAAGGACTTCTTCTCAATATGTTCAAAGCCCGTGCATCGCCGGGTCGGAAAAAGCTAGTTCAACTTACTTCATATTTTTATTTATATGAACAACTATAATTTTTTTTTCAATTGTAAATGTTAGTTGATATGTTTCACGGTTTTTTTCATTACAATTTAATTAAAAATTATAATTTAAATAAAAGCATTGACATTTATTGGTAGGTGAAACTTTTTTCATTATAACTACTTAAACTAATGACAATGAATAAGTCAATATACTCTGAAGAAACAACCAAATTTTAAACTAGTAATCAAATTTAAAGTAATAATTAAAAAGCATATGTATAAATATTAGCTAAACCACATTCTTCCTAGATTATATTGCTTGAAATTTTCTGGTATTTTGTGAGTCATTTATCCCAGATGGAAAACCCTTTTGCACTTTACCAACTAAAAAATATGGCAGTTCTATTTATTGTTTTCTTACAAACAAAAATATTGAAATTTTTCTAACTGCATTATTAAACAATTTAATACAATTTAATTAAAATGTCTTTAAAAACTTGTTGTTCTTTGTGTTGTACAAAATGTAGTGAATATAAATCATTGCAGAATGATATTGGCGAATGTAATGACATCTATGAAATTACAGTCAAATATTTTGATCCAATGGTGAGATAAATCAAGTTGTTTTTGAATAAGATGTGTAAATTCGTGGTATAAAAACATATTTTTTTAGCTGCTAGCAGAATACATAGATACGAAATGCTCCAAAGATGCAAAGATAATATGCCAGAACTGCTGGACGCATATAAACGATTTTCACGAATTTCAGCAAGCTGTAGTAAAGACACGTTCATTGTTGGAAGATATTCCCGATCTAAAACAAATAAAACAGGAAGAAGAAGAATCAACTATATCCTTAATAAATGAAAGAAATAATGCTGATAAAAGTGATGAGGAGGAGTTGACACATATAGAAGATATGTTAATAAAGCATGATTCCGATGAAGAAGATCATTACCCCTTGGGAGAAGATGCCGACATAGTCAGCGATGAGGAGGATGATGAAGACGACAAAAAACCCTTAATTGAATTAAGAAGAGGTAAAAAGCCTATAAAATTAAATAAAAACAGTGAAAACCCGATAGAGAATGACGAAAATTATGCCACAGATGAAAATAAACCTAAATCTCGTAGAGGACGCAAGTCTAAAGATTCTTCTAAAGAAAATACAAAAACAGATTGCAGAGTAAACGACGAAGAAATCGATGAAAAGCCAATCAGAAAAAAGAAGAAATTAAAAGATCCAAACGCAGAAAAACCAAGAAATGGTCTAGAAAAAGGAAGAGAATCTGATGAATTTATAGCACAATGGAAGCCTTTACTGGAATGTGATATCTGCAGTGAGACTTTTCCAGCATTCGATTTGTTGAAGGGGCATTTCAAGAATGTACATAAGTCCAGATGTTATATTAAATGTTGTGAACGTAAGTTTTATCGCCGTTGCGTTTTGGTCGATCACATACGTCTACATATTAATCCTGAGACTCATAAATGTGATATATGTGGTAAACCTAGTTCCAGTAAATATAATCTTAAATTACATAAAAGAGTTGTCCATGAGGAAACTGAACCTTTTAAATGCGAAGTATGCCATAGATCATTTAATCAAAAGCCAAATTTGGAAAGGCATTTGCTAACTCATGTTACTGGAAGTAAGGATTTCGTTTGTAAAGAATGTGGCAAGGGTTATGTTCTGGAGTGTCAACTTAAATCACATATTAAAACAGTCCATAGCGACGATCGCGTGTGCGATCAATGTGGTAAAACTCTTCATGGTATCGGAGCATTGAAGAAGCATTTAATGGAACATGCTGGAATTGAAAGACCTAAATATCCTTGTGATGAGTGTGGGGCTCAATTGAGAACTCGTGGAAATTTAAGACGTCATAAGGCAGCATATCATAATGATGGAAAAACTATATATGTATGTAGCATTTGTGGCAAAGTGGCCGCCAGTGAATATGGCTTGTTAACGCACAAAAAAAATGTGCATCAAGTTGAACGCAAACATAAATGTACATATTGTGATAAGGCATTTAAACGACCGAAGTTCTTACGTGAACATATTGCCACTCATACCGGAGAGGATCTTTACCAGTGTCCACACTGTCCGCAAACATTCAAGGTTAGCTCGAATATGCATCATCATCGTAAGAAAGCTCACCCAGTTGAGTTTGAAGAGGGCAGAAAAAATCGTTTACAATTGCGTAAAGTAGACATAACTCAAGTTACAAATCAAGTTGTACTGTAAATTAATTATAATTATATTATAATAATAAAAATAATAATAATAATAATAATAATAATAATAATAATAATAATAATTATATCATGTACATACTATAGGTCATTTTAATATGAGAACATTTTTTTATTACATATCTTTTTTATTATTTTTAAATTAAAGCTAGTCCAAGTTATCTTACAATTTATTCGTAAAAACAAAGTATAAAAAATAAAAACACAATACCGTTTGCTAGGTATATTTGCAGAGGAAAGACTAGAAGATGGGTTTTATAATTTTATATCTATTCTAATTCGGTTAGTTGTTTTTGTTTTTTAAAAGACTCGTAAAAACTTTAAATTTAGCAGCTTTTTTGTATGCACACATATATACATACTTATGTATATATCGCCACACCAGCTTTTTTATTTAATTTATTTAATTTTTAGCCAAATGGAGCTTTTCTCGCCCTTGGTCTATTTTCTAGCGAAAATGTATCTCTGATCTAATGAAAAGATTGATTTTATGAATTATTTAATATGGATAAATCCAATAGACTGTCAACTGCCAACGATTTTATTCATTCATTCCACACATTTTTCTGCTAAAAATTTTTGTGACAACAAATAAAAACAACCATTAGTATTAGAAATATTAAATTATTTTTGCTATTTTATTAAGTATTTTAAAATTTACTGCTTTTCTTTCTAAGTTATTTAGATAACAACTTCATTCGATACCAAATTAACATCCACCTTTGTTATGATTGGTTTATTCATTCTACCTTCAGCCCATTCCTTAGGATGGGCTTTCTTTCGATGGTGATGCATATTGGCATTTACTTTAAATGTCTTCGGACAATGTGGACACTGGTATAAATCTTCTCCCGTATGTGTAGCCATATGTTCACGTAATACTATAGCAACCTTAAAGCCCTTGTCACAAATAGTGCATTTAAATTTGCGCTCTGCCTGATGGACATATTTTTTGTGACTACGCAAGGCCGTTTCAGTTGGAGCTATTTTACCGCATTCGCTACAAACATAAACTGTTGAGCCGTCGTGATGAGCAACCGTTTTGTGGCGTTTTAAACTGGAACGTGAATTTAATTCAGCATTACACTGATCACAGGGCCATTTGCGTTTTTTAATGCCAGCATGTTCGAGTATATGTTGCTTAAGAGCATAAACACCGTGTATTGTTTTGCCACATTGGTCACATACACGATCCACGTTGTGGACCATACGTTCATGAATCTTTCGGCGTTGTTCTGTAGAAAATCCTTTCCCACATTCGCTGCATTTATAATCCTTACCGGTATCATGTGTTTCCATGTGTGTCTTAAGTGTGCATTTTTTAGCGAAACGCTTCTGGCAAACAGAACATTCGAAAGGACGCTCTTGTCCCTCAGCCGTATGCTTTTCATGCATATGCTTATTAAGATTACGGCTAGTGGTAGAAACCTTGTCGCAAATTTTACATTTGAAAGTATTTGGATCGATGTGGTATCGTATATGCTCGACTATATCGAAACGATGTTTTAATTTGCGTTGACAGCAGGACACGTAACATTTCTGCTTAGGATGCTCTGTGCTAAAATGTTTTCTTAACAAAGTCAAATTAGTGAAAATTTGATTACAGAGATCACACTCTAGCGCTTGTTTCCATTCTGCAATAAATGCATCAATTTCTTGTGTTTTTTGTTTATTCGTCTTTTGTTTGTCGTTAGATGAAACAAATGCATCTGGGTCGGCCTCATGATGGTTATTGTCGCTATCATTATAGTCCTGATCAATATCATAATCATCATCTTCGTCATTTGATGACTGATTAGAATCATGTTCATTATTTTCCGATTTGAGGTTTACATCGGTGTCTTTCGCCGAATTCTCTGTTTCAATCTCTTTTTTATTAAAACTTAAGCTTTTATCATTTAATTCCTTTGGTTTTGTTTTGAGTTTTAAGCTAGTTTTTCTTTGCAACGTACTTTCTATGATATTCTTATTTCTTGGTTTTCTTGTGCGTCTTACGGTGGTATTAACTTTTTTAGTATTAGTTTCTTCATTTTTAGGCTTTCTTCCTCGTTTTTTTCTTGCCTTTTTAGGCAAACTATTAATTAACGGCTTTTCATCATCGCTTGAAAATGGGTTATTATACTTAATGTCCACGTCTATATCGGGCAGAAAAACTTCGCGTTTTTCTTCAATATCTACACTCAAATTATTAAAGACGTCGGGGTACAAATCCGCCTCACTTGGAGTTTTTGTACTAATTGTAGGTTCAGCTCCAGACAGTACATCATCTTCAAGTTTGATATTGGTAACTATTTGTTTATAGTCTTGTTCTAATTTTGATTGAGCATTGAGCACAGACTGTTGAAAAGTATGGAAATTATTGATGTGATGCCAGCACTCCATACATATAACCATGGACAGTTGTGGGTACTGCTGCGAGTTAAGGAACTGAATAACCATAAGATAGCTTTTATCAATTTCATATACATATAAGTATATATGCATGTGTGTACGTACCATGGGATCGAAATATTTCACTGTAATTTCGTATACATCGTTTCCCTGCCCCAATTCGTCGAATAAACTCTTGAATTCATTATAAGCACAAATGCACAAACGACATAACGATGTTGAGGACATTATATTTGTAGATATTACAATTTATTTAATAGTCACATTCATAAATAATTTATTTAACGTTAGTTTATGCTAAAATTTTCTTTCACTTCTGTTGTTTTGTGCTATTCACAAAAATCGATAACAAACAACTTTATTTACGTATACGATTGAAAGCAAAAAACAATAAACAGGGATCCAAATCGAATATTAAAGTTGGCGGCGGCAGCTGATGAAAAATGTACACGAGGCGGCATGTCGATTTTTTAACTGGAACAAAGGAACAATTTTAGTGACCTTTCACCAAACAAAATAAAAATTTGCCTATGTGATAGAAAATTGAAAAAAATAAATAAAAAAAATTGAGGGAGACCCATATTTTCCGAGTTATATGCCCCTGAAACTTTCATATAAAACTGTGACTATGCATTACATTTATGAATTTAACATTGCATAGACGGCCTTCGAAAATTCTCAATTTCGCACTAGATTTTGAATAGATTTGTTTGTTTAAAATTAAAGCAGTGGCTTAGGGTAGTAATCAATATTTGCTCTTGTACTATCAAATTCTTAAGAAGCTAAATTTTAGTTTATAGAGAAATTATAACGAAAATAGTTAAAAAATAATTTTAAAGAGAAGTTGTATAATAACAGGATCGCGACTTATTTTAATATGTACTACATATATTAAACGGCTTCTTGAAAAATGGCCCCAAACTGAAAAATGAAAAATAGCCCCGAACCAAAAATTAAAAATGGCCCCAAAAACTTTTTTTGTTGTTTGTAATAGAAAATATTTGTGGCCATTTTTCAGTTGGGGCCATTTTTCCTCAAGCAGGAAAAACGGCACAACGAAAAATGGCCCCAAACTGAAAAATGGGCCCAAAATTGTTCCATTCAAAACAACCACAAACATTTTGGGGCCATTTTTCCTATTTTGGGTCCATTTTTCATTTATTTATTTGGGGACATTTTTCTAATTTTGGGTAAATTTTTCATTCTTTAATTTAGGACTCTTTTTCTTATTTTAGGATAATTTTTCGTAAAACGAGATAAGGAAATAGTTCTCTATAGCCGGCTTAAGGGCTTTTCCTCTCAGTATATCGCGAAGCGGTTTCGCTGAGTAAAAATTTTTGCATAGCCGGTCTTTAGCCGGGATTAAGGGTTTTTTCCTCTAGGTATAGCGAAAAGCGGCTTCGCTGACTAGATTTTTACATAGCCGGCCTTCAACCGGGCTTAGGGGTTTTTTCTCTAGGTATATCAAAAAACGGCTTCGCTGAGTAAAGATTTTTGCATAGCCGACTTTTGGCCGGGCTTAAGGAGTTTTTCCTCTAGGTATATCGAAAAGCGGCTTCGCTGAATAAATATTTTTTCATAGGTCTTTGTCCGGGCTTAAGGATTTTTTCTCTGTGTATAGCGAAAAGTGGTTTCGCCTAGTAAAGATTTTTTCATAGCCGGCCTTCGGCCGGGCTTAAGGCGTTTTCCTCTAGGTATATCGAAAAGCGGCTTCGCTGAATAAAGGTTTTTGTATAGTCGGCCTTTGGTCGGGCTAAAGGGTTGTTTTCTCTAGGTATGTATATCGAAAAGCGGCTTTGTTGAGTAAAAGTTATGCATAGTCGGCCTTTGGACGAGCTTAAGGGTCTTTTCCTCTAGGTATAGCGAGAAGCGGCTTCCCTGAGTAACGACTTTTGCATAGCCGGCCTTCAGCCGGGCTTAAGTGCTTCTTCCTCTAAGTATATCGAAAAGCGGCTTCGCTGAATAAATATTTTTGCAAAGCCGGGCTTCGACCGGGCTTAAGGGTTTTTCCTCCATCCAGGTAAAACGAAAAGCGGCTTCGCTGAGTAAATATTTTTGCATAGCCGGCCATTGGCCGTGATTGAGGGTTTTTCCTCTAGGTGTAGCGAAAAGCGGGTTCGCTGAGTAGATTCTTGCATAGCCGGACTTCGGCTGGGCTTAAGAGTTTTTTCCTCCAGGTATAACGAAAAGCGGTTTCGCTAAGTAAATATTTTTGTATAGCCAGAGTTTGGCCGGGCTTAAGGGGTTTACCTCTAGGTATATCGAAAAGCGGCTTTGCTGACTAAAGATTCTTACATAGCGGCCTTCAGCCCGGCTTAAATATTTTTTCCTCAAGCTATATCGAAAAGCGCTTTCGCTGAGTAAAAATTTTTGCATAACCGGCCTTTGGCCAGGCTTAGCAGTTATTTCCTCTAGGTATATAGAAAAGCGGCTTCACTGCGTAAGGATTTTTGCATAGCTAGTTTTCGAAGCCGCCTTTCGATGTATTCAGCCAAGCCGCTCTTAGAGCGGATAAAATCCTTCGTCAGGACTGCCTGAAGGCAGATTATAATGGCAACAGCTAACAAAATTGGCTTATTCCCCATATCTGCACTTTTTGCGTATGGTGTTATTGCCCAATCGCATTGAGAAGCAGATGGCATATGCCATTATGGCACTGCATCCAAAAATGTCTCCAAATTATCATTAAAAACAACAGCAAAAGAGTTTTGGGGCCATTTTCCCTATTTTGGGGACATTTTTCATTTAATATTTTTTAATTTGAGTTATTTTTCCTTTTTTGGGGCCATTTTTAATTTTTCATAAAATGAAAAATGGCCCCAAACTTAAAAATGAAAAATGGCCCCGAAATATAGGAAAAATGGCCCCAATTTAAAAAATAAAAAATGACCCCAAACCAAAAATGAAGAATGGCCCCAGAGTTTGTGTTGTTTTCAATAGAAAAGCTTGGGCCATTTTTCATTTTTGGTTTGGGGCCATTTTTCATTGGGGCACTTTTTCATGGAGCCATATTAAACTGCCTGCCTAATACCTAAAACTCCATTTAAAATTTTGTTAAACTAATTTTAATGCTGTTACCAAGGCATATTTAAACAAATAGTTTATGTACATTAGCAGTTATCATAGAAACGTATTTTTCTAGCGTAAAAAAATATTATGTATGCACTAATTTATTATTATTGGTCTCCTTAAAGCACAACTTGATTTTTTGCGTGATTTATATCAACTTTAGGTAGTTTTAAACGATTCCTTCTTCCCTCCTCCCATTCAACCGGATGAACCTTCTTACGATGATGGTGCATATTTGCACTAACCTTAAATGTTTGTGGGCAGTGCGGACACTGATACAGGTCTTGACCTGTATGGGTTGCAATGTGTTCTAATAAATTTTTCGGACGTTTAAATGCTTTATCGCAATATGTACATTTATGTTTGCGTTCCTCCTCGTGAACGTATTTTTTATGATTTAATAAAGCATTTTCGCTGGCTGCTACTTTGCCACAAATACCACACACATAAATCGTAGAACCATCATGATGATATGCCGCCTTATGACGTTTAAGACTGTTGCGCGTAATTAATTCAACTCCACATTCATCACAAGGAAATTTAGGTCGTGCAATGCCAGCATGTTCCATTAAGTGTTTTTTTAAAGCTTGAATTCCATGAACTGTTTTTCCGCACTGATCGCAGACACGATCAACGTTATGTACCGTTTTGACATGGGATTTAAGTTGCACTTCAAGCACATATGCTTTTCCGCAGTCTTGACATACAAAATCTTTATCTCCTGTTACGTGTGTAAGTAAATGTCGATCTAATGAAGCTTTTAGATTAAATAATTTATGACAAACGTTGCATTCCAGTTGCTCAATATCTTCATGCATTAGTTTTTTATGTAGTTTAAGGTTATTTTTGTTCGCACTAACTTTTCCACATATATCACATTTATGAGTGTCCGGCTTCAGGTGCAACTGTATGTGATTAACTAAAACGTAACGTCGGTAGAACTTACGCTCACAACATTTTATATAGAATCTCGATTTATGTTTCTCTCTAAAATGAGAACGTAAATTATCAAAACTACATGTAGTTTCTTCGCATAAATCACATTCTAATACAGGTTTCCATTTACTAATAAAAGCATCCGATTCTCTAGCTTTTTCTAAATTAAGTTTTGAAGTAGTCTTTTCCGTTTTATTTTCTTCAGTCAGCTGTTGTTTTTTTGTTTCCATGTGACTTTGGTCCAAATGAGCACTTCCATCTTCCAAGGGAATATTTTTACGCTTTCTTCCACTTCGGACTTTAGGTTTATCTTTTTTTCTATCAGTGCTTATCTTTCCATTTCTATTACCATCTTTCGGTAAATTTTCAATTTTGTTATCAAATGATTTTGAATCCATCAAAGTTATTAAAGGATCATTTGAGTTTGTCATATCCATGTCAAAGATCTCAGTTTCATTTTTAATATTATCTTCAAGTTGGTAGTCTTTATTATCAAAGCTATTTCCGAGCTCTTTGTCATCTTCAAAATTTACATTCACATCTTCTAGAGCGATGTTATCGTCTACTTTAATAATTGATTGAAGTTTTATTTCTGATTTTTCCAGCAACGTCCGTTGTTGTTTTCTTGCTTCCATATAGCTTTCGTCCAAATAAGCACTTCCATCATCCAAGGCAATGTTTTTACGCTTTCTTCCACTTTGGACTTTATGTTTCTCTTTTTTGCTATCAGTGATTGCCTTTCCATTCCTATTACCATCTTTTGGTAAATTTCCAATTTGGTTATAAAATGATTTCGATTCCATCAAAGTTATTAAAGGATTTTCGTCCTCCTCATCGTTTGTCTTTGTGGAATCGTCAAAGAATTCCATTTCATTTTTAATATTATCTTCAAGCTGATAGTCTTCATTATCATCGCTATTTGCGAGGTCTTTGTCATCTTCAAAATTTACATTCACATTTTCCGCTTTAATAATTGATTGCAATTGTTTTATTTCGGATTTTTCCAGCAAAGTCCGTATTTCTATAATATTTTGCTGAAATTCATGGAAATCGATAATGTTTTCCCAACAGTTTAAACACAGAACTTTACTTTCTTGTAAGTTGCTGTTCTCCTTCACAGTTAAAAACTAAAATGGCACACAATTAAAATGAATTATGTATGTAAATACATAAGTATATTCTTTCACAAATAGGAGTAACCATACACTCACCATTGGATCAAAATATCTGACTGTGATTTCATAGGCTTTATTACTTTCGCCTTCCTCATTTTGTAACGTTTTATAATCACTGCTTGGCGTGTAACACAACCAGCAGAATAACTTTAAAGACATGGTGCAAATTAATAAATAAAATGTTTATATTTAAGAGGCTTTTCACACTATGCCTTTTTAGCCTGCCTTTTTTTACAATTTCTTTTAAAACCCCTACGAAAAGTCATCTACTTTTACATTACAAACTTTCCCCATTCCTTTTTTCGATTATAAAATATTTTTACGTACAAATATTGAGAGATTCCGACCCCAGAAAAAGTACTAATACCTATTAACACAAAGTTCAGTCATATGAATTTTATTTAAAAGTTTACTAATGCTACATACACTATGCCATTTTATTACATCGAAAGCAAACATGCTAGTGTGTACTAGCGGCAACGTTTGCCATTCCGATGTTTTTCGGTATGTGACAAACTGTTTGCGCGTCTAAAGGCGGGTCCACATCTATAAATATTTGCGGCGCATTTTAGTTAGTTAGCTAAAATTTGTGCCGCAAATATTTTCGGCGAACACGTTCGCCGCAAATATTTTTAGATGTGGACCCACCTTAATGTGTACGATTGTCACAATAATGTGACAATATTGTAGTCACAAAAACAAAATGATAGCATGTTGTGATTTTGACGCATTGAGTTGTTAATTTGAAATATGACGCCACAAAATGATCTTAAGTTTTATCTCAAAGTTTACCATTATCGTTTAATTTTATTGGTGTTTTACCGAATCATCAGTAGACTTCAACCATAATTTTGAATGGTTTCAAACCTCTTACCTTGTTCACAAACTTTCAGGGCTTAGAAACTTATACAAAGCACAACAAGCAAATTATATTCAATATAATCATATCGTTTTTTGTCATATCGTAAAAAATCGTCATACTTAACACCAATGGCTGCAGCGTTACCGTTAGTGCAACTAAAGTGGCAATTTGCCACTTTTTCGACTGCTTGGATACTATTTTGCTACTATTACAAAATGCACCCAAATCTGATACTTTTGTAATTCTTGCTACTTTTTTTGACACTTTTTACTAAATGAAGATATACTTTAGACAATTTTCCTTACGCAGTGAACTAAGTGGTGTTTTTTTGCAAAATCAGTCTTACACTACACTGCTTTACAAGCAAAATGTATAAAGTTTCTAATGGATTTTTTAGGGTGATTAAAATATGCTTAACACGATAAAAGTAAAGAAAAATTTTTAATTTCGGCAATTTCCAGATAACGGTACATTTGTGTTTTTTCTCGATGTATACTTCCCAGGTTCAAAAGGTGGTTCGATTAAAGTGATCTATATATTATTTGAAAAGCTTCAAAATTACGCATCGAATAGTGGATAATTGGCTTTGATCGGATAAAAAAATTACTGACGTTGGTGGTGGTCAAATTTAACAAAATTTCTTGCTGTCTCTTCGGAAGCTGTACCACAAATAATAGCAAAATCCATAGTTGTAAACTTCTTATGAATAGTATATTCCATAAAAAAAAATTAAGCTATAATGGACCGAAATTGGATAAAAACTAAAAATGGTATAATAAAAAACCAATCACAAACATTTAAATTTACTAAAAAATGCGCTATGTAGTAAAAATCAAAATAAAACAAAACTATTAAATAGAAAATTTGCTAGTAATTTGAAATGCTAGTGTTTTTGTTTTTTCTTCTAGCATTTTTAATTTTTATCCGATTTCGGCCCATAATTGCTTAAAATTTTTAAAATCGAATAGACAATTCAATAAAGGTATTTAGCTAGAAGCTTTTTTATTTCTGGTACAAAACAGCTTCCGAATAGACAACACTTGGTGAAAAACGATATATATAAAAAAATTAAATTTGATCTCCTATAACTAAATCATTTCTTATCCTATCAAAGTCACTTATCTACTATTCGACGCGTAATTTTGTATCCTTTCAAAGAATAGCACTTTAATTAAACCAGCCTTGGAATATGGATAGCACTTTAACGGGAAGTATACATCGAAAACGCAAACGTACCGTTATATAGACAATGACCGAAATAAAAAATTTTAATTTTTTTCTCGTACTTAGCATATCATACTTACCTTAAAATAAAAATTTGTAAAGTAGTGTTATGTATTACGCATTCTACAGTCGCCAAACCACGTAGCTTTAGTACCAACTTTTTCTTTATTTTCGCTGCTTTCTTTCAGCTGCTGAGTTGTCTCCTTTCATTTTCTTTCCATAGTTAGTCTCATTGACTGCAAGTTTCTGTAATAGAAAACGAAAATTTCTTGTGAGAATTTATGTTGAAAACAACAATAATATACGATAGCTTGTTTTTGTTGGCAATACAAAATCTTACAAAAAATTTTTGTTTTATTTTACAAAAATTACTCACACAATTTTAAATTTCAATAATTTTTTTTTCAAATTTGATCATGAGTAAGACCTTCTTTAGCATAACATTTAATTTGAACTCTTTCAGCTTCAGATAGAGATTTTCGCCGACCCCCATTTAAATTTCAAATTGTTTTATCGGCTTAGAAAGATCAAAAATGTATTAAAAATTAACAATTCGCGGGGAAGTTATACTATAAAATATTCTGATTCGGCACTGCTCTTGGACAAATTTTGCTTTGCAGCAATTATATGATAATGGTACAATATTTCCGTTAAATTTTTTGCCCAGATTTCACGTAATGCATATTATTTATTAATAAGTCCAATTTTATTAGTAGTTTGAGCAATAGTTTTTGATAGAACTGCCAAAAAGTATTGCTAAAATGTTAAACCTAATCAGAGAGCGGCAGTTTATGTTTGCTAACCTTTATTCTTAAAAACTAAATAACTTTTTCATATATTTCTTGTTATTAAACTTGCCTCTTTTTTGTCTCAGATATCCCCTTTTTGTGCCCCTTTTATTTTCAAAATCCCCTTTTTGTACCCCTTTTTGAACATTTTCAACGGTAACGCTGCCTGTCTGTTAAAAAAAATTTGTTAAGGCCTAATCATATTATTTTAAGGTGGTGCGGCAGAGATACCCAATTTCTTTTGTTTGCTGTCTCTTTTTCGTATTGAAAACAATGCTTGTTGTTAAGACATCGTTGTTACAACAATTGTGTTAACAACGATGTCATAACAATGAAAAAGCAGTAACAACAGTGGTCCAGACGTGACAAATTCTTGTGCTAACAATTGTTATAACAAATAATTTGCTCGTTAAGACGCTATGCTATGAAACAATTATATTTGCGATGTTTTTTAATAATTAAACACTTTCACATTGAATTACATTTTTATAGTTTTTGTTTTTTCTTGTTGTTTTTGCCCTTGTTCGTACATGATATAGCTGTCTCTTCAATTACTTACGCTAGGCAAAAAGCTGATTTTTTCATTTTGGAAACCTCGCATTTGCCTACTCCGGTGTGCCGCCGGTGTCGACAACATTTTATCAGCGCTGGTCTCTGCCACTACTCTTCAGGAAAATAAAAACATTTTTAAAAGAAAATAAATGTCTATGAAATTATGTTGTTGTTTGTGTTGTAGCACCTGTATAAATGAATATCAATATTTACAAAATGAATCAGGCGAATGCAGCGAAACTTATGAAATTACGGTCAAGTATTTTGATCCAATGGTAAGGTTTTACATATGAAAGTTGTGTCTGTAAGGCTAAATAAAAAATAAGTACAATTTATCGTCCAGTTACTCACAGAACACATAAATACTGTATGCTCCAAAAGAAATATTGTACTATGCCAGAACTGTTGGATACACATACAGGACTTTCACAACTTTCAACAAACAGTATTAAAAGCAAGGACATCATTGGAACAGATTAACGTACAGCATTCAACATTAGAAATAAAAGAAGGCGCAGCCACTACAATTTTCAATAATGATTTTAATGATACTGCTAATAAGGAGTTAGAAATAAAAAATGATTTGGAAGATAAACATTACTATGATTCTGATATGTCTAATGATAGTGATGAGGATGACGATAAACCATTAAGTAAACTAAGAAAGGCACCTAAATCTAGTGAGGAAACTGATAATGAAATACAAAATGAGAAAACGGAAAAGTCAAATAAGGAAGAAAAAACACATTGTCGTAAAGCCCGAAAGTCAAAAGTTTCTTTGAAACGAGATAACAACTTAGCTGCTGATGATGGTAAAGACGGAAAAAATGTTCAAAGAAAAACGAAGAGCTTTAAAAAAGACTCGCTAAAAAATTCAGGAATGCATCCTGCCTTAGATAAGGGTAGGGAATATGATAAATTTATAGCGGAATGGAAATCGCAACTGGAATGTGATATTTGCAGTGAAGTATTTCCTATTTTCGATTTATTAAAAGTTCATTTTAAAAAACAACACAATACTAGAGGCTTCGTTAGGTGTTGTGATCGTAAATTTGATCGCCGTTGTAGTTTAGTCGAGCACATACGCATGCATATAAATCCAGAAATGCATAAATGCGATATATGCGGTAAAATAAGTGGCAGTAAATATAGTCTAGTACATCATAAGAAAACAATCCACGAAGAATCGCAAAAATTTAAATGTAATGAATGTCCAAAGGTTTTTAAACAAAAGCAAAACTTAAAATGTCATTTGCTAACCCATGCTACGGGAAGCAGAGATTTCAAATGTGAAGAATGCGACAAAGCCTACGTGCTGGAATTACAGCTTAAAAAACACATTAAATTGGTTCATATAGACAACAGAATTTGTGATCAATGTGGTAAAACATTACACGGTATCGGTGCACTTAAAAATCATCTTAAAGAACATGCTGATATTGAGAAACCTAAATATCCGTGTGATGAGTGTGGCACCGAACTAGGCTCTCGTATCACGCTAAAACGCCACAAAGCATCATATCATAATGACGGCTCTACAGTTTACGTTTGTGGCTTATGTGGTAAAGCTTCATCTACTGAAAGAGCGCTTAAGAATCATAAAAAATATGTACACGAAATAGAGAGAAAATATAAATGTCCACATTGCGACAAAGCGTTTAAACGCTCACAAAATTTACATGAACACATTGCCACTCATACAGGTGAAGCCCTGTATCAGTGCTCAGAATGTCCACGATCATTTAAAATAAACTCTAAATATCATGAACATCGGAAAAAAGCGCATCCGATTGAATGGGAAGCAGGTAGAAAGAATCGTTTAGAAAAACAAAAAATTGATTATGAACGGGTTACAAATCAAGTTGTTCTTTAAGCTGTTCGTTTTTTTATTTAAATAAATTATATCGGGTCATAACTTCAAAAAAAGCTTAACCGACATAAATTTCGAACTTAATTTTTTTATGGAAATCGATTATGTGCGATCCTAAATAATCGATATTCGTCCAAAAAAGTTCAAAATTTATGTTAATTAAGCTTTTTTTCGTTTATAGCTCGATGTTATGAAAACAAATATGTATGTACTTCTAAATCATACTTCCTAACTACATACTGGTTCTTGAGAAAAATGGATTTATGTGGATCAGTCAATAAAAACCTTGTTAAGATAAAATATTCCAAGAAATCCATATATCATCATTTAACTTAAAACCGATTAAATTAATCATTTCAAAATTTATATTGCCTGAAAGATCGTTTTTAAACCAATAAAATAGTGCTTATTTGGAGAAAATTGGTTGAATGGTTCTTGAGAAAAATGGACTTATGTGGAACAGTCAACAAAAAACTTGTTTAGATAAAATATTAAAAAAAATCCATATATCGTCATTTAAATTAGAACCGATTAAATTAATAATTTCAAAATTTATATTGCATGAAAGAGCGTTTTTAAAGTAAAAAATTTGTATGGAAATCACTCAAAAAACTGAGTGATTTTCATATAAATTTTAGACAAGCAGAGCTTGTTTGCATTGTGGAAACAACACATAAAAATTGTTTATTATTTCGGCTTTTTAATATTCCAATATTTGAATTAATGTAAATTCAAATTATTTTTTTTAAGAGTGGAGTGTTGGAATATTCAAATCAGATTAGCAGAACGGATCAGTACTACTGAGTTCGACAGGCCGTTACACCGTATCATCAGCGTGAAAATTGAACTTAAGTAAATTTTTGACCATCTCTGAGAGGTTTTGGCCATGTTTGGTCACATCTTTACTTGTAGCACATGTGGACCATATGAAAATTGTAGCCTAGGATCCTCACTATTCGAAAATATAAGTCGCATTGTTCAATTGTATTTGTGAATTTTTTTACATAACTTTGAAAATTGAACTTAAGTAAATTTTTGACTATCTTAAGTAAATTTTTGACTATCTCTGAGATATTTTGACCATGTTTGGTCACATCTTTACTTGTAGCCCATGTGGACCATATGAAATTTGTAGCCTACGATCCTCACTATTCGAAAATATAAGTCGAATTGTTCAATTGTATTTGTGAATTTTTTTTACATAACTTTGAAAATTTAACTTAAGTAAATTTTTTACTATCTCTGAGAGATTTTGGCCATGTTTGGGCACATCTTTACTTGTAGCCCATGTGGACCATATGAAAATTGTAGCCTAGGTTGATATTGAGCGACCTGCATTAAAACATTTTTGTGGAAAATTTAAAACAAAAAAAAATGATGTTCGTTAAATTAATTAAATAAATTACTAGTAGTAATTTACTACACACATTACATCAGATAGACTTAATAAAAACGAAAAAAAAAACAGTAAAAAAAGAAAATAAAGAAAAGGAGTTTTATTTTAGACGGAAAAAACAAAAGTACTCATAAAATAATAGCCCAATTCACTATATCGGTTTTACACGTTTTCCGACTAATTTCTGATTGATTTCTTTGTTTTGTATTCGCTAAATAGTTTAGAACATATGTAGGTCTTTGTCTTTGGAAATGAAAAATTATTGCGTCCAATAAAATAATTGTTTGAATTGCCACATTAGAATAATTATAAGTTGAACAAAAAATACAGACCAAATAATTTTCTAAGCTATTATGGTTTTTGACTTATTTCCAATTTCTTGTAGGCAAGACAAGAACCTCGAAACTCAGACGCAAAAATAATAACGATTTACTGAATTGCATTAGTGAGTGCTTTCCGTTTATAGATGTAACGTTTTATCGAGATACTGAATTGGGTTTATTTTCGGACGGGAAAAGTAAAACTCTTAAATGAGTTTAATTTTATGACGGCAAAATAAAACTCTCTTTTTGAGAGTTTCATCTGATCTTTTATTTATCCGTTTGAAAAATAACTTAACTGTGGAGATGAGATCGTTTTTTTAAGATCCCTATAGATTCTGAAAGAGCTCGTCAATACGAATCTGTTGGTGCATGACAGTATAGGTCTCCGTTGACTCTAACATGGAGAGTTTTTGAGTTTAAATTTTTTGGATAACTCTTATTTACGTTCCCTGAAAAAAGTGGCGAATGCAGCAAAAACTTCTAACTGCATTCATGAAAGTTCACAAAAATTACATTTTTCTTTCAAACATATGTCGGAAGCAGTGTTGAAAATACAAAAAAATTCTATCGGGTATATTTTGAGAAAACTTCATGTTGTAAATCTTCTTTGTTGTTTTTCTCCATTCCAACTTTTCGGCATATGAGCTTAACCAGCAATAAGGTCGCGACATGTAAATTATTTAAATTAAAAAGTCGAATTTGTGATCTATAGAAAAACTTTATTTGCAATCCGTTGATAATCAATTTTCTGTTTTTCCAAACGATTCTTTCTATCTGATTCCCATTCAATGGCATGATCTTTTTTGTGATGTCCGTGACAGTGGACACTGAAACAGGGCTTCTCATGTATGAGTTGCGACGTGTTGTTGTAAATTTTGTGTGTGTTTATACGCTTTATCACAAAGGGGACATTTATGATTTTTTTCCACTTCGTGTACATATTTTTTATGAATATTAAGTGCTCTTTCACTAGATGAAAATTTTCCGCATAAACTACAAACGTAAACAGTAGATCCATCATTATGATATGATGCCTTATGACATTTCAATGCAATACGATTTCCCAATTCGGCACCGCACTCTTCACAACGAAATTTCGGTTTCTCAATTCCAACATTTTTTTTCTTCCTCTCGGTATGAACAGATAGCATATGTTTTTTAAGATGAATCTCTGTGACAAAAGCTTTGTCGCATTGATTGCATTTGAAATCTTTACTTCCAGTTAGATGGGTTAACAAATGATTATTTAAATTATGCTTTAAATTACAAATCTTTGGGCATTTACTACATTTAAATTTTTGAGATTTTTCGTGAATAGTTTTTTTATGACGGATTAAACTATTTTTACTGCCATTAAGTTTTCCACATATATCGCATTTATGTATCTCTGGATTTAGATGCAAGCGTATATGTTCCACCAATCTACATCGGAGATTAAATTTATGACCACAGCATTTTACATAAACTTTAGCGTTGTGTTTTTCCTGGAAGTGAACTTTTAGCAGCTCAAATATTGGGAACGACGCATCACCACAAATATCACATTCCAATTGCGGTTTCCATTCCGATATAAATTCATCAAATTCTTTAATTTTAACATATTTTGCAGAATTTAATTTTATAGCTCGCATTTGTCCAGATTTGAAATTTTCTTGTGTGTTCAAATCATTTTTCTTGTTGCGTTTTCTTAATCTATGCAAAGGCTTTTTGACATCGACGTCCCTTTTAACGTCCTCTTCAAAGAGATTTAGTTCATTCGAAATAAACACATCATTGGAAACTGACGTGATTTGGGATTCCTCTAATTTAATGTGCAATGGCGACTTTAGTTGGGCAATTTCATTAAATGAGGCCTCTGTTTCGTTGCCATAATTGTTGAAAAGTGTAGTCACTTGAAACTCTCCCACCTTAACATGTAATGGTGGTCGGTTTATCCTAACATGTTCCAATGATGTTTTTGCCTCATTGTCGATATCAGTGGTGACTGTATTAATATGTTCTTCGTTTACCTTAAGGGGCAATGGAAATTCTATTTCGGTATCATAATCATTAGAAACTGTAGTGACTTGATCTTTCTCCACTTTAATTTGTAATGGTAATGCCTTTATGTCAATCTGGTCCAATGATAATCGTGTTTCTACGACTGTTTGTTGAAAGTCGTGAAAGTCTTGAATGTGCACCCAACAGTTCTGGCAAAGTACACTCTTTTTTTTGGAACATTCTTTTCCAAGGTATTCCGTGAGTAACTAGAAGACAAATATTTTTACAAAGGTCTACATTCCATTTCTTCACATTCAACTTTACAATATTACCTCCGGGTTAAAATATTTAACTGTGATTTCATACACTTCAGTACATTTACCATAATCATTTTGTAAATATTTATATTCTTTTATTGCTGACGTGCAACACAAACAACAAAATAATTCAGCAGACATTTTTCGCAATTAACGTGCACTTTTCTATATAAAATTAAAACAGTGATGTTGTGTTGCCATCAAAGAGTCAATAAATTGTATAGAAGCTAATAGTATGTTTCCACCAGCATGATTTCGACAAATCATGGTGATTTGAGGAAATCATATTGATTTATACCATGATATAATAGGTCCGTTTGTTTACTTTTCCAGTAAAATCCAGTAGTTGAGTAAATTCTGGGTAATTTGAGAATTGAACTCACAAGAATGGCTCTTCCACAAAGTACGCGAACGGAAAATTGCAAAATATGCAGGTTTAGTAAAACAGCTGATCACTAAAGAGAATCGCGTTGTAAAATATGTATTGGGTAGAGTGAATAAAAAATTAGATTATATAATAGGGTACATAGAGGCCAAACAGAAACTTCAAAATTCAAATCAAATTTGAAGAAAAAATGAATGTCAAAACCATAGGGTATATAGAGGCCAAACAGAAACTTCAAACACCTAAGTGTGCTGTCAAAAACCTAAGTTAAAGGATGTATTAGTAGAACATTTTGTATTAGTATTGGTTTAAAATATAAATTTCCCCACAGCACTAAAACCGCACTTGGTTGTAACAAAAAGTATTCTAAACTATTTATATATTTTATACATGCATTTTTAGAAGTTTATGCAATTATTGTTGTATTAATTAATGAAAATATGAATTTCAAATGCTTTTTAATACATTCGAGCTCAAAAAATATTGATTTGCTAAAATTTTGTTTTGCTATTTGGTACCAACAATTTTTATCCCAAAAAGGAACAAAAATACAATACTGTTCAATGAAAAATAGGGTTGAAAACTTTGATAAATTTCAACACACAAATGTCAACAAAATTAAAAAAATATTTTAAAATTACAGCAAGAAACATAAAATTTATATTAAAACAAATAAAAAATTAAATAATACTAAAAAGTGTTTGTGCGTGGAAAAAAAGTTACGATTTAGTGCATTTTCAAGTGGAAAAATAATAGTCTCTCGTGTGTTGAAATGCAAAAATGTTGTCCTCTCATTTTTGTTGAATTCACAATATCTATATGTGTAAAGAGCAGTGCTGCCAGTGAAATTTCGAGAAAGATACATTTTAATTTCCAAAAAGATACGTTGTAAAAAAATTTTCAAAATCTGTTTTTAACGTTTAACTTATCGACCCATTACCGCCAAATGATCGTAAGCGACAAAATTTAATTAATGAGGAGGAGGGTTTTTTATTGTATTTAAACATGATTTATATTATAAACTGTCGCTTACGATAAAATTTTATAGCTTGTATTTCAAAAGTTATCAAAAATTTTGATAATTTTACGATTTTAAGCTATGGGTATACTCATAAAATTTTGATTTCAATAAAAAATTATTTTTTTTACAAAATGTCGCTTACGATCATTTCGCGCGAAGGGGCTGATATATTAACATAACATTTTTATTTCATATTTAATGAATATTGTAATGAAAATGATGTCATATAAATTCATTTTTATATTTATTTAAACCATAAATATTAGGTGTGTAATTTTTATAAATACAGTAAGCAAACTTTAAAATTAATTATATGTAACTATCTTTGGATGTTGTCACAACAAATTAATTTTTGTAAAAATTAATATACGAGTAAAGGCGTTTTTTAGTATTCATAAGGAAATGATAACTTTAAAAAACTTTGTCAGAGACGGAAAGTATAATATTTTATTTCTGTACATTTTGCGTACAGATTCAAAAGATACGAAAAATGTCAGGATTATACATGGTACCTAAAGTCATCAAAAGAAACGAAAAATGTATCTTTCGTATCCTAATGGCATCACTGGTAAAGAGAGTTGTCATTATTTTATTGACAGTGCGAGCGCTTACTATCTATGTTTATCAATGCACATACCCTCTCTATTAATGTTTGACATTTTCTATCCCAATATGTACATTTGTGTTAGTTATGCGGTTACCTGTTATGTTTTGTGTTTTTCTTCCGACGGGGTTTTTTTTGAATTTGGAACGATTTTCCGTCATCCCACGCCAAATTTGGTTTGTAAACAGACCGGTTTCGGCTATGTGCCATCTTCAGTGTTCTATTGAATACTCAATAGAACACTGAAGGTGGCACATAGCCGAAAACGGTCTGTTTACAAACCAAATTTGACGTGGGATGACGGAAAATCGTTCCAAAGTTACCTGTTATATTATTCTACCATGGTTAAATGCATACATAAAAAGTACGTTGGCCAAGATAGCGTCGATATTGGAAATTCAAAAACCGGGGAAAAATGGGTAGTTTCTATGTGACCAAAAAAAACTAAAAATATCGTTGATTTTAGGAATTCAAAAACCAAAAAAATGGACGCCTGCTGGGCTAACGACCTACGGAATATGAAAGTAGACACCTTAATGCACAAAATGAGACATTCGTGCAAGAAATCTGCGGAGCCGTTTCCGAGAAAAGTGGGTTCATCCAAAATGGCAAAAAATCGACGCTGATTTTTCCCAGGAGCAGGATCCCGTGGGATCCCAATTCACACGAAAACTGTTCCCGTACCGCAAGATTGGGTAAATGAGAGAGAGAGAGAGTTTGAGAGAAAAATATTCTTTTTGCACGAAACAGCCCGTACTTTTTCTTCGGGCATATTGTGTAACGTCCCAGTGGTAAAAATACCCCTTACGTAATCGCTGATGTAAGCAATATTTACTAGCTGCTAGTGATGACGCTTTGGCTTATTTTCCCAATTAGATTTATCACAAGCGTGTCTTCGGCTGTTTAATCGGTGCGCTCTCGCTTACAAAGTAAACTACGATGTCACTACCTGCCGCTACTATGCGCTTACATAATAAGCGGAACTGTAAGCGAGCTTATCGTTGAAATATGGCCCAAAAGTATGCCACAATTTTTACCTTTGAACATATAAGGGATAAATTCTATGAAATACAACAAAATACTCACATACTCAAAGCAAAACAATCGAAGCTATTCGGGTATGTGCTGAAAAACGATTTAGACACAAAAACGATTTTAAAACGAAAAAAGCTGTGATGTGTTTGTTATAGTCGTTTTGTCAATAATTTTCAAATTTGTTTTTTTTTTTTTGCAAGTAACACAATAAACATTACTCGGATTCGATTTACAGAACTGTATTTAAAATGATTTTACTATTGCTTTATTTAAATTTTATTTTTCTTGATTTTACTCCAAGGCATATTTACATATATAAATAAATCTACCTTGATTTTACTCTATATATTTGTATTTACTTACTATTGTATTTTTAATTGAATTTATTCTGCCTGTTCTGTAAACCGATTCGATTTGAAAACGCTCGTTTTAGAGAAATTAAATCCGCTAATAACAAACTTTTTTCAGATTTTTTTGCAGTTTCATATATTTTAGAGCTTAAAATATAATATCTGAAATTAATTTGCTATATGCGATTTAAAATACATCAATAGGGGCAGTATGTATTTTTGGCAAACGAGAAATTTACTCGGATTCGGTTTACTGAACAGGGCCGTATGTTATATTTTTGAGTAGAATATGAATCATATTTGGCCTTAAAGGCTTGATTCTAATTTATGAATAAAATAAAAATATGTAATGCTAAAAAAGTGTCGGTAAGTTTCGAATTAGGTCGAATATTCGGCTTTTTCGGTTCGGGTTTGGTGCCAAAAATGCTCGTTCGGACAATAGAAATAAATTGAAACAAATTTGAATTACTTTTTTTATTGAAAAATTTTCCGAGTTTTGAAATAATCAATATGCCCCGAAAATAGATTTCTCGTGATAAACATCTTTATGTTGCTTAAGCTCTTTTTGTGAATCAAAAACTTCATCACATATACCACAAACGTTATGATATGACTCTTTATGACGTTTAAGCGCGATAGGAGATTGTAAAGTTTTATCACACCTATTACACTTTTTTGGCATATGTACCCTTGCTATATGCTTGTTGAGTTGAGCCTTTCCCAAATATGCTTTTTCACATTGTTCACATTTGAAAGCTTTACTTCCCGTAGCATGCGGTTCTAATATGCTCTGATTACCAAAAGCCTCTGGACAAATATATTTAAATTCTGGCAATTTTTCTGAGATCACAGTTTGTTTAGAGGTATTAAGTTTGCCACATATATAATAATATCGATTAAAGCACTTGCGGTAAGCTTTATCCTTTTCTTCTTTTTTAAAATAAATTTTTACCAGTTTGCTTTCACAAGATTCACCACAAATATCACATACCGGTTCTTCTACTAATGTATTATTTTTTATAGCCTCACCATCGCAGTCGTCATCATCACTAGAAAATAAGTGTTTGCTGTCTTTACAGGAAGTTTTTGATTTATGCAACGGTTTTTCGTCGTACTCATCAATATTATTAAGCATTTCAAAATTCTTATTATAAGTTTGATGCTCCAAAAATTGTTGGTTTTGATGAACTTCAGTGTCGATATAATTACCACCATCTTTGAAGAATGCAGTTACTTGATCTTCCACCTTAATATGCAATGGCGACTTCTGTAAACTAATCTGCTCGAATGTTGTCCTGGCTTCGTTAGCGAAACTGTTACATTCAATATTGAAAGAATTTAATAGAAATTCATCCGCTTCAGCATGTAATGGCGACTTATGTATATTACTCGGCTCCAGTGACGTGGTTTTAAAAAAGCATCTATCACTATCATCAGTATTAAATATCGTAGCGTCATCTACCTTAATATGCAATGGCGATTTCAGTATATTTGCGTTACCGAATGATGTTTTCGTTTTATTAACGGAATCATTATTGCGATCCGAAGAGTACTGAAATTCTTCCACTTTAATATAGAATGGCGGGTTTGGTTTGCTTATTTGTTCCAATGATGTTCTTGTTTCATTGCTGAAATTATTACATTCAACATTGAAAGCAGAATTGTTCGTTATATTAATCGGATCTGATTTAGTTGTACTTTTGCCGGTAGCATTCGCATGTTCTTGCAATGTCGATTTTAGTATTTTCGCATGCTTCGTTTCATTACCAGAATTGCATACTCCAAAGCATTGAAATTCTTCCACTTTAATATGTAACGGCGGCGACTTCGGTACACATATCTGCTCCAATGAAGTCCTTGTTTTATTACAGGATTCATCGGAATCACTATCGATAACAATAATGTACTGAACATCATCCATTTCAATATCAGTCGAATCATCATTTAAATCTGTATAGACCTTTTCTTCTTCAGTATTAATATCCGAAGTAAATTGTTGTATATTTATCTGATCTAATGTCTTTGATGGAGTAATTTGATATTCTTTTGCCTTTATTTGCAATGATTTATTTGTATAAATCTCCTCGAATGATGCCCTAGATTTTATTACCGTTTGTTGAAAGTCGTGAAAAATTTTTATGTGCGCCCAACAGTTCCGACAAAGTACTTTCTTTGGAACATTCAGCATAAATATATTCTGTTAGTAACTAGAATACAAAAATGTTTAGTTTACTATTATGTATGTAAATACATGACCAATCTTACCTTTGGGTTAAAATATTTGACTGTAATTTTATAAAATTCATTACACTCGCCGGAATCATTTTGTAAGTATTCATATTCTTTAATGCCTGGCATATAACACAAAGAACAAAATAGTTCCACAAACATTTTTCGCGTACATACAGCAGAAATGCACTTTCCAAAATTAAATTATGTTTGTATTGGACGAAGTCATGGCAAATTCACCTTGGACACCGACCAGCCCTTGGATGAAGTAGAAGAAAGAAGCAAAATAAACTAGTGGTGGACGATATACATCGATGTTTTTTATGCGGCTGCTAGACGGATCAATATTTTAGCTTCAATATATGTGTGTGTGCGTTTGTAATGAAAATCAAAAGCATTTTGATCCCAGCAGCTAAAGTTACAACTAGTAACGCTTTGGGACAGTCATATTACTAGTTGTCATGGTAGTAGTAAAAAAAACGACAGTCATATTACTAGTTGTAACAAGAGTAGTAACGTTACTGGTCAAAAAAGAACAATTACATTACTAGTTGCATCGAGACTAGTAACGATACTAGTCAAAAAAGCACAATCATATTACGAGTTGTATCGAGACTAGTAACGATACTAGTCAAAAAATGACAAAATTTTCAGGTATACGATTTTATATAAAACCAAAGTAGAATGTGGCTCAGTGGGTAGAGTACTTGCCTTAAAGTATGAAGAATGCGTGTTCGTACCCCGGTTGAGCCAAAGTTTTTTTTAAGAGTTACAAAACTCTTAATAAAAAAACTAGTAAGCGCACTAGTTTACAATAACTAGGATTCCAACTGGGATATAACTGTATACAAATGAACTAGTTTGTCCCCTATGACAACCCAATGTTAAAATCGATAGTTCGATATATGAAAAAAGGATAGATAGGCAACTAGTCTGAAGCAAAAAGAAACTAGTATAGTTCCAACTACATACCAGTTACTTTGTCTGCAGGGATATTCTTCAATATTTCCCCTCCGTATATGTGTACGTATTTTTTTGTAAACAAACGCACACAAACACATATATTGAAGCTGAATATTGATGTGTTTAGCAGCCACTTTAATGCGGGTGCTAGACGGATCAATATTTTAGCTTCAATATATGTGCTTGTGTGCGTTTGTTATGAAAATCAAAAGCATTTTGATATTCTTCAATATTTCCCCTCCGTATATGTGTATATATTTTTTGTAAACAAACGCACACAATTAATTAATTAACGTTTGAAAAAATATTAAATGTTTGTTTGATTTGAAAGAGAGCGCTATTAGAAATTTGTATAGTTTTTATATAACACACATTATTGAAGCTGAATATTGACCTGTGTGGCATTCGCTTAAAAACACATCTGACGATGGTGGGAACAAGGTGTATTAATTTTACAAGGTGGCAGCACCGCGGAGCTGATTATTTTTTGCTCTGCCAGGGAACGAGCCCGATCGGCTGGGAGTCGTCTAACAGCCGCCGGTGATTTTTGAAGAGTCGCAGCTACCGCCGACCTATACGGCTAATTTTCGGCGTGGGCTAAGCCGCTTTAAAAAAAAGCCCCTTTAAAAATAAAATCCCCTTTTTTTAATTGAACGGCAAAATATGTGCCTGCTTCTGCCATCAATGGTAACGTCAGAGATTTTATTGACATTGGCTGAAATACACTAGCCGCTGACGAACTAATACTGTGCTTAAGTCTGATTTAGCTATTGCAATTTCTAATCTAAAATAGCTCACATACTAGCTATTGGAAGGTAGAACGACATACATACTACGGTATTCATTTAATCGAGCTCCTGCTTTAATCGGCTAATCGCTCGATTAATTAATCGAGGTTTTGGCTTAATCGGTTAATTTCTGTATTAACCGCTTAACCGATGAATAAAGTTTTTTCATAAATCAAGTAATTTTAACAAATAAAAATGCATCAATTATTTATTATATTGAGTTTATTAGTAAAATAAACAATAACATAACAAACATAACAATTCTTGAACTAAATCAAACAAAAAATCATAAATATGCATTCATTAAAAATTGTTCAAGTTTGTGAGATAATTTATCAGTTATTTCAATAGTTTAAGGAGGTCTTCTAAAAAAATCTTTCAGAAAAATAATTTGCTTTAAAGAGATTATTTGCTTAAAGATATTCTCTTCTTTAGTTGTGATAAAACTTGACTTGGAAAAATCCTTTCATTTATCGTAGATGTTGAAGAAATTGAAAGCAATCCATAATACAGAATATCTAGTTACTCACTCCTTTTCCTGGATGTCTCTAAACTTATAAAATCGTCCATTATGCCATTAGAGTCCTGTTTTAATTTTTTTCAAATTCTAAACACCTCTAATTGTTTAGGTTAATTCTGTTAAAACATTTCGTGTATTACTAGCGATAGTTCTTCTGTTGTCAGGTCATCATCTTACTCATACTGGCAGAGCTCAGCGACGAACATTCTGCAAAAAAGTATATTTCCGAATACCTTAGTTTTCGTTTTTGTACTATATTTCAAAACACTGTTGCTAGAAGAAAATATTCCTGAGTGGAGGTATAAAATAATTAAATTCGTCTCTCATTAAATCTAATCCTTAGATTTTTAATTAAATCGTTGGCAACAACATTATTGGCTTTTATTAAATTATTAAACAAACTTAATAATTCCCTCAACTTCAATTACAGTATCATAGTCTTTACTAAACTCTTTTATAGCTACGTCCAAAGATTTTAAAGTTTTACTTAAGTTAATATCACTTAGCACACTTCTTTCTTTGTATGAAAAATAATTTCTAAGCACATACCCTTTGGTATATAAGACGAAACAAATAATTGAACACACAAAAAATACTACAAAATATGAAAAAATTTGCTACGTCGGTTAATCGGTTAATCGACTTAAATTAACCGGTTTAACCGTTAATCGAAAAGAGCCAATTTTAAATTAACCGATTAGTTAATCGGGTAGTAATTAACCGGTTAACCGATTAACGGTTAACCGAATGAATACCCTAATACATACTTAGTTTCAATAAAGTTCCGAAAAATTTACATTTACTACAATGCAAATAAATTTATACAAATTTATTTTTTTCCAGACTAATATGTATCACGATCATTAAGAGCTTAACATTATACAGACGTTTTCTTAGGTAACCTTATTTGACTACTTTTAAGTCAAACTTTGTTTTCAATACTTCGCAAAATTTAAATTTAATGCACATACAAGTGGCATATGTACGAGCGGACGAAAAGGATAAAATATTTTACCACAATAAAAGTACTGCAATAGGAGGTTTTCTAAAAAAATAGAAAAATTTATGAAAAATTAACATAAACAGGTCATAATAATAATTTTACATGGACAAATAGGGGAGTAAAGCTTAGGAAGAGATTCGTAATAACATTTATTTTGATACGGTGCATCATAATTAGAGATGCCAATCGCATGCTTTTTTTTAGCAAAAGCATATGCTTTTACATTTACAGTCAAATTAAAACTTTCTTTTGACTTTTGAATATAAAATATGCGAACTCAGCGTTCTATTCCGCCATATACCTGACAAGGTTTCTTCTCAATGTATATTTTTATTTGACATGTCGTCACCTTATTATTGGTTTGACCCATAAACATAGGAAAACGCATTAGAAAGCAGCAAACCAATAATAAGCTGACGATGTTGCATTTTAAAAATTGTAATATCAATAACTCTTATATATTCTACGTCTGTATCTGTTTTTAACTTCAAATTCGGCCTTTTCCAAATCAAATTCAGGGTTTAACGAATCTAGAATTTTCCAAAAATCCAATTCAAAAATTTTCAAACCCAATTCAGAATTTTAAAAATCCCAACCAGCCTTTTTCAAATGAATTTGGTTAATAAAAGAGCAGATTTTGATTTTGAAAATGCCCAATTTGGTTTTAAAAATACTAAATTTGATTTGTAAAGTACTGAATTTGATTTGGAAAGTTCTGAATTTGTTTTTTGATAAACTAAATTTGATTTGGAAGAGGCCAAAATTGAAGTTAAAACATATATCATTTGCGAAACCTTTCGTCGACTTTTTAATTTTTGTGGCACAGTTTGCAATTGGCAAACGGTGCATTTTTAACTCCAACCCGAACTTTTCTACTTGTTTTGTGCTCTTCAAAATCAATTTTTGAATCTAAATTGATTATTAGGCTAAGGTTCGTAACGTTATATTCAGAAAGAATTGGGTATGATTAATATTCCAAGGAACAATCGAAAAATTAACATCAACTTAATTTTTCAACGTACACAGCAGAACAGAGTAGCGCCACTTTCGGAAGCCGCTACACTTCCATCGTCAGTGCTCACGTGTATTTGCTATCACCCCTTGTCAGGTGGCTCTGTTGAATGTGATTTTAATTCTTATATATACAACTTTTTCGTGAAAATTGAATACGAGAATTAAATCACTCTCAAGCTGATATTAAAGTGCACTTTCCCAGCGTTGCCATCGGTTTATTTTTCTTCATTCCCATTTTTCTGATTTTTGTTCTACTCAAGACAAACTTTTTTGGTTTGATTTTATACTTAAGTATATATGAACATGTAAACATGTGAAAAGTATAAAATTTTTAATCAAAGCGCTTAAAATATGAAAAGCTGAATTAAAAGTGCAACAAAAACTGAAGATAATTATATTACATACATCCTAAGCAAGTTTCTAATCACTCTGTATGTTCCAGAAGAGCAAAGAGTACCAAGTTTTTTTTCCTGGCACCCATGGCAAAGAGCTAAAAGTGGAGCGGCTAAAAAAGGAACTGAGTAAGCTGGAGCTGCCGACAACAGGTAATAAAATTGAACTTCAGAAGAGACATACGAATTTGAGGATAAAGGAGCTACGAGAACCAGTTTGGTATAATTTCAGGGAACAAATCAAGTTTAGCTACGTAGCTCAAAAAAAAAAAATAAAAATAAAAAATACCCTATCCGATAGAGAATCAAAATATAAGAAAAAAAAAATTAAATAAAAAAATTGTCGGCGAGGCTTGGTTTCCGAGTTATGGGCCTCTGAAAATTGTGATTATATGGTGTATTTTTCATACAATGCGGTCAATATTGGTAGCATTTATAAGCTTTTGAGAAGATCTGCAAAAATTTTCACTGAATAAAGATCATCTACACAACCGGCCTTCGGCCGGACTTAAAAATTTTCTCCTCTATGTATGTCGAATAGTGGCTTTGCTGAATAAATATTTATTGTATAGCCGGCCTTCGGCCGGACTTAAGGATTTTCTCCTCTATGTATGTCGAATAGTGGCTTCGCCTAATAAATATTTTCTGTATAGCCGGCCTTCGGCCGGACTTAAAGATATTCTCCTCTATGTATGTCGAATAGTGGCTTCGCAGAATAAATATTTTCTGTATAGCCGCCCTTCGGCCGGACTTAGGATTTTCTCCTCTATGTATGTCGAATAGTGGCTTCGCTGAATAAATATTTTAATATAATACTCAAATTGAATAAATTTTGTTGTGGTTTTTAATAAAATTAAAAAAATTTTAGCATTTCCCAACATATCTTATCAAAAGCTTTTAAATGATACCAATATTGACCGCATTGTATGAAAAATACACCATATAATCACAATTTTCTACTGGAACTTCAGAGGCCCATAACTCGGAAACCAAGCCTCGCCGACAATTTTTTTTATTTAATTTTTTCTTCTTATTTTTTGATTCTCTATCGGATAGGATTTTTGAGCTACGTAGCTAAACTTGATTTAAGCCAATTTCAGTTATATTTTTCAAATTACAGAATAATTATTAGGGCAACAAGGATTAAACCAAGGTAGATCAACACCAGGTAGTCGCAAGAGAATTCGCCGTGGATAATTTACATTTGGGCTGTCAAAAAAGCTGATACATTAACACTGCTGACAGGCCAAATGTGTAAACATTTACGTAAGCAGCTGGGCTCTTGCGGCCACTTAGTATGAATTCGCCTTGAATTAAACATCAAAAAGTCGCCTGACTGCTGCAATAAAAAAACGTAACAATTAAATAATTTTTTGTAAAGTAAAAAAATGCCCTAAATGAAAAAATAAAAATATGTATTCCCAAAATTCGTGTTGTGGTTTTCAATACAAAATTTTGGGGTGGTACTTCATTCAGTCCATTTTTCATGGAACCATAATAAAGCATTGAAATGAACAAAACACAAAGTATCTATTAAGGGTCAGCAGAGCGAACCAGGCTTATCTATGTAGTTTAAAATATATTTTAAGTGAAGAATACATCTTGGTTATTCTGAAATATTCGATGGGTGAAAAATTACAAACATACTCTTAGAGTTCATCACAAAATTTCATTCCGTAATTTACGCTTATGCCTTGAAGTGTTTTTATAAAACTTTTCCATTCCTCGCTCTCAGGATTTGCAAGATCTTCCGCAATTTTATATAAACATAACTCTCCATTCTCAGTATCAGCTGCAACATATTGTCCATTATTATTCCATGCCACATGGTTGATTGCAGTCCCTTCTTTAATAGTTATTGATTTAATTGGTTCTTCGAAATTTTCATTGAGATTATATATGTCCAAATAACCACTTCCGTCGACAGCAATGAAAACTGCAGGATGAACAGGAGACCACGCCACATCCATAACATAATCGTAATTATTTTTGAAGGTATGTAAAGGATTTGAATTTTCTAATGACCACAACTTGATGGTGGAATCGATGGATGTAGTAAGAAATAAGTTCCCAAAATCTGTTGTAGTTTGATTGTAGTGCGATGAAATGGCAGAAATAGGAGCATCATGTTTTTCATAGCGGTTATTTATTCCAGAACCGTAACCATAGCGGAAGGCTGAAAAAAGAAATGCTGTACATAAATACATACATATGTGTGTGTATATATAAATCAGGGACCGTAACGGTTACAAGTTTTATTTTTAAAATTTCTTTTTAATCATTATTTCTTGAGTTTTATTTTTCGCTTAGAAAATAAAAGTTATTTCGTAAGTTTTATTTATTCCTCAGAAAATAAAATAGTTTTATTTATTTTTCAGTAAATAAAAATTATTTTTTGAGTTTTATATTTTGCTTAGAAAATAACAGTTACTTTTTGAATTTTACTTTTTTGCTTAAAAAAAGTAATTTTTAAACTGCATAAAATATAAGGAAAATTAATTTAATCTAACAAATAATAGTTTTTGCAAGAACTTTTATTTATTTATTTTTGCTAAAACTCTTATTTGTTAATTTAAATAAATTTTTTATATATTTTATTCAGTTTAAAAATTACTTTATAAAAAATATACCTTTAAGAAATTTATTATTTGACATATTGTCATAATTTTATTTTAAATGAAATTTATTTGCTGTTGTTTAAGCATTGTCTATATGCAGCATTTCATTGGTGTAGAGTTGTGTCGGTCCGGAACGACCTAGTTCCATTTAACGATTCCCTAAATAGAACTGCACGGACCGATCCAAACGTTCCTTTTTTATCGTTCCTCGTTCCGCAATTGCACACCGTCTTGAGGAGTAATTAATTTGCTTTGACAAACCTTCAAGACCACACATTTGCTTCGTTCACTTATTTGTGTACACTTTTTTGCATAGAGAATGATTTATTTATTTATGTTTATGATAGATTTTATTATTTAAAAAAATTTATTGCTTTTTGTCGGCTATTGTTTTTTTTACAAATATTTTACCAAAACAAAGAATAATTTTATTATTATTATTATGTCAGAAAATGAAAACAACCCGTGAAAAATGTTTGTTGACGTTTTTAGGAGCGACGGAGACATTCTCTCGTTCCTCGTTCATTCACTGTCCAAAGAAAAAAACCGGAACGATGAACGAAAGGAACGACCTAGTTTCGTTAGTTTTTCTAATCGGTCGGAACGATTCCACAAAAGTAATGATTTTGTCCAACTCTACATTGCACAGTGGTTTGTGGCAAAAAAAAAAATGGAAATAGTTCAGTATCTTCGTAACTGCTGAAGCCAGTGACATGAACGTAGGGTTAGCGGAAATATTTTTCAGTCAACTGAAACAAAAGTTAATATTCAGACAATTGTTTCTTCAAGATTTTTTTACATTTTGTATCGTCTTGTGAATAAATTTTTGTATTTAGCATATTATAATTAAGAGATTTAAATGAATTTGGGTAGAAGTAAATGCAAAATTTCGAACTTAAATTTAGGCGGAACTGCGTACTAGGCTTTGAAAACTAGATTTGGGATTTTGTTTACTAATTGTAGTTTTTTTATACAAGCACCACTGAAGCATATAAGCGAGTTTTTTTTATAAGCACTGCCGATGCATATAAGCGAGTTTTTATAAATGCATTTCTCGCTTATAAGCACAAAAAGTCGTTCAAAATTTGAAATGCATATAACCGATAAATACTGGCCCAATTCACAATCTTGTGCAAATGGTCTTGCATCGTAGCATTTGCAAATTGGTATAGTATACTGATACTCGCCACTTAACAATTGTTAGTGGTGAGTATCAATATACTATACCATTTTGCAAATGCAACGATGCAAGACCATTTGCACAAGATTGTGAATTGGGCTACTGTAAAAAATTATTTGCAAGGTTTTGTATAAGTTCCAGAACCTACTATGCTGATTTTTTAAAATCATTTATATATTTGTAAATTCTCAAATGGTTTTTGAAAGTCTGTACATAAAAAGGGTTTGTAACTGTTCAAAATTGTGTTTGAAGTCTACTGACGATTTCGTAAAGCACCAATGAAATGCTGCATATAGACAATGCTTAAACTCCAGCAAATAAATTTCATCTAAAATTAAAAAAAACATCAAAAAGTAACTGTTATTTTCTAAGCAAAAAATACAACTCAAAAAATAATTTTTATTTTCTGAGGAATAAATAAAAATCAAAAAATAACTTTTATTTTTTGAGGAATAAATAAAAATCAAAAAATAAATTTTATTTACTGAGGAATAAATAAAACTCAGAAAATAATCGGTAAAGTTAAGATTTTTATTAAAACTTAAACAAATAAAAATTAATGCATCTAAAGGTAGTCCATGCAACAAGGACTACTTTTCCTTATGCAGGTAGCAATTTTTTAGTTTAAATTTGAAAAATAATCGTTATTTTCGGTCCCTGATATAAATATATCTGTAGATGGGAGATTAACTACACCAAGTCACATTTTGAAAATTTTACAGAAGATAGCAAAAACATGTTTAAAATCACAAGTAGTTCTACCTCTGTAGGATTAATAATTATTTTGTATAACTCTATTGTTATATTTTTATATCTAATTACGTCATATAATATTACCGTCACTTATTAAAAAGAACTTGGTGTCCTTTATCTCCTAGATGGTTTTGAGCTGTACTACCGTCTCTTGAAACACAGGACTTACTGGATTTTAGCTATCGATAGAGTAACGTTTTCAATTACATTTTTTTTAATTCAAAATTAAAAAAAAACATTTTGAAGTTCTTTCTTATCATATTTCGGTCTTACACAGAAAAAGCTAAATTTCATTTTCTGTAAAGGAATTCAATGAAATAGTAAATATTTTGTCTAGGAACGGACCTACAAACAAATTTGTAAATATAGACAAAAATATCTCAACAATTTCATTAAAAAAAAACGTGTTTTTCAGTGAACAAATTGTTTAAAATATTTACAAATTGTAAACAAAACAATTTACTAAATCAAACAAAAAGATTTATAAATTTATCTGACAATATTGTCAGTAAAAAAATTGGCAGTTCACACGATTGTCAGATGCAAAAATTGTCAGATCTGTTGTTTGGCGCTGCCATACTCAGAATATTTAACAGAAATTATCAATTATTTGTCATCTGTGCTTGTGTTAACTTTAAAAAATAAAAATATAAATTAGTATTAAACATAAAGAAGCAATTTTAACTATTTTAGCTGCAAAGTTTCTTTTATTTTCATTTTTCCCTAAAAAAAGATTTGTGCAGTCCTGCCAATATAAAGAAGTCTCTGACAATGACGCCATTGTCAGATGCAGAAACTTCGCACATCTTACAATTAAAATATGTCTGACAATAATCTGACAATGGTAACGCGATGTGTTCACACGATTGTGAGATGTCTGACAATTTTTTATCAGCAGGTAGTATTAAAATCGAAGTTTCATAAGAATCGATTGAGCAGAAGTAGATAAAAAGGCATGTGTATTTAATTTGTATGGGCGTGACCCCGTCCACTTTTCAAGGAGACCAAAATGGAAGTGCATCCTTTTAAAACCAAAAGTAATCATTCTTTGCTTAATTACAATTACATGTAATTTTAATTAAAATCTATTACAATCAGGTCTTATTTGTAATTGAAATATTTTCAATTACAACTAAATGTAATTATAATTGAAGGTTTTCAATTACTATTACATTTTGTATTTGTAATTGAAATTTGTTTCACTTACAATTACATTTTTGTAATTTTAATTGAAAAAATCTCAATTGCAATTACAAATAATTGTAATTGAAATTAAATGTAATTAAAATTGCCCAAGTCTGTTTGTATGTAGTTATTTATATTAAAAATAAAATTAAATTGAAAAAAATAGAACAGTGACTGGTCAATAGTTTTTTAAATTTAATATGTAAAATTATACACATACCCGAATAAGCATATCCATCTTCTCCACCTAAAACTAAATTATTTTTACCATTTGCTGGAAAATCCATACATGTAACAGAAATTGGTTTATGTATCTTGTCCGAGACATCTAACTGCAATTGCATTATATCGATTGGCATAGTCAGCATGTCCAAATTCCACGAGCAAAGTTTCCCATCAGACGATATGGAAATTATATTACGAGAGTCTTCCCAGCCAATTTCGCTTAAACAATATATAGGCTGTGTATGGGCTTTGTAATTAAATTTTGTACATTGCACTGGTATCGATGTTTTAACTCGATTGTCCCACAAAACAATTTGGCCTGAATAAGTCCCTCCCAATATCAAGTTGGGACTAAATTTCGTAAAACGCAAGCTAATTACCGAACTTTGACAGTGAAATACATGTTCTGGCGTTTGATTTTTCAAGTTTTGATTCCAAATAATCACATCTTCGCCTGTATCAATAGTTGATTCCTAAAATGTGTATATAAATTTCGCTAATCCATCAGCAGTTATGTATTTTATTTGTCTTCTGTACCTTATTTTTATAATACGAAGCCGCAATTTGATCTGGGCAATGTGGTGACCAGTCTATACAGGTAATGCAACGGCCTTTTATCAGACTTTCATTACAAAATACGCGATTTAAGTTAAGTGATGCTTTTGGACTTATATCATTTTTTATGCAACCATCAACTTCGCCAATATAATCAATGCATATATTTTTATTGTTGCGTAACACTCTTTCCATTGACAGACTCATATTTTTAAGGGATTTTTGAAAATTCTTCGATAAAATCATTTCTTCACATTGATATCCTAAAATTTCCAATAAAAAAAAATTAAAAGTGCATACACATAAAAAAAAAATTGTTTCATATTAGCATAAATTTACTTTTCTTTTTTTCTTTTAAATGATTCGAAGGATTTTCTCTGTCAATTGGTGTTAATGCCGGAGGTATATCCATAACTTTTGGCAGGCCAGGACTTAGAATGCCGGGTGGTAAATTTGATGAAAAGTTACAAAACAGAGTTAAGGGTGCCGCCAAGTCATCATATTGATACTCTCTATCCTCATAATCATAATTCTTTGGTTCTTAAATATTTAAATATATTATTATCTAGTCTAATATGTATATAAAAACTAATATTTGTTTATTCATATTCTATGCGCGGTCAAATCGCACCATACCAGCCAAACTGTGTACATTTCGATGCGCTGAATCCGAATCTGAGGTCAGTTTGACTCGTTACCCCTCAAATTTCGAGTGAATTGCGAAAAACTTTTAAAAATAACGATAAACGTATGTTTTTCGCAATTTACTCGAAATTTGACGAGTAACGATCCAAACGGACCACAGATTCGCATTCAGCGCGTTGAAATACATGTAGGTAGGTGGTTCTGGTCAAATAACCAGCCCATTTTTTGTTGTTATACTTTCCTTGCAGGAAATGTCGATAGTAAAATTTTACTGATTCACAATTGACTTTGTCACCAGTACTACTGACTAATTGTACCCAGACAATGTTCTGTGCTATAGACATTTAACATGTGCTTGTCATTGAGATTCCATATCGTATAATAAAAGTCCTTATTGTACAATAAAAGTCAAATCCCTTTGACTTTTATTGTACAATAAGGAAAATTGTGTAATATGGTGGCAACATTGTTCAGTGTTATATTTACTTTTTCACTGTCAGGAGAATTGGGCAATATTTTCTTTAAAAATATCGTGACATTTATTGCATAGTATAGGTAAGAACGACAATAATATGTACAATAACATATGCAATAATATTGTATAATGGATGGGTCGCTTAACATATGATTGGGCAACATTTTTAAATGCTCACCTGATTTTTAAGAAATGTTGCATATTTGACGTTTAGAAAAGAACACTAGTTTATTTATTTCAGAAACAATAACAAAACCAGCTGTTAATGTAGTGCTGCACTAATGCCCCTTTAATTGAAATGAGTGTTGAATATGTAACATTTTTTTCTTTTTAAGGGCAACATCATAAGAAAAGAACGCTTTATAATTTTAATATAACACATATTTTTCAGAAAAGAACATAAAAAAATGTAAAAGGCAGAATAAATGCAGCATATTACTCAGAAGAGAAAACGCCATTAGTCTCAGTTATCTTCTTTCATTTAAAAATAAGCTTGTTAACTATGTATATATGTACATATTAATGTACCTACCAATATTTTGAATATACAGTCGCGAAATATCGGTTTGAGTATGTTTCGAATAGGTTGATGTCTCTTTGGGTGGAATTTCCATAATTTGCAAAGTGGAATATTTTAAATTTAACGTCCTGTTGGTCGGTCTAATGTTGAAGCAAAAGAATTAATAAATTTTCTTTTATGTAGCTATTATTATTATTATTATTATTATTATTATTATTATTGATTTCTACCTTATTTCGCCTTCATTTATTTGTAGATTTAATACTAAAGTCTGTGGAATTTTATTATCTTTATTAAATGCATTTATTTCCTGCTGAATTTCATCTATATTTCTGTAAAAATATGAAATTAAATATGTATGTGTGTATATGTTTTAAATATGTAATTTACGAATCAGTTAGTTTTGCAGCTTTCTCACGAATTTCTTTATTTAAGCGAACTTCTTCCGAATTTTCTAGGGTTGCATTCTCACGTTTTCGTTTTTCAAGTTGCAATAATTCTCTTTCTTTACGCATTTTTTCTAATTTCGCCTTTCTAAGAATTATTTGGTTTTCGTATTTGGTACTACATTTATTACCGTTAGGATTGTCCATGATAAAAAGTTTTAAGAATTGATTTAAAAATTTTGAATTGGAAATGTTGGGCCACACATAGCCAGCCAGCCACTTACTGAAAATGCAAACACTAGAGTTTAATAATTTAATTGAACGTAGTAAAAACATTTGACTCATGTGTTTGATTTAAATTGAGGTGATCGGTAAAAATAAATTTTATAAATAGTCTTGGTTGATTTTGTTTCGCATGACGTGAATTATGCATAGTTTGTGTTTGGTGTCTGTAATCGTTAAAAAGTTGATTTCTTAAATGGACGCTTTACTCCTCTATTCGTCCATGTAAAATCTATATATATATATATATATATATATATATATATATATATATATATATATATATATATATATATATATATATATATATATATATATATATATATATATATATATATATATATATATATATATATATATATATATATATATATATATATATATATATATATATATATATATATATATATATATATATATATATATATATATATATATATATATATATATATATATATATATATATATATATATATATATATATATATATATATATATAAGAAGTGTACACTTTGATGTCACCGCTAACTGCGGAAACGGGTAGAGCGATTTCAGGGTTGGTTGGGGATGGTCTGTAGATGGTTTATGTGAAGTTTGCACGAAATCGGCTTAGTGGTTCTGCAGATATGGCATTTAGATTTTCCTATATATTCCCATACAAATATCAACAAAATTACCTGCGTAAAATCGGTAACTTTATATCTTCGAAACTTAGTAAGGTAGACATAAAATTCCAAAAGCATTATAATTAGATAAAATAATGAGTGGATAGGTGTTTGGTACTTTTATGAAATTTGTACATTTAGGGGCCGAAAGGGTAAATATATAATTTTGGTACTTTTTTGTTAACCGTTTACCTCTTAAACTAATGAAGATAGACATTAAATTTGAAATGCATTCTTATCTGCTTACGAAGTCCTCAAACACATTTTGGTATTTTTTTGAAATTCAAATACATAAAGGGTAAAATTGGTAGCTCTTTTGGCACATTTTTCCATACAACTATTTTTTATGCACATTGATATACATACATACTTAATGCATATGATTGTATATATTCACTAAGAAGGGATTTTTTAAAATTTAAATTCTAAGGGGATTAAATGGGATAAAAACTGGTAAAATCGGTAACTTTATATCTCAGAATCTAAGTAAGGTAGACATAAAATTCCAAAAGCATCATGATAAGATAGAAAAATGAGCGGACAGTTGTTTGCTACTTTTTTAAAATTTGTACATTTAGGGTAGAGGTGGAAAACTATCGATGGCACTATCGATAATATCGATATTTAATTTTTTTATGACTATCGATGGTTTTATTCGTCAACCGATTATTATTTCAAAACAATCGATATTTTTTGCCGCTATCGATAGTAAATGGTCCACTACTATTGTTGTGCTAGACATGTTTTTCAACGATCGTCCGTTAGTTAAATTGGATTTAAAAATCATTGAACTCACGACATTTTTCATATATTGAAATGTTGCAAGGATTTTAGTTTTGTTATTTATTGTACTAAGAAATAAAGTTCTGTTTTGTTTCAGAACCGGTTTTATTTAGCATTTTTACACACATGTTTAGTGCTTTCTCTAAGAAGTATAAAACTTTGATAGTATCACGATAGTATCGTCGATATATCGATAGTTTTTCTAACTTTTGATAGTTTAGAATCGATATATCGATATATTTTTTCAAAGTATTGAAAATTTTCGATAGTGACACTATCGATAGTTTTCCACCTCGAATTTAGGGGCCGAAGAAGTGTACAAATATAATTTTGGTACTTTTTGGTTAATCCGTTTATCTCCTAATATAACAAATATAGAAATGAAATTTAAAATGTTTTCTTCTCTCCTTTAGAAGCCCTCAAATGCACTTGGTAATTTTTAGATGTTTGTATATATAAAGCGTAAAATTAGGAGCTCTTTTTGGTACTTATTTTTCTGCACAAGTATTTGTTATGTACTTTGAATGAATATTTTGAATAGAAAACAATTTTGTATGTAGGTTTCTTTTTCGATGCACGGATCCACTAGGACGGGATTTTAAGAAATTCAAAAGCTAAGTGGCAAAAAGGGGTAAAGCGAGTAAATTCGGTAACCTCGGATCTAACTAAGGTATACACCAAATATCAAAAGCATCATCATAAGAACAAAAAACAAGCCGACATGTTTTTGCTACTTTTTTGAAATTTGTATATTTAGTGACCGAAAAAGGGTAAAGTTCACAAAAAACCACAAAATTCGTCCGAAAAAATTCTTAAACAAAAACATTAAAAAATATAATGTTGGGCAAACTTTTTGAAACTCATAGTTTTATCGTTTATACATACTTATAAAAAGGGTTTATAGCAAAAGAATTCACTAAAAAGTAGTTCTTCATCATCTGAGAACCCAAAAATAGTTAAAGTTCAACCGATTACGCATCAAATATTTCTAAATGTAGGGCTACCGACTAGGGATGGGCAAGTGAAAAAAATATATCGACATATATCGATATATTTTTAAATATCGATCGACATCGATATATATCAAATAAAATATCGATTTATCGAAATATCGATATTTTTCCACAATCATAATTCATGCGTAGTCCCCAAATTTTTTTTAAATTAAAAGACCAAAAGTACCTTTCTTATAAATATTTAAGATGGAAAGAGTTAATTTCCAAGATCCTTACTGTTCCACCAAAATTTCATGGAACATACATCAACAAAATTACAATCAAAGAATGATAATTTTTCGAATAAGCAAAATATTATAAATAAAACAAAAGATTTTGTTAGTAATATTCTATTTGGTGAAGACTGTGCCGAAATGTTTTTAAAAATTGCACGAAAAACAAAACCAAAGCTAAAAAATATCGAATTTGATACTGTCGATATATTTGGAAAAAATATCGATATATCGAAATTAAAATTATCGACGATATATATCGATATATTTTTAAGAAAATATCGATATATCGATATTTTACCCATCCCTACTACCGACTTTAAATAAACTTTCATTGTTCGGTTAAAATGTCTTTTTATTTGTTACTAAAATAAAGATTTTGAATTCTTGCTTATAGCTATGTACATATATTATTTCGGGCCTATTTACACAACACCATCGATACTTTAAACACATATTATTAATTCAACGTCTTAAAATAACATACAATATTCCTCATGGACTGTATTATTTACAACATAAGCTGGACATCCAATGCCAATTATTTCCCGTCCGTGTCCGGGAAAAAGAGGACAGTGTCCGGGATTAAGAGGACGGATAACAACCCTACCCATACAAAGCAATTATTAATTTTCCTATATCTGAAGAATAACAAAAAACGAGGAGGAGAGGAGACTTACACCCCCCACACAAAGAAATTTTTAATTAGTCTAGCCTCACCCGATGTGCTTTGTTACCCCATTGTTGTGAAGATAAAGGAAAATTAAAGCATAATTATTTTTACCCCGTGTCCTCTCTCCAATTCCACCAGGAAATTGCTTACAATCGAAATTTATTCTCAGTATAACCAAAATCAAATTAATAGTTTCGCCATTTCAGTTTTTTTATTAGTTATTTTGAGAACTGCGTTTTTTTTAATGTACATTTCTTTAATTTATTTCGTTGGGATGGGTGTGGAGAAGCTCACCGGGTCGGCTAGTTATTATTATAAGTATTCATGACCTATTCATGGGTTAATTTTTCATATTAAGGGGTCTGGACACGGTCAAACTGCTTGACAAGCATGTTAATAGTATAAGTGAAAATGTCTTAGTATGTGTGACATAGACGACGCTTGATGGAAAATCTACTTGGTTTTGATTTATCGTCAAGCACACGTACACGAATTTGACATCAAGCATTTTAAAGAATTCTTTTGCTTCTCCTGTACAATTATTTCAATGTAACTTAGGGCTTTTATGAATTCATATGACGATACAATAAAATATTAGTTAAAACGATTTTCTTCCAAATTTTTTTTGCTATATTACAGACTGATCTATAGGGTTAGTAAATTTGAGATTATGAATTTTTTGACAAATTCAGTTTTATTAACTCCAATATGAAGTATCAGTTGTTTGTCAGTTGGTGCCAACTCTACACTTTTGTGGTAGATCTATCTCTTTTGGGTATCTGACTCAACTCTACCACTTTTTTAGATTTTCAAAAATAATGCTAAAGTAATGTTTGCCGATTTTTTAAACTAAATTGAACAAATCAACATTTGATTCAGAGAATTTTGTGTTTGCATTGAAAAATTAACTTTTTCTGTGTAGTAGTGTATCTGCTTATCATACAGACGATATACAGTTCAACCTCTGCGGAAGCAAAATGGATTTTTTTTACATTGTGTTCATGTTTGCGAAAACAAAGTTTTAAGCCCGTAACAAAATAGTTGTGCAGTGGCCTGCAGACTTGTGTAATTTACGAACGAACTCGTTCAATTGAACTATTTCATCAATTGAACTAAGGAAACTAGTTCAAGTTTTCACTAGTTCAATTGAATTATGAAACAATGAAATATACCATTCCATGTGAGCAAATGTACACTCTAAAACACTTTTGTTGAAAATAGTAGGTCGATAATAGTAGGCAACACCTTACTCATTATTATCGATCTAAAATTAGACACGCATTCTTTTTGTTGATTTTCGAACAAAATATGTTTACTTAAACAAATAAAAAATTAGCGGCGACCTCTTGGGTGATAGTCTGACGTACCTACCTTTCACCCATAGGCATATTATACTTTTTCTGCCATTTTATCCACTTGAACTAAATATGTATGTTTAATTTGTGAAGTCAAATTAGACAAATTATGTTTTTTTTTATTGAAAATACCTACAAAATCAATGCAATTTTAGACAACGAGAAATTTTCAACACAAATTTAGACAATATATGTATGATCCTAAATTTTAAGTAATGTTTTTGAGTGTACATATGAAATCAGTCATGTATGTATGTATCGGATGAAATAATATAGTATGTACATACTTACATATGTACTTAGGTGGCATCCAGCGGTGCCAACTCTACCACTTTTGTGGTAGATCTACCTCTTTTGGGTATCTGACTCAACTCTACCACTTTCCGAAGAAAATCTACCACTTTTTTAGTTTTTCAAAAATAATGCTAAGTTATAGTTACCCGCATTTTTTTTTTTAACTAATCCAAGCTAGAAGTTTAACTAAAATCTGTTTTTAACAATGCATGTAAACAACGCTGCGTTGATTACATTATTTAAAACATGCTTCTACCACAAATTGTTCCTTTACTGGACCAGTTTGCGAGAAAATTGCTCGTTCTACCACATACATACATAGTAGTGCGATTGTTGAAAGTTAATTAGTGAAAAACTGTTTGTAGAATCAAACTATACTGATACTCCGCAAGGATTATCAGCGCTAGCGCTGGGCAACGTACACCTGCAGAGAAACATTACAATTTATTGAATTTAAATATGAGAATAATAAAAATATATGCTACATATACATATATGTGTTTCTTCGCCGCTTTTGATAAAATCCGCGGTTTTCAGTTTGAAAAAAATTACCGGATTTAGAAAATCGATTTGAGAATAATTTTAAGAGTAAAGTCCTAAAAATTTACGGAATATAAAAAAATCGATTCGACAAAAATTTAAAAAAAATAAAACTTTTCGACTCTCTCGAACGAATCAAATCCTTTTAAATGAAATTTTCAGCAATCGACGTAGCTTTTATGGTTAAGATCTAATTAATTTTCGAAAATTTCTCGAAGTCTAGAAAGTCGAAACGGTTTATCTTTATGCGATATCTAAGTTAAGCTAAAATCTTTAGAATTTTTATGATCAGCTAAGCCGCTAAAAAGTTATGGGTTAGGCCGACTTCTTAAAATTCATTGCAGTGATGCGATTTTACATTGTTTACAACAAAGCACATATGTCTTTGCACGACTGCAATGCATATTGGCGATTAAGAAGTCGGCCTTGTTTACATATGTACTTACTTACACACATATATATGGACATCATCCTAAAAATAATACGAATAACTTACCACAGGGGCCTCAAAAAGTCGAGATATAGTGGAAACTCGATTTTCGAAATTTGGTGTAAAATCAGCAACTTTGTTAATTGCAGGGAGTTCAAAAGCAGTCATTAAGAATAATAAACCTAGTTAGCTGTTGAATTCCAATAAATGTATAACTGTAGTATCCATTAAAAATTAATTTGGATTTGAAATGTATTTAAGAAAAATCTGTATAAAAATTCAATCCTCAATTGTGTAAACCAAACCACGTCACAAAAGTGAAATTTGTGAAAAAATTTTTTGTGTTTTGCATTCAAATTTTAAAAATTTAGAATTTCTATGCGTTTATTCAGTGAAGAATTTGTATGAAAAAGAAACTTGGAACTTTTTCAATTTTGTTTTTGCTATCAATATAAATTTCAGTTTTAAAATACATTTCGAACCTAAATTATTTTTTTAATGAAAGCGGTGTAGGTATGTAGTATATATATTTATTATAATTTTGTTTCAGTAAATATATTCATGAGACTGTGGGGGTTATTATGTATTTCGATTCGAAAGAAAGCATTTTCGAAACACAACGTATAAGGTATACAAACAAATATGAATGATTTTCTTTTCGAATCGAAAAATAATCACCTTGATTAGCATAAATTTTCAGTTTAAGTGTTATATTTTCTTCTTCATACAATACTTTTATTTTATATATTTATTTGAATTTTTAAAGGAGAAATTTCATTTCATTTCACTTCCAATAATTTTTGAAGATAACTACAATATTTTTTGACCGTTTCAATTTTTCTGTGTTTAATTAATATCATATTAAAGATTTGTGTTTAGAAAATACAATTGAAGTTGTTATATAATACCATACAAGAAAAGACTGTTTACAAAATAAGGTTTTTTAATTTTCCTTTGGATAAATGTACAAAAAGAGTTAATAAGAACTAAAATTGTTTAACAATTTATTAATAATTTTTAGGTATTTTATTAAAGGGAAGAAATTTTTATTTTCAATAAACTTATAATACTTAAAAGAGGAATAATAAAATAAAAGTAATAAAATAATAAAAAGGGGCAAATTTTAAAATGATATAAATAAGATCGAAACCAAATCGGAGGAAATAGCTAAGAATTTAAAAACAGTGAATTACAAGAAAAAGAAAGGAAACTAATAATGCTTAGTTGTAAAATTGCGATTTAAAACAACTTTAATAAGTCTTTTTTTAAAGCTGTATATAACTATAATTCATGCTTTGTTCGTTTTTTTTATATTTTGTTTATATATGTTTTGTAAGTTTCCATATTTTCTTAAACTTCATCACTTTGATTAATTTTGAGCTCATTTAGAGTAGCATTAAATCTAGACCATTCATCCCGTGATGGTTGTGCCAAATGCTCTGCCACATCGTAGATGTACAAATGGCCATCGTCGTCACCAATAGTGACATGCTGGCCATTTGGCATCCATGATACGCGATTCAAAGCTGGAGCACCATCAACTACAACTGATACTGTGGGTACTTCGGTGTCTTGATTAAGATTCCATAAATCAAGACGACCGCTACCATCGACAGCAGCAAAGAGGGACGGATGAGTGGGAGACCAGGCTACATCCATTACATAATCAGAATTATCTTCAAAAGAGTACAAAGGTTTGGTATCTTTTAAGGACCACAACTTAATGGTCCAATCGATGGAAGATGTAAGGAACAAATGGCCAAAATCGGGGGAGGATTGGTTGTAGTGTGTTGAGATCCCAGTAACAGGACCAACATGTTTTTCAAATGTTTCATTGACTCCAGAACGTAGACCGTGGCGGGATGCTGTAAAGTATAATGTAAAATCTATATACATACATATTTTTATTTATCAATATTCAACTTACCCGAATAAACATAACCATCTTCACTGCCCATAACTAAACTATTTATCTCGTTGGCCGGAAATGCCATACAAGTAATGGCTATGGCCTTCTTCTGACTCTGTTGCAATTCTAAAGTATCTTGCGGTTGTGACAACATATCCAAACTCCACGAACATAATTTGCCATCGGAAGAAACTGAGATGACGTTATGGGCATTTTGTGTACCAACCATTTGTAGACAATAAACGGGATGTGTATGAGCTGCAGCTGAAAGAGGCGTACGTTGGATGGGTGTACGTTTTTGCACACGATTATCCCACAATACAACTTGACCGGAATAAGTGCCACCCAAAATAAGATTTGGATTAAACTTGGCAAAACAAGTAGACATAACAGCACTTTGACAATGAAATACATCTTCTGGAGTGGTTTTTTTGAATTTTGTATTCCAAACCATGACAACGCCATCCGGTTCATTAGGGCTTTCCTGAAAACAAAAATATAACTTAATAAATTTGCTCCCCTCCCCAAATACCTCTCAACTATTCAATTACCTCGTTATTATGATAGGAAGCCACAACCAATTCAGGGAAATGTGTGGACCAATCCATACATGTAATGCATCGATTTTTTGACCATCGATCATCATAGAAAATCCGATTTAAAGAGAGACGTGCATGTGATTTTTCATCATTTGCCTCCTCATTGTCACCGCCACCAATATAATCCAAGTAGATGTCAACATTTTCCGATATAGCTCTCTCCATAATGCGGCCTGCACGTAATACAAACCTTTGGAAGTCTTCCGATAAGATGATCGTTTGCTTTTGTTCTTCGGACAGTTCCTTAACTAAAATAACAATTTTATAAATCAAAAAAGATTTTGTTAACGCAAATAAACTGTTTAAACAAACTTACTCTCTTTCTTTTCCTCTTGCTCTTTTTTCTGTTCCATAGGCGTAATTGCTGGTGCTACATCCTTCACTGTTGGCAGACCATGTGTTAAATAGCCGGGTGGCAATTTTGAAGTAAATCCATCCAAGTGTGGTAGAGAACTCTCTTCGTCATCTCCTTGGGCATCAAAAGCAAGCACTGTTTAATGTATAAAAACTAACACAGCTAAAGGAACATGACAATCGACAGAACAGGAACAAATTCTACTACTTTTATTACTTTTTTGTTTCGTTTTTGTGTTTTTTCAATTAATATTCTTATAATAATAATTAACATACATCATACATATTTGTTAGAATTAATAACTTTTCGTTTCGTTTTAATTATCTTGACATTAACAAGTTATTTTCCACGTTAGAATTAGAAGTACGAGTAAGTTAAGTGAGTGGGTGAATGAGTGCATTCTGTTTTAGTAACAAAAGCATTTTCACATTTTCAATAAAAGCCAGGTGTTGTAAAAGTTATGTAATTATGTATTAATAAAAGTGCTCTCGTATTTCGTTGTTGTTATACAACTTATAGCGTCATAGTATAGTTTGTGCTGTTTAATGGAATGAAATGTTAACGCATCCAACTGTTGTTCGGTTTTACATGGAATTACCCATATATAATATATTACACAGGTATCCCTAATATAAAGCATTATATAAGTTCCGCAAAAGTCTCGTGTTGTGTGAAACCGCGTTATACAAGGAAAAAGAATGGAACAAAAAAGAGAAACGACGTTTTAATATTTTCGAGAAATCACCGAATTAAATTGTATACATAATGGACACTAACAAGTCATTTTGACGTTTTGTTTTTACTAAATATATTTCGTGTCTGTCATGAGTTTCACATCCGTCTGAAAGTAAATCTTTTCCGAATATTTTTGTGTCCTGACATTCACTTTCGAACAATTTTTTTTAGTTTTACTTACTTCCGAACGCATAAAGCTAGTGAAAGCAAATATAATTATTTTTTTACCCATAAAAAATACATGTAATTAAAAAAAATTCTGTTTGTTATAATTTTGATAATTTTGAAAAATATAAAAATATGTGGTTTGGTGACACCACCTGAGATTCGAAAATTTTCACTCTAATTGAATTAGTTCGAAAGTCATGACAGACACGATTATTTAAACTTTGGCTGAGAAGTAAGTGATTTATTTCGTATTTCGTTCATACCTCGACACACAACATAAAATAATGTAAGAGAAATCGTGTTAGAGTAAAACCGCGATGGGGGAAACGGTGTTATAAGAGGGATACCTGTACTGCAGTTGAACATTGGTTTTTATTTTATATGTATATAAACCATACATCAATGACGTTCATGTTCGATCGATTTTAAGCGGTAAATATTTTTGGCCAGCTGGATGAAAAAATACTCCTTTGTGCGTCGCCATAACTAAAAAAATAGATTTACAGAAAACGAGTTTAAAGTGTTCAATTTACACTAAAGTTTTTCACGGGATTTCGCGAGACGAGAATTCCGCTAAATTTTCAATCCCGAATTTCCGGGAAATTATTGCGGGAATTCTCGGGAATTTTTCCGCATTAATATATTATACAATCTGATAAAATTGCTCAATAACCTTGACGTTTTTAATAAAATTTAGAATTTATAACCAAATGATTGGACAATTACAGTTTTATAGCCACCTTTTTGATTATACAAGAGATGCATAAGACGAAAGTGAAAACGATAATGATTGATATTTTACAAGATAAAGAACGTAATATTATGAAGCTCTCAAAGGGAACATCGAGTTTAACTAAAAAACAACCGATAAAAAATAAAAGAGTATTCATAACAACTGTTTTAAGCTTTGCTAGCACGACCTACATTCCCTGAAAAGAATTGAAAATACCTATTCGTATAAATTCTTAAATGCATTACCGGCTTAGTAATGTTTATTATCAGGTGTCCATGCGATGAAGTTTTCATTTAATATTTTCAGTTCATTTATTTATTTACATATCTATTACATTAATCGAGACATATATAAGGTTAACGTAGTAGTACTGCAAGATATTAATTTATCAATTTAAAATTATGAATTTTAAAACGATGCAGACAATCTCAAATTATCGACCAGGAAATAAAATACAGACAATAATAAAAAATTCTGGAAATAAACTCTTAAAACATATTGGAAAAATTATTGCAAATTCATTGTGATATACATACATACTCGTATATCCAAAGCGAAAATTATGAGCGCATTGGATATATATTCCGTGTTAAGTTGTTTCATTTTTAAAATCGATTTTGATATCGAACTACATAAAATCGAAATTTATTTCTGTCGTCTTATATTTGTTTTACTACTCTACTAAAGTACAAAAAATATGTTACCCTAAATTGTTATTATTTTTCAATAATTTGTTCTGAGCGGAAATCCCGGGAAATTTGAAAAAAATTCCCGATTTCCCGGGAAATAAAGAAGTCCGGGAAAAGTAAATCTCTAATTTACACACAACTTAAAAGAAAAAGAAATTTTCATTCTTCTCTCAAGAGCTGAATTTACAAGATATTCCATGTGAAATTTTTACAGTACATATATGAAGATCGATATGACGAAACAATTCCGCATTATTAGATCAAAAATCAATTTGTTTTCGAGTTATGACGACGTTGCAGCAAACGAGTGATATGTTGATGCGAGCCTTTACCGCAATAAAGTCTTAACATTTAAAAAATTAATTTTTTTTATTTAAAATTGCTTTAAATCGATATAGAGCATTAATATTCGTACATATTTTTTGATCAAACGCAACTGTAAATTAATTTACTTAAAATTTTTTATTTTATTTGATTCATTTCATTAGTAGCTAGTTGCAAATTTTATTGGTAAAGCAGTACAATTTTATTTATAAAGCAGTACAAACTATCGAACTTGAATGACAGTCAAAAATGCATCTCTTGAATGATTGTGCGGACTGACTAAACTATCATTCATATTCAAAAATAAAACCATCGTTCAATAAAAAAAAGCTTAATTAAAAAATGTGTGCGAGTGAAAAAAGAAACAAATGGGCCAGGCGCTGGTCTGTTAGAAGAAAAATAACGTTACATGTGCGTCTTATGGTATATCCCATTTAGACTGCAGCCAAATTACGGACAAAACCAACTTGAAATTAAGTAATTTTTCCTATACATTTTGTTATATGAGGCATTATTCGTGAAGCGCACAACCCAATTTTTTTTGCCTAAATTCTTTGATTTTTGGCACAACTATATATACTTCTAGTAGATATGAATGTGTAGGGAAAATATTTTTTTGTATGATGTTTATTTGTCCAATTTAGGGGGTGCCACAAAGTGTTGCCGTTTGTGAAGCTTTGTTTTTTTTAAATTATTGTTTCGAATTTGAAAACAATAAAGTAAAAAAATCATTATAAGTGATTCTTATAGAAAATCGTCAGATCGGAAATCGGCAGAATCGGAAATCGGCAGAATCGGAAATGACCAATTGAAATTTTTCTAACTCTGACATGTTTAATTTTTTACCATTATACTATAAAAGTTTGATGAAGGGTTATCCATAAGTTTAAAAGTTGAGTGAGTGATCATTTTGAATACAAATTTTTCTAAATTTGTCCCATTCTTTTTTAATTTATTTTTAAATTCGAAATTAGTCTAGCGAAATTAGTCTAAGCGAAACGGGAAGTGACCAATACAATTCGAAATTAGCCTAAGGTTTCCTCATTAGACTGTAAGTTTTAAAATGGGAATACACAAAGGTGGATGTACATAGCACGCATTAACGTTAACGCGGCAACGCGTTTGATGCTTTTTCAACTTTAGAAACTTTAAAATCGGCAAGTTACACATCACGCGTTAGAGGCATTTTTCTTATAAAACTTCTAGCCTTTGCTGGTTGGTTTTTGGATTTTCTTTTTTACGTTTTATGTTTCTTCTTTAAGTTTTAATTTTTAATAGTTTTATTTGCATTGCACAAAGATGCACAAAAAAGATGACTACATTTTCATCTGACAGCACTAGCTGTCAGAACGCACTTAACGCGAGAAAAAATTTAAAGTTGATGAACTTTTTGCGGCACACACGTTGCAAACGTATTTGTGTAACTTGCTTTATGTAAACACAATATTTCAACTTTTCTGACGCGCGCAACGCGTGTTATGTAACTGCACCTTAAGTTTATAAAAGTTATCCAAATTTATATACATGCATATCGCCTTGTTTATGTTGTAGGCTGACTTTATACTCTGTACAAAAAACTTATTCATAAAATTTTAACGACTGATTCTGATAGATGGCACAAAAAATGTATACGTCCATCGGCGTTTTGAAAGTTTACATCTGGGATTCATTTTAGGGGGAGTTAAGCCCCCCTCCTTACTTTTTGCACATTGCTCTAGAGAATCGGAATAAGTAAGATATCGTGTAATCCTTACGTTTAAGGTATAAGGTATGTACTCCACGAAAAATATTTTATGGAGTATTTTTTAACGCTCTAGCGATTCGTTGTTTGGGTCTTTTTTGACCCTTTCTTAAAGAGCGGCAAAAAAACTCGCCTTCGACGGCGATATAGCGGCCTGAAATGTAATACTCCGGATAAAATGTAGATGTAAAAAATTAAACGTTGAAGTTAGAAAAATTTTAATTTTCAAAGAAGTGTTAATGAAAACAGTAATTATAGTAGAAAAAATTAGCTTTTATTCAAGCGTTAAAAGTTAGTGAATTTCACTACTGGGGCTGGATTCCGCAACGATGAATTTTTTACCAGTGAACACTTAAAAACAAAAAATTCACCGCACTTTTTCCAGTGAAAAAATTTAGTCTCTAATGTTCACTAGAACTGTCAAAATAATACATTCTCACCGTTGCGGGTGCACAAATCAAAAGTGAACACCGAAATTGGTGAACACTTTAAAATTCATCGTTGCCGAATCTGGCCCCTGGTGAGCAAGTGAGTATGAATTGCGTAAAATAATTCCTGCAAAAATAAAACTAACTCCAAAACAGAGATATTGACGGACAGACTGATAAGTCCAAATTAAAAATTTTTGAAAAACGGGACCAACAACCTGGCATTATGTGAAAGCACTAAAAGTTGTCTAAATCATTCAATAAAAAGCGGAGTTCTGAAGGAACAAACATGAAAAAATAAAATCAAACGAATTGATAACTTTCTCTCTTTTTGAAGTCTGTTAAAAAATCAGTAAGTGTGAATAAATTAAATTTGTTGTCTTGACAGATGGTTTTTTGTTCACACTATCAATCAACAACCACCATGAACTGCAAAACTGTGAACTGAGTGATAAAAGTTAGTAGCCACAAAAAAAAAACTGACAATTATGTTCGATAGTGTGCACCGCTTTTAATACATCTACGGCAAATTCAATGGAGCCAGGCGTTATTTTTTTCGAAATTTGCTATTTTTGTGCTTTTGGGATAATTTAAATTTAACAAATTTTATTAAATATTCGCAACACTATTAACAAGTGCTGTAATTTTTTTTTTCTAAAATGAGAAAAAAGTTTTTCAATTAATTTCGTAATTAATCAAATTGCTCCTGTAATGATAAACAAAATTTTTAAGAATTCAAAATATGAGTTGTGGTAATTGAATATACAATATTCGTCATTGGTTGAACTTTAACAACAAAATGAATTTTTAATTGAAATGAATTTTAGTTTATGTTACATGTTAAATAAATAAACGTTTAAACACACATAGATGTTATTTGATTCGCTGTTTATTTTTTAAGGAATGCGTGCATAAGTGTTAAGAAAAGAATATACAAAATGAATTTTTAAAGTAAATTGGAATCATGTATTTAGTCTTAACTGTATGGGTTTTAATCCAAAGAAATTTTATTAATTATTTAGGCTTTAGTTCGTTCAATTGGATTTTTCAATGAAATTATTTTTATTGAGAAAGGGCAGAGTTCTTCTTTTACATCTCAGCCACCACACAGCCTCCAAAATCAAGCAGACAAATGACCAACTTTAAACCAATTTCCAAACTTACTTAAACTCTTTTGGTAGGCTAGAAATGTTCAACATTTGGTTCTTGTCTTAGCCAATCACTACTTGTACTTTTGTCCTTTCTGATAACCTAGTGAAAGCCGAACTAAAGCCTAAATAATTAAAATTGTAAAATAACGAAAATTATAATGAAAATTGTATATAAAAACAATCTGGAATATTAGTGCAAAAAATATATATAAATTATTATAATGAAAATACATCACACAGATTTAGATAAATTTCAATGATTTTTCTTTCACTTCAAGTGCCATGTCCTTTTGATTAATACATACTATGTATGTAAAAATTAAGAAATTAATTAAAATGTGTTTTTTTTTTAATAAAACTTTTTTTGATCAAAATGTTTTGGTTGAGCCAAGCATTTAAATAAAAATTAGTTAAGATTTATAAGACCTTAAATAAATTGAAACCTAATGATACAATCATCAATCGGGTATGTTCTGAATCCACATAAAAATAAAATCCGGGACTGCAAGTAGTAATTAAACGCTTTTTACATCTGAACTAAATCCAAAAACACAAGCGGCGAAAATAGGAAAAAAAATAATCAACTGAGCTGTCTTGGTCACCTGTTTTGAATTCGCTTTGCGCTTAGCTTTAAGCTGCCCACACACGAGTGATTTGTGCGAGTGATTTGTTCGCGTACCAAATCTCCACTAACGACGAACAAATCACAATAAACTTAAACGTCAACAAGTACAGATGAATTGCGAAGCGGATGTTGCAATTGTTCTTTTGGCTATTTATTTATTTTTGTATATTATTTATATTTATCGCTTTTACTTTGTGCAATTACATTTTCTTTTCTAAATTCTATGAAAAATTGCTTTAGTAGTATACAAAAATAAAAAAAAACATTCAAATGTTCGCGCACAAGCCCACGAACACATCGCACAAATCAGAAGAAATTCAAATTTTTCAATTACTTGTGATTTGTGCGCGCACGGCCCCATTAACGAGTAACAAGACGTAGAGCACGAACAAATCACACGCACAAATCACTCGTGTGTGGGCACCTTAAGGTAGTACCAAGGCGAATTAATTTTACAGGTGGTGGTAATAATACGACAAACACAATATCAATTCGCCTGGTTGGCCGTATATATCAAAAAGAGAAGACGAAAATTTATTTCAAATGTACTTTTAACAACCGTGATTACAATTCGTATGTCTTAAATAAATACCTTCTTTTGTTTATTGCCACATAAAAGTGTCTATGCCTTGCTAATCATTTAAAAACACACGATTAAAATACAATTGACAGATACAGCAAACGCGGCGAAATAGTCATATGTGCTTTCAACACAACTTGTATTATTGGATCATGGGTAGTACATAATGCCCATTACTCTACGTCTCCACCTAACTTGAAATGCTGTTGTTACTTGAAGTTATGACTGCGTTGTTAAAACATTTGCACTAACAACTATGTTATAACCTAATAAAAGCATTAACTTGAGCGGTCTACACTTAACATTAACATTAACTTGAAGTTAATGTTAAGTTAGGTGTAGACTGCAAATTAATGAGGTTGTGTTTAAAGCAAATTTTATTATTTCGTCGCAGTTGCTTCGACCTGTATCAAATGTCTTTAATTATGTGCTTTCAAATGATTAGAGTGGCATTGAAAGCTTAACTTTGGATTTTTATAACAGACCAGTCGGATTATTGTTACACTTATGGCGTTTTCTATTCTGGAAAAAATTTAAATTTTTTTTTTAGTTTTTATCAAAATATAGCAATTTATCATTCCTTTAAAGCAAAAATTTACCTTCGTTAGAGATGATACAATAATTTCTAATAACTTCACTCACTTCCTCGAAAAATCATTATATTGCAAATTTTCATTAAAAAGTGCAAACAATGCAACATTTTTTTGTAGAAAAGAAAACGCCATTAGTCTTGGACTGATATGGTGAACATATACAAATTTTGAAAAAATTAATAGCGTTTAACTGTATTTTGTGGTGCTGGAAGAGGATAAGCAATCCATAGAGATTGCAGCAAATATACATATGTGCGCTGAATCGGATCCGCTATCGTTAATAGCTGTTTTACACTATCTCACAAACCGTTCGACTTCTGTAGAAAATGCAACCCTGATCTAATGACTTTATGGAAAGTTTTAAAAAAGTAATAACACATTGTTTTAGGGAGACAAAGTAAAAATAATACAGATTTAAGTACGTTTGTCTCTAAATCAAATGTTCTTTAAGCTGTTTTTAGACTATTATGCAAACTGTTTGACTTCTGCACAAAATTGCTTTTTTAAAACTTTCCATAAACTCATTAGATCAGGGTTGCATTTTTTACAGAAGTCGAACCGCTTGTGAGATAGTGTAAAACAGCTATAACGGAGACAAAGTAAAAATAATACAGATTTAAGTACGTTTGTCTCTAAATCAAATGTTCTTTAAGCTGTTTTTAGACTATTATACAAGCTGTTCGACTTCTGCACAAAATGCTACCCTGATATAATGTGTTGTTATTGCTTTTTTAAAACTTTCCATAAACTCATTAGATCAGGGTTGCATTTTCTACAGAAGTCGAACGGCTTGTGTGATAGTGTAAAACAGCTATTACAGATTACATAGTACGAGTATTACAGGTTGAACAAAGATGGATTCCGATACCTGCTGGGAGTGTTAGAGAAAATTTTGGCTGTTAGTGGTAATTTCTTCGCTGGCACTTTAGCTGGCGATCCCTTCCATCAGACAATTGATTTGCTCTTTATTAACACTTGCGATTTTTTCTTAAATTAAAAAATTTTAACTCAATATAGTCCTACCTTAAGTACAAATTACAAACTATATGTTCCCTTCTCGTTCACATTGGTACTTGTTGAGAATTTATTTTGTAAAAAAATTCGAGGGAGTAAACATTGGCGATGCCAAATTTGTTTAGGTTTTTGAATTCGTTCCCAAAAACTTTGTTATGGGAAACATTTACGATAGGAAATCCGAAAACTTTGTAGTTTTTTCATGGGAATAGTTGTTATTCGCGATAGGGGTGATTGCAAAATTAGCGAATTCTCTAATCAACTATTGACTTCAAAAATACGCTAGGTTAAATTATCCTGGTCTTGTACTTCATTTCTACTACTTTTTAATAGTTATTTATCTTTAAGATCCTAACAAAAAGTATTGGGTTTCTAGAAGCAGTAAACAAAATTTAGTGCTTTCCAGATGCGCTGTTTTGAAGGGCTTCCGAGGGTGCGCAAAAATAAGGCAGATCTTTTAACACAAAACAAATTTGTGGAATTTTTCTTTATATGATAAACAGCTGCTTTTTTGTGAAAATTATATATAATTTTATGACAACAAGAACAATAATTTTATTGCAAAAACTGAAAATGTATTTAGGTACAACTAATATTAAAATTAACTAAATCTCTATTTAAATAGAAAGATAAAAACTGATAAAAATTTTAAATAATTAATTTTTCAACGTAATTTTCCACATGTGTCAAGAATCAATGACAATACTCGTACAATAATGTTTTACTTGTCTGACCACCTAAAACGTGCTTTTTCAGCCCCTAATTGTGTAAATCACGTTACAAAAAAAAAATTACATATACAAAGTTTACAAAAACTAAATTTCAAATATTTTATAAATTTGTTTTATTTTTCATAAAAATTTTGAAAGGTAAAGCAACGCTTGAATTTTTATGCATTTGTTTGGTGAAGAATTTGAATTAAAAACGAAAACAATTAAAAAAAATTTTTCAAAATTGTTTTTGCTTTAATATAAATTTCATTGCGGTGATGTGATTTACACAATTAGGGCCTTACCCACATATTCATAAATGATTAGTAAAGTTAATGTGTGCATTAAAACCGATTTTCCCATATAAAATTCGTACAGTAAACCAACATTAAGTTTCATAAATTTTATGAATATGGGGGTTAGTGTTTATCTATATGTAATATATTATTTTTGCTAAAAATTAAAGCTATTTTTGAAATAAAAATGTAATTTGCGGATTTCGGAATATTAAAAAATACTACTTTGTATTTAAAAAACAAAAATTATTAGAAAAAAGTAAAAACTTTAAAAGTTTCAAAAAAATTCTAACCAAACTTTTATTAAACAAAAAAAAAAATGTAAATGTGTGAACAGGGATTTTGTAAATAAGTACAAGTAGACTGGGCAAAAAAAATCGACTTTTGGTTTTTCTTAAAAGTATATAGAAAATATTATTTGGGATGACAAAAAAGAATTATTGTCAGAATTTGAGCCCTTAATATTAATATTTAGAGGTCTATCATCGCAATTTTTAATTTTTTTTTGTATATGCAGGTTTTTGTCTTTTAACTCTAAAACCGTCGATCTAAACGGAATTGATCTGAACATATCTTGAAGGAAATTAAATGGTCCACGAAAAAAGTGCTAGTGAAATTTTTTGTCAGATGAACCGTTTCCTTATAACCATGCCCCCAACCTTGGTATGATTTTACAATTTAATTTTTAAACTTTGGAATTTTGTAATTCATGTAAAATTTGTTTCCGTAAAAAGGCTGATATATATTTTTAAAGGAAATTAAATTCTCTACAAAATAAGTTTCGTAACCACCCATGTGCTGATAAACGCGCGATTGTTAAATCACTTGCGAGTTTAAAATCGCAAATATCATTTTTGCATGTGCTGAGGCTCGCGCGCTCTGTTTATTTTTCGAAATAATCTTCGAAAAAGGTTCTTATATATACTCTTTTTTTTGAAACCATTGTAGCCAACACAGAATTTTTCAAATATTTTTAGTTTTGGCCTTACTTTTTTTTCTTGATATTTTACGTTTTATGCATCTGGCAACAATATTGGTTGACAAATGTGATAAGTAGGTGTCTAGAATACTGACGCGCATTATAAAATCGCCATTTTTTAAGTAAACAAAAGTAGCACAATAGTCGAAATAAAGCAGCATACTTTTTAATTTAGTATTTTGTATTAAAATTAATAGAAATTTTGTATTTTTTTAAATGATATTAAATAAAAACAGATTAAATATTACTGGGATTCTTTTATTTTTGCTATTTGATAAAAAATTTTTGTAATATGCACAAGTTCACTTAGAGTTCACTTTACTCTTTGCTTGCGAGTCGAAAACGTATTTATTTTGCGAAATGCGATTTTCAGCACATGGGCGAACATTTTCAGCTAAATTCACTCGTTCAAAAGTTATTCATACAGCCATGTCACAGAACGCCATTCCGATCGGAAGTGGTTTCAGTTCCGTGAGTTGCTTTTTCAAAAAACGAAAAACTAACATTTTCTTCGTAATCAAACCACTTTTAAATTTCAAAGCGGAATTGACAAAAACTTTTCTGCTAACTTCGTTTGCACTAAATACTTAAAAACGTGCATAATTTTAGGAGCGTCAAATAAATATTTCGTCATATACTTTCTATGCGAGATTTGTTTCTAAAAACAAACGCCTCAAAGTATAAAAACGTTATTCAGCCGTGTCACAGATTCCGTTCGTTGGTTCCGTAGTTGTCATTCCGAACAACTACATTTTTGGTACTTTAGATTCCGTTTATTTTGTATTTCGTTTTTACAATGATAAAGTTTTTATACCTTGAGGCGTTTGTTTACTCTTATTTTTATATGCAAAGCTCACATTGAGCTTTTCATTAACATGGAAAGCTCATGACGAAATATTTATTTGACGCTCCCAAAAATATGCACGTTTTTTAGTATTTACTGCAAATGAAGTCAGTAGAAAAGTGTTTTTCAATTCCACTTTGAAATTTAAAAGTAGTTTGATTACGAAGAAAATTTTCGTTTTTCATTTTCTAAAGAATCAGCTTACGGAATTGAAACCACTTCCGATAGGAATGGTATTCTGTGACATGGCTGATTATTGTAAAATCGAAATACAAAATAAATGGAATCTAAAGCACCAAATATGAACTTTTTCGGAATGACAACTGCGGAATCAAAACGGAATCTGTACACGGCTGATAGTTAAAGTTTTGTTTTTACTTTAACAATGAATAACTTTTGAACTTTAAGAATATTTATTGGCTTTTTTCGGAAACTAATTTTTACATGAATTAAAAAAAAATACCAAAGTTTAAAAATCAAATTGTATAAGAAAACGGTTCATTTGATAACAAATTTCACTAGGACCTTTTTCGCCGAGCATTTAATTTCCTTCAAGATATGTTCAGGTCAATTTCGGTTGGGTCGATGGTTTGGGAGTTAAAAGCCAAAAACTTGCATAGACAAAAAAATATCAAAAATTGCGTTGATAGACCTCTAAATATTACTATTAAGGGATCAAATTCTGACAACAATTCTTTTTTGTCATCCCAAATAAATATTATTCGATATACTTTTAAGAAAAACCAAACTCGATTTTTTTTGCATACATATGCGTACTAAACATAGAGTTTGTATGTAGTTTCAAAAGTAGTTAGAACGCAGAACATACCCAAATAAATGTTTGAAAAAATGTGAAAAGAAATATTGATAGCCAATTGTACAGAAACTTAACTTTATAGACCATAAATAACAAATTGCTCTTTGTGGTGCAGTGCAATTTGAAAGCCAATATTTTTATAGTAATTTTATGTTTAAAATTTACCTTTCAACTTCAAAAATAGTATTTCAAATTAAATGTAACGTTTTTGTATGTATAAAAGAATTTCTCCACCCAATTTTTTTAATTTCAACAAATTACTGTTGATGTTTATTTTTTTAAAGCTCGTCAATAGTATTGTATTTAAAAAATATAATATGTCTTCTGTTATTATAAAATAATTATTCTTTACAATGTACTTAAAAAATACAATTTGTAGTGCTAAGAAAATTTTGCTTTTTTACGGATGCAGTGGCGGTGAAGCGGTGGAACATAAGGAATTATATAGATTTATGAAACTCATATGCCGACCATGGAATACAAATTAGGAACATTTAATTTTTTTTTTTATAAAAATCCAAAAGGTTAAAATATGAAATAAAATGATTTTCAGCCTGTCCCACAATGTCGACAAGAAATTTTCTTTCTCATATTTACATTGAAAACAATAATAAAAAACTAAAATTGGTTTTTGTTTTCAATATAAATATGAGAAAGAAATTTTCTTGTCGACAGTCGACATTGTGGGAGAGGCAGTTTGTTTTTGTTTTCCTTCGAAATTACATGTTATACAAGTATGAAACACTTAAATAACTTTTCATGAGTAAAAAAGAAAAGAAAAAAAAGTAACTAAATAAAAAAACGTTACTTATGTACTTATAAAATACTTAATACTAATATTTTGCTTTCGAAGTTATTCTTAATTTATAAACATTCTTATTGAAATAAATAAAAGAAAAACATAACCTTAGTTATCTTTTAGATCAGAGTTGTTCGTTTAAAATTTGGACGGAGTTTCATAATTTTTGATTTAATTTTTTTGTTCTACTTCTTGTAAATGTTCGAAAGACAAAACATCCCGATTATGTGGCCTTTTTGCTATAACTTTGTGCACAATTTTTATGAAGTTATTTCTCCATTATGTGTCTTTTTTTTAAACTAAAAGCATTTCGCTTCAAATTTCAAGATACGCAATGACATTTTCTTTAGTTCTTTAGATATCTAAATTTTTGTTGAAAGGTTTTTCATTTTGGTAAAAATAAGAGTAAAATCGTCCAAACAAATTTCAATGAAATGCCGAAACTTAAATTTCTATAATAGAAATAGCTAATTTGCAGAAAGATCGTCACAACTTTAAAAACAATAAGTATACTCACGATGGTAAAAGAAAACCGATGTTTTTACATATTATTATGTGTTTGTAAAAAAAAAATGAAAATTCAAACAAAAACAAAAAAACAATCTGAAGAGCTTAGTAAAGTAGCCGTATAAGCCACACGATGACAAAACTTGGTTTTATGAGTTCATTTTATTGCTTAATAATACCGTAGTTTTCTATAGTAAAATATTATTATTGGTAGTATAATCATGTCACTTTTTCACAAAATTATATTTTGTGAATTTTCTCAAAAACATTCTAAGCCACATTATCTCTTTCTAACTCTTTTGACAATGGATTTTAATTCAAATAAAAGCGATTTTTGAGATTTTTATGATAATTCTGTTAAATATTCTAACATAGAGGTCTTCACAACAAACAATAGATCTATTAACAATCTTGTGTCATTTCCACAAAAAATTTACAATATTTTTATGCTAAAAGAGTGCAAGCCACATTAATGTTAAAATAGTTTGGAAAATCCAAAAGTGCACGCCTCATACATAATCTCATTTAGACCGTGAAATTAAATAGGCTTCTATTCCTAATTACACAGACAAACGGACGTCCAAGACAGAACTTTTTTAAACAGTTTTTTAATTACTTTAAATAATAAAAATGACATTAAAAATGTCATGAGTGCTAAAAATAGTATTTTTTTTCTTAATATGTGTGTGTATATATTTTTTACAAGTGCAATATATGATAATAATAAGAGCCATTTTAAGTTTTAAAAATCAGTAGTTTCGCGTGAAGTGGGAGTAGAACCCACATCAACGCTTCGCTTATGAAGCGTGCAATATCATACCGCGATAGTTTCTGATATTAATTCTTTAACCCTATTCATAGTCTCACATTAGTTATGGAAACGAGGCACAGCACATATGTACATAATTATCATGAAGCATTTTGATGTGTAGCCGAAGCGCTCCAATTTAATAGAGAGAATAGAGATGAGCATTAGGGTGGGGCGAAAAAAAATGTTTCCTCCACTCGATTTGTAATAGTGAATTTATGTTGTCTTATTAGATCAATTAGAAACCTGTAATGCATAATATATTCATACCTACGAGGGCGGATTGATATTGAAGCTACCTAAGTAGGAAAAAAATTTTTTTTTTCAAAAACAATTTATTTCTCAACATAGTCTCCTTTTAGCTCAATACACGATATAGACGATTTTGGGAACCCCTCAAAATACGCTTTAGTTTCGGTAATCACTAGGGATGTAACGATACGCCGTTTTGCCGATCCGATACCGATATTTAAAATTAAATATCGCCGATACCGATTCCGATACCGATACGAATATTGAAATTGAGTTCAAGTTTAGATTAACAAAACTCAAGTGCAATTTTTTATTATACAAAATTACATTATAAGAGAGAATATTTAAAATTGATAAAACATTGGAAGTAATTTTTAAGGAGCTACATTTTCTTTGCATCCAAAAAAATCTTTATTAAAAATATGCGATAATTAGTAGAAAAGTAAGAAAAAATTTTTAATTCCTTTATAAAAAATACTCGCCATGCTTTTTAAAAAATCGATTTTTTTAAAGGACATTTATCAACTAATATTCTTTTAAATAACTTAATAGTTTATTTATTAAAAGACTTCTAAGTTTATATATATTCACTTAAATTTACATGAAAACACAGTTCTGTGTTTAAATTCGCATAAAAAAATTGTGAAAATGGGTAATTTTTTATCCTTTTTCCTAGAGGAAAAATCATTATAGAATACCGAAAAAGAAATTTGTCCTAGCATCGCTTTCAATTCGATGATTGGTAATCGAAAAACATAACTTCTTGCAATGGCAAGGATATGTAAAACTAATTAGAAATTATCCAAATTTGCAATACTTCCAGATCGCGAATTCTACATTTTCATGTCTTCTTTGGAGTATCTCTTTTTTTGCTGGAATAAGATTTAAAAAACAACGACTTGAATTTGAATTCATGGTAAAACTAACAACAAAAAAAATAATAATTTTGTTTACAAAATAACAGCATAAAATATTATTAATTTTTAAAATTGATATTAATAAGATTTAAAAAATAACGAAGTGAATAAAATCATGGTAAAATCGAACAAAAATAAATTATTTATTAAAAAAAACTGAAAAAAATTTTTAAAAGTATCGTAGTATCGGACAGTAAAATATCGCCGATACCGATGTATCGGAAAATCTGAAGTATCGCCGATATATCGGTATCGGTATCGGTATTCATTACATCCCTAGTAATCACTTCTTCGTTTGAGATGAATCTTTTTCCTGCGAGCCATTTTTTCAAGTTTGGAAACAGGAAAAAGTCCCTAGGAGCTAAATCTGGACTATAAGGTGGATGATCAACCGATTCGAAATGTATTTCACGTAATTTTAGCATCGTATATAATGCTGTGTGAACCAGTGTTTTTGTTCGACACTGAGCAAACGTGGCACCCATTTTGCCGATAGCTTTTTCATATGCAATGTTCATGCAAAATGTTGAACACACGTTCATATGATATGTTTACCATTTCAACCATCTCACGCAACTTCACTCGGCGGTCATTCATAACGATATCGAGGATTTTCTTGATATTTTCTTCAGTAACCACCTCTTTTGGCCTTCCTGTGATGGTATTGTTGCAGTGCTTGTTCTGCCGCGTTTAAATTCAGCAATCCAATATTTTACCATATAATCTGACGGAGCAGACTCACCGTAATGTTTATCGAGCTTTTCTTTTGTCTCTTTCGCCGTTTTCCCTTTCAAATAATAGTGTTTAATCACTGCACGAAATTCACTTTTTTCCATTTTTCAAGAAACACTAAAGTTGCTTACTTCAAACGACTACAACAAATAAACTAATCGATGAATTTGGATGAAATTTTAACAGCTGACGTTTGACAGATCGCAATTTCTGTTTGTGCTGCCATTTAGCACTAGGTAGCTTCAATATCAATCCGCCCTCGTATGTTATGGGAATAAGTTGTTTGGGAGCAAACCTATATTCCCATTCCCAACAAATCGGTATCGCGAATTTTTTGTCCGTTCTTTATAAATGATTTGTGTACTTGTAAAAAAAAATTATACACACAAAGAGATTGCATCGAAGATGCGATGAATCGAATCCGCTATAGTTAACGGAGGAGACAAAGTAAAACTAATACAGATTTAAGTGTGTTTGTGTCTAAATCAAATGTTCTTTACAGATTCCAGGGATATTACAGGTTGAATAAAGATGGATTCCGATACCTGTTGAGCGTTTTGGAGGCAAATGGTTTGTGTGTTAATATACTCAAAACCAAAAATACAACTTTTGACAACAAATGCCAATGCTGCCCGATTTACTAGAGCAAATTAGCGGTTTGTAGTGCCACCAGACTATTATTTATATTAAATGTGCGTTTAAAGCCCAAATGCAACAGAATTAAAAAAGTCGTTCACGATCTACTATAATATGCACAGCAAATTTATAAAATGCAAATTTGCACAATCACCATCGTGAATGAAAACCCTTATTGTTTTAAATCTAAAGGAATAATAAAGCTTACTTGCATTTATGATCGTGGGTAAACAAATACTCACGATCCAATCTCTAGTAAAACAAAGAAACTAACCCCCATATTCATAAAATTTAAAATGAGTTTGAAATGTATTTTATTTCAAAGTTTTCATAGAAAATTTTCCTAAAACAGATTTCAAATACATTTTATTTTTTTATGAATATGGGGATAAATGTTTAGACAGACCATAATATTGCATTTACACACCAGAGTGAAATCTAGTAGATTTCAATTCAAACTTTTTTTTTAAATCTGTATCGTTTATACCAACCTTTTTTGAAATTTTTTAAAATTTAGTTAACAAATTCCATAGCGCCGGACTTCAGTATTTGATGCAAATGGTCTTGCATTTGCACTAGCAAATGCAAAATATCTTTGCTACGATCATTTGCATTAGAACTGAACTCCGCTCATATAAAAATATACCTTTCAAAAGCAAATACTTTATACTTTGTGCACACACCCAACAGCAAGTACACGGGCCTTTCAGCGGTTTATTTTTTTTAGTATAATATGAAAACTCCACAGTTGTATAACTGGTAGTTCCCATGTTTAACAAGATTTTGTCAAAATCTAGAGGGGAACTAGATTTTGTTTTGTATGGGAAATCTAATAAAAATGAATTAGATATTGCCCGCAATCTCGTTTCTGCTAGATTTCATTCAGGTGTAAATGCAGTTAAAATAAACGTGTTTAAAATTAGAAATGTTTAAAGATATACATATATGTTTCAAGTTGTGACTTTCTTTATGAAAATGAGCTATACAATAAATAAGGGGTGGATAAGAAAAATTATAAAAATATGTTTACAATTTCTGAACATTATTCCGATTTCTTTAACAATTTCAATTTGTATTTTAGTTTAATTGAATTTAATTATCTTAAAATATATGTATATGTTAGTTATTGCTTTTGAAGATTTAAGAGTTATTGACAGTTATTAAAAAATGAAAATACAAATTAATGCATGCTTTATTTTAAAACTATAAAAACACCGGAAGCATTCCTAAAATTAATTTACACATTATTTGTTCACCAACACCAACTTTCATAAAATTTATAATTTATGTAAAAAGAAAAGAAAGCCGTGGAAAAGATCACATGACATCTGGCAATGATGAGGATGTAATGATATTGCCTGCTGATATGATGGGTCAAAACAGCAGATCGTCCGCATACGGATTTGGAATGACTGGTAAGGAGGTTTAGGCGCGAAAGCTCTGAGGCCTACAAGGTAGATCAACTGAGGAAAAAGATTGCTCATGCATGGTGGCCGTACAGCGCACATTCGGACAGAATCAAAATATTTGGAACACTAATCAGGCATTTCTAAACGGATAGTTCTATCGGAATAAAATTTCACACGGACATACCAGAGGAGTATTTCTATCTATGTTTTATATATAAGCCCTCTTACTTGCTCAGGAGCGGAGCTATGAAGTCTCAAAATTTCTCAAATTTCCAAAACTTTGGTCCAAATTTGTTCGTTAGTTGCAATGATAATGCGATGCTTTGAGCAAGAGAAGCTGAACATAGCTTTGATACAAGAGCCGTGGATTGTCCAGAACAATATTAGGGGCCTGTTGCAGAGTACCGCCAATCTGTATTATACTCAGGGTGGAGGGAAAGTGAGGATATGTATCTTGGTGCGTCATGGAACAAAAACTGGAAAATGACGCATCTCTGCTCGCCATATCTTACGGTTGTAGTGATTGGCAGTGGTGCGGGAACATACCGTACGATGCACCAGATGTACCTCCTTCAACAGAACTACAGGATGTAAAGTTTTTTTTGTAGACAGAGGTATGTCTCTGATAATAGGCTGTGATGCTAAAGCACACAAAACTGTGTGGGTCAGAACAGATGATAACGACAGAGGACGAGAACTGCTAGAATTTGCGGGAAGGTATAATTCGCATGTACTGAACAGAGGTGTCACACCCTTCTTCGTGGATGCATGCAGGGCTGAGGTGATTGGCATCAGTCTGTGCTCAGTTCATATGCTTGGCAGATTTGAGAACTGGAGAGTTCGAAAAGGCTTGGCCTCTGACAGTAGCAGATGAAAAGGATCCAGTTCCATGGTGGAACGGAGAACTTGAATCCATGAAGAAAGACTTATTTCCCTGATAACTTTCAATTCAACTTGGTTGACTGTCTGGTAAAGTCTCAGCTTTTTTCTGACATTAGACATGTCGGCAAAAAATGTTGTCTAAAATTCCCTTAGAGTAATCGGCAGTTTTGTAGTACGACGTTTCTGCTCATTTTTTGAAATATTATCCGATTAATGGGCTTGATTGTGTAAGGCGTTGGCGTAAACGCCTTAGTCGTTTTTTGTAGTAGATTAAAGAATACGGTCTGAGTGTTGCTTTAATCTATCACAAAAAACGACAAAGGCGTTTACGCCAGCTCCTTAGATAATCAGGCCGTATATCAGACTAGTCTACACATTATCCCAAGGCAATTTAATTTCCTTTAAGGTATTTAACAAATAGTCTACACAATTTGTGATCTACGTCTTACGACTTTTAGCAATCATTTCTGCACATTGTCTGATTTTAGTTTTCGTTATAATTCTCATTTATCTCTTGAGAGTTTGTGCATAAATGTGCACGATTTTATAAATTAAAAATGTATGACACAAAAAGAGTCGCAGGTCTTTATCTTCCTAATAAATTGCTGATCATAACTCCGATTTTTCTCCGAGATTAATACGACAGGTCAGAAAAATTGGGAATTTTTAGAGACATTTTGTAGTAGACATTTTTCCGACATGTCGAAAATTCCTTCACAATTTCCCCAAAAAAATTCTTTAGAATTTTCTTAGACGTTGTGGCAACGTCTTTAGAATTTCCTTAGACAAAGAAATGTAATTTCTTGTCAATCACTCATATGATTTTCGGTATGTTTTCTGATTGACTTCGGATACGAATTCGCATTTTGTACAGATTTTCAGACCAAATTCTGCAAAAAAAATGTTTGCTAGATTTTGACAACAAAGAAGTTTAAAAACGTTTTGACAATTTCTCTTTTGGAGGAGACCACAAAAACTCGTTTGGAGCATAAAAACTATGGGAAGATATACTCTAGTAGAGTACCATCTAAAACTCTTTGAACATTGATGGAGACCATAAAAACTCCTAGAGACGATTCCAGGAGAAATGTAGGGTACAATCGTAAATTCAGTAATTGTGCAATAATCAAAGTCCTGCGATCGAAAACCATCACTTGACAATACATTTATTCGTCAAAAGTTTCTTTACGCAAACAATTCGCAATTCTGCCGCCGATTGCTGCAATTATGGCAACATTTTTATTAGTGTTGCAGTAGTTTGCATACCGGCTGCACAAATTTACTGCATTTACGAATTCATCCGTACTTCTTCCTACGTGGAGGTATAGGTCGTTTGTAGCAGAAAAACTATAGGACTATAGGAACATAACAACAAGTATAGTAGCACCCATGTAGAACTTATTATTGAATAATGGCGGAGATCAAAGTTACTCTAGGAGCCGATTTCAGGAGATACTTCTTCCTTCGGGGAGGTATAGGTGGGTGTAGATCTGGGAGGAGGGTCATATGATAGTACTCGTTTGAAAGCACATATACATTTGTATCTGAAACCTGCTGAATAAACCCTTTTGATATTATTTTTTGAATGATATTGGTGGAGACTACATCCCCCTTTTTCTCTTTCTACTTCCTGTGTGTAGCATGTGGTTCAAATGCAATCGTAAGGTTTTGTTGTTCTGACGCACAACATAGATCACTTCAGAGATTTTGTTTGAAAGGTGGCAGTCAAAATTTCAAAATCGATTACTTCTGTTCAATAAAAGGTGAAAAGCTCAATATTTCTTATTACTCGTACAAATATCTAAGAAAATTTTTGGTTTAAAAATGCTTCATACTTTAATATTTTACGAAATATATACACATGTGCAGACACTGAATATTAGGAAGGTTTAATATAAAAATTTCGAAAATGTTTTTAAGCAATTCAATAATAATCAAAATAAAAAATAAGAACATGAAAAATAACATTTACATAAGCATTAACACATGTAATTATGAATTTATAGATTACGAATGCAGTAAAAATAATAAGTCGAGAAAAAAAGAAATGACATTGTATGTAGATTTTTTCGAGAAAATTATATGAAGTGCATGTTAGAAGAGTTACCTTGGGTATCATTTATAATTTAAGTATTTAATATTGTATGTAGCCCTAAGTTTATAGTGTTACAAGTTAAAAGAATTTTGACGTTCCTATTTTGCTTCATGTCGATTCCGTCACTGTTTGCAAAAATTCAAAGAGTACCTACCTGTGAATTCATCTTCCCATTCTAAACCCGGATTAAGATTGTATTCATCTTGAAAAATAGAAAATTATAATCACATTTCGATTTTCATTTCATTTTAGTTTTTTGTAATCATTATTGTTTTCAATTAAGACAAAATAAGGTAAAAATGTAATAATTAATCCCCAAAAAGATCATTTGATTTAAATAAACAAAAAAATTTTTACAAAATTAAGAAAAAAAACTAGCTTTTTCTGGGAATTTTTGGAATATTTAAAACATGCAGTAGTGGGAATACACACCCTACATTTTGGAATGACTTGTGGTTAAAAATGTTTAAAGGTTAAACACAAACTCAACGTGTTTAAAAAACGTAAATAATAAAATAGTTAAAAACACGATAATGAATAGTTTTTTAAACTTAAAAAAAGTTATAATTTAACTTAAAACTATAAAAAATTATGTATGTAATTAAAAATACTAAAATAAAGATGATAACAATTTCAAAATTAATCACTTTCAGTGAAAATTGTGAAATTATTTGTTGTTTAACTGCTAAAACTTCTGTTTAAAACTAATAACGAAATTAAATTATTATGTTAATTTGTTCAATTGAAATAATAAAAAAAATGGGTGGAGAAAAATAAATCTTTGTTTGTGACGACTTCAAATGTTTTCTATACTTTATGCAATATTTTATATACAAAATAAAAAATATTTATATCAGGAGATTGAGTTTAAATTGTTAACGCATTTGAGGAGTTAACAACAATTAGAAGAAGAAAAAAATTAAAACGAAACAAAAACAATATACATAAACATTTTACTAAGATCTAAACAAATAAAACTAATAGAAACTAAAAGAAAACCAAAAGTAAAATTTACTATGTATAAAGCTAATGAACTACATACACATTGATAAACGAAAATTTTTAACAAACTTTATATGTATTGAAAAACAAACAAAAAAATCTACACAAATCTACAATCGATTACAATGAACACAATCAAACTTACCATAGTACTCCGAAGCATGAGCTAAAAATGTCGAACAGAAGAAAATAGATAATGTTCAATTAGTAAATAGATTAAGAAAAAAAAGTTATTACAAATAAATTGATTTCTCTATTTACTTTAATTTAATTAATTAAATATTGGAACAATAAACCAAAGGCTATTAATTAATGTTGGTGTAAGAGTCAAATAATTTTGTTATCTATTTGATTTTGATATAATATACTACAATAACTTCCAAATGTTCTAGCTGTAGCTTTATTCTAAAACAGTCATGTATACTAAAGTGGGTCGAAACATAACAATTTATTAGTGGGCCCACTAAAAATTAACTTCCACATTTTTTATGAGGATTTCCAAAAATATTTCGGGAATATTCTTAGAAAATGACAAAGTTTATATTCGTTGGGCCACTAAACTTTTTTTTCTTTTGTTGAAACGACCCACCTTAATGTATACTACATAGTTATGGGATCAGGGTAAGGTTTGTAAAAGAAGAGTATATTAAATAAATATTATAATGAAAAAAAATACTTGGTAAATTGATGTAGAGAAGAAATCTTTATATATAAAACGATTTTTATCTCGAGCCTTTGCTGCAATAGAGCAGTGGTGTCCAAATATACACTATCTTATTCTGTGTTTGAGCATGTGCTTCGCGGTTAAATAGATAGATAGGCTGTAAGTCTCACACACAGTGTACGTGTGTTGATGGTAAAAAACAGCGTATGCACGAGTGCACAGGAAATTGAGAGAATGGCCGCCACTGTAATATATCCATAACTTAAAAAGCTAGTTTTGAATTTACTAATAACATAATAATAACTTAATGGCAAAAGAAAATTTTATTCTTCTCTCAAGAGTTGCGTATACAAGATATTTGTATGAATTTTTTTTACGCAATATTAAGAACGATATGACGATTAACTCTGAATTATTCCTCCTTATTCTGTAACTATTTGTCAACGTCACATCAAGACAATATCAAAAATACGACACTTACATACTCGATGTGGACAACAATTGACTACTGCTGACAGTCTTTTACTATTCTCTAAAGCCTAGAAAATAGCAAGAGACTCTTAAAAGTAGTAAATTTCTGTCGACGTCGAGTACGCAAGTGTCCCATTTTTGATATTGTATTGACGTGACGTTTACAAATAGTTACAGAATAAGAGTGATTAACTCAAAAATCATTGTTTTTTGAGTTATGCCGACATGTACTTATTTATTGAGTATAATTCTTAAAAAAAACCCGACTACAGAACAGGCGTGGCACTGCCGACTTTTCCCAGTAAAAAACTTGCTTACTGGTAGGCAAAAGAGTATATGAGGATTTAAATCCTAACTACTTACAATTTGATAACTACTTATTTTTGTTTGAGAAGTTAAAAAAGGGGTACCCCTTACAAATGTATTTACCTGTCACAGCAATTAGGTCATTATTATTTGACTTACTTGAAGCTAAAAAATAAGTAGTTTTTTACACACATTATATTTTATTTATATTTTAGTGTACTCACTCAGACATTGTTTGCTCATAAGTTTAAGCGACAACAATTAGTTTTCACAAACACAAGTTGACTTAAAAACTGCTTGTCTATTTAATTTAGTAATACGTAACAACCAATAATAACTATTTTCAGATAATGAGAAAAATACGTACTAATTTTATTAAAAATTAAATAGTAGTTCTAATTTGAAGCATAGTAATAAGATAAATAAGTACCACTCATTACTTTGTAACCCATTAAAAAAGTACTACGGACTACAAAAATGACAAAAGTTTTTTTCTGGGTTCCAATCATAATGTTGTATTATCCCGGAAACTTAATGTGTGTGACTTTCTTAAGAATCGGTTAATTAAAAGTAGTTTAAAATTTGTTTTCATTTCGTTTGGGCGTGTTACTGGCCACTTTTATCATCATATGGTGTATTTTTACTGTGAAAAGTTTCATAAGTATCGGTTTATTAGAAGTAGTTCAAAAATAATATTTACTTTGCATGGGCATGGCACTGCCCCACAGATTTGCTTATGAGCCAAATCAATTTGCTTATGAGCCAAATCAAAACATAAAAGTTTTGTGTAACAAAGAATTGATATGAACAAAATAATACTAATTGAAACAAATAGTTTTTGATTATATCTTAGAAATAAGTGCTCAGGGCTTACAAAGCGGGCCATGTTTATCTAGTTCAAATTAAAAACATAAAATATGAATTATTTCTTTTACTTTTGATTTATTTTGATTATTTGTTATTTAGCCAATAAAGAATAAAAAAAAATAAGAAGATCCATGGTAATTTTTATTTCGCAATTGCAAAAAGTTACCGCAATTACTTTTTTTTATCACAATTTTTTCAAAAATACCGAAGTTTTATACACATTCTCTTCATATAACTAGCTATTGGTACAAGTGATAGCTGCCCTAATGTTTCAAAACCCTTTTCTTGAGCTAAGGGAAGGAAGTATACCCCCAAATGAAATTGAAATTATGGAAGAGATTTTGTCATGATCACATACTTTAAAAATACAAAAATTGAAAACATTTGTATATTGATATAAAAATTGTAGAAAAAAATCTGGCTATTTTTAAAAATCACCTAAGAAAGCAATTTTCGCAACTTGTACAAAATGCACATAACGTCCCTACCATGTCCAACTATCTAATATGCAATCTGTACTTTACAGAATAACGCAAAAACTAAACCTAAAAGTGCAAGTTTTAAAATATTTTAACATTTTGCAAGCAGGAGTGTCGTAAAAATTGGAGGACCAGTTGGACTAGTAGGGACGGACGATATGTAGAAGAATGACAAATAATAAATATTTCCAATTTGATATCTAAATTAAGTTTAAAGGAAGCCTGTTGGTTTATTGTTCTACTAAATTATGATAAATACTTAATAAAAAATGGCAAGCATTTTTGTTTCACATAATAAAATACAAAATACTTGTGCATTAAATTAAAACAAATCCGTATCTCTTAACAAAGACAATTATGTATTATATCGAAATAGAAGTTATATTTAACATAAAAAATCAAAGTTGTGTATTAGTATATTAAGTTTAAAATAACTCGTAACATTACCAGTACCTTTGCGTGGTCTCCACCAATCCTCCATATATCCTGACAGAGGTGAGGAGTGGCAAGAAAGAACTGTATTTGTTATTTTATTTCACTACGTTTTTCATTTTATTTCAAATAATATTTCATTAAGATAATATTGTTAGGAGGGAATTTTAAATAGAAATTTTAGCATTTAAAACAACATCTACATATAGACTTAATTTTATGACGTTATAAAACAAAATTTGTTAACATTATATAATGAAAAGTTTATACGCTTAAAAATATATGTATCTTCTTAAACTATTTGCCGGCGTTACATCAACCCGACTCGAAAAAATGAGGTATGTGATGGAAATCGTTCGATTTGATTATTTACCCCTTTTAGAGTGGATTTTTAGTACGAGATTAGAGATTAAATTATATTTAATGTCTGTATTTACTCTTTCAGTTGACTTTTTTCTTAATTTTTTGCTAGTTTAGGGTTAAATAAACTCTTAATGTTTTCAAGGCTTAGGCTGGGTTTTTGAGATCTTAGTTAAACTAGGTTTAGTTAATCTGAAAACAGATTTGTGCCGCCATTACCAAGTTTGTATAAAACAATTTTGACGGAACAGCTTAGTTTTGCTTAAAATGTTGGTCTTTAATGAAATAATATAAAAAATCAAATTTCGCCGGAAAAATCAGAGTTTCAGACTACGTTAAACTAAGTTTAGACTTAATCCACATCTCAAAAATCTACTTAGAATATTTTATTCGGATATTTTTTTTAATACAAAACAATAAAAAACGTAAATAAGTCATCTTTCAGCAGAGATTGTTTTTGAAATCGGCGCCGATTTAAATGGATCGATTTTCATCATATACCAGAACGTAAACTTGTTTAATCGTTGTCGACAACAAGGGATTAGACAATAGTAAGAGATGTTAACGATAAAGAGTAGAAAAGCAAATTTTTTTGTGTGGGGTTGACGTGACGTCGAATGACGGCGAATAACTTTCGATTTCTATAGTTGATATTTTTTATGGCCTGTGCCTCGTTTCTGTAACTTGTGAGAAGTTCTCACATCGAGAAAAAAATTAATAATTATATTTCTCACCCGATCTTTTGCAGGACGATTCATAGAATATTAGTTGAATTATTATGTGAATCACCCCGCAAACCTAATAAAAATACAAAAATATTATTAATATGATTATTTCGAACGTACATATTTGCTTTGTGAATCCAACTTGATTATTGGGCTATGATTCGTAACGTTATATTCAGAAAGAAATGGGCATGATTAATATTCCAAGGAACAAGGGAAAAATTAACATCAACTTAATTTTTCAACGTACACAGCAGAACAGAGTAGCGTCACTTTCGGAAGCCGCTACACTTCCATCGTCAGTGCTCACGTGTATTTTGCTTATCACCACTTTTCAGGTGGCTCTGTTGAATGTGATTTTAATTCTGATATATGTATACAACTTTTTTCGTGAAAATTGAATGAATTAAATCCACTCTCAACTGATATTAACTGCACTTTCCCGGCGTTGCCATCGGTTTATTTTTTCCCCATTTTTTTTTTGTTCTACTCAAGACAAACTTTTTTGGTTTGAAACAAAGAAATCGTGACTGTTTGAAGTTCAAACTTTAAGAAACCCGTTTTTCACTACATTTACCGTTATAAAATCACTTTAGGAAGTGACCTAGAAAAACCACAGGTATTTTCTTTCTCTATAGGCTACAACCAAATAGAATTGGTGCATGAGAACCCCTGAATAGTTTTAGCGTATCAGAGGAAATAATTTTATTTTATTTTCAAAGAATTATATTTAAACGTGAAGATACATTTTTTATTCCAACAAGATTAGCAAGCTTATTAACAACGTGATGTTTTCGAATATCACGACTCTCCTCATCACAGTGGATGTATTCACTATTCTTTGTACTATTTTACGGTGGTGTCACTTGTGTTTAGTCTTTAAACCAATTTTTACTCTATTCAACTTATTCAATACAATAAATATCAACTTTTTGGTGAAATGGATGTTGACCAAATCGTGGAAAGAATAGATACCACCTAAACTAATGAGATGTGGTGATCTCCGAAAATTTTATGATGTTCTACGCGTAATGAAAAATCAGTAATCAGTAGAGTTATTCACGTCACCAATTGCGAAAATGCGAAAGTGCGAAAAAGCAAAATTTTGCACTAGTTGGCGTGAGCATCTATTTGAGCAACAAGAATATATACAATAATGCAAAATGGCAGACGCCATTATTTTTTAGAGTTAGCTGTTAACACATCGACATTTCAATAACAAAAAAAACACGGTCAAAAATGTTTATTTATTCTTAAAAAATTACAAATCGAAGTGATAAATATTTTTTGATTAGTTCTTTAATTGATGCATCATTACATTTTTATCAAAACAAATAAAAAAATCCCGTTTGATTTGGCTTTTTGTACAGAAAAAACGTTTTTCTGCGGCTGACTTGTATAAATAGTTGCTCATTTTGGTACTTTTTTAAGTAAACACGTAATTTTGGCAACGTAAGGTTGGCAATACAATTGAACTGACGTTGAACACATGTTTTGTGCAAAATTTTGCACAGAATTTACGCACTTAGTCATGGGTAGTGCGAATTGCAAAATTCAGTGCGAAATTATTTTCTGTATAGTTGTTGTTATGTTTTCAAGAAAAACTTTGCACTTTCACAATTTCACAAGACTAAATTGGTGACGTGAATAACTCTAGTAAAATATTTTTACCACATAATACCGAAAGATACTTTTTAACAAATTATTCTTTTATAATTTTATAATACTTTACTTTCTTGACTTAAAATATACCTGTCTGTTCTGTAAATCGATTCGATTAAAAACACTCGATTTAGAGAAATTTAATACACTAATAGCAAAATTTTTGGAGATTTTTTTCAGTTTCATATTTTTTAGAGCTTTAATTATAATATCTGAAATTAATTTAATATATAATTTTAAATAAATTAATGGGTGCATTATTTATTTTTGGAAAACGAGAAATTTACTCGGATCCGGTTTACAGAACAGGGTCGATAAATTATGCTTTAAACAATATAAACATGCAAAACTTCGTCATACATAAGTTCAAATATTAAAATACTTATTAAAAAAAGATTTTATGTTTAATTTGTAATTAAATAAAAAATGATAGAATGTATGTGATATATTTTTATGTAACATCTTTAATCATTGACATAAAGTGTTTGTTCTGAATATATTGTTTTATTTTTGCAACCATCATTATAAGTGAAAAATTTTTGTAAAATATTTTCCAATCAGTTAGAAAAATTTCAACATTCATATAAGCAATCCCAAAAAGCGCAAATTTTATGCGGCAAAATTTTTCTTCCCAATCAAAACTATTAAAAAGTGTGTTCTCATAATATGTTAATTTTTTCGTAAATATAAAAACCAACGCTCTAGGCAGAAATCGAAGCTGCGATCGCCTGACTGGTAATCTAGTACACTGTCCATTAGTCTATGGTGCACCCTCTCATATAGAATATAGCCTTTGTAGTCCTTTTTAATAATTTCGGGTTTTTACATAATGGCATATTAAAAATATCTTGTTAATTAATTTGTCACATCGAAACGAAAAACTTTCATGTTTGTATACATAGAAAATACACTTGCAATGTTTGAAAATTATTTTCGAGTGAGACCTTCATTAGACATCAGGGTTTTCTTTTAATGAATATCGCGATATAACTCATTGCAAATACATATTGTAAAAATGTACTGAATCTAATAATTATTTCCTAGTCATTTTATTTTATTTAATTTCAATAATTTTGCAGAAAGATATATTGTATATTTTACTTTTAACAAAAAATATATATTTAATTAATAATTTTAACACATAGTTTAATTAGATTATAGAATCGGAATCTTTAAGAAAATGCTATGATATTGATTTATTACATTAGGCTGAGTTACAGAAAAAGGTTTTTTTGTTTGCTTTTTTGAAGTTAAAGCTCCACAACATTTTGGGAAAACACAAAAAAAAACAAACAAATATATTCACAGTATAAACAGGCAAGAAACACAATTTTCGCATCTTTATGTAAAGTCAGTTAGTGTTTTGTACGTATCGATCCTTAACCACGAGAAAATCGTATCCCTTAAAAAGTAAATTTTACAGAATTATTTTATTTTCTTTAAGTGCTTTCGCTTGATCCACTATAACTCAGTAATTTTTTTTATCTGATCAAAGCGAAAAAGCCACTATTCGACGCGTAGTATAGTAGTCTTTAAAACAAGATAGCAAATATATTAGTCGAACCTGCTTGCGACTCTGGATGGCGCTTTAAAGAGTAGTATACAACGAAAAATACAAATGCACCGTTATCTAGACAATGACCGAAATTAATTTTTTTTTCGTGTTTATCACATCCTAGTTACCCTAAAAAAATTAAAACCTTTCAAAAATTGAAGTTTGTAACGCAGTGTTATGGATGATTAAAGTAAAATGTTTACAACTTTCTTGTTTTCTTTGGCTTTATAACTTCGAAAAGGTTGTTCTTAAGTAAAAAATAGTATGAAACATTTTCGTGCGAAATTTTGTCAGCTTTAACTCTTTTATGTTGAAATTCTTGCTAAAAGTTATAGTTTCAGAGCTATGAACAAAAAACTAAAAAATGTCACTTTAAGCGGGCCCTCCTCCTCTAGCTCGCCCGCCAAACACCAGGACACTTTAGTTCATTTAAATATATTTACCAAGGAACAACCATGAAAATTTTTAAAACTCCGCGAATTATTTCCTTCGATTGGCCTCATTATGTCTAATCTGCATGGGCTAATACTTGTGTGATCGAGTAAAGTGTGTGTCAACAATCATCCTTTACATAAAAAATGCACAATAGATATAATACTATCTTAAAGCAAATACTTTTTTTTATAAAATTTTTATTGAAAAAAAAAAGAATTGTAATTCTTATTTTTATGGCGAAATAAATATATAATTGATTTACATCGAAGTAATGCTTTAGTATTGACTACCTACATACGACTGACTCGCTTTGGCTGCAGCGCTGCCCCTCAGCCACAGGGGCATCGCGACCTCATTTCTGGTTTAGCTCATATGCCAAAAAGTCGGAAGGAAGAAAAACGGCATATGTTTGAAAGAAAAATATACATTTTTGTAATGAATGCAGTTAGAAGTTAATATGTTATTGCTGAAAATAAAAAATCTTGTTTTGTGCAGCATTAGCCACTTTTTTATTTTATTTTTAAAAAGTAGCTTTTTGTGATGCATGTGTATACTAACTGCAGTCTATTGAATAAATTGTTATTGAGATGAAATTCCCTACTGTTTATTGAAAATAAGCGTATAAATATTATTATACGCTTATTTTCAATAAAGACCCAGCAAACAATTTTTGCCGATTTCGGTCCGAAGTCGGTCAGAAAGCCTGCACAAGATGCCGAATTCGTATCCGATATCGGTCAGAAAACGTACCGAAAATCATATAAGCGGTTGACAAGAAACCGGATCTCTTTGTCTGAGGAAATTCTAAAAACTATACCGAAATGTCTAACAGAATTCTGTACGAATTTCCTAAGAAAATTCTAAAGGAATTTTCGACATGTCTTGTAAATGTCTGACAAAACATCAGAAAAATTTCCGATTTATCTGATACGTTTTACGTCCTGGCGTATTAATATCAGAGAAAAGTCGGAGCTAAAATTAGAAATTTATCAGAAATGTCGTTTAAAATTCTCCATGCATTATTGGGCTGCTTATGGCAGCTTATCAGAAAACATTTACCCATTTTTTATAACTTTAAAAACTCAAATATTTGTGCGTATAAACTCAGATAAATGAGAATTATATCGAAAACTAAAATCAGACAATGTGCAGAAGTGAATGCTAAAAGTCATGACGTAGATCAGAAAATCTGCAGACTACTTTGCTAAATGCCTTAAAGGAAATTAAATTGCCTTCGGATAATGTGCAGACTATTCTGATATTAATCGGATAATATTTCAGACAATGTGCAGAAACGTCATACCAGAAAACTGCCTGCTGCTCCGCCAAATGTCTGAGGGAATTTTAGACAACTCGGCTGATTGTCTGCCAAAGCCTAAGATTTTTTCTGATGTTAGACATGTCGACCAAAATTGTTTCCTGGGGATATTTATAAATGCATACATGGAATAAAAACTAAATATTGATGAAACTTGGTATTTTACTTGATTTCAGTTTTTATTTTTTTTCATAAAAAAAAAATGTATCAAAATTGATGATATCGGGCACAATGAATGCTTGATATCTCAGAAATCAGAAAATTTTCGCGAAACAGGTTTCGGATCCTGAAAGAGGGTATTCAAAACATATATCGCCCATACCTAACTTAATTTTTTTAAAAATGGTCGGTGGGCCAAGACAGAATGAGGTCGCGATATGTAACCCACAACGATTTTGAAACTTCACGTATGATGGGAACAATCGTAAAAATCGAATTTCATCAAAAACACGAATCATGTTGTTTACGATTTTCTTGTAATTAAGGCTCAATATATTCATTCTGTTTCCGTATGAGCATGAATTTACCCAAACTTACTCAAAAGCTATCGGTTAAGTTTAGATAACTTTGTGCACGCAAAGGAACAGACTGATTGTTAGCATTATTTTCAAGTCACTTCGGTGCTATAAAAGGTCAATGAGCTTCAATGAGTTTTAAATAAAAAAAAAGCATTCCATATACAAAAATGTATTGTACTTTGAAAAAGGGGGAAGAAATTAGTAACAAAACTAAACAGTAAAAGTAAAAGCATAAAATACGTACCATCTCGCTCATGACCGCCACTACTATTGGTTTGAGTTTGTTTTGAATATGTAAGAGTTTCTGTTGGTGGAATGTTGGTAGTTTGAACATTATAAACACTCAAATTTAAAGGCTTTTTGCCAGCACTAAAAAAATAAAATAAGTTTGTTAAAAAATGCATTCAAAGAAATAAGGACAGAAATTACCTGGGTCCATTCATATTTGTTTGCAAACTAGCATCCGGTGTTTGAGTATTTGAATTATCAGAGTTTAATGAATTAACTGATGATAAAGATGTTAAAACTTCTGAAACAGGAGCAACACCTAATGATGATAGCATTTCATCTAAATCCCTGTGGAAGAAATTCAATAGTATTAAGTTTTTAGTATATTTTTATTACTATGTACTTTTTTTTTACATACTTTCTTTGATCTTTGTCGGCTCGCACAGATATTTCTTCCATATCTTTCATTTCCTTTTCGCGCCGACGTCTATCTTTTTCCTCGCGCAAAGCCGCCAAGCGTGCTTTTTTACGTTCTAATTCTGCTTTACGGTCCATTTTGTTTGAGTGTTTGGCTTTTCGTTTTGTGACAATAGGTGGTAATAAAAGTAGAATTAGCTTTATAGATTTTAATGAGACTTTAAAAGATGATATTGTAATCTGAAAATACAAAACAAGAGTAGAATAAGAAAATTTCTAAGAAATTCTTCGAAAAATCGCGAAAATTCGCGAAAAATTGCCAACATCAAAAAGATAACACAGTCAGATATTGATTAAAAATCGGTAAAGTTGTAAAAAATCCAAAAACTGGCAAAAAATAACTTGTATCGAGACAATAACGAAAATTGCAAATCGCTTGTTTGCAATTGTTCGCGTATTTTCGTTATTTTTGCGATAGAAGGGATTTTTTTCTGTCAGTTTTTTTGCCTATTTTGCAGTTTCACCGATTTTTAAGCAATATCTCTTTGGTGTTAGCAAGATTGTGCGATTTTAGTCATTTTCGCGATTTTTTCCGATCTTTTGGCATTCCTTACAACTATAGCGATGTTAAATAATTTTAGGGTTTGTTTACAATTGTTCATATTTTCGAAAAATTTCGCGAAAGAGGTGAGGTTTCACGATTTTTGGCTTCTAATGTTACTGTTTTATACAATTAATTATTTGTATGTGTAGATAGATAAGATTGAAAAAAAAAACAAAAATCTTATATAAAAGTCCCGAGAAGAACTAAAAAATAAAAATCTTCAGAACTGTTATTTAAAGACCTAGAAAATAAAAATCATGTATAAAGGGCTCAAGAAGACCTAAAAAATAAAAGCTTTCATAACTGTTATTTAACGACATAAAAAGTAAAAATCTTTCATAACTGTTATAAGACTAAAAATTTGTGCTCATTTTTAATTGTTATTCAGGGAGCACTTTTTTAAAAAGCTTGTAATAATAATTATTTGACGATTTTTTGTAAATATAGGTTATAACTGTTATGTCCCTGATTTCTAGTTTTCGACTAATAGGGATCAAATACTTTTTAAGAAAATAGCATATCTTGGAAAGGTTTAATTAATCCAAACGAACTTTATATTAGTGAATGATACACAAAGCAAACAATCTATTTTCGACTTTCCGATCAACCATTGCAAACGGAGCAAAGGAAATTAACCAAAGCTATCAAGTGTTTTTATTTTCTCCTCTAAAATAGCTAAAACTTGAGATACGCATCTTCTATATTAAGCCATCTTTCTTTCTAAGCTTCATTGTTTATCCGTTTTTATAATTTCGATTAATCGGTGCCAAAAATCGATTTCATTGTAAAGTTGCTAACGTAAAATCGACTACGAAAAATTGTTTTTCGGCTACAATCGAAATCGACTTACCATTCACTACATAGGCGCGTTAACTGATCGCTGCTCGTTTATAGCGAGCATCAACTTTTGGGATACCAGCACCCCTGGTTTCTGCAGGTAGTGCTAGGATGTAGAGTAGAAACTACCGGATTGCAACGACAAATGCGTGAGTGGTTGTCCATATGTGCCTTAATTAAAGTAATAAGGGTTTCTGTGTACTTGTGGGTATAAATATATTTCTTTCTTTTTCTTTCGGGATAGATCTTTTCAGGTCGTTTAGAAGATTCAAATAGGTCGCCAAGCAGGAGCGGATCCAGGGGAGTGGGAAAAATAATATAAAAAAATGAATAAAATACACCTCATTTCTATGGAGTTCCTAAAAGAAGTTTTAACTGTACGTTTCATTTAAAAGTTCCGCTCCCAAAATCTTAAGCTGGATCCGCGCCTGTCTACAAGTGAAAGTGTACTTAATTCACACTGCCCTCAATAATTTACTTCATATATTATTCTTTAGTTAATATAACGCCGATTGACATTCTAATTTAGTCCGCTATTAAAACATGCTTTCTGCAAGTATAACAAATTTATACATAATGCAATTTATTACACACAAAGCTAACTTTTCACCGCATTGGAAAATGTCGAGTTGAAGATCAGCCGGCTATAGACGACTATGATACCCTACCTGCCTTTATTGCAAAATTATTTAAATTTATTTTAGGAGAGGTAATTTTTAATTATTTATTTTCTTTATTTAAGTATTCAAAGGTGTAGTAACTCAATGAAATGCGTCAAATAAGGCTTTAATGATGATGTCACCAATATTGAAACTATTACCAACGTTGGAACTTCTTTTTAATAAGAAATCATATGCGTACAATAAAAAAATTTTTATTCAATAGCTTAACTCGAAATCAGTTTTTTCTCACATTTTTATAGATAAGATATTTAACTTGCAAAAAGAACAAATAATCAATAACTACAGCCCGCATAAAAACGTCATTCTGGTATATTTGGTTGTGTTGCTGCTGCTTGTCTGCACAGCAGAGCAGTTTTTTTTTGTTCGCTGGCTGCACCTTTTAATAAGTATGCAATTTTTCAGACAAACAAATTTTATATTTTTGAGACAATTACTTATCACAAAGTATTTATTTCTATTGTAAGCTTTGACATGTACCTTCTTTTAACTTTTTCTTATAAAATTATGAATTTTTTGAGATTTTAAGTACTTAAATTAACATATTTTTATTAGAGCACAAGCTACAAATCTTTTCTAACTTTTTGCGAGTTTTACAATTATTCATTGAATTAGTTGTTGTCTCTACTGTTAATATAGTTGTTTCACTCTGGTGGAGAACACTGCCTTATCTCCATAATATTTAGACGAACTGTACTATCGCCATGATATAATGTTCATTCGACAAGCAGATGGCGCCTAAAATATATCCTTTCTAACGGCTCAGAAGCAGAGCACGAAGCCGTTCGGCGCATAGCCGGCTTAACAGCCGCCGCCGAATTTTGTTTTTATATTGCGCCGCCGCCGATTTATGCAGCTGTGTTCGGCGCACGACTCAGCCGACAAGGGACTATCAAATAATATAAGTTTGGTACAAATACAACAAAAAACTTGATAATGCTTGTCAGAAATATACAAAATATTAAAAACATTTTTTTCGCTAGATATACATACTACGTGAGCCAGTCGACAGCCGACACTTTTCATTCAGCCGCCGCCGAGGAAAATTTGCGGCTTACAGCCGGCGCCTAGCCGCCGCTGGTTACTTTTTGGGTAAGCCGCCGCCGATAATCGAATAATATCGGCTTCGTGCTCTGCTCAGAAGAGTTCTATTGGAAATAAACCAAAATCGTTTCTAATAAAAAAATATAAGTACATATGCATAAAACTACATAACTTCGTTTTGGAAAAAGTTGAAAGTTGAATTTTAGGCGGTGGTAGCAAATGCTTCTCACATTAAACGAATGTTCCGTAAACATTTCTCGGACAAAACACTCGAGAACGGCTACCAAAGTCGGAAAGAAAAAGAGCTGCTAGAGTTCACTCGTCCCTCAGTTTGTGGCAGCAAATGTTTCGATTTCGATGTATCACTAATGAATCAATAGCGAATCTTTAGCAATATCAAAAGTGAACCAATATCGAAAAAATATCGATACCGCAAAAAGGGAGGAAAAACCAATTTTTCAGATTTTTTAACTCTTTATGTCTATATGCTAGTGATTCTCATTGAATCTTTGAGAGTTTTTTACAAAAAATTACAACTTTTCGAATAATTAATTTTTGAAAGTATCTTATAGTCCGTTCAGGCTGCAGCCTAATTAATTTTTTCTTGATTTCGGCTGAAATCAACTTGAAAATAAGTAATTTCCCGTACATTTTGTCATATCCCAAATTAAGTTAATTTCCTTAATTTCGGCGAAATTAACTTGAAATTGCAATGCACATCATTGTTTTTGTTTTAAAGTTCCTTTTTTGGAACAACATATATACAACTGTGGGGGTAAAAAAAAAACAAGTTGACATTTGTTTTAATTAAAATACAAACTTGGGCAAAATAAACATTCAATAAAATCCTAGCATTGAGAATATCGATGATATTCCACGCTGGTAAGACCGAAATGGAAAAAGCTTAAAATAGTTGAACATACTAAGAAAAAAGACAGTTAGTGAAGTTCCGAACATTTAGACAAAGTTCAAATAGGTGCGATTCGCCACAAGATGGCGACAGTGTGTTAATTGAGCTTACTAATATTAGTAGGATTTTCGGTACAGTGTTGTTGCCACTGTCAGTGGTAGTGTGGGTAAAGGACTCTGATGAGTAGACTTGGTGGTCACGAAACAGCTGTCAGTTCAACCTTCCGTACAGCCAAATTTTTCTTTGAATGTTCAATATTTACATGCTTTAGAATTTCTTTCTTAAATAAAAAAAAATTTGATCGAAAGATTAAATTAAAAATGAACTTAAGCCAAACTAATTTAATAACTTTGGATAAAAACCATACAGTTCGACTAAAAATTCATAACTCAAAATACAAAAATTATAAAAATAAAACGTAGAAAAATATTTTAAACGAATGAAAATAATGTGTTGTGCCCATAAAAGTTCGAAATTCATTTAAACTTTATGAAATAGAAGATGTTTCAAGAGCCAAATGCCAGCCAAAATCAAGTCAAAAGCAGTATGAACACTTAAGTTGGTAAGTAATTTCGGCACGAAATTAAGTAATTTTGGTGCAGCCTGAATGGGCTATTAGCTAAATTTAATAATTTTTTTTTTTAAATTTGACACATTTCTCATAATAATAAATAGCAATGGATACTATGAATAAAAAAGTCTCTGCCTTTTACTTAAAAAGTTGCTTTAAACCCCAAAATTCTTATTTATTTATTCAATAATATCCAGAATTTTGTGTTTTAAAACAAATTTTTAAGTAAAAAGCCAATACTTTTTTTTATTCATAATACCCAATGTATAGCAAATTTCAAATGCATAATTTTAAAAATAAAACAGTTTCAGAAACAATACTAGTAGAGAGGAAATCAAGGCTTATTTATTTACAGGTGGCAGCACCAATGCAACAAATACAACAATACAAAAACAACAGGCATTTTGTTTTTGTTAGGTGTACGGTCGATGTTAAAATTATCTGATTTGTTTTTATCACTTTTCACTTTTTTTATAAACTCATTTTTTTCGTTTGCATAGGAAAATAAATTATATTTTTACAAATTTGTAAAATATGTATACATATTTGATATCATAGAGGAAATAAAAATTCATTTGAATCTGATAAGTGACTTGATCGAGTGCTCTTGACTATGTTTGAAGATAATTGGCCCAGCCGTTTAGAAGTTATCTCCTCTTTTCTAGCTTTGTGTTTATGGCTGTGTGTTTATGGCATGTACGTTTGCTATAATCTTAATGTGTCTGTTGTAAATTCCATGCGAAAAAAGTGCCACTCATATTATTTCGCTTGAAAACTTAAAATGTTGCCAATATATTTCATATGTTTCAAGTTAATGCTTTTTTCAGGTTATAACATAATTGTTAGCGCAATTGTTTTAACAACGCAGTCATAACTTCAAGTTACAACAGCATTTCAAGTTAGGTGGAGACGTAGAATAAGAAATAAACAGCTGCCTTGGTGCTGCCACATGTAAAATGAATTCGCCTTGGAGGAAACGGAAAATATTGTGTCATTAAATATTTGTTTATGCATGTTGGCAAGGTGATATTAAACAATTTATTAACCTCAACGGCTTGTCATAAACGAAAAAAATATAAACACATCAACAACTTAAAATAAAATATATAACATAAATTAGAAATCATATATTTAAAATAATTATGACTGATATATCAAATCCTGAGGAAGAGGTACCTGAAGTAGTAGAAGATGATCGAACTAAGTAAAGTTTTTTAACATACATTCATACTACCATTTGATCCATTAAATATCCGTTTTTATTTTGTTTAAAAGATTTATACGCTTAAATCAACAAATTTTAGAGTGGACCCCTCCTGAAAACGAGCATGAGCTGAATGAAAACTCCTTTGATACCGCTTTGGCTTGGGAAGCTCTTTTAACTTTACCCACTTGCCAAGAAATGATGATTAAGGAATCGAATCAACACCTTTTAAACTTAGTTGTAGGTGTTAATGTAACACAAGAATTTCCATGGAAACAAATTTCATATAGAACTTTACGTGACCTGTTCGACGATCTGCCGAATGGTCAATTGTTGCATGATGCTTTTCAAGGTTACGATCCTGATAGTCATGTTTTGGTTGGTTATGTACCTTTAATTACTCAAGATATGGACGATCCTCCATCGGGAGATCCTTTTGTTTTGTATGTTAATCCAGCTGATGCAAAACTGGCTCTGGCTATTATACGCAATCTGGAGACATTTGAACGATTGATAGTGAATAAACGTCTGTTAAAAAAACCGCGAAAATGGATTTCTCTTGGTAGTGAAGACGAAGTTAATTTGACCATTGCCCATCGTTATCATGAAAATGTCGATGTTGAAATACAAAGCGTTTATCCGTTGACTATACCGACCAACAAAGAGTTTAATTTTCGTTTAACAAATGATGTAAGAGATGGTTATGTCGAATTGATACCTCCTGAAAGTGCCCGCTTTGAAAATGTGTCCCGGCGGCGTATAACCGTAGGCATACAATCATCGTTTCCACGTGTTGATATAGAGGTACAGACTGATCCCACGTTTCCCACAAATGCTTGGGCTCAATATTTGTACGAAATAGATGAAGACGGTGGGGAAAATTGCATCTAAATTAGAAATTTTATAATTTTGATTTGTTGCCAAATTTAGATGATTGTCTCGATCAGGAATCTGAAGAAGAGGAAATAAAAAGCAAACCTGTAAGTAAATCTACTACGCCAGAGCCTACTGTGGAACCTAAACCGATTCCGGAAGTTTCTGACAATGTCAAGTTGTTGCTAAAGACCTTAGAGTTTAATCAAATTGATATGTATCGGTAAGTTTCTTTTAAAACAATGCGCTTTGGACCATTTTCATAATCTTTTTAGTCATTTCATCAGCATATTAATTTCCGCCCAAAATCCATAAAATCTTTATTTCTCTTAACTAACAGTTTAAATTAAGCATTCTTATTAGGTACAGGGTTACCGTTGGAAATTTTCAGAAGGTCGCACAAAAGGTCGTCTTACAAAAATAAAGTCGCTCAAAAAGTCGTTTCAAGAAAAGAAAAGTCGTACGCATTTTTTAAGGGTTTTATTTGTGGAAAACATAAAGAAAAACAAAAATAAAGTAACAATTCAAACCAAACACAAGACAAACAAAAAATTATTATACTAAGCGTTTAAACTAAGCATGTAACTAAAGTTCTTAAAATTTTACAGAAGTTGGAAAAAACTTTATAAAACAGTACAAGTGGTCAGTAGCAACGTTGTTTTTTTTATATCACCGGGCTTTACAGCAGAAGTTAAAATCGCGATTTTTATCGATTGAGCTCCCTCACTTAATTGTGAATAAAATCTAACGTTATTTCTTGAGTTTAATGAAATATGGCTCGATTTCTTTGGGACATATTTCCCTATATGCTTATAGAAAAAGAATAGAATTTTTGTAATTTTTTAATTTTTATGAATTTCTTAAAAACAAAAAATTAAAAATTTTTTTGCCACGATTTTCAACATATCTCTGAAACTACTGAGCTGATTAAAAAACAATGTTGCTTTCACACTAGCAAAGTTTTTTTTTTGCAAAGCTTTAATTCAGCCGTTAGAAAGACAGAAAGGGGAATACTTCATCTCTTCGTCTTTCTATCGGCTGAATTAAAACTTTGCAAAGTAAACTTTGCTAGTGCCAAAGCGGTGTTTTCATGGCTTAAAAATAATGTTGTTGCCGAGTTTCGGATTTTTTATTTAACTGAATAGGACAAACCGTTCTCCAGTTATTATTTGCCGTGCAACTGCTTCCCTTTTGACATAACGGTATATCTCGAAAACAGGAACTAATTTGAAGAAACCGAGTGTTAATTCGAATTCAGCATCACAAATAACAAAACAACACTTTCCGTTGCTTCAGTCCAAAAGTTGACCTGAATTTGTATTCGGTAATTTCAAAAATAATAGATTTTCAAAAATTTTTTTAGCAGATGTACTTTTGTTTTCACCTGTTGGTCAGAGAAGTTTAAATAATTGAACTCAATGTTTCCATAGTATTTTATTTAGGAACTTCATTAATATTACTTTTCGTAGTATATAAAATTATCTCCAAGTTTTTTCAATACCATTAGAGTAGAGTGTTCACTTGCTTCTAATGAATCGATTTTACCAATTTATCATTATTTAACTATTCTGCAGACAAAACTACAAAATTGCTTAAACATTTTGGAATAAGTTCTTGATTTTATTAAAAATGTCAGTACTATTATCAGGATGTACATTAAAATTCTCTCAATAAATTCCTGGGATTGAAAATTTTGCATAGTTTCCGAGAATGTATGCAAGACGGAACTATTTTTTTTAGTTAACTCCAAAAAAGGGTAAAATATCGCAAAAAATTACAAAAGTCGCTATATAAGATGAGTTTGAAAAAGTCGCACAAAAGCTCGCTGGTCGGCGAAATGCGACTTTAGTCGACGAACGGTAACGCTGATTAGGTCTACTTATTTACTTTCCTAGTAAAAACTAGCAACGAGAGAGTAAAGCAGAAATTTGCAAAGTTGTTCTCCCAGACAGTGATGCCAACTTTCGGGACCCAAAAACGCGCAAAATTTTTTGAAAAATGGGCTAAAGCCCTTATGACACTACATTATTTTTGCATTGTTTTGCTATAGGATTGAAAGAAACAGCAAATGATAGAAATAATGAAGAAATAACTAAACAAAATGTAAACAAAACGCAGCGATGCCAGAATGAAGATTTACCATAATTTTGAAGATTTTTTAGTCAAAATAAGATTTGAAGATCTTTTTACCAAAATGAAGATTTTTTGAGTATAGTTGCTTAACACTTATTATTGTGACAAGGCTTCTTTAAATTTATTAAATAAAAATTTCCCCACAGCACCAAACCATACTTAGTTGTATAAAAAGTATTTTACAAAATTTATATTTTTTAAACATGAATTTTTAGTTATTTAGGGATTTACACGGTATCATAAAGTCATAAGTCATAAGTTAAAAAATTAAAAAAAATATGACTGTTGTGAACAACCCCTCATATTTTAATGTGCTATTTGAAACATAAACAAGATGATACAAAACAAATCAGAACGTATATGTATTAGAAAAATAAAATAATATTTGGTACGACAATGCAAAATTATGTGAAAACAATTCAACGACTTATATCTGTATCCGCAAATTATTTGCGAATTTTTGTAATATTTGTAATATGTAAAAGTAAATTTTTACGAGCATTTATCCTTTTAAAATTTTACGACTTAAGAATTTATTTGAAAAATTTTAGTAAGTTTTGCGATACAGGTAATATTTAATAAAACTTATTGCTCTTATGCATAATTTTAACGAACTAGTTCTGACTAAAGCTGTTTCCGCCATTGTCCTGATATAAGTAATTTTTTGGCAGTTTTTTGCCTTTTACAGTTCTGCCGACATTTCAATAATATCACACTTTGCTATCTTTGTGATGCCAGGTATTTTTTTTTTTTGCAAATTTTCGTCATCTTCGCAAATTTTTCCAAGTTTTTTGACATTCCTTATAGTTTTAGCTATTTTTAAAAAAATTTAGCTCTTGTTTGCAATTTTGCAATGTATTGCAAATTTTAGCAATTTTCGCGATAAAAGTAATTTTTTAGCCATGCCGTAGCTTTTTTACAATTTTATCCATTTTTAATCCATGTGAAACTTTGCTAATAATTTGATGTTAGCAAATTTTTGCGAATTTTCGTAATTTTGAAAATTTTTTGCGAGTTTTTGGCATTCCTTATATCTTTAACTATTTTCAAGTAATTTTAGGGCTTGTTTGCAATTTTGCAATTTTTCGCCAATTTTCTCTATTTTGGCAATAAAAGTGACTGTTTCCCAATTCTTTGCTTTTTGACAGTTTTAACGCTTTTTAATCAGTATCAGACTTTGATATCTTTCTGATGTTACCAAGTTTTTGCGAATTTTCGTCATTTTCGCAAAATTTTCCAAGTTTTTGGCATTCCTTACAATTTTAGCGATTTTAAATAAAATTTAAAGTTTTTTTAATTACGAAACTATTCGCAAATTTTCGCAATTTTTTTTACATGATATTGTTTTTGATTCTTAAAATCTACTGAGTTTCTTCGTTTACAGTTTTTGCGGTTTTGGATTTTTTTTTTATATATTCGCATTTTTGCAAGTTTTTGCGATTTATGTCTGTAAGCCAATTTTCGAGTTATTGGTATTTTGCGGTCTATATAAGCAGCTTCAGGGAATTTTTTTTCTACTTTATTAATCCCTTGGGAATTTGTACCATTTTTGCAAATACATAACTTTAGTAGAAATTTTGCTAAAGAAACCCGCCATATATCGTTACTGCGGAAGACTTTTGGCACACAATGTCAAAATACTAGAGCAGATAGTGAGTTATACCATATTTACACTATGCAACTTTGTTGCATGCAACTCTCTTTTTTCAGTGAGAAAGACAGAGAAGAAATACAATATGTGAACATTTCTATTTCAACACTCTCACTTAAAATGAAAATTGCATGCAACAAAGTTGCATAGTGTAAATATGGTATTAGTGTTTCCAAAGCTGTAGAAATTTGCATTAAATTTAATATTTCTCCTTAATTCATCTCCAAACGTTGAATGGATATTTTCAAAAGTAAATTTAAATAAAACGAAATACAGAAAGAGATTAACAAATGCGATCCCAGTAAGTAAATTGAATATAAAATACGCATTTTTATGCACAAAAATATGAGTAATGGGGTATTTGTTATAGAGCTAATTCAAACTGAATGTTGTATTGTTTATTTTGTAAAATCATATCAATTTTCTAACCAATTTCTTGTTTTAAACTTTTAAAACTTAAAGTTTTGATATTGAAATGTATGGCAAATTTTTATGATTTCACAAAATAAACAATCAGCCTTATCCTAAATAAAATTTCACATGGAAATTTCCGAACGTGTGGACAGTTGCTATCATGAATAAAATATGTTGTAAAAATTTCCGAATGTATACATTTTTAAACTCCGAAAAAAATGTGTTTTTGAATTTGTTTGCTTTCAAAAATCTTCAAACACATGTTTTTAAAACCAGGTATTTTCTTTTATTCACATGGAATTCATGATACGAAATTAAAATTCATGTGAACAAAAAATTTTATTCGGAAATTTTCACATGTGGAATTCATGATAAGTCTGTATATAACATTCAGTTGAATCGGCTCATAGTTTTGTAAAATGGTATAGAAGGAAGTCAGAAATTTTATACTTTTGGTACTAGAAATTTTTTTCTGCGCTGCAGTTTCACGAAGATTTTGAAGAAGCTTCTTTGAAATCAATAAAAAGAAAAAACAAGAGACGACAAAATTTAATGAGTTACAAATTGTTGCCAAGTTGCATTCACTGCGTCTGCAATGTAGATTTGATTTGTTGCAATAATCGAGGTTGCGCTCATCGAGGGTTGAGGTTACCGATGGCTAACTGTACGTATATTTGATCTTAAAAATTTACAATGTAAGGGTACGTTCACACTTGAAAAATATTTGCCGAAAAAAACATGACCAACAGACAAGCTAAAATTGTATTTCCTTGAATTCCAATAATTGGCAAATACTTGCCAAGTGTAACCGTACTTTAACTTACATACATAACTAATATATTATAAGAAATTTATTATTTTATCATAATTTTATTTCAAATGAAATTTATTTGCTGGTGCTTAACCCTAGAATGGTAAACATCGCCTGTGAGGCGAAACAATATTTTTTAACGATATTTTCTGATCGCTTACACCTACTTAAGCATGCGCTCGTGCCAACTCAGTTGAGTGTTGTACGAGGTTGCGCGCACACGTACTCTGTTTTGCTTCGCTCCGTTGCCGAATAATAGATATGTGAGTCGCCTGTGAGGCGAAGTTTACCAATAAAGGTGAATTTTTTGGACATAATAACACTGACGATTATGCAGACGAACCAGGCATAAAAAAGGGCAAACGATCAAAATGTGATTTCTGTCCTTCGAAATCAAACGTATGAGCGTATATTTCTGTGCAAAATGCAAGAAAACATACTGTTTAGAGCACAGATCGCCAAACTGTTGGCAATGTGACGCAAAAAAATAGTTTGAAAAACTACAAAATTCATTTTGGTGTGGACAGTTTTTTTCCCCTTAAAAGCTTTGTATTATTTTTTTAAATGCTAATTTGATCTCAGGACAATAAGATACAATAGGTTTTTTTATCTCGAATGGAGCTTTTTTTATTTTATTTTTTATTTTTTTTCAAACGATCTCTTGGAATTAGTGATTAAGATATGTGATCAAAAAAGTATGGCATAGGTTTAAGATATTTATAAAATGAACTGGTTTTTGTTAATTTTTGTTACTAAACATTGAATAAATATGTTTTTGTTTTTGTTTTAATAAAATTTTGTTTATTTTTAAATAAAATATGTGTTTTTTATAAAAGCCGCCTCACAGGCGATGTTTACCATTAAAGAGCTAAAAAATATGTTTACCATTCTAGGGTTAAGCATTGTCTATATGGATTTCATTGGTGCTCTACCAAATCGTCAGTAGACTTCAAAAACACTTTTGAACAGTTACAAATCCCTTATCTTATGTACAGACTTTCAAAAACCATTTGAATGGGTATCACTGAACAGGTATTTGAAAATAGTCTCTTATCATTTTTCATTTCGAATGCCTATTTAGAATCTTTAACAGTTTAAAATTGGTTAACAACTAGAAAACTCAAACGCGAAAATACGAAAACTAAAAAGAAAACAAATAACAAATAAATTTAAGTGCGGTTTCCTCAATACAAACAATTGATTTGAGTAGAAAGTTTGTATTAAAAGCACTCACTTCTTTGAATGATTCCTATACAAATGTTTTACTCAAATCAGTTGTTTGTATTGCGGAAATACCACTTTAAAAAAATAAAAAAACCCGACTGCGTAAAAAACTAATGAAAAAATAAGTTGAAAAAACTAAAACGTGACTACTTAAAAATTTCGCTCCAAAAGGTACAAAACAAGAAAGTATCCGTGGTCGTATGCAAATATTTTATATTAAGGGAAATTTAGGACGACGTTCCATAAGACAACGGATACTTTCTTGTTTTGTACTTTTCAGAGCGAAATTTTTAAGTAGTCATTTTAAGTAGTTATTTATTTTAGAAACTCAATAAAAATGAGACATATTTGATTAGTTTTTGGGGAAAATATCACTTCCACCCCCAACTTGCGCCTGCTCCTGATTCATCGAATTGAATAAAAATTTTGGTGTTGTGTAAATATTTATTGTTATACTTTCAGCAATGACTATCCTTACATTTCGAATAAAAGTGTTCTTCATTACACTTCACCATATTTGGATGAGACATTATGTTTTGCCAATATTGCCAAAAGTCATCATAGATACATGTGCGGTTACGACTGGTATCCTGCTTTGGCAGGACTTATTGTTACATCATATACTTTTAGTACAGCAGCCACCCTAGAAATAGGTAATGCCGAAACTTGGCACAAAGAATTGTCAATTACCAATTTTGTATTTATTAAGACTCAAAAATTTGTTTCACTGCAGGCAGCTCCATACATGTTGACATACAAAGAAACGTCTTAGAGCACAAACCAATATTAATGTGGAGCTTTAGCGATAATCTTAATTATAAACTAGAATTTGAATCATCCATGGAGGTGGTGGCTTTGTCATTTTGTCCTTATGAAGCGAATGTGCTGTTGGGCGGTGCCACTAATGGTCAAATTGTTTTGTGGGACTTACAAAATCGTGCCGAAAATCTAGATGTAGAAGAAATGTTGTCTTCCGCACAAATAAGTTATCGTGTGCTAATGAATGAATTCCTTAAATGGTCTATACTAATTAACGAAGATATATTAGTGCCACCGGCTACCGTGTCAGATTTGGTGAATTCTCAAAAGGGAACCATAACATCCATACAGTGGCTGGGCAGTAATTGTTTTGTCAACACGTTTGGAAAAGTTTATACTGTTCCTAATGGCTCGATAAAGTATCGGTATTTTATAACCACATCTCTGGATGGCACAATTGCATTTTGGAATTTAGATGCCGAGACTAGTAAGACAATTAAAAGTGGCATACGTAGCGATCTGCCAAAGGCTCTTACACAGAGTGAATCAATATATAAGGGAAATGTGTTGAAGCCGATCTTTACAATAGTCTTTAATGAGCCACTTACTGCTGTTATAGCCGATACTCCATTATTTAGATGCCAAGTTAAAGAGAAAGATGTTAAAGCAGCGAAAAATCTCTATAATTACGCTATAGAAAGCGACGAAATTATTTTGCCGGAAGTAAGACAATCGTGTATAATATCATCATTTTATGGACGGATAGAACGTTTAATATGGTTAGGTATATACGCCGATACTGATGGTCGTGAAGTTATTAATACTTCGGTCAATTTTGCCCGTGTGCATGACGGACCTATTATCTCAATGAGAAGAAATCCAATATTTCCATGGCTTTTTGTTTCGATTGGTCGTACAGTATTTGCAGTTTGGAAGGAGGACTATAATTATTCGCCAATACTTTGGCGAAAACGTAAATGTGATTTAACAGCGGTGTCATGGAGTGAATCACGACCATCAGTGCTATTTCTCACACGTATAGATGGCGGTATTGAGGCTTGGGATATATTGTGTAAAATATTAATTTCATAATTTTAAATTGATTTTAAATCATGTACATATTTTCGCTTTCCCCTCAGCTCGGGATGATGATGCCATTTTAAATGACACCTTAGGTGGTGGCATTGTAACAAATATTTGCGAACATAAAATTGCGAAGCCAGATAAGTTGTTAGGCATCGGAGATTACAATAGTAGCCTGCGTATGGTGAAATTGCCAATGAGTCTTTACAAGACAATGCCCCAAGAAGTCGAAGTAAGAAATAGTTTTTTTTTTAAACTGCTACAAAATTAAACTTTTGTCATGACATTTGATGTCCACTATAATTTTTTTGATGTATTATGGTCCCCCAACTACAAAAACAGTCGAAATTTAAAATTCTTTGGATAAGTTTTTTTAATATATTTTTTACTTATTTTTTCTAGATTAAATTTATTTGCTGGTGTATAAGCATTGTCTATATGCATTTCATTGGTGCTTTGACAAATCGTCAGTAGACTTCAAACACAATTTTGAACAGTTACAAACCCTTTATTTTATGTACAAGTCTTCAAAAACCATTTGAGAATTCACAAATATGTAAATGATTTTCAAAAATAAGCATAGTAGGCTTTGAAAATTATACAAAACCCAGCAAGTAATATATATTCAGGTGTGTTAAGTATGACGATTTTTTACGATATGACAAAAAACGATATGACATACTGTGTTGCCATATCGTAAGCTATTTACGATATGACAACACCGAGAAAGCCATACACGGTGCATCGCTTTCTCAGTTGTGTCATATCGTAAAAAACTTACGATATGACAACACAGTATGTCATATCGTTTTTTGTCATATCGTAAAAAATCGTCATACTTAACACCCCTGTATATATTCGATATGAATCTGTTTTATTTTTCTACACCTTACAATTAGAAATCCATTGGATAACAATAAAAGTATTTATAAGGCAAAATATAGAATAAAATCCAAATTAAACTTTTAAGAAATTTATTATTTGGCAAACATGATAGTGTGTACTAGATGTAATGTTTGGCACTTCCGATGTTTTTCGGTGTGTGGCAAACTGTTTTCGCGTCTAATGTTCATGGTTGTCACAATAATGCGATAATATTCCAGTCACAAAATGACAGCGTGTTGTCATTTTGTCACATTGAGTTGTTAATTTGAAATGTGACGCCACAAAATGACAGCAAAAAAAAAATGTCCAATGTGTACAAAGCATAAGTCATATTTTATAGTTTTGTAGGAGAGCACTTTTAAGCGTTCAAGAGGATTTTTAGAAATTCATGTATTCCTATTACACTTTATGTTGCTTTTTAGGGTTGCGTACTCTAAAAGTGTAAAGGATCCCTATTGTTTTCGCTACGCTGTCGGTCTGTCTGTCTGTCGGTCACAGGCTGTTTTCTCGTGTACCATAAGAGCGTAGCGTCTTGAGTAGAACAAAAAATCAGAAAATGGGAATGAAGAAAAATAAACCACTGGCAACACTGGGAAAGTGTAGTTTAATATCGGCTTAACGGCCCTTTTCACAATATATGACTAAGAGTTAACATGGACTTTAAAGGAAACTTCGCCATACAAAACTTTCCGTTAAAGTCCACCTTAACTCTCAATCATACATTGTGAAAAGGGGCGTAAAAGTGATATAACTCTCGTATTAAATTTTCACGAAAAAGTTGTATATAAGAATTGGAATCACATTCAACAGAGCCATCTGACAAATGGTGATAAGCAAAATACACGTGAGCACTGACTATGGAAGTGTAGCGGCTTCCGAAAGTGGTGCTACTCTGTTCTGCTGTGTACGTTGAAAAATTAAGTTGATATTAATTTCTCCCTTGTTTCTTGGAATATTAATCATGCCTAATTCTTTCTGAATATAACGTTACGAACCTTAGCCTAATAATCAATTTGGATTCGCAAAGCAAATACGTTCGAAATAATCATATTAATAAACAATTAGCTACTGGCTTGAGCTTTCCACATGTTTACATGTTCATATATACTTAAGTATAAAATCAAACCAAAAAAGTTTGTCTTCAGTAGAACAAAAATCAGAAAAATGGGAATGAAGAAAAAAAACCGATGGTAACGCTGGGGAAGTGCACTTTAATATCAGCTTGAGAGTGATTTAATTCTCGTATTAAATTTTCACGAAAAAGTTGTATATATAAGAATTAAAATCACATTCAACAGAGCCAATTAATCACTTTGGATTCACAAGCAAATACGTTCGAAATAATAATATTAATGCCATAATTTATTTAACGTATACGTAGGTTCATGATCCAGTAATAAAATGGTAATTTTTAACCATTTTTGATTTTTTATAAATTAAAAAAAAAATAAAAATGTTCAATTTTACAAAAAACATATTTTTTAAAATTATTTTTTTCTGAATAACTGCGAAACCTTTAAGTATATAAGAAAATGTTAAAACGTCTTAACGACCGACGGCTAAAACTCAAATTACTTAGAATAATTTTTAACAAAATTGGACGAGTCTTGCTCAAGTTATTGTAAAATCTGTGGAGTGGCCTATTCAAAGCAAATTTTTTTTTTGCTAAAATCTGCTAATTTCACGTTATTGTGAACAAAATCAATATTTATCCAACAAATTTCATGAAATAAAGGTTATTTTATTTGTAGTATATGTGGCTTTATGATGAGTTAATGAAAATTTTGTTTTTTGCCATTTTCGAAATTATATACATAAATTAAAAAATTAAAAATTTTCCAATTTTGCCGAAGAAAAAGTAATTTTCATCATCGCGGTCTGAATTAGTCACAAACCGTATATAAAAAAATAGTATTAGAACGATTTAACGAAAATTGGACAACTCCTTCCCAAATTGTGATAACATCAGTGGGAGCAAGCAGCCTCTTCAAAAATTCCAAAATTTTAGAAAAAAAATTTAAATAAATTTATTCGTAGATTTAAAATGTCGACTGTTTTTGTAGTTAGAGGACCACATAACACATAAAAAAATTGGATTTTTCTTGTTACATAGTGTAATTACTTTTTTACTCTATTTCAAAGCAAACGGAAGAATATATTCTAAAGGAAGAATCTCGCAAAAAACAAATTCAAGCTTGGGAACAAAAGTATAATGAAAGGAATAAAGAGTTTATAGAATCCAAACTACAAGCTGAACGTGATGCTCATACAGAAATGGAGCGGATCGAAAAGGAAACTATGCTTAAGGCCAATCGAAGAGCTAAGGAAGAAGAAGAAGCAAAAAAGTATCGGGGATTAAAACCATAATTTACTTGATTTAATAATAAAATATTTTCTATCAACATTATAGTAGAGCTGCTGAACCAGCCACACGTATGACCTATACGGAGCGCATGAAAAAACAATGGCATGAATTGAATCTAAATCGTCTTTTGGACATTTTAATGTCACGCAAACGTGTCAATGAAAAGCAATTAAACGAACAAACTGTTTTGGAAAAGGAACGTTTGTCATATGAATTGGCCAAAAAAGAATCTCTGGCTCAGGTTCTGAAAGGAATGGCCGCCGAAGTAGCATTAGTTCGTTTGTATATTCTACCACAAGAAATACCAGATTTGCAACGCAACGATATGATACAATCATCGGTGGAGAGTATTATGCAAACGGTAGAGTCCTATAATTCCATTGAAGATGAAGCTAATGCCAGTATTAAGGACTTTGACGGTTTCGATACTATTGATTATGCGGAATTCTTAAATCGTGGCCAACAGAGACGCAAACATCTTAATAAATCGTTGGGTGGAAATACAGAACGTTGGTATTGGTATGAAAATATGGTTGAAGATAATTTAATCAATGATTGTGACTGGGGTTTGGAGACTTTCGCTGAACTTTTACAAAATACAGATGTTGGATCTCTGCAAACATCAGAATTGGGTCAGATTAAAAATAAAGAAGAAGAGGAGGAAGAAGCCGTTCAAGCGGATGTAGAAGGAGATTGAAAATTTACATGACATGTTATAAATATAAAGATGGAGTGAAAAATTTAAATACTTTATTAATATTTATATGCTATTTTAATACACATTTTGTTCTTAACTATCTGCCTTGTATAAAACTTAAAAATATAATCGTATTACTTCTTAATTATAAACATTCATAATTACAATATTCATTAAACTTATTTAAGATAGTCCCAATGTGCCTACGCACGATGCAACAGTTGAAGCAACTTTTTGCTGTCACCTGTTTTGCTTTATCAGCACAACCGAGGCAACGAATTCATACTAGGTGGCCGCAAGAGCCCAGCAGTTTACGAAAATGTTTACACATACATTTAACCTGTCAGCTGTGTTAATGTATCAGCTTTTTTGACAGCCCAAATGTAATTTCTCCACGGAGAATACTCTTGCGAATACCTGGTGTTGATATACGTTGGAGGCAACCATCGTGAACTTAAATTTTTAAAATAATCGGGTATGTTCTGTATTTCATGTGGAATTAAAATGTGTGGAATTATCAAAGCACATTTTAATTCCACATGAAATACAGAACATGTCCGAATATCTATATTAAAACCATGAACACAGTCATAATTTGAAGTATTTAAATTAGTATTGATGAATTTGGGTGAATTCGTTAATGCAGTAAATGTGTGCAGCCGGTATGCAAACTATTGCAACCCTAATAAAAATGCTGCCCTAGCTGCAGCAATCTGCGGCAGCACTGTCAATTGCTTGCGTAAAGAAACTTTTTATGAAAAAAAGTATTGCCAAGTGATGGTTTTCGAACGCAGGACTTTGATTATTGTGCAATTACTGAATTTACGAATGTACCCTTTATTTCACGAAAATTGTCACAATGCGTTTTTTTGTGACTAAAGAGTGGTCAAAACGATACGAAATTTTTACAGTTGATAAATATGAATATTGCAAACAGATTTTTCGAAATTAAAATTTCGAGTTAATACAGCAATGTTAAACAAGTGTGATATGTAGGTATTAAGAATATGTTTGTATAAAAATAGAAAAGAATCTAGTTTCGTTAAGAATTTTTATAGGTGATACAAATATTCCAGCTTTCTGCATTCATAAAATAAAAATAACTTGTTTTCTATTTGACGCAATCAATAGAACGTACAGACACTGCTAATAAAACTGTGTTTAATCACTCCAGGAAATATTAAACTTAATACACAAGAATGCATGTAATTAGAACTCAGGTTTCTAAGAAAATATGTATGTAGATATTAGGTTGGGTCAAACAACACTTTTTCGATCAAATCGATTTCTTATAGCGAAATTATGCTAGACACCTGTAAAATATTATTAATTTATTTTTAGGATAAGAAAGAGCCCGTGCATCGACCTCAACGCCTAGAGTGGATCACTAATGTATGGGAAAAAGTTAAATTTTTTTAATCAAACTTTAATAGTAATATTATATTGTTTTACGGCTAAACGAATAATAATTGTCTACAAAAGTTAAACCAAGTCACGTCATTAACCAGCACTTTGTTGTTAAAAATTTAGGAATTTTCGGAATCCTTGAACAACAAAGTGCTTATTAATGATATGACTCGGTTTAAATTTTTTAGCCAATTATTATATGTTTAGACGTAAAATTATATAATATTACTGTTAAAGTATGATTGAAAAAATACATTACATATTAGTGACCCACTTTAACTTAGAGGTCGACGCTCGGGCTCTTACCCTAAAATAAATGAATAATACTTTACAGGTTTCTAAATGGCCTAATATGATAACATAATTTCGCTATTAGAGATCGATTTGAGCAAAAAAGTGTTTTTTGATCCACCCTAGTACATACGTATGTACATATGGATCTGTGTAATACACTCCACCTTAAAGTTTTTAAAAGCGCTTTTGTTTCTTTGAACGATTTTATGTGATATTCAGAAAATTGTACAAAAACGCATTGCAAGGAGAAACAGCATATACATTTCAATAATTTATGCATTTTTTAAACATTCAGACAAAATATCGACAATCGTAGCAGCAGCAGCAGCACCAATATCTTTCAATTGTAATCACCCCAACAGCAGAATTGAATGCCCTTGAAATCAAGAAAACCGGCATAATATAAAATAGGTTGATGTGCTAGACTCTATTTTATAAAAAAAATACACAAAGTACAGAAAAGTTACAAAAAGAAACAACACTTTTACTCTCAGCAAAAACATATTTACAACAAATATTAAACGAATTAATGAACTACCTACTCATCAGCTTAGCTAAGCAGATATCTAAGAGCCGATCCACACCATGTAACTTTTGTTGCAGCGAATTTTACATATTTCCTAGCAAGGCATATTCATTACAGGTACCACCATAACTAAAACAAATACAACACCAAAAAACACATGTATTTTGTTGTTAGAAATACCCCAGAAATATGTCAAATCCATTATCTGTGACTCGCACACATTTATAAGCTCTCTCAAATTTACTAACACATGCCCGTTGTTGATAGAAAAATCCCAGACATGTGTCAAAATCTACTGTCTGTGTGACGCACACATTCTCAAATATATTAAAACAGCTGTTCTTGTAGTGGCACCTGTTCAATCTACCTTGTTTCCTAGTGCGAAAGATTTCGTCATTCTCACACAAAAAAAGATGCTGCAGCTTGCAAGTCTTGACGGAGAGTCTAGGGAGGGAGATTACTTAAAAGACCATTTCGCTCTCTAAAAAAATCATAAACAAAATCTATTCCATAGGCGACGATTCTGTCAGCATGCAATTACTACGCTTTTTTAGACGCGGTCCGCACTATGGAACTTTTGTTGCAGCAACTTTTATTTTGTCTGAGAGTGATGAAACAGAAATATATACAACTTGCATTCCTCTCTCGCTCTTTCTCACTAAAAAAAATTCCATAATGTGAACTAGCTCTTACTTACGTTAAAGAAGATATGCCGCACAGAGGGATGGCTTCATACATTTTGTACAAAATATATAAGGAGTTGTCCTAGACCATTGAAATTCGGCAGTGTATTCATCAAATGTATTTCATCTGAAATAAACAAAAGATGCATGCCAAGTTTCATTAGCATCTACCACGTCCACCGCCGGCCTCCCATACAATTCAAATCAATATTTTTCGCAGAAAATTGTTTCTATCCAAACAAAAATGTTTAAATTCGGTACATACACTTTCTAAAATAAACAAAAGATGCATGCCAACTTTCATCAACATCAGCCACGCCCCGCTCATATATATATATACATATATATATATATATATATATATATATATATATATATATATATATATATATATATATATATATATATATATATATATATATATATATATATATATATATATATATATATATATATATATATATATATATATATATATATATATATATATATATATATATATATATATATATATATATATATATATATATATATATATATATATATATATATATATATATATATATATATATATATATATATACATATATATATATATATATATATATATATATATATATATATACATATATATATATATATATATATATATATATATATATATATATATATATATATATATATATATATATATATATATATATATATATATATATATATATATATATATATATATATATATATATATATATATATATATATATATATATATATATATATATATATATATATATATATATATATATATATATATATATATATATATATATATATATATATATATATATATATATATAAGTATAAACGAAATTAGTCCACAATCATCAACCATTTTATTAAAATTGCTTTTTTGTCAAGAGCTTCGTATCCTGCATTTTGTGAACAAACCCTCAAAAACAAGTTGATATGCTTAATTTAATTTTTTTAAAGAGAAGTACACAATCTGGCAATTAACGTCTACCAGTGGAGTTAATTAAAGTGTTATCTTCTTTGGGAAAGGGATAGTGTAGAGGGAACAGGTGGTGAAGTGTGAGAGAGATAGAAAGCTTAATTCATTTACAACCCTGCTATTGCGTGTTTTTTGTAGAGCAGTTTTACCATCTGGTGTCAAGTAGAGGCACTAAGTTGCTTAGGCTGTTTATCCATTTTATTAGTTCTTTTACTTCGCCGAAGGGTCTGCTACAATACCGACGAAGGAGGGTGCTGTGAGTGCATTAGGATATGTTAGTATTAATCGCTGCCGGTACTGCCAAGGTGATCAATAACTTTAAACAGTCCAACAACACTTTAACAGTCCAACAACAACCAACACACCAATGCACATGAGAAAAATTCATGATGTTTGTTGTTGGCTTGCCTGAAACTAGTCTTGAACTCAAGACCTCAGAGTTTGTAGTCAAACGCGCTAACCACTCAGCCAACAGTACCTTCAGTTATTTAAACGATGAATATTGTAGGGTACTTCAAACAAGTTTTGTCAGAAAAACTAGCTTTTTAAAATGGCATTCTGCAAATTCTAGGAGAAGTATTAAAAGTTAAGCAGATGTTAATTTATTAAACAGAAAGTAAATAAAATAAAAATGGCAATCACCTTTATAAAGAAATAGTACTCAAAAGTACGTTAACACAAAAACAGACCATATACATAATATTATTCTAGGAAGATAGATGATATCGTTAAAATTTTCCATTAAATAATTTCTGTATATAAAATAAATACGTACAAAATAATTACATAATTTAAGTTCGGTTTCCACAATCCGATTAGAAAAAAATTTATTTTTGTAAAACAAATTTTCTACTCAAATCGGCCGTTAATTTATGTTACCATTAGACCTTCACTTTTTTAAGAAATATGTAATAAGAAATTAATTAGCGATAGATTTCAGATAGATTTCATATTCATACTTATAATATAAAAAAATACATCCATACATACATATCGCCACCTGAAACGGAGTAGCAAATCGTGTGCTAAAGTGAAAAATATTGAGCTTTTAAATGCGAAATTTAAAATCCTGAAGAATTCACTTTTCTACGAATGTTGTGTATATTTCTAATAGAGTGTAAAAACTGGAGAGGCACATAATAACACTCCTTTCTATGGTTAACAAAATCATAGCAAAATAAGATTCGTAATGAGCAAGCTGCGTTTCACCCAAATAATTCATGCGTTGCCCATGTCAACGGCCTTTGTATAATAACAGAACAATCCTGTTCTGGAGTTCTCTTTTATATTTTACTTTCGTTGACTTCGAAATAGTTTTTGACACCATTAAGGCCCAAATTTACAGTCATTAGTTAATTATTAGTAAACTAAAATCATAACTATTGTTTAACTAAAACTTCATATTTACAGTGTATTGTTTAACTAAAATTTTTAATATGTGTAAAGAATGGTCACCCTACCAAATATAAATAAACAAGCAAAAATAAAGAAATAAAGAATATTTCACATCTTAAGGCGGCAATTTAAAAAGTTTTAAGCACACAAAGCTAATGGAGAAAATAGTTTTTTGTCGCTCCTAAAAGTATGCCATATGCATGTAATAATTTCCAAAACATGGTATAATAATTATGCAGGTTCAACAAATACAACAAAAAACTAGCTAATGCTTGTCAAAAAAAAAATACACGTGCTAGACGTTGCTTATGTACAAAACTACCAGAACAAAAAATAATCAGCTGATGTTACGCTGCCACCTGTATACTTATTGCACCATGTTCCAAAGCATCTAACTAATTGTTAACCAATGGCATTTGACGGTTTAACTAATGATAAACAAAGAAGTGTGAATAAAATATCATTGGCTAAACTATTGTCATTAGCTAACTAATGACTGTGAATTTGGGCCTAATCAATCCGACATATAGTGTATGGTGTATAATTTTTTCAAAATTGGGCTAAAAAAATCTCCAAAACCTGCAAAAATCTGACCAAATAAAAACACATGAAATTTATGCCTAAGGGTTGAAAAAGAATTGCGAATAACGTTTGAATCTTAATATATAAAAACTAGCTGCCTCTGTGCTCGTTTGAGCTAGTATTCAAAACCTCCCAGGCGATTTTAGTGAAACTTTCTGAGTACGTATGATTGGTTTCAGCTAGAGAGATCTTTTGGCCAGATATATATTTTTTAAAGTTATTGCTATTTTCGGAGGCGATCTTTTGCAGGAAAACATCTGCCCGGGCTGCTTAATAAAAATAATAAAATCCATACCTAATGTTTGTTGGGTTGCTATTGTTTGCCGTATTTCGGTTGCCAAACTAGAGTAGAGTTGTAAACCTTGAAAATTGTAAACTGGATATGTTCATATACATGTGTGTATGTATATCAGCAAATTTTCCAAAACTTATAAACTTGACGCTGTTGTGTGGATAAATATTCATCAACTCATATTATTCATAAATGATATTGATTTTGGCGTTGATACAGTTGTTATCGTTGATGGCGTTAATAGATGCGTACTTAAGCATTAGTATTTTCCTATACTTGATCTTTGGTATTGACTGACAGAGCTGTTAATGCATATAAAAAAGTTATCATTTTTATATCGACCCCTTTGCGCGAAATGATCGTAAATTTAAAATTTTCAGGAGAAGTTTTTTATGCAACTCATGATATGGGTATCAAATGAAAGGGTTTGTTGATGAGAGCTCGCAAAATAAATTAATGTTATTCTAAATCCAATGTGAATGATGCCCCCAGATCTGGCGCAGATACAGGGGGCGGGGGACGGGATGTTACCCAATTTCAGTTGACTTTTTAATTTTAATTTTTATTTTGCACCTTACAACATGTTTTTGCATGTTTCGCTCTCAAGCGCATATTTAGGACATTTCATAATCCTGGAACAGACATGAGAATTTTTATTTTTACTACTTATATAAATTTAATATTTCTACTTACTTGTTTTAATTTAAATTTATTTTTGTTCATTCCTGGTATTGAACTTAACTCATCATGTTTTGTAAACCAACGCCTTAGACAACTCAGCTAACTCGGTATAGAAAGAACGACGGCTAAAATCCAGTAGCAGCATGTAATACGACGTTTGTAGGCTATTAGCCGGCAGTGCACGAACTTCTTTTTCTTCAAGACAACAACAAAAGCACAACATGCAACTGAAGCTATCAACAAGCAAACAAATACCAACACACTACTAGTGTGTAAAAAGTTTATACTAATAGTAGTACTAAAAATAAGAATTTTGTACACAATTTAAGTATTTTGTTATTGATTCAAGATTTTTTACGTTATTATCCCGTTTTCGTCTTGACCTAAGTACATTTTAGTGTTATTCGTACTTAAATTAGTCTTACTCAAAGTAAGTAGAAAATACTTGAAGTTAGTACGGCGTTTTTCTTTCTGTGTACTTTCTTCATGTTTTTTATCTTCTCCATTTTTCGCAAATCTTTTGCATTCCAGTGTTAAAGCGAGTTTATTCACAGCTCTAACGATTTTGATGACTTTTTAAGATTTCTTGAGCAATAGGAATTTTTTTTCGAGATTTCTCGCTTATAAAAAAGAAAAGGAAGAGAACAATCGTGTCTGGTGAACACCTACCTGAGCTGTTTATGATACGATTTAGCTGATTTATAGTAAAAGTATGTAATACATTTGCGATATATTTATAAAAAATTTAAATCCATGATATTTGGAATCTTGGGGCCCAGAATTTCATCTTCGGGTAGATGAAAGGAAAGGCTGACATTGGTTTATCGGCTCCCGTAGTTATATGAATCCATATAATATATACTTTTTTTTTTAAAGAAGTAACACAATCAGGCAATTAACGTCTACCAGTGGGAATTAATTAATGTGTTATCTTCTTTGGGAAAGGGATAGTGTAGAGAGAACAAGTGGTGAAGTGGGAGAGAAATAGAAGGCTTAATTAATTTACAACTCTGCTATTGCGCGTTTTTTTTTTGTAGAGCAGTGTTGCAAGCCCCCCTGGTGTCAATTAGAGGCATTGAGTTGTTTAAGCTGTGTAGCCATTTTATTAGTTCTTTTGCTTTGATGACGGGTTCTGCTACAATACCGACGAAGGAGGGTGGTGTAAAGTGCATTGGATATGCTACTATTAATCGCTGCCGGTACTGCCAAAGTAATCAGTACTATACTTACGTCACTTCAACAGTCCAACAACAACCATCACAATAACACACCAATGCACACGAGAAAAATGCATCATGTTGTTGGCTTGCCTGAAACTAGTCTTGAACTCAAGACCTCAGTGTTTGTAGTCAAACGCGCTGTCTACTCAGCCAACAGCACCCTTCATTGTGTCAGGAGTGAATATTATTGTAAACAAAATTTATAATTTTAAAAGCATATTTTTACATTTTGAGTTAGGTTGAATACTTAGCTTAGGAGATTATTTGCTACATTCAAATATTATAGAATTATAAATTCATACATTGGTGAATGGATTTTTATTTTCAAGCATTCTTTAAGCCCTTTTTGACACACCCTTACGTTTTTACAAATATTTAATTCTGATTAAAACTTTCTTTTAATATCCACAATTTTTATTTTCACTGCGCATATTGATATTTTATAGGAATATTATTTTATTGAAACCAGTGACGGAAAAGTGAATAGTGAAATTCTTAAAAATAGTGCCAATATGTGGTTAAAATATTTAAACCTGTGATTAAGATGCTGACTTTTTGATAATAAAGCGATATGAAAAGCATATTCTATTAAATAAAAAAATTTAGCTTTGAATTTTTAATCGAACTGTTCTTAATCCTAAGATATATCCCAGCTAACAATTTATGAAATTATCGATCATATTCGAGTCTTTATTGATTCCTTAGCTCGATTAAAATAATCATTATGCGCTCATTTTCTGATCATAAAATATACTTTTGTCGGTAGAAAATGGTACCCCACGTACGACTCCTCTTGAAGAGTCTTTTATTACCCGCTTTTAAATCAGTTCTACTCATTTTTTTAGTAATTTTTAAACAGTATTTTTGATCATTTCGGAGTCAGTTACGACTGATTTTCGAGAAAGTAAAATAAAAAAAAAATAAATAAATTTTAACTGAGAATCGAACCAAGCTCACTCAGAACCAGAACCACTCAGCTAAGGTACTGCCTACAATATCGACAGCACAAAGTTAACATAAACTTACTTTTATAACAATACTCATAACAGTCACATTTCGCGCATGTACTTGATCAATTTATGATTGCGCACAAGTCTTTTTCTAAGCATTTATGGGACTCATTTTCGAGTCGTTTTTTGAGCGCGCAACTGCTTAATCACTTTTTGATCGTCTAAGTTAGTCTTAAAAGATTGATTTTCGAATATATGCATGATCAATTTCTGATTGCGCACAAGTCGTTTTCTAGTCATTTGTAGGAATCATTTTCGGATCTTGTTTTAAGCCCGCAACGGATTAATCACTTTTTGATCATCTAAGGTAGTCTTAAAAGACTCCGTTTTCTGAGTTTTGGTAAAATAATCTTCTAAATGCTATGTGGGATAATTATTTGCCTTAACTTTATTCAATTTAAGTTTTTCAATTAAATTATTTTTATTTAGAAAGAATTTCCAAAGTATGTAACAATTGAAAAGGCAAAGAAAATGATGGCTGCACGGAAAGTTGAACTGACACCATGATCTCATCGTCACAATTATCGGCAGCTCCAGTCAAGCAGTTGAACAGCCTTAACTTTAATTAATTCGTCTGAGTCACTTGTAAGTTTTTCAAGCTTTCATTTGATGATTTGGAAACTCACTGTTTGTGTAAAAAAAAACTTTTACTGCCTGTTCGCCGATGTCGAAGGAGTTCCTTCTTTCGCACAATCACATTTAAACCAATAACAACGTTTTTGAATTTGTTTTTGCTTTAAATGTAATTTGTGCGAAAGAAAGAACTCCTTCGACATCGGCGAACAGGCAGTAAAAGCACATAGATACACTGTTCAAATAAATATTTAAAAAAGAACAAGCAAACATTCACACCCTAGTATTCATAAACCGATGGTTTTCAAACTGTTTTTTTGTTGCATATTTCGAAAGATGAGCGTATACACTATCGAAACATGCAAAAAACAAGTTAGGATCTTTCTATATTAAGGTAACGATATATGCCTGATTCTCATTCTAAACGTACCTTTTGTGTGTGTTTTTTTACCAATGTAACTAATACGGGATTTAGACGAAGACTTTTTTGCTTGATTTTTTTAAGTTTATGGTCAAGCGGGAGATAAGGACGTTTAGTGGGATACCAAATCCAAAAGAAATTTGTTCTGTTAGGCAATATCTTTTGGACTTGTTACTCGGTTAAACGTATTTTTACCTCTTTCGACCATCAACTCTAAAACAATCAAGCTAAAAAGTCTTCGTCTAAGTCCCGTATAAATGAAATATGAGAAGGTAGGAATCATTTTATAGTTTTCGCCTCATTCAATGGATCCTGAAATAAAATTATATGTTTCGGTTTTTTAAAATTTGTGTGTATTGAGCGTTACATTTGCTTTCTCGGTTGTTCCGGGAGTGAAATACGCCACAAAAAAATAGTATAGGATTTGAAAGCACTATACGTCTTCTCTCTAAAAACAAAAATATGACCACTTTTTCAATTTTGACTTGGGTTCACATGGAAAAATATAATATTTGTATGTTTTAAAAAAAATTTTTACGAAGATGCAAAATTTTTTTTAAAGGAAACCAGAAATTTGCAAACAGATAATGTTCTTTAGATCATTTCTAAACTTCAGCTGCAGTTAACTTTTTTTCGCCCTAAACTTTATAGATAAATTACATGTAAAAAGTTTTGTTACGTAACGCTCAATACATTTTTATACGAATTCAATATCTTTTTCAGAACGCACACTTTATTTTGAATTCAATAAAATTCAGATGTATAATCTTCGATGTACTTTAACATAACCTCCTAAGGTATTCACTAAAGAATTTCAATAATATTAAAAAATATGGATAACACTCAATATATTTTTTGGATACATTCGATGATTTATTTATTGATGAAACGTTTTGCAATATAATACTATTTAACAAAGGTCACAAAAGCTTTAAATATTTAGAAGTACAAACCTACGCTGTTATTTTTGTGAATATTGTTAATACAATTTTAATAATACACAAGACTGCGGACAACAACAATTAAAAAAAAATATAGTTTCTAATATTTTTCGAAAATTTGATATGTAAAATAAGAGACACAAATGCAAATATTCTAAAATCCTTATAAATTCAATCTCGTTTTTTGGAAAAATGCATACTTTCTTAGTGTGGAAAATCAACAGCATGCATTACGGACACGCCATTTTGTATGAAGAGAGTAAAAACAATATTTTCGTTTTTAACACATAATGGACAGTCTTACAAAAAACAAAACTTATGTACATTTATTTATAATCTATTAATTCATGCTAAAGCTGTTTTCATTTTAAAACTTATGCGTTTATACTTTCAACGGACAGGAATAAGGAATTTGAAATGATAATCACCCATATACATATGTACTATATTAGACTGGTCATTACCAATTGAACTTTTTCCGAAGTGGCCTAAAAAACTTGCTTTGGATAAAAAAGCGCGATGAGTTTTAATTAAAAAAATTAAGTATGCATTAGATATGTGACTTTTGTTTAATATTTGAAAGGGACTTGTCAAACTTTTGAGGCTTAATATGCAAGACAGGGTCGTTTATAATAAAAATAATAAACTGCATTTAGCACTAAATTTAAATATTAACGTACATACGTACATATGCATGTATGAACATAGTATGCATACATAATTTTGTTTATAAAACGCCATTCATCATCTCTGATACAAACAAATGTTCTTTTGTTCTTTTTATTATTAAATGGTTTTAAGTGCTTCCAATGTAAGACATTATATTCTTGTCACGTACATTTGCATATACATAATTTCTTAATTTTTGATTCTTCCATCTAAATACATATATTAAATACTATTTTTATTATTACCTTTTATACACATTGGGTAGTACGAATAAAAAAGGTTTATGCTTTTTAATTAAACATTTGTTTTAAAACCCAAAAAAAATCGTAATTTTATGAATTTTGTGTTTTAAACAAATTTTTAAGTAAAAAGCATACTTTTTTTTTATTCATACTACCCAATATGTTTTATTTATATTTTTTCAATTTAATTTTATTTTTTTATTATAATTTTTTTGTGACCCACCTGGGATACGAACCTGTGCTCGTTCACTCAGTTATTGTTGACTTATAAGTTTAAGCGGAAAAAATTAGTTTTCATATTCAAACACATGTTGACTCAAAAAGTGGTTGTCTACTTATTTTATTAATACATATAAACAAATTTTAACTACTTTCTAGAGTCCGACCCAATATTCGGTTTCGGATTCGGCCAAAATTGTGGTTTCGGCTAAAATTCGGCTTAGGCCAACTTTTTGGCCGAATACCGAAACCGAAACCGAAACTTTTTATTCTCTATAAATAAGGAAGTTAATCAAAATAATATTTTCCAAATTTAAAATATGTCACCGCCATGAATCTGGTTTTCCGGTCCTATATCTTTTCAAATTGAATGAACATTTTACTTAGTTTTATAAAGCGCAACCAAAAGATATACATAGTAACATAAAGTATTCAACTGTTTGTTGCCGAAATCAATAGCATAAACTAGGGAACGGTAAACCGATTTCGACTCCAATCGAAAATCTGTTTTATGTTATAATAAATCGATTTTTCGCAATCGAATTTACTTCTGCAATTTTGCACTGAGATTGATCATTTGTTTTTTAAAATAGATTTTTTAAAATAATTTCAAAATATGAAGAAAGCTCTTTTTCATTCTTCACGGTAAATTCAATACCGTCGAGAAAAATTCTTTATTGTGTATATCATCGATGAAACGCGGGAGTAAACAAAAATACTTCACTTTAGTAAAAATGAATGAAATCGTGTAAATTTAGTGTCAAAAATTGGAAAATATTCCACTTTATATCTTTTTAGTTATTCCGACTCAACTTTTTGATTGGTGCTTTTGTCACGTCATCAATAGTGTGATAAAACACTCCTCAATGTATGTGTACCGAACCCAATATTCCAGTTCTATTCCTCATTTACGAGTAAGCTAATTTCGCGCCAAGTTTTTATTAGTCATATGCTCGTAAATGTTTAAGTTTTATATTTGCTTGATGGAATGAAATATATTCAATTTCTACCATTATTTTGCCTGACACTGTATGCATGTAGAAATGCTCTTAAACCCTTTTTCAAAGTGTACAGTTAAAAGCTAACGTATACTTCAATGGAGAGTTTTGTATGCCAAATTTGCCGTTAAAGACCACGTTAACTTTTAATCACATTGTGAAAAGTAAATAAAGTAAATGATATTTCAGTTCTGTTAAGTTTTTAAAATTTCAATATCAGTCAATGCTAAAAAGTTTCGGCAAGTTTCGGATTCGGCCTTTTTGCCGAATATTAGGTTCGGTTCGGGCTTGGCCTCAAAAAACTGGTTTCGGTCGGACTACTTTCACATAATGATAAAAATACGTACTAATTTTATTAAAAACTAAGTAGTAGTTCTAATTTGAAGCATAGCAATAAGATAAATAAGTACAACTCATTACTTTGTAACCCATTAATAAAGTACAAACGATTACCAAAATTACAAAAGTTTTTGCTGGGTGCGTTCTTAATTTGCAAAAACAAAGATTATTATTATTGAAAACAGTTTGAATTTTGCAAAATAACTAAATAATTCACCAGAATTGAATACGGATATTTTTTCGCAATTAAATGGCAGTTTTCAGATGTCATTGCACATAAAATTTCAAATAATGGAATAGTTAAATGATAAATATAGGAGTAGATTCTCAAAACTTAAACTTGAGTAGTTCTTGCCAACATTTATCTTCCAAAGTATTGTCGTCCTGGCCCACTGTGCAGTGTTATGTTTAATGACAATTTTATTTGTTCTTAAGATTTGCATATACTTAGGTACGTTCATGTAACGTTTTCTTATTCCAATTAATAATAGTAATAAAGTTTTAATGATTTCCAAAAGCTCGCTTTTATTATCAATTAGAAAGCCTTAACGCAAAATTCCGTTTAATTTTAAGTAAAAAATCTGCAACAAAAAGTGTTAATCTTTCTTTGTTCGGCACAGAGTATATTTTACAAAACTAATACACCCACATACTAAATTATATAAGAAGATTTAAGTTAAAAAAAAATAAAAAATAATCGCTTTATAAGAAATCCAATGAAGGCTTACGAAAACGTTTGAAAAAACTCATAAAAATGCAATACGCATTTTTAAACTTAAATGAAAAAATAATCTGTTACTCACGTGCAAAAAAATGTTTGTTTGCAAGTAAGTAAGTAGATCAACGTGAAGGGATAGAAAGAAAGGAATGAATCTCTTTTTGTATATTTTGTGAATAAACTAGTATAATTTTTGATATAAGCAACGATTTACATTTAATATAAAATCTCAACACCATAGATGGTATTGTGAGTATATTTTCATTCACGATCATATACGCTCGCGAGCGAAAAACTCATGCTCTACTATGTTTTTAATTTTATTTCTTTGTTCACGCTCATGCATTAGCTTAAACAAGATTTGATGACGAAAACTCGTGCTCACGAAAAGTAAAAAAAATCGTTTTTATGGTAATTTACTAAAAAACTTTAAAATTTTCAGCCGTATGTCTATTTCCATACGAGTCAACTTTTGCTTCTGCAACTTTCTTAAATTTTCTTTTAAAGTTGCATTCATGTCCATATAATGAAATTCTTGTTGCGCAGCTTTTATTTTTTTTACATAGATTTTGTTGTTGCCTATTATTACGAAGAAGAAAACAAAAGAGAGTTGCATGTACCCCTTCCTAGTCTTCTCACCTCTCTCTCCCATATACTCAAAAGGTGACTCGTATGGACATAGACTATGTAAACTTTCGTAATACTTTATTATAAGTGATAAAAATTGTCTCCTGATATGTACATAATACATATAAAAGTCCTTGAATAATATAGACTAAATTTACATGTTGAAATATTTCATGAAACATTTTTATTTGCTTTTTGCAACTGTGGAGATGCAAATGGGGTAAAGAAACTTGACAATAATCATCTAAATATTTATTTCATAGCACTTTTTCTACTAAAATTATTACCCTGACCATAATAAAGTTTCATGCAACAAATTTCATGAAATATTTCATCGTGTAAACTTAGAAATTTTTTAAAAAATAAGTTTTTTTTCATGGGGATTTCGTTGGGGGTTTTCCTTTTAATAGGGGATTTTTGGGGAAATATTTTTTCAAATTTGGGAGCGCAATAAAAAGGCCGCCCTGATGACGGTTTCTGTTTTCCATGTTTTTTTTATATTCTTCTTTAGCTCGATTTGAATTTTCTCTCGATTTGAATTTTCTTTCGAGGAGATCTTTTCAAAGATAAAATTAAAAAATTCATGGTTTTTTAATCATCGTATGAATCGGGTGAAAGTTTAAAATGAATGCCCTAGGAGGGTGAAATACATGACCGACTTTCATTAGTTTTCCAGCGCCCACATTTTTGTAAACATAACTACCCATTATATCCATTCCTTAACGGTGTTGCCATACAAAATTTACAATACGCACTAGAAATTTATTAAAGAAAAAGTACCATAACTGCCCAAGAGTCCTCCCCAGAAGGATAAAATGTATGACCGTCCTGCCTTAGTTTTTCATGCGTAACATTTTCACGAAGCATCCTTGCCTCTTATCTCCACCACTTAGAGGGGCTTCTATACAAATGTGGTTTAATAAAATTGTTAAACTTGGACCCTGTAGCGCCTAGGATGCTCCTACACGGGGCAAATGTATGGCCGGTCGACTCGCATTAGTTTTCTAGTTTGACCACATTTTTTAAACATACCTAGCTCCCGCCCCCCTTCGCCCACCATTCTTAAGGGATCTCCCATACAAAAGTTACAATTAAGACTAGAAAATTATTACATAACAGCCTAGGGAGTCCCCCATAGAAAGTAAAATGCATGAGTGACACCATTTAATCATTCTTTCACAACATATTTATCTAACAAGTATATTTTATAAATTTACTTTGTAAAGTATAGTAGAAATAAATAAATAAATGAATAAATATTTTTCTAACATACCCAACCCCTATCTCAATTCTTTAAAGGGGCCCCATAATAAATATGTCTCTTATTACCTATTCAACTTAACAAGTAGAAGTTTATTTCATAAAGAAATTAATAAAAAAAATTTATATTTTATACGGGAGCTTCCTTAAGGAATGGAGATAGTGGTAAGGTATGTTAGAAAAATATGTTCGGAAAGAAAGATTAAGTGGCGTCATTCATACCTTTTACCCCCTAGGCGCACTCTTAGGCTGTTATGGGACTATTTCTTCTATAAATGTATTACATTATTAATTTTTTAGTTACCTGAGCACTCTCGCACGCGATGGAATGATGTGAACGTTGCCCATCTCTATTTAATTTCAAAGAAATGCCATTTAAACTTAATTGTCATGCTTGGAATATAAAATAAATAATAATAATACTATTATACGACAGAAAAATTCATAAAAGCTTAATAGAAAATCACAACATTACGAGATAGTTTTTTAAAAGTGTCTAAACAAAAAATGTCAACGAGTATTGTGGTCAGTGTAACCATTTTATCGTTCTTTGCAGATAAGTTTAGCTTGTCCATTTCGTTGGGTGATAATGCCAAATCATCATGTTTAAAAAGTTTTCACCTTCGTATACTAACCCTAGAGGGAAAAGAACCTGTCACAAGACAGGTCACGTGACTGGTTCCCAAGGACTAGCAACCGGTTCAAATTCCGGAACTAGTATGAAAGGGAATGGTAACTTTTATATGACGTTGTCATTGCAGGGGGTCAATTGACATAATTAAGATACTCAGTGATATGTTGGTTCTAGACCCAAACTTAACCTCCTTGTAGTATGATGGGTTATTTAATACTACACATAGAAAAAAATGGAATATAAAATCCACATGACGCAATTGTGATTTGAAATCATATAACATTTACATGAAATAATTTGTCGTTTAAGTGTGTTAGTGTTTATGTGCTTTGTTCATTGCTACAGTTCACAGCTGTGCTTATTTATGTGACTTGTTGTTGTTGTTTATTCTTACATGTGTCGGCTACGTAGACGACAAAAAACGAATTACCAGCGAAAATTTACTGCTGTTGGTTTAAAATTCCCATTGTTTCATATTATTTTTAAATGAAAAATTATTCATCTAACCTTAATTCTCTTGGATTTAAAACTTTTCACTGTTAGAACAACTTTGTTATAAACGTTACATTTCGTTTTAATTCAATATGATTTAAATAATCATTTAAATCATGTTGAATTAAAATTAAACTCATTTTACGTGTGATGGTATTTATTTATTTAGTGTATAGCTACAGTAAAGTATAAAAGTTGTTGTGGCCGCAGTAGTTAGCGCGTGGACTATCATGCAGGTGGTACGTGTTCAAATCTTGGCTGGGGCAGCCAGCTATAACGCAAAGTTTTCTGATGCCTATCACGTAAGTAAAATAATTAATAGAATAGCATCATTAAAGTCATGTTGTTTCAGCTTGATATAACTATAATTCAACATGATTCTTAGTGTTGTTTCAATATTAAACTTACGTTGCTTAAACTTGAAATAACTTTGATTCAACGTGATTCTTAGTGTTGTTCCAATATCAAATTCAACATGATTTTTCGTATTATTTCAGTATCAACTTCATTTTGATTTAACTGTACTGCAATATTAAATCAACATGAAATATAGTTGATTCAAAAGGATAAATTTTCCTTCAAAATTATTGTAAATTATGTTGAAATTATGTTACCGAGAAATGTAAAATTAACCTGGTTTTCGATGAATTTACATGGAAAGTTTTCTGTGCTTTATTTTTAATTTGAAAAAATTGCTTGTAGAATGAATGTATTTTGCTAAAATTGTTGTTCTAGTTTTGTGATACGAGTATGTTGTGATAATTTCTTTTCACCGATCACAACTCGGGAATATTTCATAACATTCCCATTTTCACCAGTCATAGAACAAGTACGTGCAAGACAATTGGTACAACATTTCCCGCAGGGAATAGACAAACTGTCAAACAAAAAATCAGAACTACAAACACAAAAGGATAAATTATTTAAAAAGCATATACAAACAACTCAACAAACAATTCTTATTCGATATCAATCTATTTAGTTTTCATATTAAATCCTTATGAATAAGGCATATAATATTTTAATATCTGGTCACACTGATTTGATTTTCATTTAAAGATATCTAAAAATATATTAAATAAACAAAATGACGACAAGACAACTTACACACCTTAATAAAAAAAGAAAATAGTAAAAAATAAAGAGTGCTTAGTAATAAAGGACTTGGTCTTACGTGAGTGATTTGCATAAAAAAATTAAAATCATTTGTAAATAACTCACATTCACACTGAATTTTTTTTATATTTGACTCTACATGTGTAAACAAACTCAAAGTTGAAGTTGTTGATGCAATTGAAACAGTGTTTAAAGTTGGCTGAAGAATAGCTGAACATTTTGCTCTAGATTAAGTATGGAGGGGCACAGAAAATTATCATTTCACTCCGCTCGTAGCAGAATAAGAGTTTTTTTGCATTTTTCGATAGATGAACCTCTTAATCTATCGAAAAAAAATCGATTTGAAAAGTAATGAGTTAGGGCGTTTCTATCCCTGCGGAAATGTGGTGACAAATGATCCAAAAGTACTCGTCCTATGACTTGAGGAAATGAGACTGGTACCAAAAATAAGAAGTAGTGAATGGTGAAACAAGACATATTAGTTAAATGGCTACATATTAACCACTTTCAGTCAATTTAATTGGTACTCCGGGTACTATTGTAGTAAATTTCACTGAACAAATTCGATGCACTTGGATCTAAGTCCTATCGCATAGTATCTATATAATATTAATTGTCTCCCTTTTTTGATACTGCCATGCCACTCAGGAGCCTGCTCCGTAACTGTATTCAGATATTAACTTCAGCTTAACTGGCATTTATAACATTGAAATATAAGTTCTCCTGTGGTCGATTGGATAGTGTACTAGCCTGTCATGCCAGAGGTTGTCGGTTCGAATCCTATCAAAGACACCGCTTAAAAATAAAATACAATTTCTACTTCGATTTGTAACAATAAAAAAATAAATTAATCGATAATTACAGCTGAATTTTGAAATAATATTTATATATAGTCTATATTATTTTGTACCGATAAGGACTCCATAAGATAGTTCAGAGACAAGTTACAAGATGCATACAAAATATCAATTAACCCCATCCTAGGCCATCCCCATGTAAAAGTGGGTGGTCCACTTCATAGGAAGTGTTAGAGCTCGGACTGGTCCCTACCACCTTGGGACCGGTCACGTGACTTGTTTTGTGTCAGTTCCATTTACCGTAGGGATATTAAGGTACACACAGAAAAAAAAGGAATGTAAAATCCACATGCCGCAATTTTGATTGCAAATCATATTAAATTTACAAGAAATAATTTGTCGTTTGAGTGTGTTAGTGTTTACTTGCTTTGTTCATTGCTACAATTCACTGTTCTGCTTAGTTGTGTGACTTGTTGTTGTTTATTCTTACATGTGTCGTCTATGCATACGACAAAAAACGAATTACCAGCGAATATTTACTGCTGCTGGTTTAAAATTAGCATTGTTTCATATTAATTTTAAACGGAAAATAATTAATCTAACCTTAAATCACCGTAAAAAGAATTTTGTTGTAAACGTTAAGTTTCATTTTCAATCGACATAACTATAACTTTAATTTCAAATAAGTTTTATGTTAAATAATCATTTAAATCATGTTGAATTAAAATGAAATGCATTTTACATACGATGGTATTTATTTAGTGTATAAGTAAACAAAAGTTTGAAGCTGTTGTGGCTGCAGTGGTTAGCGCGTGGACTATCATGCAGGTGGCACGAGTTCAAATCTTGGCTGGGGCAGTCAGCTACAACGAAAAGTTTTCTGATGACTATCACGTAAGTAAAATAATTAATAAAATAGCTACATTAAAGTCATGTTGTTTCAGCTTGATATAACTTTAATTCAACATGATTCTTCGTGCTGTTCCAATATCAAATTCACGTTGTTTCAACTTGAAATAACTTTGATTCAACATGATTCTTCGTGTTGTTCCAATATCAAATTCACGTTGTTTCAACTCGAAATTACTTTGATTCAATATGATTTTTCGTATTATTTCAGTATCAACTTCATTTTGATTTAACTGTACTGGAATATTAAATCAATATGAAATATAGTTAATTCAAAAGGAAAAATTTTCTTTCAAGATTATTGGAAATCATGTTGGTTTAACATGAAACACCTATGAAGCAAAATCACTACCGAAAAATGTTAAGTTAACCTGGTTTTCGACGATTTTACATGGAAATTTTTCTGTGTGTAATGATATACATATTGGAAATTTAAGTTAAGTTAAGCTATTATTCCATAACAGATTATAAGTAAACAAAAACAAAAATAGGCAGCGAGTTATTACGACTGAAAAAATCGTACAAAATAAATGTAACTGTGGCCGCAGGTAATTTTGAATATGGAGAATACAATTTGCTTATGTCGAATCAAGCAACTTATTCCTTATTGCCAAAGATATTTATGCTATGACTTTTTTTCAGGATATTTGTATTTGTTGATAGGTGGAGTAAAAAAAATTTCGAAATCTTTTAAAATTCCATATTAGTTCTGGCAAAGTATTGAGTAGTGCGTACCGAGTATCGAGTATTTGCTCTTATTTTAGGGTACTCAATACCAAAAAATAGCTACTCAGTGCTTTCACTTTAAATGTTTTCCGATTTTAAAATTTTAAAGTGCGTTGAGCTAACTAAAAAATGTAAAGAAATAATGTCTAAATATGTGTTTAGAAGATATTTGACTTTAAAGAAAAAAAATTTTTTTTGTCTAGACTTTTTTTAGTATTTCGGCTATAACTTTTTAGTTTACTGTTGGATTTTAAATTAAAAGTCACCATTCGATTTTTGACGAAATTCTAAGGAAAACTGGAGGAACAAATTTTTTAATATCAGCATTCTTGAAGTCGGAAAAAGGCTGAAAATTGAAAATTTTGAAATTGACCGGAAAAAATCATGTTTAAAAAATTATCTTTCTTCATTATCTTCAATTTTGTAAAAAAAAACTTTGTTTAACATATTCAAAAGGCAATCCATTAACAATGTGCTTAGCGGCAAATATTTTGTATTTTGGACATGTACCCTACATTCAGCAATGTCCGAAAATCGTAACTTAAAAATATTTTTTGTGTTTAAAGATTTTTCATGCAATTTTTTCGTTTTCAAAAGCTCATAAAAAAATGAAGAGGGCAAACATTTTAAATTACAATCATTTAATAGAAAGCCATTTAATAATATAAGCCAAAAATCATTAAAATCGATGAACAAATGTCGGTTTTATTTGCAATTAAGTGAAGGTCATTTGATAAAAATCACAATTTTCATACAACAGAAAAATTTTAATTTGTGCGTGCGTATATGTGTTGTATAAAAATCGCAATTCTTGTTAATTCAATCGCTCACATTATTGCAAAAAAAATAATAATAATAATGCAATAACAAAGTTGCCGTCTTGATTCAAAAATGTTTCACCTTATTTTAAAGTTGCCCAAATTTAAATCCTTGTCTCACAACGTTAAATTAAATTTGAACAACTTGAAGTCTACAATGCATCATTAATTTAATCATGGAGCAGCTTTAATTTCAATTTGTTTCACCATGAAAATGAATTCAACAATGACCGACTTCATTTCAAATATGCAAAATCTCTAATTTAAAACCCCGATCCTTTGAATTAACTAATAACATTTTTAATTCAAAGACTCGCGGTTTCAAATTAAACCTTTTGCATATTCAAATCGATGTCAATGTGTTTTTGAATCAAGCTAAACTTTGTTGAAATTAATTAGTCTTAAGCTATGTACAGACGATTGTCAGATCTTACAATACGTCAGTAAAATGTGCTGAAAATTTCTTACAATCGTGTGGACTGGCAATTTTCGTCTGATAACATTGTCAGAAAAACATTGTAAGCCTAAAAGCAGGCCACAAACATCTGACTATCGTGTAAACACATTTTGTTGCCATTGTTAGATTATTGTAAGATAATTGTCAGACATTTTTTATCGTCAGATGTACGAAGTTTCTGCATCTGACATTGGCATCATTGACAGAGACTTCTTTATATTGGCAGCACTGCACACATCTTTTTCTTAGCGAAAAAGGAAAATAAAATAAACTGTGCAGCTAAAATTGATTCAATTGCTTCTTTATGTTTAATAATAATTTATATTTTAACTTTTTAAAGTTATCACAATCATAGATGATAAATATTTTCTGTTAAATAATTTGAGTCTGGCAACGCCAAACAACAGATCTGACAATTTTTGCATCTGACAATCGTGTGAACTACCAATTTCCTTACGATAGTATTGTCAGACAAATTTATTGTCAGACAATTGTCTGGCAACCGTCTGTACATGGCTTTAGAAATCAAAGTTGTTCTTGCTTAATTCAATTGTGGATGTTTTCAAATTAAGAAAAATCTTGTTTGTTTTTAGAACGACTGCGAGTTTTAACGTTGTAATACGTTGATTTCATGTGCTTTTACATCATTTCGACGTTGATCTTTCTTAACTTAACGTTGAAATGCTCAAGGTTGAAATATTTTTGATTCAACATCAACCCACTTCGATTTTAAGTTGCGATGTTTCTCTTAGTGTATCAAAGCTTTGTCCGAAAAATATTTGGAAATCCGAATACAGTGTAATTAGCCACCCCCATTGAGATTAAAAACGAAACAAAGCCATAAAAAATATCAGCATTATTGGTATTAATTCAACTGTTTTAAAATCTCAAGATAATATTTTTGTTCCCAATAAAATTTGCACATGCCCAGTGTATGTGTTGTTTTTAATATTTATCAATTTTTAAACGTTTACAAACTCTGCGTTTTATTTATTTTGCAGAATTTTTTGTTATTTTTTATACGTTTATTTCTTTCTTTTTTCAATCTTATTTCAATATTAAATTTTAAACGTATACATATTATATATGTATGTATGTATGTATGTATGTATGTATGTATGTATGTATGTATGTATGTATGTATGTATGTATGTATGTATGTATGTATGTATGTATGTATGTATTCAGATAAATATAATATTGTTTTTTTTTATTATTCGCTTCATTGTCTCTTTTTAAATAATTTCTTGTATGAAAAAGCTGGCTTAAACATCAACAAAATATGTGAGCCAGCAGAGATATTCATAAAGTTAACTAAAATAGCAACAATTAATTGCTGTGTACCACGGTAGTGTATGTCAACAGCTGCAGAGAAAATAATGAAGCCCGGTATTTGTGGTTTTCATTATGTGCGCACGCGCAATTCAACAACTTGCCGATATAACAACAACTACATACAGCAACAGACAACAACAGCAGCAAATAGTTGGCAATAGCAAGCAGCGCACAAAATTTAGTCTTCAAAAGTAAGAGGCTTTTTCATTTGGACGATAGTTTAAGTTTAACTGCCACTCAGTTTAGTCGCTTAAACTGAACATTCCGAATTAAAACTTTAAAAAAATTGATGAAAATATAAGTTAATTTTAAGGATTTAATTTAAATTTAAAAAAAAAGTAAAAATTATATAAAATGAGGCAATTTGTAGTGTGTGCCATCGTTGCTGCTTTGTGTATTTCAAACGCAAGTGAGTGTTTAAAATATTCTTTAAAATTCAAATTATTTACATTAAAGTGACTTTAACAAATAAATAAAAAATTGTTTTGACAATAAATAAATTTAAGTGATTAAATAAATTAATAAAGTGAGGTTGGAGGGAATATTTCCATGAAAAATTCTATGAAAAGTTGCTGCTGAAATTGTTTATAAAATTTTTTCTGCTTTAGATTTTCATTAATTGCTTAATTAGTTTAAAAAGTAAATAACTTTTAAGTTTTAACTGTTGTAATGGAAAAGTTTAAGAAAACTTTTTTATAAAAAAAATCAATTCTACATTTCTTTAATAGTTTTTATCTCCACAATATGGTTGCTGAGTACATCAACGGCTCGTTTTGCTGGCAATAATTATTGTACTGGACATTGGCGATAATTATTGAACGCCAATGCCCAGGCAGCTTATATTTGTTGTACCGGTACAAAAATATATTCATTCAGTGTCAAGTCAGGCCAGGGACTTAATGGTTTTTAGCTATTGCAATATTACGAGAAATATTACGATGCCAAATAATTTTCATGGCTAAACATTAATTGTGGTCATCTGTAAATAAGTCCCAATCTCAAGGGAATATTATATGACGATCTGGCATTACAAAGTTGTGAAATGTATGACCTTCGAAATTCGTTTCAAGCATATTAATATCGCAAAGGAAGAATCTGCATGAAATAATTTTAATACTTCATGTGGCAACTAACAAGTTGAACTATCTTCCTTTATAGTCTTATGCTGTTCCTACAACAACAGCAATTCAAAGCAGAGAACAAAATGTATTGATATTCTCTTTACAGTTGTATTGATATTCTCTTTAGTTTATTTGCTTAACTTTTAGGCAATGCATGCATGTGTACTACATGTACATACATATGTAAATACATACATATATTAAAAACAATGAAAATAGTCTGGGGCCACCTGAGACCCCATGCGAGCAGTTATGCAATTTTCTTAGTGCGAGTAATTAAGGGTTAAGTACTTGTGTTTGAAAAGAAAAGAAATAACCGGCATGGGAAAAAATACATACAACGAAATATTGTGTTAAGTTAATGACAAATGTTATTGAAATTCATATTTTTTTTCAATAACGTTGTTTTATTGAACATAATTCTTGTTTATTTTTTTTTTGTGCACCGATTTTCAAAAACAAATTATGAGACCAAACTGCATGCAAACCTCTTCAAGCAATAGAAGAATTTTGAAAATCGGTAGTGCAGGCTCGATTGCTTTCAAGAGCCTGGGTGTTTCTGCAGAAAAGCCCAAAAAAGGTTTAAGCATTATAAGCATTTGAAGTCTTAAATTTATTATTTTGGCTTTTTAGTTCATTATTTGGATTAATGTAAATTCAAATTATTATTAGCTGAACGGATCAGTACTACTGATTTTGACAGGCCGCTACACCGTCTCATCAGCGTTCTTGTTCACTTTTACCACTTATAAGGGTAGATGCTTTTTGTAAGGAAACATCAGCTATTTAACCAATTTTTGTCACGAAATAGAATACAAGAGTCTTTCTATAAATTCTTACATTCATTTAATTTCAACGCTATAATTTTGGTTCCTACATTATCGAACGAACAAAATGTTTCAATTTGGAATAAAAAAATTATTCGAACAGTTTTTGCCGAATATTCTAAGAACTTTTTTAAACTACTTTTTATAAAAGAATTTGTACATTTACGAATGTGAAATAGCTTTTAAATTAATTACCTTTTTTAAGTTGTTAACAATAGGATGTGTTAAGTAACCAAATTATAAATACTTGTGTAAGGGGTTGTTTGTTGCATGATCTTAGTTTGGAAGTATTTGAGGAAGGCAATTAGAAAAACAAAATTATTTTCAAAAAGTGTTCTAAGGCCTACAAATGTCACGGATAAACCACTTCTCTTTTTTGCACCATTTTCGTAAAGTACACAATATATAAATTGAAAGTTTCACTGAACATTTAAACATATTTGACAAGAATAATATAGGCCCAACGACGAAATATGCAAGGAAAAGATATCTTACTTGAATCGAAGAAATAATATATAGGAAGGACTTTGGCTGAATGAAATGGGAAGAAAATCTATCACAAGACAAGTCATGTGACTGTTTCCCAAGGAATAGCAACCGGTTCGAGATCCGAAACTTTATATCAAAGGGACCGGTAACTTTTACAAGACGTTGTCATTGGAGCGGGTTAATTGACATAATTAAGATACTCAGTGATAGGTTTTAGACCCAAACTTAAGGTACTTGTCATGTGTTGGTTTCTTTAATACTAGTTAAATTACTGTACTTTAAACAAATATTTTTGATGTGGAGAAAATCTGCTTGTGCGGTGAGGTATTTTCGCTAAAATTTTTGTTGTAATTTTGGATGTTCTCTTTTCACCGGTCACAACTCAGGAACCTTTTGTACCATTCCCATTTTCACCAGTCATAGGACAAGTACGTTTAAGGCAATTGGTACAACATTTACCGCAGGGTAGTGATAGAATATATTAAAAATCGTGGTTTTAAAGTGGTTATTCGAATGAAAATTTTTATTCGTTATTCGCTTGGAATAATCGAATAAAAGTTTTAGATTATTCGGCTGTTCGAACAAGAAAAAAATTATAAAATTTTATTCGAACGATTATAAAATCCGAATAATTGACAACACTACTATACTAATATTAATATACTAGATAACTAAATTGTATTTTGAGCAGCTTTATTTTGATAACGATATATTTTTACTGCAACCAAATAATATACTCATGATATGGTGCTCTTTGATTACGGTTGACTCAATCATGTTTCCTCATATGTAGACAATTATCAGATTAAAATATAATTAGTACTTTTGCTGTACCGTTACACACTTCATTTGCATTCTTTGTGATTTAAGATTAGGGCCTATTCACATATTACGTAACGCTATTTTCGGATGTTTTGCACCCACCCCCCCCCCCCCCCCTTCATAACGTTTTTTTCAGCATTTTCAGTATAAAGTATCTAGTCCGTAACAAATCTAAACTTCATTGTTCGGTCCAATTAACTTTTTTTTTTAACTTCAGACAAAACATTTGTCCAAATTTGCAACTTTTTTTATTGCAAAAAAATCTTGAAAATTCGTTGTTGTAGTATTCGATTGCGAAAAAAGCCAAATTCAAACAAAATAATTTACTGAATCAGATAAAATAATTGTCTAAAAATTTTTTTTTCATAATCAGAAAAAAATGTATAAATTCAGATTTTTTACTGAAATAGGACCGACCCACAAATGATTTTTGTAAAATCAAACAACACATTTATTGAAAATTAAACTTGTTTTTACCCGACTGTCAAGGAAGGGTAATGTTTTTCGCGCGTGTCTTGTATTGTAAATAGCGAAATAGTAATACGTTAATTAAAAAAAAATTAACCAAACCTATCGACTAGGGTATCAAAAGAAATGAAATTTAAAGGTTATTGCAAAAATATACATTATTTTTGAAACGGACAACCCAAAAAAAATGTTTTTTTCCGAAATTCCTTGATATTTGCTATAACTATAGTTCCAGTAGGTATAAATGTGTATGCAATACTATTTTTTTGCATGATATTTATTTGTCGAGTTATGGGGCTCGAAAGTGTTGCAGTTTTTGAAAAAAGAATTTAAATTATCAAAAAATCAAAAAGTTAAAAGGGTCAAAGTTAGAAAAATTTTAATTTCAATTGCTTATTTCCGGTTTTGAACAGGAATTTTTTTTATATATAATGTTTTTTTTTAAATATCAGACGATTTGTAGTAAGAATCACTTATTTTAAATTTTATTCTTTTACTTTTTTCTAGTTCGAAGCAATAATTCCAAATTTTTTTTTTTTAAACGGCAACACTTGCACACCATAACATAAAAAAATTTCCATACACATTTTTACCTACTAGAACTATAGTTATGCCAAATATCAAGGAATTTTGAAAAAAAATTGTTTTGGTTGTCCGCATAAAAAATAATGCCCCATATATAAGTTTAATGTTTAATAAATTGGTTTAAAAAGTTTTTGATAACTGGCTGGCACCTTTGGCGTGGGCCAATTTTGATGATTCTTATGTTAATCGATTTGTCTTAATCTTGCGAATGACGCTAAAGATATGAAGGTAGTCACAATTCAATATGGCGGCAAACAGATGCAATTTTTTGAATCAGACTAAAATGAAAAGTCCGCGAATTATATTAAAATGGATATCATTGGATAGGTATTTGAAAATAATTTTTAGTTTTCTCTTATCATTTTTCATTTCGAATGACCATTTAGGATCTCCAATAGTTTAAAATTGGTTAGCAATAAAAAAGCCCGACTGCGTAAATGGTAAAATTTAAACAAATCCAAAATTAAACTGTATACAAAATGAACTTAAAGAAACTAAAAATTTAGTATTCAATAGAAACTGAAGATGGCACGTAGCCGAAACCGGTCTGTTTACAAACCAAATCTGACGTGCGATGACGGAAAATCGTTCCAAATAAAAATAAAAAAACATAAATTTAAAAAATCAAAAACCCGAATGCGTAAAAGTTCAGTAGTGCGGAACATACCGACTTCTGCAATCGTGAAACATTAAATATCGAATCTTCACAATAATAGGATGGCGGCATCAAAATACCTTTCAAATACGAAAGTGAGCAACAAGAAATATACGGAGCAACGAACGGTCAGCACTAAGTCCCCAAGGGGAGTCCTCACGATCAAAAATTGTATAGGATATCAAATTGTTTCCCCTTAAGTCGCTCCAATACACATACATAATATCGCTCAGTAACTTAAAACTTAGTTTTTCAAATATGACTACGTTACAATAAAAGAGACTGTATCGAAAGCACTGGCTATAAAATAAATTTAGCTACATATTTTATGAGAATTTTGCTACTAAAATAAAAAATTTCTTAATGATGAACTTGAAATTAACGAAACCAAAATCACATCAATAAAGAAATTTATGGTAATTAAATTGACATTGGCCTCAAATGTGTAAAAGATTTAAAGATAAAAACATCATTGATGGAGATGTCGTTGAATAAAACTTAAAAAAAAATTAATAGTCGGTTTAAAACTAAAATCGATTGCATATTTAATAATTAATAAAAATAAATAAATTTTTAAAAGACAAACTGTTATTAAGGTCAGTTATTTATGTTAATTAAAATTAATGGAAAAACTTTTATTTCCAAAACATTTGAATACAACTTTTCAAAATCTGCAATAAATATGTAAATATGTTGTTGCATAGTGACTGACTGCTTGGTCTACTAATATTTGTAAGATGTACGAGTAGTTATGTATATGTACATGTGGTTTTTCTCTTGCCATTTAGCTTAAATATCATAGTTCAAATGACATTTTAACACGTTGAAATTTTAACATTTTAAACTGGTTGGTTGTATAGTATACGATAACTAAAAATATAAAAAAAAAAACAACGTGTCTCTCTCTCTCTGACTTGTCTATCTGGATTTTTGTCTGACTGCTAACTAGCTGGTATCTTTCCTCAGCTACTCATACCTAATAATTAAATTTAACAAAAAATAAGAAAAAAAAACCAAAACTTGTCTTGCATATTTTTTTCTTAAGCCAACATTTTACCAATATTATGCGAGTCTTTGTGCTTGTATTGTTGTATTGATTTCTGGTTTAAGCTTTTTAGCATTTCAAATTGTCATATTATGCAATTTAAAGTATGCAATTTCATTATTGGCTAATGAAAAAGCCACCTTTAAAGTTCAACATTAAATAATAAAAATAAAAAATAATCCGCATAAATAAACAATTTTTACTTAACTAGATTTGACTAAATAATAAACAGGTAATTAAATAGAAGAAAAAAAATACCATAAGAAATTAATTTACTTACCTACTTTACTTTACATTCCTCTATTTTATATATGTACATTAATTATAACATACTGGATTTGTTAGTCATCAGCTAGCTAAAATAAATTGAGGCTTGGCTGCAATTTCTGTTTAAGCGTGCAATTTATGTTATTTATTACACATTTTTCCTATCGCAATTATACGATTTTCTAATGTTTTCCTGGGCTTTCTTATGGCTAAAAGAGAGTAGTGAGCGTGGTATGGATTTTATAATTGAATAAATGAGGTTATTGTACCATTATATACAGCTAAACGTAATGAAAGTGAATTTTTTGCATACTTTTAAATATGATCGATCTACAGTGGGCGATAAAAATGTTTACTTTATAAAGTTTGTACTTTCAGTTGAAAGTTATTAATTCGGCTTAACTTCAATATTAGAATTAATGAAAATTCAAATTGTTATCAAGAGTGTTATATATAGAAAATCTTATCAGACTAACAGAGCATATCTGTTTTTATTTGTAACCGACTTCACAAAAAAAGGATAGGTTATCAATTCGTCATGTATTTTTTTTCATGTATGTTCCCTCAAAAACACCGCCATTTTGGATTTCGTTTTCTTTATAAAGGATGTACTTCCAGATATGTCCCATTGAAAAATGCACTGTATTTCCAGATATATCCCATTGAAAAATGCACAGAAAAAATTGTCACCAAAAAATTTTCAAATAAAAGTTTGTCTAAATAAAATTAATTTTTCATTAAATTTTCTTTACTGAATCAGTGAATTTTTTTTTGTTTGAGTTTTATGTAGAACGCAAACAACAAAAACAACAACACAACCCAGTTTTCTGTGTCGTAAAAAAGCAACCCAGATAACAGCATACACGTAAATAACAACAACAACAATAAGATAGAAAAAGGAATGCGATTGTAACAAGTTTGTTTACTGAAAATTTCTGAGTGAATCAATTCGTTAACATTGTTGCGTGAACTCTCATTCATTTCTTTGGAGTCTTTAGATAAACATACAGAATTGAACACATTTAACATAGTGAAATTTCATAAATGCTTAATGGATGATAATGTTATTATTTAAAACTTAAAAATATTTTCAAAAGAAAAAAGTTTAATGGCATTACAAAAAGTTTGTTTGATATACAATATTACAAAAAATTCAGTAAATATTTTTGTTTGATTCAGTAAATAATTTTGTTTACAACTTGTAATAGTTTTTAGAATTTTTTTTTATAAATTCAGACAAAAATATTGTTTGATATATTACAGAAAACCAGTAAATATTTTTGTTTGATTTAGTAAATTATTATGTTTAGAATTTGTAAATATTGTTAGACAAAATATTTTATAGACTTGTTCACTGAAAAAACCCCGGAGTTTTTTCAATGAAATTGTTGATACATTTTTGTCTGTATTTACAAATTTGTTTGTAGGTCCTTTTCTACACAAAATATTTACTAATTCCTTGAATTTCTTTACTGAAAATGAAATTTAGTTTTTTCTGTGTAGGCAGGGTCAGACTCATACGAGATCAATACACATGTTTTTTCAACTACTTCTACTCAACCGATTTGTATGAAACTTTGCACACACATTAAACTTCTGTTTGAATACTATATCATGATTAAAAAAATTGGCAGTGCTACGCCCTTGCAAAGAAAATATTCTTTTTCAACAACTTCTACCAAACCGATTGTTATGAAACTTTACATAAACATTTAGTTATGGTTACAATATAACATTATGGCTAGAAACGTGGGCAGTCTCACCCCCATGAAAAGTAAATATTCATTTCAACTACTTCTACTTAACCGATTCTTATGAAACTTTGCACACAATTAGTTCTCGTGAAAGTACAACATTATGATAAAAATTTTGGATAGTGCCACGCCTATTTTGTGGTCGGTTTTTTCTTGCAAGAATTATTTAAGTCCAAATTAAAAATATATAAGAAATTTGAAATTATATATATAAAAAAATGCTTAAAGAAAACTAACACTCACCTCTTACATTTTATCCCTAATGAATCCTCCAATCCCTAACATGAAATTTTCATCCCAAAGGGAAAAAAAAAATTTTTCTTTCAATATAGAATTCGATAATAATGGCTATAAAAATTGCTACGTAGAGACCAAGGTAGATATGCCTTGATAGAGACATGGGATAATAAAGATTTAAAAGGCTTTTAGATTTAAAAAAAATTTATCGGCTTGCTCACACAATTCTTAATTCTGAAAACATCAACATAAATTTAAAATGTTTTCTTGTTTTTAGGTGCTGCCTTCCAATGTCCCAAGCCCAATGGCCAATACGAGCATGAGATACAATGTGATAAATACTATGAATGTGATGATGGTGTACCTAAGGAGAAATTGTGTCCCGATGGTTTGGTATTCGATCCCTTAAATCGTAAAATCAACAAATGTGATCAACCCTTCAATGTAGACTGTGGTGATCGTATTGAATTGCGTAAGTTTTGAAATACATACCAAAACAAATATTTTTGAAATATAAAATTGAATTCTGTAAAAAATTTTCTATAGAACCACCAAAATCCTCGAAATTTTGTCCACGTAAAAATGGTTTCTTTGCCCATCCCGATGAGAGTGTTTGTGACATTTTCTACAATTGCATTGAAGGTGATGCCCTCGAACAGAAGTGTACTGTAGGCTTACATTTCGATGAATACAGTGGCACTTGCGTGTGGCCCGATACTGCCAAACGTGAAAACTGTGGTGCTGTTGTCAGTAAGTAAATGAAACAAATTTATATTTTTTATTTTAATTAAAAATTTTAAAAATAAAATCCTTTTTTTTTCAACAGAAAAATCCAGCAGTGGTTTTGAATGCCCCAAAGATCAAGCTAAGACCGATAAACGGGGTCAAGTAGTCACCCATCCCAGATACGCACATCCCACCGATTGCCAAAAATTCTATGTTTGCTTAAACGGTGAAGATCCTCGTGATTTGGGTTGCCAGACCGGTGAAGTGTATAATGACGAAACTGAAATGTGTGATGCTCCTGAAAATGTACCCGGCTGTGAGGACTGGTACAAAGATGCTGATGAAAAGAAAAACTAAATGATTTCTTTCGCATTCAATTACTCTCTTATAGAAGAGTCTTTTTTTATAAAATGAAGTAGTCATTTAGGTTATTCCTATAGTTTTTAGTATTGAACAATGCCAAACAAAATCATTGTTTGAAATCTATTCAAAACTCATTAAGGTTGTTTTTAATTTGCAATTGAAAATTTCATAATTTTTCTTTAACGACCTTCTTAAAATAAAAAGTAAATTTAATCCTTTTTATTTTGCGGATTAAATTACGCTCTGACTGACGATGTTTTGTAAAAGTCAAAAAGCTTGTGCAAGCAATTGTTTTCAAAACTTTTGTAAATATTTAAAACATGAACAAATAACATTAAAATATTTAAAAATTTACATTCTATAAGTCTTTATCATTTCATCTGTCTTGTTCTATATCTAACTTTCGTTCTCTCCCCTTGCAATGAAAATTGTTATCACCGTCTTTTAATTCTCTTAATTTTTTAATAATATATTCTCATATATCAGCTATTTTTTAATTTAGATTTATGACAATTGCCCTTCTTCTACTGCTCTTCTATTATCTTCTTAATTCTTTTTGTTAAGTCGATCTTGATTTTTATTTCCTATTTTTTCTATAATTTTCCCTCTCTCTCTATCTATCTCTCTCGCTCACAATAACCCTGTAATCATTTTATCTTTTAATTTTCCTTAATCTCTTACTTTTCTTAATTTGCATACTCTCCCATTTGTCTCTTTTAACTTCTAATTCCTTTTTAAACTAATTTTGCTGACATTATTTAAAACTCGTTTAATTTTTTTTTCTCTTAAACTTCTACTCGTTTAAATCTATTTATCTTTTAATTTTAAGATCTTTTTGTATCTAAAAATGTCAACCATATTCCTGTAAAAATTCTCTAACTCTTACCATTTCCTTTTAAATATGTTTTCAAAGTCAAAATATTAACTTTTCGCAAAAGTTTTATGCATAAATTTTCATTGTATAATATAAATTTAAATAACGCAGTACTTCATTTCTGTAACTTGTGAGAAGCTCTCACATCGAGAAAAAATTAATAATTATACTTGTCATCTGATCTGTTGTAGGACGACTCATAGAATATTACTTGAATTATTATATGAATCACGCTGTAAACCTAATAAAAATACAAAATATCAATTTTTTCTCGCTCATCCTGTTTTTCAAATAATGATAATAAAATTTTCGATGCGAGAAACTCTCACACTAGTTACAGATACCAGGCTCAGTTCTTTATATTATTTTGCATTTTTTTTGTACTTTTTAAAATTATCTAGTTTTCTAGTTTATGGAGCTTTCCTTTTTTTCCTAATCTTTCATTTAAGGCATATCAGCTCCTGTTTTAAGACTTTGTCATAAATCAACATTTTCTCTTAGTTCCTTTCTTTACTTTCATTCTTATAATCTTTCCTATAATTTTTTTCATTTCTTATTTCTATAAATCAACAATGTTTTCCCAACAGTCTCAATATATTTTAAAAATATATAAGTTTAACTTAATTTGCATACATATCTAGTGCTCTAAGATAAATTTTTGAATAAAAAAAAAATACAACTAAAATTAATATGATTGCGAAAAATAGAAAAAAAAATCGTTATGCAATTACCGTCCCACAGTGGTTCCAATTGAAAAAAGGTTAATAAATCTGTATCTCTGAATTTTGCGATCCGATTACAAAACGATGTTTGTAAAAATTATAGAAGACGACGTAAGATTTAATAATGTTCAATTTTGGGCCACCCTGTTGAAACACACAGTGAGCTACAGTGTCAAAGTTAACTATATCGGGCATGAAAACTCCTCTTGGCCTCTCAACTTTTACAAATATTATCCGATTTTAATGAATTTATTGTAAAGTTTATAAATAGATAAAGAAAATACACTTTACTTGATTAAGATATCTGCAATACTTTCAAAGATATTTGACTTTAAATTTTGGTTTTTGGTTCGACTTTGTTCTCTATTTCGTAAATATCTCATTGCCAAAATTTTCAGAAAAATATATTATGATTTTTAGCACATCCCTTGATAATAATATACCAGAAAATTTTTTTCGGTTATCTCAATTCATGTAGTCTTGAAAAAGAATCAAATGTAAGTCTTTGGAATGAGAGTGGAAATGGCTACATTTTGACAAAAATAGAGCTTAATTGTTTAACGTTTATCTCAAAAATTTTTCACAACTAAAATTGTTTCTTTTCAATATTTAAAAAAAATATTGCTTTTAAAAATTACTGCGGTTGAAATTTTAAATCGATCAAAGCATGCACGCTACATCCAGCATTGAACGAATATATTGAAATTTTATACGAAATTTTAAATTAATCGCTTTAAAAAACCCATCGAATTTTTCAAACTTCTTTCCAAATTATATTAGATGTATTTAATATAATGAATCTAATGTTTAATCTTTACTCGGCTGCTTGTTAGGAGAGCAGATTTTCTACAAATAGTAAAATTTTCAGAAAAGTTTTATTTAAGCGGCCCACCCACTTGCTATATAATTGTGCAATTTTTCGTATTGTACAATAATATCGTCAATGTGTATGTCATATATGAAGGTGGCACAATATATTGGCAAAATGCAAAGAATTTTGATTTTTATTGTACAATCAAGAAAATTGTGTAATGTGTGGCAACATTGTTCCGTGTTATGTTTACTTTGTCACTGTCAGGAAAATTGGGCAATATTTTGTTTGAATATATTGTGCCATTTATTGCATAGTATAGGTCAAAACGACAATAAAATGTACCATAACATATGCGGTAATATTGTATAATATATTAATATTGTATAATTGCACTAAATTTCATTTTTTCAATATCAGATTTTTATCCGTATCCTTACATGGCCTTTTCGAAGCTCAAAGTTGAGCATTTTTTTTAGATTTATCCATTTTTTCTCAATTATAAAAATGTATAAAATTGGTAAAATTTTTTACTTCGTTTGGCCACTAATCAAAAGCTATACAATAATAAATAAAAAAAGATGGCGGCTATGTGTTTATAGAACCTGCAAGATTGTCCTCAATTTTTTTTATTAAAATTAAAAGCTATGCGCAATAATACAAGACAAAACTGTCAGCGCAACTGTAGTTGTGAGTAGAGTATGCAAAAACCGAAACCGAAAACCGGTTAACCGGTTTGTTTCCTTTCTGAAAATAAACCGGTTTCGAATAATTTATGTTTTCGAATAACTCGGCATGCTGATTTTTATGTGACAACCGGTTTTTAGGGAAAATAATTTTCTAGACTTTGATGAGGAGTTTGCAGGTAATTGTGTCATACATCCTTTCGTGTTTTTTATCAAAATATTAGACATGCCCGCTAAAAAAATTTTAGCTGATAGAGAGAAAACTGAGAACACTATTTTTTGGCGCATTAAACGGCTTAGAAATGTAGTTTCGCTCCAAAAAGGAATTTCACTGTTGGCCTGTGTAATTAAAAAAGATATTTTTCGAAAACCGGTTTCTTTGAAAATCCCGGTTTTTGCATACTCTTGTTGTGAGTTTATATATCTCAAATGTCAAATTCGCTTTATCAGAGAAATAAGTCTATGAAAACTTTGTGGCGGCGGCTAAACAAAAAAATTTACTACCGTCCGCCTATTACGAATAAATTTTTATATGAATGAACATTTGTATACGAAACATAAAATTCTCTGCTGTAAAGAATATTTGTATATCACATTAGGTAGATTAAAATGTATTTGGTGGTTAAGATGTATTTGGTGGCGGCTCGAATTTTCAAAAACGACTGTCAAGGAAAAAAACCGACACGCGCCCATCTAATTTGTATCAAACAATTTTTATTAAAAAAAAAACAAAAGACTGAAGAAACAAACGCTAACGTACATAAATATAGCAAACCAGTGGTGCCATATGGGAAAAATTTTTTCGACCAAAATTTTCGTCAAAGCCGACCAAAATCTACCAAAACCGAGCATTTTGCTAGCGTTCATTATATTCCATTTATGTAAAGAAGATTTGTCAATAAAATACATTTGATACTACAAAGATAATGAAATCTCAAAAGAAGGACGTCATTATATCCGATAATCGCGAGCATTATTCCAAAAATCGTCTAAATAGTTTTCAAGCACAACTGGTCATAACTGGTCGCGAGAATTTTAGTTTTTTTAGATTTTGAATTTTGCATATGGGTATTTCCAGAAAAAATCCGCATTTTGTCATGTACGTCACAAAGCAATTAAGATTGATTTTACATAAGTTTTCTTGCCTGCTTTAGATATGTATTTGTGTATAACCTAAGTAGCTCTACATTTAGTAAAAGATAAGGAAAAATAGGATTGCATGGTTCTGAGGTACACTGAAAGGAAAACGTTTCGTAATAGGAATGAAACCATTACGTTAAGCTCTTACATTATTAATACAACGAAAAATGTCATTAATGGCATGAAACATTGGATATCAGCAATGAAGAACTACATAAACTGTATGAAAAATATTTCAGGCAAATTTTATACATTTTGTGTTTTGTGAAATTTTTTTTCATTCGGAAAATGAAAAAGTAAAAAATAAAAATATGACTCAAGTTCACATATGTACAGATATAGGAAATGAACTTCTTTTTATCGTATAATATTCTTTTTCTTTTGTATTGACTTTGCCCTATTGATTTTAAATGGTGACGTGGCTGAAGTATTAAGGGTGTTGGCTGACAAAAATGAGATCAAGGGTTCAAGACTAACATTTACAAATTTAGTTATAGGAAGCAAAATTAAAGTAAGTAATTTTCAAGTGTTAAACATATTAAACGAATAGCCCAATTCACTATGTCGGTTTTGCACTTTTTCCGACTAATTTCTGGTTGAGTGCTTGTTTTTGTATTCACTAAATAGTTTAAAACATGTTTAGGTTTCTGTTTTTGAAAATGACAAATAGTTATGTTCAATGAAATAATTGTTTAAATTGCCACAATATAATAATTATAAGTTTTTGGTTATTATGGGTTTTGCCTTGGCAATACCTTATTTGAAATTATTTGTATCCAAAAAAATAATAAAGATTTACTGAATTGCATTAGTGAGTGTTTTCCGTCTATAGACGTAACATTTTATCGAGATACTGAATTGGGCTATAAGTCTCGGACAGCATTTAGTAAATATAAAAGGCCACCTGGTGGCGATTGGTGATATAGATATGTGAACGAAATAGTTTCATTTTAATTATGAAATTTTTATAATTAATGCAGCAATTTTCATAGCAGGAATGAAACGTTACGTTGGGTGAAAAACAATGACAAAATCATTGCTGTAACGTAAAAAATCATTATATACGTGAAGGTTTTCCTTTCAGTGTACAAGCTTAATTTCTTGGTGACGTTACGTGACAAAAAGTAAAGTTTCTGTAGAAATTCTCATATAGAATCGCGACGTAATATTCAAAACTTAAGTAATATTGAGAGATAATTGAGATTCTGAATAAAATCCGTTTAATTGGCCCTCAAGGAGTACTTAAATCCAGGATCTTCAAATATTTTAGTGTGTTATTACTAGTTTATTATTTTTACTAAGAGGTTTTACTGAAGATAGTCAAATTCAAGTTATAATATTTAAAACTTTATTTTTGGTACCAAAAAAATGGTAAAAAACACAACAAATCGACCAACCTATCAATTATCTAAAAATAAAATAAATACCAGTTTTTGTACTAATCTGACTAAAGTGGCAGCCCTGATTGTAAACACAGATTGAATTTGAAGTATATTTTAAGGCAACAGAAAACTTGATTCTTTATTTATAAGATTAATCAATATTTAGCTTTGAGCTAGCTTTTAGAAAATGTGTTTTTAGTTAGGCTAACGGTTATTTTTGTCAAATTGTTTTAATAAATTTTTTGAACTTTTTGAACTGAAATAAAATATATATCATTCATAGCAACAATTTAACGCTTAAAAATAATTTTCTTTTCCAAGCAAAACTTTGTCTTCTGAGCAATAAAAAAAAGCAGAAAATAATTTGTATAGTTGAGTTTTTAAATAAAACTTAAGTACAATTTCCACAACTTAGATGGTCAAATTGTCTAGAAGATTGTTATAGAAATCATTGCAAGTGCATATATATTTTATGGTCAAATTGACCATTTGAAATGTGGAAATTACAAGTAGAAATTAAGGCGGCTGTTGAAATTTTAAAAATATTCATTACACCGGCACACAAAAAGAAAAAAGTGGTCTGTACAATTGACCAGACTCACCTACCTATAAATATTCCGACGTGCTGATTTCGAATATGAGGTCCGTTTGACTCGTACGCCCCCACTAAATTCGAGTAAATTGCGAAAAACTAAATTTTTTTTGCCGATTTTTTGCTGTTTTTGCAATTTACTCGAAATTGAGTTATGAATTTTAGGTTCGTTTTTAATTTAATCTTTCGATTATATTATCTTTATTTTAGAAAAAAATTCTAAAGCACGTAAATATTGAACATTCAAAGAAAATTTGGCTGCAGGGAAGGCTGAACTGACATCAGATGTTTCGAGACCACCTCGTCTTCTCATCAGAGATCTTTCGTAGCTTTTTTAAAGCCAGTATAGCAAGCAGGAACGCTTTAGGCATTTTGTTTTAAAATTTATTTGTATGTTTATGCTTTGTTATGATAAAAAATATGTTTTCATTGCAGGAACACAACTTCGGAAAATAGCAAAACCCCAGCAAATCCCACGGTTTTCAGAACATGATAAAGTGCGTTTTGCATTTTTCAAAAATTTGTAAGCAATGGCAATATGAAAACCATTTGAAACCTTATAACACCCCTCGTTTTGGCCAGGAGCTACAGGAATATGTATATTAAAACAGTAAGTTAAGAAAAGGGTTAGAGAAATTTTAAACCTTTGTACGCATGCCAAGGGAATTCTCGAGGGTGCTTTCTCACCCTGGTTTTTATAGTTTCATTATTTTTCTTTCACTGCTAATGAGTCTATTAGAAAATGTATATTACAAAAAGTTCACCTCTGCAAAAAACTCAAAATTGTCGATAAGTGTTATAGCCATCACTGTAAAATTGTTTATTTTACTTCATAATTTGAAGCTGCATTCATAGTCCCATATAAAAGCTCTAGTAACGAACGGGATTGCTGTGTTGAAACCAATTAAATTATAGTTTTTCAATTTATTTCAAAATATTAACGTTCCACAGCGAAAGAATAATATCGGATATAAGCTCACATGTGTCAAAAGTAGATTATATTTGAATCAATTACTCTTTTTTAATTTTTTATGTTTAACGGTAGAAGCCGGTAAAACAATCATTCCACACTGCAAATAAAAAAACCTTAACTATTATTGGTGCAGCAATTAAGCTTTTTAGTTGAAAAACAATTTATCAGAAATTATGTAACGTGATCATTGCATACGTATGTATGCACGTATGTATGTATGTACGTGTGTGTTTATAAAATCCCAGCGGGAAAACTCAGAAGACCTTCTTAGTTCAGGCCTTGTTAAAGGTCTGCTTAGAAATTTTTTTATTCAATTACTATTCTTATCTAACTGCTAAAGAATGCCTTACAGAAGGCCTTGGCTCTACCGTATAAAAGATAAGATATTCATTCCACATTCACTTCTATGAGAAGGGAGAAGAGAAGGACTAGCATTTTTTTTCTTTGCCAAAGCAAAAGAAACTCGTTTTGTTCATCAACAATTTACTTTCTAAATAACAAACATTCTCATATTATTTTTTCGCAAATAATCTATATAATTAATAGGCAAACACGTTTTGTTTAGATCCCTTTTACTCCCGTAATACTGAACCGATTTTGGAAAGATTTATATGTTTTTAAAGAGTTTTTTACATAGAACCGGACAATTTTACTTTTATTTAAATAGTTTCAGTACTTTATTTTTTAAATATTTCTAGAATGCTGTCGATTGATTCGACCGTTGGCTACACTAGTTTGTATATAAAACTGAAATTCACGTACAAGAGACATCATACATGCTGCTGTTATGCCTTTTATGTTGGAGCTGATTAACTTGTACTTATTCCTTCTTAATAAGTGCATTCGTATAAAAACACAACATTCGAAGAAAAACACAACACTCAATATAAAAAATTACTTTAATCAATTACTTTAATCACATTAATCAAAAACAGAGAAGCCGCTATAAAAATAAAGAGATTAAAAAAGTATACCTCCATTTGCAATGCTTTTTAGAAGGTCTTTTGTCAGGCCTTCCAGAACTAACAAACGGAAGACCTTCCGCGCAATGATAACGCGTGTAAAAATGATATGAGTATGGAATGGAGCGAGCAGGCCTTGTACATCCAAAAGAAGTAGTACAAAAAAAGCCTTCTAGAAGGCATCCGTACTCCGTCTTTTTCCCGCTGGGATGTTAATATTTACCCACAATATATGTCAATCAAGTATGCAACAAAAAAATTTTTTAATAAGAAATCATGTTCAAACATATTACACTGGCAAATGGTAATGGTAGTAATGATCATAAATAAACGTTAATAAAATTTAAAGTTTAACAAAATAAACAAAGAAACAAAACAAGAAAACAACGAAACACAAAAATAAAAGTTTTATTTTATTTTTCATATTATTACGATATTTTGCAATAGGTGAATGAATTAATGAATGACTAACCAACCAACAAAACAACCAGCCAATTCAACCAACTAACCAGACCAAACGCTATACAGACCAACCCATTACCTTAGGCTACATAATCAATTCAACCTTTGAAAGACCGAAAAAAACTAAAGCTATAAAATGTGTTTGATGTCAATATAGATATGTATAATATGTATGTATGTATATATGTATGTACGTCCCACTATCTATACTGTGGCACTATTTTAACAACATTTTACGGTAAATGCGTAGCATTCGAACATGTTTTCATTTTCATTTTGTATGCAACATGCTGCACAGAAGAAGTACAATAAAAACCAAGCACATGTAAGAAAACCTTCAAAACGTTAAAAAGCTTTTACTTTCAATCATACCAATTGGAACTTAAGCTTTTAATTATTAATAGTAAGTAAGTAATTAGGTAAGTAAATTGTCTTAAGTTCTGTAGCTGGGAGGTAAACTACGCCAAGTCACATTTTCAAAATACGTTTTTTATACTGTTGGAATCAGCACTTTTTCCATCGATAAGTAAAATCAAGTGAGTCATATGCTTCAAGAGACAGTGGTACTGTTCAAAACCTTCTGGGAGGTAAAGAACGCCAAGTGGTTTTTAATAAGCAACCTTAATAGTATATGACGTAATTTTATTGAGGATTAGATATAAAAAATAATATTAGAGCTATGTATATAAAATATTTGGTATAAGTCAAATTGTAAATTCTACAGAGATAAAACCATGTGTGATTTTAAACATGTTTTTGCGGTCTCCTGTAAAATTTGCAAAATGTGACTTCGTATAGAAATTCTCCAAGTCATTATATTTTTGAAATCGATTTTTTTCGCATATTTCCATACATTAGAAGTTAATCTATCGAAATATGCAGAAAACCGATTCCAAAAAAGTAATGAGTTAGGGCCTTTCTATATTGAGGTAACGACTAGGGATATAACGATTCGCCGTTTTGCCGATCCGATACCGATACCGATATTTAAAAATAAATATCGCCGATACCGATTCCGATACCGATACGAATATTGAAATTGAGATCAAGTTTAGATTAACAAATCTCAAGTGCAATTTTTTTATTATACAAAATTACATTATAAGAGAGAATATTTAAAATTGATAAAACATTGGAAGTAATTTTTAAGGAGCTACATTTTCTTTGCTTCCAAAAAATCTATATTAAAAATATGCAGAAAATTAGTAGAAAAGCAAGAAAAAATTTTTAGTTCCTTTATAATTTTAAAAAATACTCGCCATGCTTTTTAAAAAATCGATTTTTTGAAGGACATTTTTATCAACTAATATTCTTCTAAATAACTTAATAGCTTAATTATTAAAAGACTTCTAAGTTTATATTTTTTCACTTAAATTTACATGAAAATACAGTTCTGAGTTTAAATTTGCATAAAAAAAATTGTGAAAATGGGTAATTTTTTTATCCTTTTTGCTTGAGGAAAAATCATTATAGAATACCGAAAAAGAAATTTGTCCTAGTATCGCTTCCAATTCGGTGATTGGTAATCGAAAAACAGAACTTCTTGCAATGGCAAGGATATGTAAAACTAATTAGAAATTATCCAAATTTGCAATACTTCCAGATCGCGAATTCTACATTTTCATGACTTCTTTGGAGTGTATCTTTTTTTTTTGCAGGAATAAGATTTAAAAAACAACGACTTGAATTTGAATTCATGGTAAAATTAACAAAAAATAAATATTTTTTTTTATAAAATAACAGCATAAAATATTATTAATTTTTTAAATTGATATTAATAAGATTTAAAAAATAACGAAGTGAATTTAATTCATGGTAAAATCGAACAAAAATAAATTATTTGTTAAAAAAAAACTTTGAAAAAATTTTTTAAAGTATCGTCGTATCGACAGTAAGATATCGCCGATACCGATGTATCGTAAAATCTGAAGTATCGGCGATATATCGGTATCGGTATTCGTTACATCCCTAGTAACGACCTGCTGTAGTTTACCTCCCACCCACAGAGCTAAGAATAATTCTTGCAAAAAAACCCGACTACAAAACTGCTCGCTTTTCTGATTATAGTGATGTATTTTCACGAGAACTAATTGTCTGTGCGAGGTTTCATAAGAATCGGTTTAGTAGAAGTAGTTATAAAAAATATTTTTAATCATAATATTGTATTGCCCCGGGGAACTTAATGTGTGTGCAAAGTTTCGTAAGAATTGGTTAAAAATAAGTAGGTGAAAAATTATATGTATTGCGTTTGGGCATGGCACTGCCCATTTCTCCAACCACATTGTTATATTATCACGATAACTAAATGTGTGTGCATAGTTTCATAAGAATCGGCTTAGCAGAAGTTGTTGAAAAGAATATTTAATTTGCATGGGCGTGGTACTTCCCACTTATTCAATCATGATGTAGTATTGAAACGGAAGCTTAATGTATGTGCAACGTTTCATAAGAATCGGTTGAGTAAAATTAGTTGAAATTGAGTGTGTATTTACTTTGTACCCTTGGTTCCAATTGGGAAAAAAGGGTAATAAATCTGTATCTTTGAGACTTTAAGCTTTCAGAATGTTGAAAAGCAGCAAAATACGTAAATCTAATGTCACAGTTAGAGTTAACAATACTGCACAGATATGGAACATAATGAAGGTCTTACTAATGTCAAAATTTTAGATAAGGAAGTGAAAGAGAACAAAGGATATACTCTGGAAAGTTGGAGAATTCAGCATAGAACAGCAAGTGCAATAAATAGAAAAGCAGACAAGGACAACAGCAGTGCTAATTACATGATTGCAATATTTTAGTTTAGTAATGTCCAAGTGTGATATTATATTTACGTATTTTGCTCTGATATTTTTTTCTTGATTATTTTGTATTTATTTATTCAAATAATTTATGTGGATGTTTTGTTATACAAAAACCTTTATTATTTGAAATTTAGTTTGAAAATTTACGAAAAACTATATGTAAGTTATATAAGTACAACTAAATTATCAAGTTGTTGTTTATTACAATATGTGTTTATTTTGTATATCTTTGCCAGATTCAATAAAAATTATCCCTGAAGAGGCTGGAAAATGCCAGCGAAACGTCGGATGAAAAAATGAAATAATAGTTTTTATTTTCATTAATAAAGTATTATTTTAAAACATGCATTTTTTTCCATCTGAACACAAGTCAAAATTGAAAAAGTGGTCATAGCTTTTATTTTCGTCCTGCGCTTATCCTAATTTTTTGTTTTTACAGAGTAGATGTATAAATCTCTCAAACCCTCTACCAAATTTTTGTGGTGTCTTTTTTCGCAAATAACATTCCCAGAACAACCGCGAAAGCAAATGTAACGCTCAATACACAAAAATGCTAAAAATCTAAATATATAATTTTATTTCAGGATCCATTGAATGACGCGAAAAGTATAATATGAATCCTATTTTCTCATATTTCATTTAGCCACATTGGTATAATGAAAAAACACACATACAATGTACGTTTACAAAGAGAATCACCCGCATATTATAAGTAAATTTCAGTCAAATGCTCCACCAGTCAAATCTAATTTAAAATTATATTGTTATTTAAATATTTTGAAAGCCTGCTAGTATTCAAAAGTTAAAGTAGTCTCAGAACCAGCTTCTTCAATTAAATACTTAAATTATATGACTTTTAAAGCTTTTTAAGACTTTTAATCAAATTCTATATTATCATGCTGTCATACAATTTGTTGTTTTTATTTTTCTCCATTAAATAGTGCCAGCACATGTCTTTCAACCACTCAACTATACGTTTCATTTGTGGATTTTAATTTAACATGCACAATCTGATTTCCAAATACACACGACATACAGTATTTGTGCAAAGTATGAATTTTAAAATGAAACCGAAATAAATAAAACTATTTCGTATAATTTGTTGGGATTTATTTAAACAGAGGAGAATTCAAACAAATAGCGATGAAAGAAATAAAATCACAGAGAAATAAATTAAAACAAACTTAAAAGCATATTCATAGTACGAGTATAATGTATTCGTACAAGCAAATGACAAGCTTTGCAAACTTTAGCTAAAACAATGTTTAGTTAAGTTTGGAACGTGTAACCGTTAAAACGTACATTTTCGCACGGAAATAAAATAAACAAACAAACAAACAAACAAAAATACAAAAAACATTAAAACGCTCTACCGAAAAAACGTACGCTAATAAACGGTAACTGCCTTTTGCTACTAATACTAGTAAACAATTTTTGTTACTGACTTTTCGTGTAAGCGTATGCAAATTTTTTAAAAAGCAAAAAATCATAAACGGTTTTAATTTCAAAAAAATTTCATTATGACTTTCAAATTAACAATTTTGGCCCTTATGGTCTCTTATGGTAAGTGCTTAAATACACACAAATACACCCGCATAAGATTTTATATGGTTAACTTGTTTCTCATTGAAAATTATTAAATAGAATAAAATTATACGAGTTGTGTTATGGTCAATTGGCTTAAGGCAATTGACTTGGCGTTTTACTTTCAAAATTACTTGTACTAGACCACCTTACATACCAACCGCGCCAAACCGTTTCCATTCAAGAAAAAGAAAAAAAATTATGACTTAATTATGCCAATATTGTGTGGCTGCTAGTAGCAACAGTAATTGTAGTAGTCTGTAGTATATTTATTATCTGTGTTACAAATTCTTTTATTTTGTGTGGTATAATTTTTTTTTCTTTTCATACTAATAATCAATTACCGAATCGTATCAATTGTTAAGTTACCTACTTTCGATAGAGCAGTTTTGTGTATTTTTTTATATTTGTTACATATTCAATTTTTTAGTTTTTTTTTCGCATGAAATTAGAGTGGTTTCTGCATTGCAAGAAGGTGGAATTGCAATAAAAAACTAGCTTACATTTTTTCTTTTGTTTTCGAAATTAAACATTCTATATTTGTAGTTACTAGGGATATTGCTGGACTGAAAACTAAAACCAAAGCGAGATTCCAGATTTTTGAAAACGAAATTTTTTAATGAAGCAATTCTTTATTACTGTTTGTTAAAGAGTAATGGAAAAGCAAATGCAAAAATTACAACAAATATTTGAATATAGATTTTTATTTTATTTTTGCTATGTACAAACAAAAAAATGGCCTTGTATTTTGAAATCGTACTTAAATTTAATATATATTTGAAAATCTTTATAAAAAGTTTAAAAAAAATGTTGCCTTACTACTTAAGAAGTTTGCTGCTTAAGTCTTTTGTTTTCCAATAAATTTGACGCTGTGAATTAGAGTGTCATTGAACATATAACTTTGGGTTTGCATAAAAGTCTAAAGCTGATATGTTGAATATTTAAGTTAAATCGGACTACTCTAAAACATGCCTTTTTGAAGGCAAAGTTCAAATTTAGCGAATTTCACCCATTTCCCAACACACGTTGGTTCCAATTGGAAAAATTGTATTAAATCTGTATCTTTGAAACTTGCGATTCGATTATAAAACGATGTATGAAGATATCATAGAGAAGGATCTAAGCTTTCAGAATGATTTTGATAATCTTGTTGAACCACATGGTGAGCTACAGGGTGTCAAAGTTGAATGCAATTTTGATGAAGGTAAATAAAATGTTTCTGAAACTTTGACTATTTTTAGAAAATCTGCTTTCCTCGGCGGGTAACAATTAAATGCCAGATTAATTATATTAAATATATCTAATATAGTTTGTAAAAAAATTTTTAAAACTCGATGGTCGTTTTTTTCTTAATCGATTAATTTAGAATTTCGTAGAAAAATTAGCTATTTTCGTTCAAATGATGGATGCAGCTTTAATTGATTAAAATTTCAACTGCAGTCATTTTTTGAAGTATACTCTTTTGTAATATTGAAAAAGAAAAATTTTTTGATTTGTGATTTTTTTTGGAATTGCTAAAATTTAAGTTCTTAAATTTATAATCGTACTGTTTCCCAAAATTAATAGTTTACTTATTCAGTAAAATATTAATTGTTTTATAAAAAATACATTGAAATTAATCACTGAGTGGTATTAGCTAGTTCCTATACGCATTTTACTGGATCTAAATGCAGATCATCAGGGAACCTTTACACAAAAATCTCATAGAAAAGCTAAAGATATTGTAGCAAACTTTTATTGAAATAAATAAGAAGCTTAAACAATATCAAAGCTTAAACATGAACTCACAGATCAATGATGTCTTTTTATTTTCTTACTTTATACCATACTACACAGGCGGGCTTTTTTCCCACTCTAATTGTAGCCGTGAGAAGGTAGCTTTTCTATAAGATTTTGGGTAAAGGTTTCCTGACGATCTGCATTTAGCCCCAGTGAAATGCGCATAGGAACTAGCTAATACACCTCCGTGATCAATTTCATTGTGTTTTTAACCGACTTCAAAAAAGAAGGAAGTTTTCAATTCGTGTATTTTTTTTAATGTTTGCATGTTTTTTAATGATTTTGGGTTTGCCTGCAGTTTGGTTCCACAATTTTTTTTTCGAAAATCGGATGGGGGAATTCTGTCATTTGTAAACCGATTTTCAAAAATGTTTTTTGTTTGAAGGGGCTTGCCTGCATTTTGGTCCCATAATTATTTTTCGAAGCTCGGTGGGGAAATCTGCTCCCCATCCCAAGCATAACGCTGTCATTTGTCAACCGATTTTCAAAATTATTTTTTTGTTTAAAAGTATTTGCCTGAAGTTTGGTCCCGTAAATTTGGTTCGAAGTAATCTGGTTTGGAGAAATCTGTTCCGACCGTGCGGTAGAATCAAAATTTTTTGAAAGCAAATCAGAAATTTCTTAACGGATAATGCTCTCTGTATCGTTTCTTACCGTCCTAAAATTTGTAGATAAATTATATTTAAGAATTTTGTTAACGTAACGCGCAATACATTTTCTTACGAATTTAATAATTTTTTAGAAGACACTGCTGAGTTTGACTTTGTGTATCTTCAGCTTCATATTCAACACCCACTCAGTTTACAAAAATATTTTTGCTGACACGTACTTGATAGTAAGCATTCAGAAAGTCTTCACAAGATCCCGAATTCGTTTCCAAAGAGGATCAGAAAACGTACGGAAAAGCATAGGAGTGGTGGACAAGAAAACGAACCTCTTTGTCTGAGGTAATTCTAAAAGTTTTGAAGAAATGTCAGAGAACTCTTTACGAATCCTGAAGAATCTTCTAGGGAAACGCTAAAGGAATTTTTGGCATATCTGAGTAATGTCGGACAAATAATCAAAAACTTTTCCGATTTAACTCATAGCTTTTACGCTCTATCGTATTAATGTCGCCGAAATAACGGATCTTATATTAGAGATTTATCAGAAATTTCGTATAAAATTCGCAAATAAAATCAAAATGTTGTAAGACAAAAGAGGAATTTTTTCCAGCAAGCCACGAAATTTAATATCGTGAGTGCGTGAAAATTATATTTTTAAGCTCACGCACGGTACTTAATTTTTAAATCACGCTCACGCACTATTGCGTGATTATTTTTTAATTTAATCACGATCACGCATCATTCACTCGTGAATCACGCCTGACATGAACAATTCACGACATTTGCAGATCTCTAGTACCAAGTATCGAGTATTTGCTGATATTTTAGGTTACTCAATACTCTAAAGTAGTTACCCGATACTTTCAGGGTAGTATTTTTATTACTAAACTGAACGGAAAATGAAGGCCCAAACAACAAACAACTCTGTTTAAACGTATAAAATTTTCTAGTGGCTAATATATCAGTGAACGTTTAAGAGCTAGTTTAGTGAAACTAAACTAAAATTTAAATGCAGTTTAAGCTCAATAGCAGTAAATCACTTTCTCATATATTATGCCTAGTTTAAACAATAATAATGTGGCAGCACCACGACAAATGTTTGCGGCGGGAAATCGATCAAAAACATATGGTTTGTATTGGTAGCTTAAACGCTCAATTGTATGCGTTTAATATATGGTTACTGGTTTATAGATTTGCTGGCTTAAGCACATTTTAAACAAAAAATAGAGATTAACTTGCACTGATTTATTGACCCTAAGCGTTAAAAGTATCGAGTAACTATTGAGTACCCATATGAAAAGAATTGAGTAGTACCGAGTAATTAAAAGTAGCAGAAATTGCCGGCACTAGTGTGTTGTATGAAAATCCTTATTTGTGTCAATGAAGTTCTTTCACTTAATACTAAACAAAATCGACATTTGTTCTTCGATTTTAATGATTTATGGCAAATTTTATTCCTAATAAATCCAGCTTTCTGATAAATGAAAAAAAAAATTTAAACATTTCCCGTCATAATTTCTCTATAAGTTTTTTAAAACGAAAAAATTAAATTTTCCATGAAAAAAAAGAAATTTCACCACTAATGTCTGAATAACTCCGAAACAGTTGGAAATATAAAAAAATTATGTATTGAAGACTTAAAGATATTTTTATTCCGCATTTTTTGTTGTTTATTTTTTTAAAGCGGTTAAGCCGTTCTTGGGTTATGGTGAAATGTGCTGATTGAAAAAAATCTGTAAGTAATAGAAAAAAAAAAATGAAAACGGATTTGAATTTAGTGCATTAAACTTTGTATATTTTGTATGGATTTATTTAAGTGCGATTTTTTCTGCAGACCAGTGTTATTTATCAGTTTTAGAAATAAAAAATTTAGTTTTGCATAAAAAACCACTATTTTTCAATATTAATTTATGAATAACTAAGGAAAAAATGATATTAATTTATGCAACTTTTGTGGTTTTGTAGATCGAAATCGGCCGTATTGTTCTCAAGTTAAATTGAAATATACATACTGGTCTACCTATGGGAAATATTAGACATGATCATAAAAAGATTTCTGAAGGTGATAGAAAAAACTGATTAAACTCCTTAAATACGTTATATTTTTTATGGAAAAATAAGTTCAAATTTGTAGGTATGTGTATATGAAGAATAAAGAAAAAATACTTTCTCTTTAATAAGTTTGGATTAAAAATCAATCGACTTGTCTAGAAGGATCGACTTCTAATTATATAATGTCGTAACCTAAGGCTCGATATCGATTATTTTAACGATCGCTGATCTATATAAACAGTAAAAAGCTTAAGTTGATTATATATTCAAACTCGTTTCTTTTTTTTTCTTTATCAAATAACAAAAGCTGCTGTTATATTTTACATAATTTTTGTATTCGTTATATTGTTCTTTGAACAAAAAAAAACTTAAACCACTTTTTTCTATATTTAAAATTAATAATGATCTGGTTTTTTTGTATTTTTATTTGATTTTTTCCAAACGGCCTTTACTTGTTGTTGCTACAGAATAAATTCGAGCTGCAAATTTAAAATGTTCATTGTGTTTTTGTTTTAAACTTAATCTAGTTTCTTGATTTTTTTTCTTCTTAATGTTAAAAGACTGGTTTCTTTGATTTTCCTTTCGATTTTAAGACAACAAGCAATGACAGCTAAAACCATTAAAATCCAAATAAAGATTAGAATGTTTAAATTTAACATTCACAAGTAGCTGAAAAACGCACCACCTTCTTTCTTATTTTAAACTTTTTATGGTTTTTATATAATAGAAGAAGTAATAACATTTATTAGGAATTTGATTTAAAATGTTAAAAAAATGTCATTTAACAATCGTTTTAATGGATTTGTTTTACTTTTTCCCATAAATGTTGTAACCATTTTTGACACATTTATATTAGAAGTGAACAAAAAAAACTTCTTTGTAAGAGCATAGAGACAATAAAAAAATAATATTAAAAAAAATATTCTTTTGGACATAAAAAGTTTTCTAGTCGGAAATATTCATGTTTATATGAGTTTTATAAGCAAAAAGAAAAAAAATCACTAATATAGAATGTCAATTTTATGACAATTTTAGTAACAGACTGATGTATAGAATATTAATGTATTACAGAAATATAATTTGATTCGTTTGCTTGTGTTATTTTTAGGCTATTTTTTTGTTTGTTTTGCAAAAAGTTTAATTTAGCACAAAATTAATTCCCATGACTAACAGTTATTTACCCTTCAAGTAGGGTTTTTATATATTGAAAATTAATATTTTATTGGCTTTATTGCAAACGAGTTTATTTATTTCTTTATTAAATGTTACAAATATACAATTGCAAATTATATTGTAGCATCCCAGTGAGCATTTTTTGTTGCATTAAGCCAGAATTCGGGCATAAAGTATGCACAAGTTGCCGAATTTGTACTCGAAGTGAAGAAAGTGGATCTCTTTGTCTGGAGAAATTTTGAGAACTTTCCTGTATGATCTCTGAAGGGGAAATTCTAAAGCAATTTTCACCATTTCTGAAGAAATCCTTCCAAATGTTTTTCAAACCCTTAAAAATATTTCCGACTTTTTTTATACATACCAGAGCGCTGCAACAAGTATGATCGAGCCGTCTTATTCTCTAAATAACAAGTACAAACCAATCAATCCTTTAGCACTTTTATTCACATTCGAGTATAAAGCATGGTATGGTATTCAACATTTCACGTGAAATGCTGTCAAAACACATATAAAAAAAATTGCCATGAATTATTCATGAAAAAATTTTGCATAAGTAGTACTCTGTTTTTCTTAAGGAAAACATATGAAATTTATTGGCAACATTTTAGATTTTCATGAGAAATAAAATAAGTGGCACTTTTTCGCATGGAATTTACAACAAACACATGAATATTATAACAAATGTACATGTAAAATTTTTATCATGAAATAATCAATGTTGCCCTACGTTTTTCACAAATCTGAGGCTTAATACACGGAGCAAAAAAATAAATCAGCAACAAGTTAATTTATTCGCAATACTGGACTTGCATTGATTGGCTTACAAACTGTCCGGCTTGTTTACGAACAATGGCTCACTTGTAGCTCGGTTGTTTTTGGCACGATTTGATTGTGATCCAAACAAAAACTTTCCAGTATATTTTTGTGTTTTGCAAAGTATTGTTGTTGGGAGCAAATACGTAGATATGTGTGTATGTATGTAGGAAGAAACAACACGAATGATGATTGTACGCAGTGCTGTTAGGAATTTTTTCCCAAAAATCGTCAAATTTGGGAAATAAAATTGTCAAAATCGTCAAGATTTTCAAAAAATTTCGTTAAAAAATCGTCACACTAAAAATCAAATGTTTCATGGTATTTCACAGTGTTTTATACAAACAAAACAATAATTTCTATAGAAAGTAACAATTCAACTGTTTTATTAAAAAATAAAAACTTAACCACAAATTAAGACTATCTTACAATTTTGTGGCCAATTCAAAGCATTCCAAATAATTATAAATTCAAAGTATTTTGAATTTATAATTATTTTATACTTTAAGCAGCTTATGAGACAGACAGATCATTTAAACATTTTATATTTTCCAAAACATGCAAAATTATAAAAAAAACATAAGTTCATATCCGTATTCTAAGCTTTGTGCCAAACGACAAAATTATAACAATTACAATTTTTATATTCTGAACAAGTTAAAAATTGTTATCTGTTATAATTTTTATTTTGACATAAGGTTGTTAATGCCGATTATACTCATATAAAGACACATAAATTTCAGTAAATTTTTTGCAACAATAAACTTTGTTTTTTAATTTTAGAGTTTTATGTTATATGTATATCAAAGCTAAAACAAATTCCCCCCTATTATGAAAGGCGACGTCGATGTCACATCAACACGACAGTAAACAATTGTCACTTGCCTGCTCAATGTCGACAACAATTGACTGCTATTGACAGTCTTTTACTATTTTCTGAAGCTTATGAAATTAGTCCAGCATGTTAATATTAATCAATGTTGTCGACAAAGAGTAGACAAGTGACTAATTTTTGATGTCTTGATGCGACGTCGACGTCGCCTTTCACAATAGGGTGGATTATGTATAATTTTTTTATCAGATGTTGCATAAGTAGTTTTATATGAAATATTAAGAAAAAGTAGTAATCTAAACAAATCGTCAAAGTATATGCGACACTGAACAAAACATCGGCAATCATTATTTTGGTAAATTTTATCTAAAAAATCGTCAAAATGATGAAAAATTGTCACGTTTAACAGCACTGATTGTACGCAACAACTACAATAGCACGAACATTTTATAGCATGTATGTATGTATTGTGTGTTTATTAAAACAAGTAGCTCGCGCCTGTCATAAAGAGTTTTACATGAATAATGGGAATAGCATGTTCGTTTCGATCCGGTACGGTTACAATCATGCCAAAGAAACTAATCACAAACATTCATGTTCGTTCAATACAGGTGAGTAGAACTGATTGTTTGATATGAGCTATTGCGTTTACAATCATTACTTGTTGTTGAACAAAAATGGTTGCATCACAAAAAACTCAGAGTACGTGATTGGGTATACTCGAAAGTTAGACACTTGTTGCAGCTCACTGATACATACTTATTTCGACTTTTTTTTAATGTTGGAGAAAAGTCTAATAGAAAACTAGAAATTTTCCAGAATTGTAGTATACAATCCGTACATAGAATTAGAAATTATAAAACTTATCTGACTCTTTTTGTGTCATGCATTTCGCTGCAACTTATCAGAAAATATTTATCTATATTTTACAAATCTAAAATATTACACACTTAAGCAAAATCTCTCAAGAAATATATGAGATTTGAATATTTGATTGATTACTTTTTTAAGCTAATCAGGTCTAACGTATTTAATGAGAATTATAAGGAAAACAATATGCAGCCGTGCCTGATAAAAGTTGTAAGCTAATTTATGAAACAGGTCAGAAAATGTGCAGATTATTTTGTTAAATGTCTTAAAGGAAATTAAATTTATCTGCGAAAATGTATAGTCTGATATTTATCGGATATTATTTCAGAAAATGTGCAGATACGATTTACCAAAAAAAAAAATTAAACAGCTTGGTTGATTGCTTGGCAAAGATTCAGCTTTTTCTGGTATCAGACATGTCGATAAAAAATTTTCACTGAGTTAGTTTAACGAACTTAGTAACAAGAAACTTCAGTCGTTGTAGTCAGACGCACATTATTCTTTTGCGATATATAAGCGCAACTTCCAGGCTGGAGAAACCACATAGATGTTATAAAAACTAAACTCTTATACATACTTCTAAGACACAAACTATGAAAGAATGTAACCAATCTGAGTACTTTTCTTAAGCTGAATTTTTGTTCGGGAAACATTTTTGATATGTGCACTCATAGAAAAATTCATCTTCAGGTTAATGACACCCTGTCATCAGAATTGTGACATACATCAATGTTTGGGCTAATATCATCAATGAAGTGAAAACTGACATTAATCTGATGGCAAATGTCATCATAGAGCCTTGTTACATTTTATATGTCATTTCTGCCATGTCTTCAACGATATTAATTTGATGTTATTAACCAAAGTTGGCAACCGAAACATATAACGGTGCCCTCCCCAACGAAAAAAAAGTATTTACCTCATTTCTATTGAGTTCCTAAAAGAAATGGTATGTTTAATTTAAAATTCATAATATACAATGAATTTAGGATTTCGAAGCCCATCTGTACATTAGAGTGGTCGTAAAAAAAATAAAATTTGGATTGGTTCAAGTCTCATAACCCAAATCGATGGGTATTTATAAAAAAAGCTATCTTTACAAAAATTTCAGGTTAATCAGTTAAGATTAAGGCGTGTCGAACGCCAACCGAAGTTTGGGCAACTGCTCTTTTCTGTCTTTTTCTATCTCATAACTTAATAAATATAGTGGCCCTAATTGTGTAAATCATATCACCGAAGTGAAATTTATATTAAAGCAAAAACTAATTTGAAAAAATTTTTTAAATTTGTTTTTGTTTTTCATGTCAAAAATAATCAAAGTCCAGACTGTGAAATCAGAGTGAAAAATGGCCACATTTTGCCAAAAATAAAGCTAAATTGTTCGGTGTTTTTCTAAACATTTTTTAAAAACCTAAAATTTTTCCTTTTCAATATTTGAAAAGAATAGACTTAAAAAATAGCCGCAGTAGAAATTTCAAATCAATTAAAGCAAGCACACTACATCCAGTATTGAACGAAAATAGTGAATTTTTCTACGACTAATCTGGCCCGCCCTCTCAAAAATGTGGCCAGTAGAGCAGATTTTCTAAAAATAGTAACATTTTCAGAAGCATTTTATTTACCAGCATAAAAATAGTACTAAACTTAATTTTTTAATTTATTACTATTTATTAAAAAACAAAGTAATTCTCTTATGCTTAAAAATTTTTCAACGATAAACGGACGAAAACTTTTAACGATATATTAAACGGACATTTTCATGAATTTTTAATTTCAACAAAATTCGAATTTCCAATATTTTTAGGGCAAAAATGCGTATGAGTAATATGATAATACTATCATATTACTCCTACGTACTTTTTCTCTAAAACAATTGGAAATTTCACACCCTATAGCTCACCGTGTGTTTCAACAAAGTGGTCCACATTTCATCATTCTTAAAGCTTAGGTCCTCCTCTATGACTCTCTCACATATCGTTTCAAAGATACACATTTATTACCATTTTTTCCAATTAGAACCATTGTGTGTTGGTAAATAGTTGAAATTTGCAAAATTTGAACTTTGACCACAAAGAGTTACGTTTTAGAGTTGTCCGATTCAACTCAAATTTTCAATATATTAGTTTTACGGTCGTTTTCACAATGTATGATTAAGAGTTAAGATCGACTTTAATGACAACTTTTGTATGCCGCACTTGCCGTTAAAGTCCACGTTAACTTTTAATCATACATTGTGAAAAGAGCCGTTAGACTTTTATGAAAACCCAAAGTTACATTTTCAATGTCACTCTAATGCACAGCGCCAAATTTATTGAAAACAAAAGACTTAAGCATCAAACTCCTTAAGTAGTAGTGCAAACATTTTTTTAATTATATTAGATATACCTTAACGAAATTTCTTTGACATGTTGTCATAATTTTATTTTAAATGAAATTTATTTGCTGGTGTTTACTCTGCAGTTACACGTTCAAGAAATTGCTTTCAAGTTGATCACACGTATTGCTTGTTAAAACTACTTTAAATTGACGCTATGACGTAGGCTGTAAGCAACTTGATAGTCAATTTTGTTTTCAAGATTCCGTCGTCAAGGAATCAACAACGCAACAGTAAAACCCGGTTATAACGAATTCTCGGTTATAACGATCTAAGTCTAAAGTGCCGACGTTTCGGTTGCCATATTCATACAAAAATAATTCGTAATAGCGAATTCATAGTTAACGAGTCCTCGTTTGTATCGAACTACGCTTATTACGAACTTGTCATAGAGCGGTTTTTTTTTGCTGTTTGCACAAAGTTCGTTATAGCCGAGTCTTTCTGTAATTTACTTACAATAATAGAGATCAGCTGTTTAAATTGAACGAAAAATTGAAACAAATCTTGAAAGCAAAATTGAAATCAAGTTGGTAGTCAATTTCCAATTATGTGAGTGTGTTAGTAAAAAAGTGTGAATGTATTGAAACTTGAAACAAAAATTGAAACAAAACTTGAACGTGTAACCTCCAAGTTAAGCATTGTCTATATGCAACATTTCATTGGTGCTTTACCAAATCGTCAGTAGACTTCAAACACAATTTTGAACAGTTACAAGCCCTTTATCTTCTGCACAGACTTTCAAAAACCATTTGAGAATTCACAAATATGTAAATGATTTTCAAAAATAAGCAAAGTAGGCCTTGAAAATTATACAAAACCCAGCAAATAGTTGTTTATTCGATATGAATCTATTTTATTTTTCTACACCTTTATACAATTAGAAATCCATTGGATAATAACTCTCTATATAAGCTGTACATTTTGATTATACTCGCTTTTAACTAGGGATGTAACGAATACCGATACCGATACCGATATATCGGCGATACTTCAGATTTTCCGATACATCGGTATCGGCGATATTTTAATGTCGATACGACGATACTTTAAACAATTTTTTCAGTTTTTTTTGACAAACTATTTATTTTTTGTTAATTTTACCAAGAACTAAACTCATTTCGTTATTTTTTAAATCTTATTAATATCAATTTTAAAAATTAATAATATTTTACGCTGTTATTTTTCAAAAACAATAATTTATTTATTGTTAATTTTACCATGAACTCAAATTCGATTCGTTGTTTTTAAATCTTATTCCCAGCAAAAAAAGACACTCCAAAGAAGTCATGAAAATGTAGAATTCGCGATCCGGAAATATTGCAAATTTGGATAATTTCTAATTAGTTTCACATTTGCTTGTCATTGCAAGAAGTTCTCTTTTTCGATTACCAATACTAAATTTGAAGCGATGTTAGGACAAATATCTTTTTCCTTCTCAAAAAAAGGATAAAAATTACCAATTTTCAGAACTTGTTTCTTTTTATGCGAATTTAAACGCAAAACTGTTTTCATGTAAATTTAAGTGAATAAATATAAACTTTTAGAAGAATTTTAATAATTAAGCTATTAACTTATTTAGAAGAATAATAGTTGATAAATGTCCTTTAAAAATTGATTTTTTTAAAAGCATGGTGAGTATTTTTTAAAATTATAAAGGAGTTACAAATTTGTACTTGCTTTTCTACTAATTATCTGCATATTTTTAATATAGATTCTTTGGAAGCAATGAAAATGTAGTTCCTTAGAAATGACTTCCAATTTTATATACTGGATTAATATCAATTTTAAATATTAATAATCTCTTACACTGTAATTTTGTATAATAAAAAAATTGCCCTTCTTGAGTTTTGTTAATCTAAACTTGAACTCAATTTCAATATTCGTATCGGTATCGGAATCGGTATCGGCGATATTTATTTTTAAGTATCGGAATCGGTATCGGATCGGCAAAACGGCGTATCGCTACATCCCTACTTTTAACCCACTTCAAAAAATAGAGAAGGGCTAACAATTCGTTAATAGTTTTTTAATGTTTGTTCACTTGATAACTCCGTCATTTCTAGAAAGATTTCGAACATTTTTATTTGTTAGGAATGAATTCCCAATTAGTCGATATTCTACAAATGTTATTGAAATGGAGTTCCCTTTCAGTATGTCCCTTTTAAGAATGTTTCAAATAATATGTTTCATTTAAATACTAATTAAAATCGCTCAATTAATTAATTTATAGACATACATACTAACATTAAGAAATATATATGGGTTTTTTCATTCCCGCACGTTTTATAGAAATTTCATTCATGATATATGTACATATGTACATACATATGTATGTATACTTTTTTAAGTCCACACAATTCCCAGGTTTTGTTACGTCATTTTGAAACACAAGTAAATAAAACTTGTTTGATTTTCGTGCATTTAACTGTAAACATAAAATCAAATAACGGTTTAATACCTACCTGATCAAAAATAGCTGTTGTGAAGATGAGCAATTTCAAAAACTCGTTTAACATTTAACCGAATGTGCATTGCGAGTGGCTTTTTAGACACTGTCAACAAGAAATACGAATGACATTTTAGTTTTATTTCTACACATGCAGATTTATTAAGGAAACCCAACTAAAGAAATATGAAGAGATGCTGCTGATGATGACGATGATGATAATGATCATCATCATCATCATCGTGTATTATCTTGGTTAGCAAGCAGTTCATGAGGCGTACAAATGTATGTTAATGAAAAAAGTACTTCCGATATTTTTTGTATGTACAATTTTCAAACACAAAACCAAATATCTTTTGCAACAAGTTCCTGTTTGGGGATACAAAGTTTAAATGTATGTATGTATGTATGTATGTATGTATGTATGTATGTATGTATGTATGTATGTTTAGTGGTTAAGGTTTTGAAATGTTGAATAAAGGCCAGATTTTGTAAATACAAACGCTTTTTGCGTTTTGAAATTTGTATGAAAAAAAATTTTTTTGAAACGTATTTGCGTTACTTTTCATACAAATTTCAAACGTTTAGAAACGAAATGTTTTACAAAATCTGCCGATAAGTACTTATTAGAGATGTTACGAATATTCGTATTCGTATTCGATTCGCCGAATATTCACTGCTTTCATTACATTCGTATTCGTATTCGCCAAATTCAAGCGAATATTTTACGAATATGTTGCGCATACGTTCCAAAAAATAATACATTAAAATATACACAAAACTAAACAAAAAATATTAATTTTTAATAATTTTTACTTAAAAAGCCTTTGTCTCTAACGCAAAATAATAATCTTCTTTTAGTAAAGAAAAAACAAACAAAATATATTTCACAACGATATAGTATTTAAAAAGTAAAGTCCTGTTCTTACATATCATGTTAAATTAATAATCAAAGCTTAGTAGAAGAATGTTAAACTTCAAAAATAAATGTTTTGAAGTATTTTCTCCTTCTAACCTATAGCGATTCGGTGTGTAAATAAGCCCCGCACCACTTAACATTCGCTCGATCGGAACACTCGGTGGTGGTGTCACTAAATATTGCCTGGCTATAGGTAAAAGAAGCTCGTATTTTGCCTAATTGTCTTTCCACCATGTCAGTGGGTCGACGTCATTTGCCACCCGTTTTTCCGCTCATTTTTCTCACCGGAATGTCATAATAATGTTACATACCTATAGTATTGTGCAGCGTTGCCAGTTTAGCTCTTTCGAGGCTAGACTTAGCCTTTTATTTTGTCTTTTAGCCGCGAAATTTGCATTTTTAGCATTTTCATTTTTAATTTAGGGGCCATTCACATATTACGTAACGCTCAGGGGGTAGGGGGCCTTTTGAAAGTTTAAATCCCAGATGTAAACTTTCAAAACGCCGATACACGTACATATATATTTTTTGGTGCTCTCTCCCAGAATCACTCGTTAGAACCATGTTATTTTTGTTGTGTTGTACAGTGTACTTTTTGTCAGCCAACATAAGACATCAAAACTATTTTTTCCAAAAAATTTTAAAATGTTTCCGAAAAAAATTGGAACAACAGTTAATGAAGGAAAACATTAACCCTTCCACCTTTTGGGACAAAAATAACACGTTGCCGAATTTTAGAAATTAATTTGACCGATTCACCAATACATTGAGTTTAATATTAATATTGCTTTGTCACGGAAACTTATAATTATAACTAGAAAAGTGCGCAGCACCATGCGTCCACAAATTAAATATCGTTTATAGGAAATGTTGGGCACACATTGAGTTCCCGTGACAATACAATATTAGGTTTAGAAAACTGGGCAGTGCTACGCCCATAAACAGTAAATACTTCTTAATACCATTTTTTGTACTTGTTTTTAATTTTTTATTAATTTCGTAATTCCTTCTGAAATCCCTTTAGCATACTGTGTTCCTGTCGATTCCATCGAATGTCCCGAGCAGCATGGCGTTCAAGCTTATGCTCACACCGAGCAATGCGATCAATTCTTTTTATGCACCAATGGCACTTTAACTTTGGAGACATGTGAAAATGGTTTGTTATTCGATGGCAAAGGTGCTGTGCACAATCACTGCAACTATAATTGGGCTGTGGACTGTAAGGGAAGACAATGGGATCGTAAGTTCTAAAAGCTTATAATTAATTAAGTTACTTTTGAGCTAAATAATAACCATTAAAAAATCACTTTAGCTACGGCTATTTCAACACCCGGGTGTGAATATCAATTTGGTATTTATCCCGTATCAAAGGAATGTTCTACGACGTATATTAAATGTGCTCATGGTGAGCCGATTGAACAAGAATGTGATGCTGGTTTGGCCTATGACGAACGTATACATGGATGCAACTGGCCTGATCAGTTGTTGGAGACTTGTAATCCAGAAGGTAGTTATGAATATTTCAATTTAAGTTACAAATTCCTATGTATGTTTATCAAAAAAAAAAACGAAAATTTTTTATTAAAAGCTTTTCTAATATATAATATTTATCTCCTTTTAAATAAAAATATTTACAGCCGTTGTTGGTTTCAAGTGCCCAACTAAAGTTGATGGTCCTGCTGCCCGTTTCTGGCCTTTCCCACGTTTTGCTGTACCCGGTGATTGTCATCGTTTAATCACTTGTGTTGAAGGTCATCCTCGTCTAATAACCTGTGGCGAAGATAAAGTATTTGACGAGACTACTTTAACCTGTGAGGATCCCGAATATGCCCATGCCAAATGTGGTGGTTATGGAAAATAATTATTTTCTAACTGATTCTTAAAAAATGTTGAAAACTTTTCTATAAAACTTTTTCTATAATACTTCAAACATCACTTTCTTAATATAAATACATACAATTCCCCTTTCATTTTTGTGTAAATAGTTTATCGATTGTTAATATTATACTTGCTAATGCGAAAAACTTTTGAATGTTAATCTTTTTTTATATGTAAATCTATTGGTTAAGCCCCTTCATTGTTGAAATATTTGCGTTAATTGTAAAAAAAAACTTTAAAAATATGAAAATAAGCAATAATAATAAAAATGATGTTTTATTTATTAGTTAAAATTACGGTGGTAAAACTAGTGTTGTAAATCTCAATTTTTGAATTTCTTTCAATCAATTAAGGAAACGAAATTGAAATTAGAACACTAGAAACTTTGTTTTCATTTTATTGAAGAACTAGAAATCAATTCATTGACCATACTGGATTTGGTGGTAGTCGAATCTACTACCTCCACACTGATAAGATAGCACACTATTCACTAGAATATTGAGAAACTCGATATCACTGAAAATTTACTACCGGCTTTGAACTCTTAATATCTTTTTTTTTCAACAACAAAAATAAATTTGTTAAATTGCAATAAGCCATAAAATCACATGTTCAAAGTGTTTTTCAATAACCCCAGCAAAAACTTTGCTTACTGGCAGGCAAAAAAGTATATGAGGATTTAAGTCGTAGCTACTTACAATTTGACTAGATAACTAATTATATTTGTTTGATAAGTTCAATAAAGAAGGGGTACCCCTTACTAATGTATTTACATTGTCACAGAATTTAACTAGTTATTATTTAGCTTACTTCAAGCTAAAAAAAATAAGTAGTCAAATAAGCAAATTGTAATTTAAAAACAAATTTTATACACATTTGGCCAATTCACAACCTGTTGTATGTGTTGTAGATCGTATAAATGTTGTTGGTAATTTTTAAATAAACATTTGCTTAGAAACATGTTTATGAGGATATTACCAAAAACATTTTTACGATCTACAGCACTTACAACAGTTTGTGAATTGAGCAATTATAATTTATTTATATTTTTTCACACTTTTTTTTTGGCCCAGCTGGCATACGAACTTTTGCTCGTTCAGATTTGAAGACAAGTATCTATTTTACTCACTCAGCTATTGTTGACTTATAAGTCTAAGCGCCTAAAATTAGTTTTCATATACAAACACATGTTGACTTAAAAAGTGGTTGTCTACTTATTTTATTAATACATAACAACACATTATAACTATTTTCAGATAATGAGAAAAATACATACTAATTTTATTAAAAACCAAGTAGTAGCTCTAATTTGAAGCATAGTAATAAGATAAGTAAGTACCACTCATTACTTTGTAACCCATTAATAAAGTACTACCGATTATAAAAATGACAAACGTTTTTGCTGGGAATCTGAATTCGTCTAGTCGTGAATAATAACACTATGCAACAAGAAAAATGTCAAGGACTATCATTAAATTTTGTGATATTTTATGGTCCCCTAACTACAAAAAAGCCGAAATTAAAATGTCTGTTGATAAGTATTTTTCTAAAATTTGGGATTTTTGAATCTTGTTGCAAAAAACACTAAAAACTTGAATTAAAGAGTGAATTCGCAAATGCAGTAAATTTGTGCTGCCGTAGCTGCCGCGATCTACGGCAGCAATTTTTAGGCTTCAATATATCTGTTGTAAGTCGTTTTCAAAATTTTTCGGGCGAGCTTTTAAAGTAACAAAAACTCGCTTCCAATCAGTTGTCAGTTTGCTTTTCTTTAACTTATTTATAGATTATTGTTGTCTTAAAAAAGTTACATACTTATAAAATTGGTAGCGATTTGATTTAGACACGAATGGAGTACATCACACTAAAAATTAAATTTTGTCCTAACTCGACTTAGGCGATTAAGGGTTGTGACCACATATATGTGTTAGTGTGCGTTTGTTATGAAAATCAAAAGCATTTTGAGATTCTTCAATATTTCCCCACCATATATGTGTAACTATTTTTTGTAAACAAACGCATACAAACACACATATTTAAGCCAAATATTGGTCTGTATAGCAGCCGCTTAAGGCATTGGCGTAGCTAGATACCTTCTAGGGGGAGGGCTAGGACCTCTATTAAAATTTGGTTAACAATTTTTAAAAACTGCCTTATGTGTGGAAAGACATACATATTAGTATTGAAATACCTTAAATATCGTAAATGTCTTCCATTTACTTACAGAAATCACCAGAATTTTTATAGAAATTTCATTTTCAATAATTGCTAAATATTTCTTAATTAAGTAAAAAACCTTTAACAAAAACGTAAATAAATACGGCTGTCTTTTTTTATTTTAATGACATATTTTTGTATTTTCTATAACAAAAGATAAAAAGTAGTACAATATTTTGAAACCCTTTTGACGCTGGGTCCAATTAGCATAAAATTAGTCCAATTGCCCCATCAATAACATGATATTTAAAAATTTTACACATTTAAAAAGCTTTCATTTGATATCCAAGATTCTAAATCCAGAACTCTAAATTTTATTCTAAATACATACTTCTTTCATTTTTAAATTATTCTTATTTTAAAACGAAATATTTCTTTAATATTGAGTAAATACCGTTTACTAAATATGATTTGCTTTAAATATTAACGCCCCTTTTCACAATGTATGATTAAAAAGAGTTAACGTGGACTTTAACGGCACGTTTTGTATAGCGAACTTTCCGTTAAAGTCCATGTTAACTCTTAATCGTACATTGTGAAAAGGGCCGTAAATGCTTTAGGTTTTACTGAATTAAGATGTTTTTCTGTCATGGCATATAATTTTCAGTAATCGTAATGCATCTAGGAATATATCGAGGTAAGATTGCCCAAAGGAAATTCGTTAACGCTAATTTCGCGACAAGGTAAAATTTTCGCGGCGAGCCTTGGACAGTTTTAATTATGCAACCTCTTACTTGAAACAGCAAATTTTATATTTAAATGTGATTATGTATTTCGAACTTATTTGCTTTTGAGTCCAAATGATTTTATTACCCAAAAGTCCGCAGCGCGATATTCAGAAAGAATTACACAAGATCGATATTTCAAGGAATAAGGAAAAATTAACATCAATTATTTTTCAAAGTACACGAAGTTGAGCTGCGATCACATTCAACTAATCCACATAATAAGTGGTGATAAACAGAGATACACATGACCATTAATGATGGGAGTGTGAAGATTTCCAAAAACAACGTTGTTCTGTTCTGCAGTGTAGGTTAAAAATTTTCATAAATTTTATTGAATACGGAAAATCGCACCTGTACTGTGTTTCACTCGACAGAAAAATAAAATATATAAAAAAAATTCAGATATCTGCTGATTTCAGTCAACATTATTAATTTTTCAAAATTTACTTAACAAATCTTAATTTTTTTTTAGCAAATATAATTTAATTTTTTAATCGAATCATATAATAAATAAAGTGATCTAAATAATTTAACTTACAGAAATATTAAAAATTTCTAGATAATGCTGAGTTTTTGGAGTACAATGCAAACAAATGAAGGCTAAGCGACTGCATACTAATTCATGGCTCCTTGAAAAATGGCCCCAATGAAAAATGGCCTCAAACTGAAAAATGCGCCAAGCCAAAAATGAAAAATGGCCCCAAAATAGGAAAAATGGCCCAACAAATTTTTGTTGTTGTTTGCCATTTTTCATTTTTAAGTTTGGGCCATTTTTCATTGAGGCCATTTTTGGTATTCAGCCCTATTCTTTAAGTTGAATCCGAGTAAATTTCTAGTTTTCAAAACGAATTAAAATGTTTGGTGTTCTCAAAACCGAATTCACTTAGTTTTATTCGTTTTAAAATCGAGCAAACCATATTTCCTTAAGAATTTCTTTTCAAATGGTAAAAAAAGCACTTCGTACTTAAAATTCGATGTGTTGTTGCGGGCCTGCTCCAAAAAAAATGACAAGTCCCGAGCAAAAAAAAAATTTTGCGTGGACAGGTCTTAGGAGGAACGGTCGGGAGGAGGACCAAAAATAAAACCTACGGCCTCGAGTCCCTAAACAAAAATTCATGACAAGGTTGGGAGGGCATGGCAGGAGAAATTTCATCTACCTCCTGTAGCGTCGGCTCTGATGGTATCCTTTGTTTTTGGGGTTTGAGTTCATTTTTTTTGTTTTTGTAGTTGTCTGACATCTTTTTTCTCGTGCAAATACGCGGCTGGCGAGAAGGGTTGGAACCACCTGAGTAGAAATGTCAAAAGAGCTAGCTGGAAACCTCGCCAGGTCAACCGGTTTGTAACAGTGTTTTTTATTAATTTGGTCTAAAACATTTTTGTTTTTATAAAAATTTCTTCTAAAAATATAGCTTAAAAAATAGTATCAATATGACTCATATATACTGCAAACATGAACAAAAATATATTTGATGCAATGAAACAAATTTTTCTTTATTATCAGGCATGTTCTCAAAATCACTTTATTGTAAAAGTGATTTCAAATCACAAAATGGTGTTATGTGAACAAAATTTTTTGAAAATATGTGATTTTAAACCGGTTAGTTAAGTGGCTGCCGATTTCAAACCACTTGCTTGTTTTTGCGACAAATTGTTCATGAATTTTATAAAAAAAATCCGAAATTAATAATTTTATGTGTTCTTTATAAATTTTAATGATTATTTTAGAAATTTTTCGTGAATTTCACAGCAAAAGCGACTTTTTCGAGTTTTAACTATTTTTACAAGTTCAATAATTTTAATCCAATGTTGTTTTTTTAAGTTTTTGCAATTTTTGCGAAGTTTTTCATTCCCGATTAAATAATTTTTTCGTGTTTCAACATTTCGGCAGTTTCGGCCCTTTTTAACCAATTTTGATTTTTTTTCCGATTTTAACAACTTTTTGCAACACATTATGCATTTTTTTAAAAAACTAATTAATTGCAACTTTTTTACCAAATCAAAACAAAAAATCAGCTGTTTTCTTGAGTTTCCATCAAATCACAATTGTGATTTTGAAATCACAAGTGATTTTAAATCTTGTGATTTTCAGAACATGACTGTATTTCTAGTTTCTGATTATTTTTCACCTGTATCAGCATATAACATGTTTTATGATGGTTTTTTTTAGATACTTTTAATATATAACATTTTTATTTGTACTCAACTTCTACTGAAGTAAATCGAACAATTTACGGAACACCAAATTAAAAATTTATTCGGTTTTAACACATAACTCGTTTTAAAATGGACTCGGTTTACAGAACAGAGCGGACTATACGATTTAAAATACATAGAAAATACCCAAGGCAGATTTATTTACCAGGTAGTCGCAGTTCCTTGAAAATGTCAAATTATTAAAAAACATACACAATATAACTTGTATATTTTGATACAAAATTGACAGCCACAAATGAGGAAAAGAGTTAACAGCTATGGAATCAAGAGTACCTGGTAAGTAAATCTACCTTGGAAAATACCCAATAATTGAATTTTAATTTTATATTAAAACATCCAAAATAATTAGTACACATATTAAAGTGAGACATTTATTTCAGATAATCCCAATTATTTATTTTATAAAATAAAACTTAAGCATAATTTGTTTTAATTTTTTTCATTAATAAAATTTTAAATTAAGGAAAAAATACTTTTTCTTAAACAAATTGTGCTTATATTGCCACAAAGTCTTCTCTACTCGAAAAAAAAAACTGAAAAAACACTTTTTAATCCAGTACATTTCTGCTATTTTCCTGGGGTGTTGAAAAGACAATAGCACGTATTAGACCATCGCGTACAGATTCATTGGGATCACCAACATTAAAGCGAAATTTGACGCGATTGCAAATGACATCCGGTACGGAAGTATACATGGGATACCAACCAATTTTATTAAAAACTACAAAAACTTTGTAGATTTGATTGCGATAAATGTAAACAGGACGATCAAATGAGATTTCCAATAACGAGTCATAACGAACACGAGAAGTACAGTGAGTGTAGCTTAAACGAGATCCTTGAACATCTTGAATATGGGCGTATAAAATTTCAGTGTAACGTTCGGAAAAACCAGCTGAGTTCATTAGTTCCCCACAAAGTACTTGAGTCGGTACTTGAACGCCTAAAAATTTCAAAAGTTAAAAACAAACAATTTATAGAATTTTTACAGAACACTAAACCTGTTATCCAAATGTTCGTATCAACTTGAAATGTTAAACCACAATCGGTTACACTTGTATTACGGTAATCAAACTGGGGATTAACTGTGCGAACGCAATATGAACGTCGTGCATCGTGGGTGGCACCATCACTGGTATCTACAACAGATATCAATGACACTGCAGCAGTGTCTCGTGTCCTTTGAGCATTATTTACAAATGCATTACGATTTGAGCTTATTATTTGCGGTTGAATGTGAACAATTGGTGCATCCATTGAAGGAAAATTGCTAGCATTGACACCGCCGCCAAAAAAGTTATTTGGCGGATGTGTATGTAGGAATGTAGATAAATCACGTTGACTGTTGCGCTGTTCATAATAGTTGCGACTGCTGCGAGAACTACAAAAGCCCTCTGGCATCGGACAATCATTAATAGAGGGACTAGAGATTTTTATAAGAATTGCCAATGCTTCATGTTCTTGCAAAAGTTTAGAGCGGGCTGGACCTTCAGCAAATTGTTGCGGGGTCATTGTAAGAAAACGAATTTTTTTTACGGCTTTTTTCAACATCTCCTCATCTATAACTATACGATGAACATCCATAAAATAGTTGAGGTTGGCCGCAGCAGCAACAGCAGCAGCAGCGGCAGATGATGTAGGTTGCTCGAAAGACGCCGATGAGCCCGCAGCTATGGTTGCCCTTTCCTCATTTTCCGAACCATCAGCCACTGACGCATCACTGCTGTCCACCACCACTACATCAGGAGAAGGTGTATTATGGTGATAAGCAACGTTATCGCCATTGGCATCATTAAAATGTTCATCGTGTCCTTGCATCATTGCATTTACATCAGGCTCCATTTTTATTTCTTCAACACTTAACAACCCCCCTGCACAAGCTGCTACAGAAGCATTATGGACTTGTTGCTGTCCTGCATGTTGTGGAGATTCGTCTCTACACATACCTCTTTCATTAGCAAAACGTAAAAGGGCATTAAATAAATCCAATTCAGAGTCTATGTTCAATTTGTCCTGGTCCAAAATGGCCATTAAAGTTGACATTTCTATATCCATAAAACTTGGATCTGCCAAAACTTCTCGAGTATGGCCAGCGATTAACTAAATGAATAGTGTTTAAAATCGTGTGAAATAAAGCATTTTATTGTAGAGCAAAATACATTGAAAATTATTACCAAAATAGTTTTCTTCCCCCATAAAATTAATTAATCATTTCCCGTTAAAACTTACCTCCATACTTCTTTGCATTAAGCGAGACTCATCAAACAATTTAGCAAACTCATATGCACGACATGCATTTCTCGGACTCAAATCAGACCATAAAAAATGTGTACATTGTCCAACTACATGGGGCAATTGATATTTTTTTGCCACATAGCACAGTTCACAAGCCTTATCGAATGAACTAATATTTATGCGATCCGAGTATATGTATTCTAGCATAGCGTGGAAAGCATCTGGCTGAACATCTGGTATTGCAATTGGATTGTTTTTATCCGCAAGTGGGCCAAAGAACATTCGCTCAAATACTGGTGATGCCATGGCTAAAATTATTTTATGGCCTGCTATAAGTTTTTGATTGGGTGGAGCACCACCAACTAGGAAACGACAATCGGACCATTTTTCCGTCTGCAATAAATGTAAGCCGCGATCTTTTATTTCATGAAATTCATTTTGCCAGTCTAGTTCCATTACAGAAAATTTATGTTTCAATACAATTTGTATACACTCAACTTTAAAATTTTCACAAAAATACAAAAACTTTTATTGTTTACTGTGTATTAATAAATAAATGCGAAATCAGAAAAAAAGCTGATGAAAAATTCCATAGAGATGCCACACTAATAAAATAACAATATGTATTTGTCGAAGTGCCAGACTGTAAACTTACTAAGAACAGTAAAAATCGCGTTATACAGGAAATAGCGTAAAATATGTGCAATGGGCATTGTACACAATCGCAATTACCAAGAGAAATTGTTTAGTTTTTTCGGAATTCGCATTTTTTGCTCGGTAGAAAACGAAATTACATGGGGAAAATGTGCTGGTCTTTTATTCACGATAAGGTTCTGCTCACTATTACGTAACTCACATAGAGGGAGGAGTGGACAATTTGTTACAGATTTGGACAATTTGTTAATCGACCTGTTCATAGAATCCGACCAGGACTTAATGCAATTCCAATTGTGAATGGGATCATGAAAACGTAACGAAATTGCTTTGCTAAAAAGATTTTATTTTCGTTCAAAATTCAAAATATCGTTCACAAAGTTGTACATATAATGTAGAGCTAATGAATAATATTCGGATTCTGAACCTGTTCTGAACATGAACAGGCCTGAAGAGAAAATCTTTTATTTGAATCTTGGCATAGAGTTATCTTGTTATAATATTACATTCCTATAATGTATGGAGTTTTTGTGTAAGCATATCGCTCATTTACTTCAATAGTGTCATAACTCAAAAACGTGATTTTTGAGTTAATAACTTTCTTTATATTGTGTAAAAATTGGTAAAAATATGAGAGAAGAATGTACTTTTATTTTTCCATTAAGTTGTTTGTAAAATGAAAAATTTTAAATGGATTTCTGCAAAACTAGTTTTTCTGAGTTATGACACTGTTAAAGTAAATGAACGATATGTTTTACCAATACAAAATATAGTCGGAAAACAAAACATTTATTTCTGACAAAAATCATCTAATAAGAAATACCATTTACTTAAATAAAGATAAAATACTTCATTGTGCTTTTGATTAAGATTTTAGGCCATTGGTACTTATTTACTCAATTATGTGCCTGCTATTGTCTTGTGGAGTTGAAAAAACAATGGCGCGTATTAAACCATCACGAACTGACTCGCCAGGATCGCCAACATTAAAACGAAATTTAACACGGTTGCATATGACATCCGGCACAGATGTATACATGGGATACCAACCAATTTTATTAAAGACCACAAAAACTTTGTATATTTGATTGCGATAAATGTAAACAGGACGATCAAACGAGATTTCGAGCAGTGAGTCAAAAAGAGCGCGTGATGTATAATGAGTGTAGCTTAAACGTGATCCTTGTATATCTTGTATATGGGCGTATAAAATTTCGGTATACCGTTCAGAGAGGCCTGATGAATTCATAAGTTCTCCACAAAGTACTTGCGTGGGTACTTGAACTCCTGCAAGTTTTAAATATTAAAAAATTAAAGGTTTACAACATAGTTTTAAATAACACAGCACATCAAAATGGAGTTTTTTTGTATTGTTTCAATAAAAATAGCTGATCCTTATGTATTTTTATCCCCCGATTACGATGGCGTCATTAGTTTTCCCTATCAGCTCTTGTTTTAAAGATATAATGACATTTAGCATTTGCATAATTTCCACCACTTTTTGTATTATTCGCTTAATATTTCAGAAAATTTATTTTTTTTTAATTTATTAAAAGCTGAAAATTTCAAATATACGATATAATAACAACAAATAACACAAATATTTTTGGATGGCGTGAGAAAAGAAAAACGTAAAGTATTTTTTTATATAATGCACAATATCTCTGAAACGACGTGCTATAAGAATAATAAAGCTATTTTCGTAAGCAGCGGACGAAAATACATGAGGATCAGTCATTTTAATTTCAAAAAGAAAGTCTTAAGGACTAAGCCAAAAATATACAATTTCTAACATCCTTGTAATAACAGTAAGATATCCTGATATACTCATCAATGTGGCTCTACTTAAATGAAAGAGACTTTTATGTAGATTAGAAATCCAGAAAGTATTTTAAAATTTTAAGCGAATAACATAAAAAGGGTTGTAAATTATGCAAATGCTAAATGTCACTATTATATCTTTAAGACTAGAGCTGCTAGAGAAAAAAAATTATGATGCCATCGTAATCAGCATATGAAAATATATAAGGATCGGCTATTCTTATTTAAACAACAAAAGCACTGTTCCGCTGTGTAATCATACCTGTGATCCAAATATTAGTATCAACTTGAAATGTTAAACCACAATCAGTGACGCTAGTATTACGATAATCAAACTGAGGATTAACCGTGCGAACGCAGTATGAACGTGTTGGGTCAGCATCTGAATCACCTCCTCCAGATACCAAAGAAGCTCCAGCATTATCCCTAGTTCTGTTAGCATTGTTATTGGCAGTTAGATTACAATTTCGATTTGAGCTTAATGTTTGTGGTTGGACATGATCCATAGAAGCATCCGTTGGAGCAAAATTACAGATGTTTCCAGTACTCTGCATAAAGTTATTAGGAGAATGCGCACGATGGAAGTTTGACAAATCACGCTGATTGTTACGCTGCTCGTAATAGTTGCGGCTAGAACGAGAACTACAAAAGCCTTCTGGCATTTTACAGTCATTGATGGATGGACTTGAAATTTTAATGAGAATAGCTAAAGCTTCATGTTGTTGTAAAAGTTTAGATCGAGCAGGACCTTCAGCAAACTGTTGTGGTGTCATGGTAAGAAAGCGAATTTTCTTGACTGCCTTTTTCAACATTTCCTCATCAATAATTGAATTTTGTTGTTGCGTTTCCATAAAATAATTAAGATTTGAGGCATTAGCTGCAGCCGCGGCTGCTGCCGAAGTTGATGGTTGATCATAAGATACTGTGGGTACTGCCACTTCATTTTCAGAGACATCAGCCACAGACGTATCACTATCCACCACTACTACATCGGGAGAAGGTATTCTGCGTTTGTAATGTTCATCATTGTACTCATCCTGACCCTGCATCATAGCATTAACATCAGGCTCCATTTTAATTTCTTCGATTTGCAACAAACCACTTCTGGAAGGTTCCGAACCATTCTGGTCAGTACCTTGATCATTATTTTGCGTTGAATCGTTACCAAAGCCCCTCCTTTCATTGGCGAAACGCAATAAAGCATTGAATAAATCCAGTTCAGAGTCAATATTTAGTTTGTCTTGATCTAAAATCGCCATAAGTGTGGACATTTCTATATCTGTAAAACCGGGATCGGCTAAAACTTCTCGAGTATGTACAGCAATTAACTGTGTAATTTACCATTATTACATTCAACTTTTATTTTTTATTTAGCTTTAACTTACCTCCATACTACTTTGCATCAAACGTGGTTCGTCGAAAAGTTTTGCAAACTCATAAGCTCGGCAGGCATTATTTGGGCTTAAATCAGACCACAGAAAACGAGTACATTGTTCCACCACATGTGGCAACATATATTTCTTAGCAACATAGCACAACTCACAGGCCTTGTCAAAGGAACCAATATTAATGCGATCTGAGTATATGTATTCCAGCATTGCTTGAAAGGCATCTGGTTGAACGTCTGGTATAACAATAGGATCATCTTTATCAGCCAGTTGGCCATAAAACATACGCTCAAATACAGGTGAAGCCATTGCCAGAATTAACTTATGGCCTGCAATAATTTTTTGATTTGGTGGTGTACCTCCAACCAGAAAACGGCAATCGGCCCATTTTTCCGTCTGCAATAAATGCGAACCACGATCTTTTATTTCATGAAATTCTTGCTGCCAGTCCAATTCCATTGTTTAAAATTTCTATTTTTAATACACTTTTTACGCACTGAACACTATAATCTTAATTTTATAGATATATAATTTTAATGTTGTTTACCGTGTACTAATAAAGAATTGCTTTAAAAGATATGCGTAGAAATATACGAAATCACAAAAAGGAATTAGAGAAAAACAATTACATAGTGATGCCACAATGCGAACTTAGTCATACCACAAACTAGCTAAAGTTAGTGGTGCCAGACTTTAGACTTAGTACATACAAACGACTTGGAAACTTAAGTCCTATTTACAATAGGAACTTTTCTTGCGCAATTCTGCATTTCGTATGTGAAAGCTGATTTCAGAATAACGAGAGAAAACTTGGCGTTTGCCGATTTGGGTCTTACATTTCGTATAAAATATTACGAAATAGGATATTTTAAAACTTATGTAAATTTTTACAAAAAGACGTAAAAACGTGACAATATGTTTAAGTTCGCAAAATCTGAGGAAATTAAATAAATGTCAAAAAGCTTAGTGTAAGCAGTACAGATTTTGATAGAGATTTCAGTTGAAATCTCCCAGATTTCAGTTGAAATCTCCCAGATTTCACTCATAGTGCATTTATATTGCCTCGAACTGCAGTAGTTAGGAGATTTCAATCAAAATCTAGTTGTTTTTTTACTAGATTTCCCAAACAAAACGAAATCTACTTTGTCACTAGATTTTAATGAAATCTACTCAAAATCTAGTAGTACTAATACCTCTAATTGCAACAAGTAGATATCCTAGGCATAAGCTAACCATTAGATATTTTAACCTAGAAGGTAAATTAACATTTGTTTACAATACTTACCTATAAAGCGTGGTACGGAGTTCTTAAGGAAATTCACATTCCCAAGAGAACAGTGTGTAAAAAAACCTATGGAAATTCACTTTGGTAAATTCCTTAAAGAAATTTCCGTTTGCTAGTACGGAATTGCAAAAGAAAAGTACACGGAATTTTTGGCCGTTATTGTAATGTTACAACTATAAGTGGAAACTTTTTTCCGTTGACTGAAACAAAAATTAATGTTGATAATTTTTATTGTTTTTGTGTGTTGAAAATTAAAAAATAAGGGAAGTTGTGTGTATGCAAACATTATTCTATACAGGAGGCTACACGGTTATTTTTCCGTGTTGAAATAAATATAACTTTCCAAATGTGAATTTGCGTAAAAAGTCCGTACCACGCTTAAGTGAAAAGTTTCAAATATGTTTACACCAAATGTAACTAAGTATCAGTGATGAGAACTCAGCCATGAGAAATCAGCCAAATCTAGTGATTTTGAAACCAGTTTAGAGGGTGAAAAAGCGTTTTAACTATTAGCGGGAGATCTAGCGAATTTTTTGAGAACAGATTTCATATTTAATCCTGTTTTTACATGATCATTTCAAAGGATTTTGTAAATATTCAAATTTTGTAAATAATCAAAACTTTATTTATAAATCCAACGTTTTATTATTACTTTTATGTACATAAATATGTATATAGAAATTAATTTATGAGAAAATTTTCAAAATCTCGGGCCGAATAACCGCAAACGTGATCGAGTAAAATTGTTCTTTTCGGGATTACGGCATACGATAATCGAGTACCTGCAAACAATATTTCTTTTATATTATTATTTTCTTTTATAACGTTTGTTTTGCAAAAAAAAAACATGGAACAAACCAATAAACATTAGTCCCAGTCCATACGAATCAACTTATGCTGCTGCAACTTTTTTTGTTTAAGAGTGATGAAATAGAAATATATATACCTAATGTATTCCCCTCTCGCTCTTTCTCACAAGAAAATAAAAGTTGCAGCAGCAAAAGTTTATACGTATGTACAGGGCTTACGAAGTTTTTTTTTTAAAAGGGATGTATATTAACTATGTTGACGCTTGCAGTACGGTGGTGTTTGTCCGGTTACAGTGGTGCTCAGCTTGGCTAAGTCACATTATTCATGCCAATACAGTGCTGCCAAGTTACTAGGCTATTACAAGAAGGGCTAAATTGTATCTAGCCAATACATTAACCAGAAAAGCGTGGTACTAAAAGATTTACTACAAATATTTGCAACAGAGTATTTATAATAATTTGACAAATGAGTTTATTGAATTTGCTTTCACGAAGCCGGTTAATTATAAAGAAAAACTGGTAAGATAAGAAGAAATGCAATTTGATAAGCAGAAATAATTTATTAATTGTGAAATTTTTCTAGTCTTTATAATCATCCAGCCACATTTAAGGTAGGAATGGGAAGTGAAGTTGATAAGGCCCGATCGGCAGCTCCGACCGAAGATACAATTTTCGGTAAAATTTTACGCAAAGAAATACCATGTAAATTCATTTACGAAGATGAAACATGTGTGGCATTCCACGATATTAATGCACAAGCACCAACTCATTTCTTGGTTATACCGCGCAAACCAATTGTAATGCTCTCACAGGCCGAGGAATCCGATGCGAATTTATTGGGCCACCTAATGTTGGTGGGTAGTAAAGTAGCAAAACAATTGGGTTTGGAAGATGGATATCGTGTAGTCATAAACAATGGCAAAGATGGTGCTCAATCTGTGTATCATTTACATTTGCATGTCTTGGGTGGTCGTCAAATGCAATGGCCACCGGGCTAAGAACGGTATGGTTTCTTGTATAATATATTGATGGATATGGAAAAATATTTTTATTAAATAAAATGTACTAAAAAGCTTCAAGATTAAAAAACCTTACTTTATTTTAAAAAGGAATGGTACACAAAGTGTGTATTGTATTAATCAATGCACTTTTGTGCGACAATGTGTCAGAGTACTGTGAAAAGCTTTGTATAATTCTTTTTATACATCATCTTAGATACACAAAAATGCAGTCCTATAATATATGGAATTTGTTCATTTTGTATTTATTAAATAAAAAATCATGGTCATGGGGGGTTACTCTGTAATTCGATTCGAAAAGAAGTGTTCGAGTTTGTATGTTATTTACATTGCAATTCGAAAGCATTTTCATTCGATTAACTCATTTTTATTGAAAAACTACGTGTTAGGTTGCATTAATATATTGTCATATGCTGCAACAGGCTTTACAGATAACCTCCTATCTCCCAATGAAGATGTTTGAGCGCTACTAGGCCCACAGATATTAGCGGTTGGAATTACGGTCGCAGTACCCTGGGTCGATGTCGAAGTATTGTACCGACGACGGTCTATTAAAGAACCAGTACTATAATAACTTGTTTCTCGAGTTTGTTGCTTCTTCTCAATGACCATATCAAAAAAACGTGACAATTTCACAGCATCTGTAGTACCAGCAGCGATACTACGTGGGTCGCGACAGTTTAGCCAAATTTCTTCAGCTCCGCATTGTTCAGCTGAAAGGAAAATTTATGAATAAGTATAAGATTGAAATTTCAATGTATGTATGCAAAACGTATTAGTACAAGGTTAGATTTATTGTAATTTTTCAGACCTAAGAGGACAAAAATTTCTAGGATCTCTCGATGAAACTTTTTACCAGGTACTCTGTTTTTTGGAATATTTTTTCCTACATATCGAGCTTTGATGCAATATGAAGAACGATAGATACAGCGATTAATTCTACATTATTAACTCAAAAATTACGTTTTTTGAGATATGAATCTATTACAGCAAAGGCTTGATATGTAATATATTTGTTTGGATTATATGAAGAACGATAGATACAGCGATTAATTCTACATTATTAACTCAAAAATCACGTTTTTTGAGTTATGAATCTATTGCAGCAAAGGCTTGATATGTAATATATTTGTTTGGATTATATAAAGAAAAAATCACTTTGGATTACAAATGTGTTATGATTGCGCAATATGTTGCATACTGCAACTTATCTTTTTATCGATTCGCCTTCCTTACTCCCTTAAATTCTTCTTTAAAACAATACTTTTTGTTAGTTTGGGTTAAAAAGAAAAACTATATTTACTTTTACCTATGCCGCCAGCTTTTTGCACAGTTTTCGGTTGTCTCCTTTCATCTACCAAGTCTAATTTCGTGCCCATTACTAAAATCGGTATTTGAGCAGCACCTACAAATTCCTCGGGATCAAAGCCATTGGTATCTGTTATCAAACTTGCGCTAGGACCTGCGTTACTGTTGCTCACTCCCTTGTATGTGTCTTTTCCTTCTTTGTTCATGATTTCAAATAACCATTCCCGTAAATTGCCGTGACTTTTGCGGTTTGTTAAATCATGAACCAAGATTATACCATGAGTTGGTGTGTAAAAAACTCCTCGTGTATTCTTGTGACTCAGTGAACCGCCAATGTCAAATAATTCTATGAAAAGAGGCTTCTGTTGTGCCGTTCCTTCTTTATATTCATGCAATTTTATTTCTATATTACAGCCCACAGTCCAGCCTGGTCTGGTAAGACTTTCGCCATGGGCTATAAGATGCGTGAGGCAAGTTTTGCCAACACCTGTAGATTTCGATGGTAAAATATACGATTTCTTTCATTACAAGATAGAAGGTACTTACCCGAGTCTCCTACTATGATAATGCGAACTTTATCAATGGTATTTGTCATGTTATTGCATTATTATTTCTTGTTTTTTGTAATATGTACTTTATGGGTTTAACAAAAAAGAAAAATTTATCAATAACATTAGCCTCTTCTTGTTTAAGCAAAACGTAAGTCATTCATTAAAATTGACTTCACTTAAGCTGCCATACTTGCGGACTAAAAACATTAGACGATTTCTATATTTCTAAAGCACTTATACAATATTATTGCAATGTTATTGTACATATTATTGTCATTTTGACCTGTACTATGCAAAAATGGCACAATTTTCCTGACAGTGAAAAAGTAAACATAACACTGAACAATGTTGCCTATACACACAATTTTCTTGATTGCACAATAAAAATCAAACTTAATTTTTGCCAACATCGGATATGAATACGAAATTGCACAATTATCAGCGAAAGTAGGAGTCGCAATAGTGAGTAAAAATATCCTGATATTAAAAAATCGTAGATAGTTCAAAAACGAGACATGATATCTATCTAAAAATCAAATTTTTGTCTTATTTTGTCCAGTTCTATAAGAACTTATTAAATAAAAACAAAACATAGAAATATATTTATAGAAGTATCAAACGTCGATATCTCGAACTTTTCTTTTGGTCCTATTTCGTCGAGCTCATAATAAGTTTGTGATAACATAGGATAAGTGAACAGCTAATTTTTAATAATCATAGAAATTTAAATTCTTTTGTGCAAGAAATCAATTTATTTATTTATTAAGAAACACTGATTCATCATGATATTAATTTATCACTACTACTTTCCCTGATAGCTCTGAGACTACTGTGTAGTTTAAAACACAATGTTAGTATGGTTCAACCCGGCGTGCCATTTTATATTCCATCATTTTTAAAATTTGATATATATCTTTATAATATTGTTACGTTTTTAGTCCTTTACATAAAAACGGTTTTATTATTTTCACAGGATTCGTTGAATTGCAATAAAAATAAAACACGGATATTTATTTTACATTAAAACACGTGCAACTAAACGCGATGTATACACGAACTATTCTTGGCGATATTTACTCGTCTAAATTCAAAAACACACTGAATCATGTCCGTCCGGCAGCCTTCATTTTATAGTGAACTATAAAAACTTCTCGGCACTATTTCCAGAAAGTTATATTTCCGCTATTATGAAGTTCTAACGGCTCTTAAAAAGTGCTGCCAATGCTTTTATTTTGACATTACATAGGCAGTGTTGTATTTAGTGGTAGCAAATATAGATTATAATCATTTTTATGTTGTTATATTTGAATCTGCATTTTTCATTTTTAACAATACATACTTATAAGTAGGGCTCGTACTTTCATGCAGCAAAAAATTGATTTCAAGCGCTTAACAAATGCACCTAAAAATGAAAAATATGCGCAAAAATATGCATTTACCTACGAAGAAAGTACCAAAACTAAAATAATGGGCCTGATTGTGTAAGGCGTTGGCGTAAACGCCTTAGTCGTTTTTTGTAGTAGATTAAAGAACACGGGTAGAGTGTCAAATTAATATATTACAAAAAACGACATAGACGTTTACGCCAACGCCTTACACAATCAGGCCGAAAATGAAAATATATTTAGCAAACATAATTCGGTATATTATTTAATACAACCGAACTTTAGTTGCGTTGCCAGTCGGCAACTGAAAATTAAGATTAATTAAGAGTGACAGTATGAATTGATTAAAAGTAGGTGCAAACCACCGACTTCAGTCGAGTGGTCAATCGGAAAAGAATTCTGAAGAGATTAGCGGGAGCTATCGAAACGTCAGTTCCACCCTCCGTGCAGTCAAAAATTTTCTTTGTCTATATGCTTTACATTTATCTCTAAATAAAAATATAGTTTAATTGGAAAATTAAATTAAAACCGAGCTCAAGCCAAAATAATTAAATTTCTTTGGATATAGTCATACAGTTCGACTAAGCTCATAGCTTCATTGATAAAATGACTAATATACTGCTCAAGTTAATGCTTTTTTCAAGTTATAACATAATTGTTAGTGCATTTGTTTTAACAACGCAGTCATAACTTTAAGTTACAACAGCATTTCAAGTTAGGTATTACGATTAATTCTGTATTATTAACAGGGCTCGGACTTTCATTCAACTAAAAATTGATTTTAAGCGCTTAACAAATGCACCTAAGAATTAAAAATTTGCGGAAAAATATGCATTTACCCACGAACAAAGTACCAAAACTAAAATAATATTAAAATATGTATATTTTTTAATTTTTTATTATTATTAGAGAAAAAACATAGAACAACCATAATTGAGTCTATTATTTAATCCTACCCAAACTTTAGTTGATTTGCCAGTCGGCTACTGAAAATTAACGGTTGCCAGAAAGGCACTAAATAACAACTGCAGTTGACAGCGCTCAGTTGCTAGTTGCCATCAGTAGTATCATTTTCAGCAAGTGATAACCAAAATGAGGCTCGGTTGCCATGCATAATCGGCCTATTAATATTTTTTTTTTAAATTGAGAAATATGCATTAAAAAAAATTTTATAACTCCAAAAATATGCATTTATTGCCAATATATGTAAAAATATGCACTTACCACCAAAATATGCAAAAATATGCAACTACAAATCGATGCCAAACTACTTAGAATTTGATGATTCGCACAAATAATTAGTCAATACGTCTTTATCTATCACCACAAAAAAACATGCATTTGCATGAAAGTCCAAGCCCTGATTATTAACTAAAAAAAGCCGAATTTTATGAGTTATGACTTTCTTGCAGCAAAGGCTCGATATGTAAATGTCCATTGCTATCATTTTGTTCATTGGTTAAGCCAAATTCAAATTTGCTGAAGTCGCTCCTCCGCATTAAGATTATGACGATGTATTAATTATGTCTCTTAAGCTGTCATTTCCTGTCAAATGCAATAATTCAAATGCGTATTCAGTTTTCGTGAATTGTTGTTTGTAATGCAATTGTTTGTTGTTGGAATTTATTCAAGATTTTCTGCATATGAATGCATGAATGCAGCAAAATAAGTTGACTGAGGACGAATATTAACGCAGAATGGGAACTATTAATATTGCCATTGCCGTAGCTAGAAATTTTTCTGGAGAAGCTAAAACCCACATTAGTATCTCCAGTTCGCTTTGTCAAAATTACTCTAATATTTTTAATATCTAGGGAGCTAGAGCGATTCTGAGGGGGCTTACACCCCCCGGAAAGGGCATAGCTACGCCAATGTGTATTGAGTTAGTTAGAAAGGAGTATGTAAAACAATTTGTTTCTATCTAATAAGTACTTACGAGTATCATGCAAATGAAATCACATTCATATAGAAAACTTATATATATATGTATGTATTTAGTACATCTATAATACGTATTACATACATATCTACATTCACTCTAAAACACTTTTGTTGAAAATTAGGTCGATAATAGCCGACAGCACTTTACTGATTATCAGTGTTGCCAGAAGCTGGAGGAAACAAGAAGCTAAATTGGCTTTTTAAAAAAGCTAGAAAAGGCTTAATGAAAAAAATAGCAAAATACATTTCGGAATGATACAATTGCCCAATTCACAATCTATTGTAGGAGTTGTGTATTGCACATGAGCTGTTGATATTTAACTATTAGTTTAACAACATGATTATGATTATTATGTAAACTATCAACAACATATACACCACCATCCTCATCTTTAGAAAAGTCGGAATAACCATTTGCATAATTATTAAGAAAAATATTCGGAGTGATACTGTTTACTTTTCATGTATGAATTAGCATATATGTGAATCATATATAAACTTAACGCATGACATCATCTGGTTATCAAGCTCTGCCAAAAATAGTTTTTAAAGTCCACAATATTGCTGTTACCTTTTAAAATGATCACTGACTTGACATCAAGGCGAATACGCTACAGGTGAACTTGTAAACACAGCTGTTAACTTTTTTTTTAGCATTTTCTTCATGGTCGGATGTCAAAATACACTATTTGCTTTTTGAGTTTGAGTACGAACAATGATATTACAAAAACAAAATGCTTGTGGTTTTTGTTACATGTTGTAGTTGTTTTATTAGTGAGATTACCTGGTATGAATTTGCCTTGCTTGACATGTTTAAGTAAGGCTAAAATGGCAACGCTGCTGATTATCTTCGACCTAAAATTAGACAAGCATTCTCTTTGTTGATTTTTGAGCAAAATAAACTAAACGGGCCTTTTTACAGGCCTTCCAAGACCTGAATTTAAGATCCAAAACTAGTTCTTTTCTGCCTTCTAAGGATAGGCCTCTACAATGGTTTCTTACACAAGTAGTATTCTATTTTTAGATTTTTCGTTTTGTTTAATAAGAAATTCTCTTTAGAAATAACAAACATTCTCGTATTCCGTTTTCGCAAATTATTTGTATATAAGACTGAAATTTACGTACAAGAGGCATCATATATGTTGGTATTATGCCCTTTATTAATTCGTTCCTAATAAATACACGAAATTTAGCCTCCCTCATATGTATAAAAAATTACTTTGGATGAAAAGAAGGAGTTCCAAATAAAAAATCACGATAATCCAATATATAGAAGACGCTATAAAAAATACCCAGATAAAAAAAATTTATGACATCGCGTGTATGAATATGCAATGGGAGTGGAATTACTATAGACTGCTAAATAAGGCCTTATAGAAGGCCTCTTACAAAATTTATATTTAAAAACCTTTAAATACCAGAAATTAAACGTTGATGACCGAAGAAAAATATTGCGTGCTTCTATTGCTTAACCATTTTTCGGTTGTTTTTTAGACAGATTGATTAATATTAAAAATTTTAAAGTTATTTAGACATACTTTGTTCAAAACCAAATACTTTTAACAGCAGATTTGTATGTTTGCGAACAATTAGACAAATTATGTTTGTTTTTGTTACAAATAACTACAAACTCGTTGCAATTTTAGACAACCAGAATTTTTCAATACAAATTTAGACAATTTATGATACTAAATTTCAAGTAATGTTTTAGAGTGTACATACATTTTATTCCTTAAGGATGTAAAACCCTTATTTAAAGGTGTGATACTGATGTCAATATTTGAGATAGATTGTTTCATATATTTAATGGCACACGTGACGTGCTTAAATCCAGCTAGAGTTCACCTAAATGAGTGATTAAAAAAGGACTCGCACATGCTTCATCCACATGATCAAATAATGATTTCTGGCTTGTCTGTTTCTACGTCTCTGCTATACGATTTTTCGAAACATATATCGACCCGTCCTAATGCTCATACACTCAAAATAAAATGATGGGTAAATCTAACCAATATAAATAGTTAACCTACTGTTAATGTAAATTGTTGTTGCAATTTTTATGAAATAACAATTTTTATTGGTTAAAACAACTTTTTAAAGTTGTAAATCATTTCATGTCTATCGTTACTTTGTGCTATGACTATTCAACGAGATGACTTAGCTGAGATGGTAAAGGTGTCCGATTCATAAGCATGAGAACCAAAGTTCAAGACCGAAATATTACATTTTACTGAATTGTAAAATATAAAGTTGGGGAAAAACGACGTTTTAAAAATAAAACTATTTTTGATGGTTAAAACTATTAATGTAATTTTTAAAATTTTTTTTGGTTAAAATGACCAATTTAAAATAATAACAGCGAAAATAGTCATTTCACAGAAATTAATTCATTTAAGTCAAAGAAGTCACCACATGTCTATGTATACTTTGTGCTATCCTTACTTAACAAGATGACTTAGCTGAGATGGTAAGGGTTAAATAAAGTTACTGCTTAAGCCTTGGCAGGCATCGAACCTGCGACCTTCCGGTTAGTACTTTTATACACTATCAACTAAACAACAATTCCATTGGTTGATTTTTACTGTATTTTATAAGATTTACCAATATTTTATTTTGAGTGTACACAGTTCAATATGTACTTACGAAATTCATTGACTTACAGGCCTTAAAATTTTAGAAGGTTCATTTTTAGAAATTTTTTGAAAATTCATAATTTTAAATTTTTCTATTTAGATGAAAGAAAAATTTTATAAATTGTTTTAAGCCTACAAGTTAACGATAGTTTTGTACCGAACACATGAAACATAAATTCGCTAAAACCCGACAAAAATCAGAAAGTTATAAGACATTCGCCCCTATTGTGAAAGGCGACGTCGACGTCACATCAACACGACATCAAAAAATTGTCACTTGCCTACTCTTTGTCGACAACAATTGATTAATATTAACATGCTGGACTGATTTCATAAGCTTCCGAAAATAGTAAGAGGCTGTTAATGGCAATGAGTAGACAAGTGACAATTGTTTACTGTCGTGTTGATGTGATGTCGACGTCGCCTTTCATAATGGGGGGACTAAGTGGAAAAAATCCGAAGTTATCTTTCACATAAAATTGCTTAAATTCAGTTTGTAGTCAAAATAATATTTTTGATCAAAAGCAATTTTGTGTGAAAAAAAAAATCGGGAGCTTTCACTTAATGTCATAACTTTGCTATTTTTTTTTTGGCGAATTTTAAGCATTTTATGTGTGTTCGGCACCAAATTAATTTACATTTTCTCTATAAAATAATAAATTTTGAAGAAACTTCTAAAAACACTTTAAATTTTAAAGGCCCTTATTTAATGAGCTTTGATCCGATCAATATAATTGTTATTATGGCTGAAAAAGAAGAAGTATATCTATCTATGTACGTAAAAGTGTAAAGTCCATTTTATTCAGTTGAAAAAATTTCTATATATTTTTACCTATAACTAACAACAAATTAATTTCGTGTTCAGTGATTCCAAATAAGCTTAGGTTAAAGGTTCATTTGCTTTAGCAGACTATTGTAGTTAAATAAATTTTCTTTTATACTTTCCTACAGCAAATTATAAATTTTGAAATTTCGATCACTTAAAAGCGGAATAGTCCCGCAAAAAAACGGAAGTCTGGTCAGGTTACTCTTGCATAATAATCGTAATAATATTGATTCAAAAGATACGCTATTCCAATCATTCCTTTTCTGTAGTCTAGAAAATTATCTCATTATAAATATATGTATATCCTGTTTAGCAATAAAATACACTGAAATCCTTTCGAAAACTAGCTGTATCACACACAAAACAAGAAAACCAAAAAAATATCGCATTACTTTTTATTTCCGATTTTTTTCTTCTTTCCCCCACGACAGCATGAAGGGACACTTCATCGTTGTTTTACTCCAGAAAAAGGTAATTATAGTGAAATCGATATCGCTGTTTTTAAAACAGTGTTTTTTTTTACAAACCAAATGGTTGAAGGAATGAAAATATAAAAACTAATTCCGGGTTAATTACCTTTGTAAGCATTAAGTTTTGTTTGAATGCGAATAAATTCAATGCAATTCTTTTGTAGGTTTTCAATAATATTTTTTTTCGCAATTCTTTGAAATATGATCAGTTTATGATAGTAAATCCTTATAAAAAAAATTAAACTAAAGAATAATATTTTTGCTTAAAGAAAATACATATAATTAAAAATTTTGTGGTAAAGTATAGAAAAATCCATTTAAGGAGCTTGCTTTAGATAACTGGACGATTCCTTTCATAATAAGAAATCCTTAACAGAAAAGGAAAACAATAAATCCACTCTATCCTCTTTTCAAATTTACAGCTGCATTAAAAATAACGCCCCTTAGTTTTGCATTCAATCAAATAAAATGCAAATTTATTTGCAAAAAAAAAACAACAAACATAATTTTAAAGAAACCATATCAATTTATTTTAGGTTTTAAGGAGAGAATGAGTGTATTAATGTACTAAAAAACCCCCTTTAACACAATTCATCATCGGAATATTGTGTAGTAAATTAGCTTTAAATTTATTGAATGACTTTGCAAGTCTTTTGTGATTGGCATGACAAATTATTAACGAGTTTTTCACTCTACAAAATGTAAAATCCATTGCACCACTTTTTAAACATTAAAAGCATATATTTCGTCCTTTATTTCTCTTGTGGGCTAATTTGTCCACCCTAAAATGTTATTGAAACCAAAGATTGTCAAAAATTTCATATTGTAATGATTATTAAATTCATCCATATTGATTTCAGTTGTTTTCCCACCGTGTTATGACTGTAAGTCGGCAATGACTATGTACATTAGGATGATTCTCACAAAACTTTTTTCGTTTTGTCATGCAATAGTGTCATGCAATTGTTTTTTCGCTATAATAAAGCGAAAAATAATAGCGAAAAAAACTATTCTTTGACACTTCTTGAAAGGCCTGTTTATATTTTGTATGAAATATTGGTAAAAATTTTTCGAATAACCGAATATTTCCGTTGCATTCTTGAAAAATCGTATAGATTTAGGGTGAATTTTACTTTGACCGTTAATAACTTTTGATGAAGCTGACTTAGCAAAATATTATGTATGACCTTTTTTGTAGAGCGTTCAATTCTCTACAAAAGCATACCCAGAACTCTACTGTACGACGTTCCGTTCGTTACTTACAACAATCAAAATGAATAAACTCAATTTATCCCATATCTATCGCTAGAAGCTCCTTCTCTGGAGTAGCACTCTTCTTATACGTGCTAACTAAAAACCAATATTCGAACAGGCCTATTTTTTACCTAAGCAAAACTTTTGAACTTGGTACTGAGAAGAAAAAAACATTTTTCTTTGAGAATGACCCTAATGTACATACATATGTCCTTTCGTTAACTTACGAAGTTACAATTAAATTTAATAAATTTTGTTTTAAAATACATATAATTTAATGAATGTATGTATGAACATATTTACACCAAAAAGTCCCATTTTGGTATTAGCAGCAAAATTTTAATTTGTCTGTGTATGTATGTGTGTTGTATGAAAATCGCAATTTTTGTCAATTGAGTTTACTCACTTAATTGTGAATAAAATCAAAAGTTGTGCATCGATTGTAGGAAAATATGGCTTGTTGTGTTTGAAACACATTTACCTGCATATATACTAATAGAAAAATTACGAGTTTTCTTTTATATATCGAGCCATAACGGCAAAAAATATAATATTGATTAAAAATCGGCAAAACTGTAAAAAGCTAAAGACTAGGAAAAACATTCTCTTTTATCGCGAAAATAGCGCAAATTGCAATATTCACAAAAAAATAAGTTTCGTTTTTGATAACAATAATATCGGTATTCAATTATTTTTTTTTTAAATTTCCTGTGATAATGAATTCCGCTATATTAATTACAAAAATTGTAAAATAATTAAAATTTAAGTAAGCTTTTTATTAAAACTTGGGAGAATTTTGAAAAAAAATTATTTAAAATTTACTTAAAGAAAATATATAAATTAAAAAAAGAAATGTTGATATGACCGGGATACGAACCCGGGTTCTTTGGACGCAAAGCATGCTCTCTACAGCTGATCCATATCCAAGTTAATTTTTAAGGAGATAAAACTTGTTTTAAAGTACTTGCCCCTGGAAAGCATGTCAATGTATACATCGAATTAAGTACATATCGAGCCTTTGCTGCAATAGAGTCATAAATCAAAAAATGTGATTTTTGAGTTAATAATGCATAATTAATTGTCATATCAATCTTCATATTGTGTAAAAATTTCATACAAATATCTTCAGACAAGAATAAAATGTTCTTTCACCATTAAGTTGCTAGTAAATTCAAAACTTTAAACTCGTTTTCTGCAAAACAAGTTTTTTTTTGAGTTATGACTCTATTGCAACAAAGGCTCGATATGTATATGATTTAACGGCTATTTTTCAATAACTTTTTTATCAAATACTTTTTATTGTATTAAGTAAATGACAAATGTTATTGAAATTAGTATTTTTTTCAACAACATTATTTTATTGAACATAATTCTTATCTATTTTTTTTCTGTGTTGCTCAAAAATAGCGAAAATTGTGAGAATTGGCAGACTCAGAAAAAAATCGCGAAAATTATGCAAATTCGCAAAAACGTGCTAATACCGAAAAGATAGCAAAGTCTGAAATTAATTAAATATCGGTAAATTTTGTAAAAGGCCAAAAACTGAAGAAATCATTTCTAGCGCGAAAATAGCGATAATTAATAAAAAGTGCACTGCTGGTAACAAGATATACAAATAATTACAAATAGATAAAATTGTAAACTTTGCAAAAAATCGGAAAAATCACGATGCTATCAAACTTTTGCGAATTTCGGTAAATGGTTCCGAGATTTTGTAATTTCTTAAAATTTTATCGACTTTTAACCACTTTTAAGGCTATTTGCCAATTTTGCATTGTATTCTTTTTATTATTTCGGCATATGAATTCATAAAAGCTCTAAGTTACATTCAAATAATTTTACAACAGAAGCAAAAAAAAAACTCTTTAATAAGAAAAATTAACTAATGAACAGGTCATGAATACTTATAATAATAATTTTACATGGGCGAATAGAGGAATAAAGCTTAGGGAGAGAGTCGTAATAACATTTATTTTGATACGGTGCATCATAATCAATCAAAAAGTCGGTTTTGAATTTTTTTGTAACTTAGGGCTTTTTTTTGAAATCATAAGACGATCTGTTGTATTTATATTATATGAGCAATTATTTCTTCTTCAATTACAGTTGGTAATTGAGAGGTGTCATTGTTTTTTCATTACAAAATTATAATTAAAATAACAGCATTGGCATTTATTGGTAGTTGAAAGTTTTTCATTATAATTATTTTTCAAATTATGCCAATGAAAATTCAATTCGAATGAAAAAGTCTCACGTAGAAGAAATTATAAGAAAAAAAAAATATGTATATAAAAAAATATATCAATATATTACGGGAAATTTTTTAGAGTATGTTTCCATTGAAAAAATAATATAGATTTTGAAAAATATTTCTTATATGAATATATTCAAGTAAGTGGCAGTGCCTTATCAAACTAAAATCACATCACTTTGTCATTTATTAAGAATGATCATAGTGAGTGTCATAAACTGAAGTAATTTAGTTTGAATGGACACTGAATATTTTGTGATGGTTTTAGGTATTTTTCTTTTTAATTTTAAATAAGATTTATGGCTTTTAAATTAATCAACACTCTGCATTGAATGTTATTTAATGCAATCAATGTGAGTACAATGTCACTTGATAGGTGGGTGACTTTTAGAGGAAATAGTTAAGTAAACGCACAGAATTGCATTGTAGCACACATGAAAATAGTAGGAAAATAAAAATGTGTAATATGGAGCCAGACTTTTCATAAACGAATATGATTTTTATTATTTGAAATATGTCATATGTAAATATATACATACATATGTAAGTGTATGTAGTATTTATGAAAGAAGTTCACCGGATGCCACAAAATTATCAGTTGAATGTGAAAAAAGTTTGACAATAAACTAGTTAAATTAATTATGATCATGAAATAAATACTTCAGTGTGAAATATTTAATAAACAGAACTACTGTCCCAGTAGTCCAACAACATATTAGGTCTGTTCCAGATGGTTAACAAAGACGCCCGCCCAGTCTTACCAAAAGTTACACACACAAATTCTATAAAAGGAGAAATTCTGTTTAATTTGCACAACACATCTTAACTAAAACTCATTTTTGTTGATTGATGCATTTGTATCTTTAGACGCCTTAAACAAAATGAAATACAAGCATCATTCTACACCTGCTGTTAACATTTCAAAAGCAATAAACTTAAAAATTTTTGTAATTTTTTGGGGTTTTTTATGATTCCCTCAATAAGAAACCACAATTTTTTTTTTACAATTAACACCAACCAATTATGAGACGATGGTGGCAATGTGACACTTCTTAATGAATGATTGAATGTGTAGATTATATGTTCGAATTTATTCTCAACTAAATGTCCGACTTGTCTGTCGTTTTGTAGAACAAACATTTACCACATGTCTATTTCATTCAATAAATTTTGTTTATCTTAAAAATAAGCGACAGTTTTTATTTTCATACAATTGCTTTTATGTGTTACTTTCTATTTTTAAAAACAGACAAATAAAATGTTTTCAAAAAGTATTCAATTTAAAAATAATTCCTTGTAATTTTATTACTTCCAGTTGTAGAAGAGATGAAAGAAATCTCTATTCAGTGTGTTTTTATGTTTAAACTATAAAATCGTATAAAGTTTTTTTTAATCTAGAAGGATATAAAAGGATTTAGCAGATTTCTTCGTCTCAGATCTCTAAATTTGAATATGTTTTGTTTCTATGTGATTTTCTATATGAATGTAATGACATTTTTAAGGCACTCCAAAATAAAAGATATTTTCAGCTACATACATGCAATATTTGCATTTTGAATATATGCTATAAAGCTGAAAAACTTACAAGGTGACTAGGCGGAATTGATTAAAGGTAAAGGTTATTCTACTTAATAACTACTTGACTGCATATGCCGAGACTAGCAGTGAGATCTAGGCGGGCAAGAATTCTGATGGCAAGAATTCTGATGACAAGATCGTTCGTGGTTGGTCTCGAAATGATGCAAGTTCAACCTTCCGTGCAGCAAAACTTCTTTCTAAATAAAAATAATGTATTTGAAAAATTAAATTGATCCAAAACAATTAAATATCTTTGGATTAATACAGTTCGACTAAAAATTCATAACTTATATAATTGATAATTAGTACGTTTATACGCACGAGTTATTTGCAAATAAAAACGTAGTGCTACCAAGTATGTATTTTTATTGTAAATTAATAACTGACGAAAACAATTACACAGAAAAAAATAAGTTTCGTTTTTGATAACAAAAATCCCGGTATTCAATAATTTTTTTTTCAAATTTCCTGTGATAAAGAATTCCCCTATATTGATAACAAAATTATTTCAAAATAAAAATATATATATAAATTAAAAAAATGTTGACATGGCTGGAATACGAACCCGGGATTTCCGGATGTAAAGCATACACTCTCTAGCGGAGCCATATCCCATTTATTTTTTTATGGGATACAACTTGTTTTAAGTACTTATGTATAAAAGAAAAGAAATAACCGGCATGGAAAAGAAATACTTACAACGAAATATTTTATTATGTTAAAGATAATTGTTATCGAAATTCATATTTTTTTAATAACATGGTTTTATTGAATATAATTCTTGTCTATTTTTTTCTGTGTACTGATTAACGCGCTATTTGCAAATAAGAAGTTTGGGTTGCCTCCTTTACATATGTTTGTAAAATAAAAAATAATAAATAGATAAATATATTCACAAATAGATGAATAATCAGTTATTTAATAAGTTCCAATAAAAAAGGATTTGGCAGCATTTTACGTTTTTATTTGCAAATAAGCTCTGCGTATAAACTACGTAAATAACACTGTACTTGAATTTGCAACTTTTTTTTTGTTTGAAGCCGGACACCATACTGGCGAAGATAATTCGAGTACGCTGATTTCAATGGTGTTAGCAGTTTTTCGAAGTAAGCTCTCGTTTTTGCGTTATTCGCGATTTAAAATCAATATGCTAAACAATCTTGCCAAAATCTGATGAGGAAAAAAATGCTAGATATTTATGAAAAATGCAACGATGCAAGTTTATGAAAAAAATGCTAGAATATGACAAAAATATTCAAAAAAATATGCTAAAAGAATATATGTGATAAAACAAAGGCAAAACACATTCAAAAGAACACTGAAGATGGCACATAGCCGAAACCGGCTATGTGCAAAATATTAATTTTAATTTTATTATAACGAAAGATATTTTCATAGCTGAAAGAAAACATACAGCCCAATCATGAATATTCCCTAGGAAATTATTTCCCCCCGGAAAACACTTTTCTCGAGAATAAATTCCGCCAATCATAAACTTTTCGGGAAGAAAAATATGAAACAGTGGCATCATTGAATAACAATGGCGGCTGTTTTGCTTGTTGACATTTATTTATTCAGTATTTTTGTGTCCAAAAATAAATAAAATTGATGTTTTAATTAAATTTAAAGTGCAATTAAACAAATAAGTGAATACAAAAATAATAACATAGCTGTACAAGTATTTGTGAAGGATATTGGTGCTGTAGAAGAAAAAAAATATTGCAAGTTACTCTTTGCTGCATTTATGGAAACCGCAAGCAATGGATGCATTAAAGTTAAAAAAAATGTTGTGTTTGTGCTTTATTTGTTGTATTCGACCTACAAGAACAATAAAATATATTTTTATCGATAGAAATTTAGTTCTATTTAAATACTACATCGATTTTTATGCAAACTCCCTTCTGTTTTGCAAGTGAAAAATTCTGGGAGAAAAACGAAGTTCAAATGGATTCAGAATAGCTAGTTTTTCCCCCATCGAATTTTTTGCGAGTGAATTTTAATTCATAACAGGAGAAAAGGGAAAAGTGAAAAAACTCGCACGGAATTTTTGCTTGTGATTGGGCTGATAATTGATTGTTTGTCTATGAATCATTCTTTCGCCAGATTATTTTGGCTTAACACACATTCTATGTTAGCATTCGACAATAAGAGACAGATCATCTTTAGAATAAACATATATCTTATATTTATGTATTTAAATCACTTATTGTCTTTACCTCTGAATATTGTAGAAATTATTCTCCTCAATTTTTCGTAAAAATTTTAGTAAAACGTAAGCTTTAAAAATGTTGAGTTTTAATCATCTAATTTCTCATAAATTTAAATAAAACAAATTTGTACTGTAATTTTTATACGCTCAAAATCGTTTGTTGCAAAAGAGCAAATATCTTAATGCTGCTCATATTTACTCAAATTAACTAAATTTTAATCTGAAAATCATGCCAAAAGTATAAAAAAATCGTTTTTATGGTAATATAATTAATAAGATCATTTTAAATCGTGATTATCGAGAAAACGAGAGATAACTTTAATAAATGGCTAACACTATTGAATTCAGTTTACTCGAATTTTCGCTACCAGTATTGTTATGTTTTGAGACTAGCATAGTGTAATTATTAATTTTTTCTTATTTCAAATTAAACCCTAAAATCTCAACAGATTAACATTAACATAGAAAAATTATCATCAAGTATTTTTCAAACCAAAAGTTTGTCTAAAATATAATTTCTTTTTCAGTAAATGTTTTTTACTGAATCAGTGAATATTTTGTTTGACTTTTATTTAGGATGCAAACATAAAAACAACAACAAACACTACTTGTCTCTGCCGTAAAAAAACAACTGCTATGGCGACATGTCGCGACATACACACAAATAACAACAATGCTAGCAAAAGGAATGATATTGTAAAAAGTTTGTTTTGTTTACTGAAGATTTCTCAATGAATAAATTCGTTAATGTTGATGCGTTAATTCTCATTCGTTCTTTTGGAGTCTTTAGATAAATATACAGACTTAAACACATATATTTAACAATGTAAAAATGCATAAATGTTTAATGAATGATGATGTTATTATTTAAAACTTAAAGATTTTTGTTTGATTCAGTGATTTGTAAGTATTTTTAGACAAGTTGTTTTATAGATTCAGATCAAAATATTTAAACTTTTAATAAGTTTTTGTCACGTTTTATATTGTTTGATATATTACAGCAAATCCAGTAAATATTTTTGTTTGATTCAGTAAATTATTTTGTTTAGAATTTGAAAATATTTAAAATAAAGATTTATTTGTTGAGGGTTAAGCAATGTCTATATGCTTTTCATTGTTGCTTTACCAAAGTTGTAGAAAAATAAAATATATAGATTCATATTGAATATAAATTGTTTGTTGGTTTTTGTATAAGCTTTGTGATTTTCAAAAAAAAATTGTTATTTGTAAGTCCTCAAATATTTTTTGAAAGTTTGTGCATAAAGTAAGAGGTTTGAAACTATCCAAAAGTATGGTTGAATTCTACTGACGATTTGGTAAAGCACCAATGAAATGCATATAGGCATTGCTTAGCCCTTAACAAATAAATCTTTATTTTAAATAAAATTGGGAGAATATCTCGAATAATAAATTTAATAAATATTTTTGTAAATATTTTTACACAAAATGTTTTAAAGATTTGAACAATTTGTTTATTAAAAAACCGGCTTCTTTTCAATGAAATTTTTAAAACATTTTTGTCTGTATTTACAAATTTGTTTGCAAGTCCGTTTCTAGACAAAATATTTACTAATCCATTGAATTTCTTTACTGAAAACAAAATTTAGTTTTTTCTGTGAAATAATACATATTTATATTCCAAGTAAGAAATTTATCTACCTCTATGCATGTTTCTAACGAAAAAAAAGCACTGCCTTCACTTACAAAATGAGCTAGAAATGGCTATAAAGGTGAAACCATACGTGGGCATACTGCAGTAACAGTAAAATTTCCGCAAAACAAACTTTTTACTGATTACTAAAAAAATTTCAGTAACCATTAAAAATTTACTGATTACTGAATAAAATTTTAGTAACCAGTAAACATTTATTGAATACTGAAAAAATTTCAGTATCCAGTAAAAATTTACTGATTACTGAAAATAATTTTAGTAGCCAGTAAAAATTTATTGATTACAGAAAAAATTTCAGTAATCAGTAAAAATTTACTGATTATTGAAAAATTTCGGTAACTATTAAAAATCTACTGGTTACCAAAAAAATTTCAGTAACCAAATAATTTGTTGGTTACTGAAAAAATTTCAGTAAGTAAATGAAGTAAAGAAGAGACTTTTAAAATGATGCACTCATTAGAAAGAACATTTTAAAATGCGAGTATAAAAACACAGAAAATGTGTAAATGTAGTAAAATTATTGATATAAATACAACTCAAAATAATAGCTACAAGTAAAATATTTTATTAACTATATAAAAACGAAACTCCTTTTTATTTGAAAATTCAACTAAACAGTCTGTCAACTAAAATTCTGAAGTAATACTGTCGCATAAAACTATGATTGTTTATTTAGTTCTTTGTTAAAAGTAGGATGATAAAAAATATTGAATTTTTATTTAATATCCTTTGCAGCCATCCCTGTTTTAAGCTACACTCACTAGTCGCTTCGTAAATTCTTCCGGCATTTAGTACCAAAGTATAGACATAAAAATATTTTAAAGCCATGATGACCCCACAAACACGTCTCATGTTCATTTCATTAAGCAATCATGTGGGATTTCCAGCAAGGTGATGTATCACAGCATTTGGAAATGGCTTTAGATGAAAATTTCAGAAATTATAGGATACCAAGAAGACACCAAAAAGTAGTTTAAAGCATGTATTGCTTCGGTCTCTCTTTTAATGTATTCGAAAGAAGTAAAATATTTAAAATGTATTAATTATTTTGAGGCTATCATGAACAAATTAATTTTTACCTAAAAAGTAAAAATAAATTTGTATCTATAATTATAATAATTTTTGTACGTTGATTTGTATATTTTTTAAATAAGCACAAATTCGATTCCCGCACAGCAATACTGTATACTTTAAAAAGTATAACTATATTGCCAAAATTTAACGAATGAATATTTCCTATAATAAAATTGCATTATTAGTAAACATTTACTGATTACTGCATTTTTTCAGTAATCAGTAAAAATTTACTGCTTACTGCAATTTTTTTCAGTAATCAAAAAAAATTTACCGGTTACTGAAACATTTTTCAAGTAACTGATTACTACAATTTGTAAAGCAATACATATCCCTGCGGGAAATTTGGTGACAAATGATCCAAAAGTACTTGTCCTCTGACTTGAGAAAATGAGACTGGTACCAAAAATAAGTAGTGAATGGTGAAAAAAGACATATTGTGTAAATGGTTACATATTAACCATATTCAGTCAATTTAGTTAGTACTCCGGCTAGTATTGTAGTAAACGGCACTAAACAAATTCGATGCACCTGGATCTAAGGCTTATCACATACTATCTATATAATATTAATTGTCTCCCTTCAATGAGACTGCCATGACACTCAGTAACCTGTGCCGTAACAATATTCAGATATTAACTCCAGCTTAACTGATACTTATAACATTGAAGTATAAGTTCCCCTGTGGTGGAGTGGGTAGTGTACTAGCCTGTCATGCCGGAGGCGGTCGGTTCGAATCCTATCAAAGACATCGCTTAAAATTAAAATACAATTTCTACTTGGATTTGTAACAATAAAAAAATAAATTCATCGATAATTACAGCTGAACTTTGAAATAATATTTATATATAATCTATATTATAATACACCGATTAGGACTCCATAAGATAGTTCAGAGACAAGTTACAAGGTGCATACAAAGTATCAATTAACCCCATCCTAGGCCATCCCCATGTAAAAGTGGCTGGTCCGCTTCATAGGAAGTGTTAGAACTCGGACTGGTCCCTACCACCTGGGGACCGGTCGCGTGACTTGTTTTGTGTCAGTTCCATTTACCGCAGGGATATAATGCAATATGCCCATGTATGGATAAAACATAAATTTCGATGTTATCATAAGTCTAAAAAAAATACGCTGAATTTTCCCTCGAAAAGGATCAACAAAAAACGTTGGGTTTGACGAAATAAATTCCTAATATATTTGTGCGGACAAATGGCTTAAAGTTTCAACACTTTTAGCAAAATAAAAATATTTTTGTAGTAATGCTGTAAAATAATCATTAAATTGTTGTAAATGTATAAAATAACATGAAGGATATTGTGTTTCATATCCTCCCATAAGTATCAAATAAAATAAATTTACAATTTTAATGTAAATCTTTACATTCAATTGAGGCGCACGTTATAACATGTTGTATAGAAAAATATGTTGCATCAGTTATTATTATATATTATTAATTTTTTTGTTGAGAAAAACGCAGCTGTATGTAGGATACGTGTGAATGAAACGTATTTGTATTCTGGCAGATTGTAAAAATATCCTTCAACTCGCACAGCAATAAAAATAAACACATCAATGAGGTTAACACTTGTAAAACGGTTCCATTCATTTTAATTTAATTATTTTACGTACTTACTTCAACTTTATAATATAATGCACAGTGGGGCAGAATCATAATATTTTGGAAATAAATCAGCCATTTATAAACGGATACAGGGTTCCCAGTTTTATTTCATACCTTATCTCAAATTTCCGATTTTTCGTTCCCCAAAAAAGGTAAAAAAAATCCCCACAGTACATTAAAAAGAAAATCATGTTATTTCAAAGGAATAATATACGAAAATTTTTTTTATTTAATTAAATGCATTTATATTAAATATTTTAAAAATAATTTTATTTTTACATGTACCCAGCAGTAAATGGGAGGAGTAAAGAGGCCTTCTATAAGGCCTTATTTAGAAGGCTCTAGTACAGCGGTCATCACAAAGAGAAGCACTTAAAATGAGAATGTATTGGTGTTTTTGCAAATGCTGAAAAATGAAGAGACATGAAACTACTCAGTTGAGATATATTTTTTTTCTTTTCAATCTCAACTGTATGTTTTGAAAGCTAGCATACAACTAAATGAAATTATATTTTTTTACACTCTTTGTAGTGAGTTTCGTTAACAGTCGTGTTGTATATGTGAAAATGGTGATGCCTGCTCTAGTACTTCTACTCCCATTGCATATCCAAATATTTTTTACACGCGATGTCATTGCGGACCAAAGCCTTCCTTGACCCATTACTCAGCAGGTCTGATTGAAGGCATTCTTTAGCAGGCATATTTGCTGGTCATACGTGGCATGCCTCCTAGAAGGCCTGGCTGGGAAGGTCTGTTAAAAATCAAATGGAGGTACATTTTTTATCTGGGTATTTCTATAGCTTCTGTATTTTAGATTATCGTGATTTTTTATTTCGAACTCCTTCTTTTCATCCAAAGTCATTTTTTATACATACGAGGAGGCTAAATTTCGTGTATTTATTTAGAAGGAATTGAACATGATGCAGTAGCTGCAACATAAACGACATAATAGCAGCATATATGATGCCTTTTGTACGTAAATTTCAGTCTTATATACAAATTATTTGCAAAAAAAGAATACGAGAATGTTTGTTATTTCTAAAGTAGACTTTTTATTAAACAAAACGAAAAATCTAATAATAGGGTACTCCTTCCAAAAGAATGGAGAACGAATGTGTATCGGATCTTTTAGCAAATAGTGTAGAGGCAGAAAAAGAAGAGACAGAAAATAATAAGTTTGGGATCTTATTTCAGGTCTTTGAAGCCCTTTAAAAAGGCATGTTTAGTGAATGCGTCGTAAGCTTTACCGCTGGGTATGTATACTTTGAGTTCTAAATACATATACAATACATATGTAAGTATATAAAGAGAGCAACGTAAAAACACACAAGAATACAACAATTGCTTATGTATCAATGTTCATCATTTCAAAAACTTCAGAATCAAAATCTTCTGAATAATCATTTAATAGAATTTTGTTGTACATGTTGTTTGTATTAAAAAGTTTTAACGTTTGAGAAGACACCTGAACTATTTTTAAAGTGTTTTTTGTATAAAGCGATTCGAAGCTATTTTTGTGTTTTACTCTTTCACTATGACTCTTTAAAGAGGTCTAGTAAGGCACACACCAGACCAAATTTGTTGGATTACTGGTATCTTGAAATTATTTTGGTGCAGAAGGAATATGTTTCAAATTCCCAAAAATCCCCAACGAAAAAAAGTATTTTTCCCCAAAAAATCCCCTGAGGATTTTCACAAAATTTTCATCCCTAATCCCAAAAAAAAATCCCCTATTTGGGGACAAATCCCCAAAACTGAGAACGCTGAACGGATATATCGAAATTTCACATGGATATAGCAGAGGAGTAAGCCCACTTAGAATATGAGCTTCCCACATTGGTCAGGATCAGAGCTGTGAAGTCCCACTTCGGGAGTGTAGGTTTTTCAAAATCTTGTCATTCTTTTCTCCCCGATTCCAACAAATTTGTGCATTCTTATTGCTCTTATATGGTTCTAAAAAATCGTGTTTGGCTAAGCACTTACATATATTTTATAGTTAGTAAGGTATAGTCTTTTGAAAATTAAAATTTCTCAATTCTTCTAAGCTATGGTCCAGGATTTTCAAGATATCGGTTCCAAATAACAATCGCTTGTCATAATTCTTTCTTTGTTAGTTAAAAAACAAAATTTCAAATTGTTTAACAAAATATTTGATGGAAATGTTCTTTCTGAGTGGGAAAATATTCCAATTTTTAATTTGAAAAATGATGAATTTTTGAAGATTTATTCCCTATATAGGCACCATCATTATTTTCTCTATAAAAAATCTTCAGAAACATACAATTATTACTCGTATATATGTATGTATGTGTCTGAAAGGATCTTAAAATTTTTTTTTCCAATTTACTATTTCTGTTAGACCATCCAAATTCGACTTATACCACTTGCAGAAATTCTTATGTGTATTCATTTATATTCATAAATAATTTTATGCGCCTTGAACCAAACGTGGACTTTATGGGCAAAACCATAAGAAATTAAATTTTTGAAATCTCTTGGAAATTTTTTTAGGAATACTGAGATTCTCAAAAGCAAATCTTAACTTTATTTGATCTCTGGGTATTTTTTACATACATAAATTCCTAGGCGGTATGAAATAATATCCCAGAAAATGGCCCCCCAAAGCTAAAATCAAATAAATCACAAAATAAAAACATACAGGGGCAACAACATCGTTTTTTGGGTGTTATTTCGTTTTTGGGGACTCATTTCTTTTTTCTTTTTGGGGGCTTATTTCATATGATATAACACCACCAAAATTAATAATGAATTAAGACCCCCAAAGACATTATTTTATATTCGTGAATTCGTTAAAAGCTAGCGGTCCCTGAAAAAATCTCATTAAATCGTCAAAATTCCACACATTTCTGTCCTCCCGATAATTCATATTTTTTTCCTATTTTTTAACCTCTTCTAAATCGTAATTTGTTTTTTGATAACCTCTTATAATTCGAAATGTAATGTAATAAAAATCAAAAACTAAAAAACGTTTCTGCCTTTTCATTCAAACGATCAACTTTGCTTAAAAACATTTTGTCATTTTGGTTTTAATGAAAACTTGTTTTCTCTATTTTTAATTTTTCTAAATAAATTTAAGGACCCCAGTAATTCCTATTCGCTTCATTTCAAACCCGTTAAATCGAAATCTCGTTAAATCGAAAACTCATTAGTTCGTAAAAATTGGCTGATCACTGCTATTACAAATTATCGGGACTATACTGTATTTACTAAAGCGTTCCCCAGCAAAAGCTTTTGTCATTTTTGTAATCGATAGTACTTTATTAATGGGTTACAAAGTAATTAGTGGTACTTATTTTTCTTATTACTATGCTTCAAATTAGAACTACTACATACTTCGTTTTTAATAAAACTAGTACGTACTTTTCTCATTATCTGAAAATAGTTATAATTTCTTGTTATGTATTAATATAATAAGTAGACAAACACTTTTTAAGTCAACATGTGTTTGTATATGAAAACAAATTTTTGTCGCTTAAACTTATAAGTCAACAATAGCTGAGTCAATAAAGTACTTGTATTCAAATCTGAACGAGCACAGGTTCGTATCCCAGCTGGGTAAAAAAAACTATAAAAAGTATAAATAAAATAATATAAAATGTGTATAATTTTTTTTTTAATTTTTATTTGTTTACTTAACTACTTACTTTTTAGATTCAAGTAAGCCAAATAATAACTAGCTAACTGCTGTGACAATGTAAATACTTTTGTAAGGGGTAACCCTTATTTTTTGGATTTCTCAAACAAAAATAAGTAGTTGTTATCGAGTCAAATTGTAAGTAGTTACGACTTAAATCCTCATATGCTTTTTTGTCTACCAGTAAGCAAAGTTTTTGCTAGGGTTAATTTAAATTGTTAACAAAATTATTTGAAATTACTTGAAATTATTTTAATATCCTAAACACACAAAAACTAAAAAGAAAATTACAAGCAATAAAGTCACAGACATGCAGTCAGTCAGTCACACATTTACTTCAACTGTACGATCGAGAGGCATTTACACTCCAACAAAATAAACAGATCCATAAAAGAATTTGTAAATTAAAAAGTAGACGGACAGACAGACAGACCTGGAGGGAATCAAATTCATAAATGTCTTTAATGTAAATTGTTAGACATTCTGTTCAAAATTTTAAATGTTACGTGTAATTATTATTTTTTCCACATGTTGACATAATTTGTGTGAAGACTATTACCCAGCGGTAAATTTTACGAGGCATTCATTAAACAGGCCTTCCAAGACCTGAATTTAAGCTCCAAAACTAATTCTTTTCTAGGGCTTCTAGAAGGCCTCTACACTGGTTTCATTTGGAAGGAGTATTCTATTTTTAGATTTTTCGTTTTGTTTAATAAAAAATGTTCTTTAGAAATAACAAACATTCTCGTATTATTTTTTTGCAAATAATTTCTATATAAGACTGAAATTTACGTACAAGAGGCATCATACATGTTGCTATTATGTCGTTTATGTTGCAGCTACTACATCATGTTGAATTCGTTCCTAATTAAATACACGAAATTTAGCCTCCCTCATACTTATAAAAAAATACTTTGGATGAAGAGAAGGAGTTCGAAATAAAAGTCACGATAATCCAAAGTATAGAAGCCGCTATAAAAATACCCCGATAAAATCAATGTACCTCCATTTGCTTTTTACGTACAACCTGCAAATAGGTCTGCTAAAAAATGCCTTCAATTAGGCCTGCTGAGTAATGGTGCCTTGGTCTTTGTAATGGGAGTGGAAGTACTATAGATTGCTAAATAAGGCTTTATAGAAGGCCTCTTTACTCCTTCCGTTGTTGGAACTGCACAAGTACAACTATTTTTAATCTCGAAGATACTATGAATGGATCAATGTAGAAATGGAGTTTCATCTATCGTATGTTAGTCCATATCCATATTAAGCAACTTTTGCTTCTGCAACTTTCTTAAATTTTTTTTTGAAGTTGCATTCGTGTCCAGATAATGAAATTCTTGCTGCGTAGTTTTTGTTTCTTTTACATAGAATTTGTTGTTTCTTAATATTACGAAGAAGAAAACAAAAGAGAGTTGCATGTACATGAATCAGTGTACCCCTTCCCTATCTTTTCCCCTCTCTCTGTCTCTTAAACTCAAAAGTTGCGCAGCAAAAGTTGACTCGTATGGACATAGACTAAGTGGCCGTGTTAGAGAAGGGTACTTAAAAAATAACACACAAGACAAGTTGCACGTTCGATTTGTGTTGGAATTAGGGCGACATAAAATCATTTTTAACGTTAATGCTTTCTTCTTTTTATATACATATTTTATTGTCATACGGATGTCATGTTTAAGTATAGACAATAATATTGCTTCTAAGCTAATTATGTGTATGTTTTATTTCATGTCTTCGTGTTTTTTTTTCCTAAAATATTTTTAACTAAAAAAATACTCTTGAAATAACTATAAGGCCAATAAGTATTTCCTGCTTTTGTTTTTTAAAGCTTTTTTTTCTTATGAAAAGTGTGTTGAAGGCGTGTTGTACGAATTAGTACACATTTAATTTGTGATCGAAAAACATTTACAAATACTTCAAAATCAATTAATTTTAAATTGTACTTAAAAATGTACCTTTCAAGTTGTTTGGATAAATTCTGTGACGATTTGACATGGAACACAAAGTGACACGTTACTAGTAAAAACGCTTAACAGAAATTAATCAAAATATTTAATTGGCACACAATGTGTGCATGAAAAAATGCATAGGCACACATATGCGAGGGAGGATTTGGAAGTACATATGTATGCATCAAGATGATTTTTGTGCGAAAAATGGTTATCATTAATTAAAAAATAAGTGAAAAATTTATGTCCTGTATTTGTTTAAGAAAATGCCAAGATGCCTCTAAATAAAGTCTTATCAATCCTGCTACTTAGTCGATTACTTTTGCATACTAAAAAAGAAAAGTAGAAAAATGAACAATTCCTTCGACAGCATTCCCAAATTTCATCGCAAAAAACAAAACAGGAAAACATCAATATCAGCTTGTTGAGAGATGTCGTAAATTACAAATCGTTGTTCATTACATTCATGCCACTAAAGGGGCATTTTCGCAAACAGTCATGCTACAAATTCAATGTTAATGATGGCAAAAAAAAAATCTTTTAATAAAAACGAACCAATGAGAGCAGTCCCAAAATTAATCAATGATGTATTAATTGATGAAATATGAGGCGGTTAATTTGTGAAATATTTTTTAATGCATTTTTTAAGAATATAAATAATGTTGAAGTTTTTCATAAAAAATTTTTGCCAACTAATAATAATTGAGAAACGATGTCAATATGATTTGAAGGAAATTGGATTTTTATTTAATCAAAACTGATGAGCCCTTCTCGAGCTACGCTAATAAGGGTCAAACTGCATCAGATTTGAATGTTATAGTTTACACGGAAGCCCAGGACCAATCCAAATATGGTGATTTATATTTATATGCCATCAACAAGGCGAACACTTAGATCAGTCTGCTGTCAAACGTGACACAGTGGGTCCAATTGGAAAAAGTGGTAATAAAGCTCTATCTTTGAAACTGGTGATCTGATTGCAAACCGATGTATGTAAAAATCATAGAGGAGGACCTGAGGTTTTGGAAATTTTGACCACACTGTTAAGGCAAACGTTAAGCTACAGGATGTCAAAGTTGACTACCTCGAGCATGAGAAACTTTGTCGCCCTCATAACTTTTACAAATATTACCAGATTTTAGTATAATTATTAATTTACCAAAGTTTTCTGTACCATTATATTTACCTTAGTGAGAAGTGTACTAAACTTAATTAAAAAAATTTTTTTCTTTAATATCTATTAAAAACTATAGCAACATTCAATTTTAGGAAATCAAATACATATATGCTCAATTCACAACCTGTTGTAGGTGTTGTAGATCGTATAAAAGTTGTTGGTAAATTCGAAGTAAACATTTTTCTAAGCAAATGTTTATATGGAAATTATCAACCATTTTTATACGATCTACAACACATACAGCAGGTGGTGAATTCGCCATATATGTATTACATATTACAAAAGCTTATTTTACTTCCATTATGTTAATTATATAATGATCAGAATAGTGGGCAGTATGACGCCCATTTGAAATGAATGTTTTTCCACTACTTCTACTTAAACGATTTGACCTAAAAAAAATTTTTTTTTGAAAATCATGTTGTCAAACTCATGCTAGAAAATTTGGCAGTGCCATGACCATGCAACGCAAATATTCTTTTCCAGCTACTTTTATTTAACAGATTCTTATGAAATTTTGGACATATGTACGTGCATAAAACAATATTATTATTTAAAAAAGTGGCCAGTATCACGCCCATACAGCTACAGCTTGTTGGGTATGTTTTTAAAGCTCTTATTAGAAACTGTATTTTTTTTATTAATACTTGTTTTCAACCGACCTAAGTATTTTTTTAATAACAATAAAAATCAGATTTTAATTTGTTGTGCGTAGTTATGGAACCGGCCTCGTAAATACAACTCAATATGGCTGATTCTCATTTAAAATGCTTTTTTCGTGTCCGTTGAAGGTATAGTAAAATATTTCATATAAAAAACGCATAAATTTTATAATGAAAACTGCTTTAGCAAGATTTAATAGAGTTTTTTTGTGTAAGACTGTCCATTATGTGTTAAAAAATGAAGAACAAAAATACTGTTTATACTCTCTTCATACCAAACGGCATGTCCGTAATGCATGCTGTCGATTTTTCACGTTAGGAAACTATGAATTTTTATAAAAACGAGATTAAATTTATAACGAATTTAGAATATTTGCATTTGCTGCTCTTATTTCCTACATACAATTTTTGAAAAATATTAGAAATTATAATTTTCTTTAAAAGTTGTTGTTGTCCGCACTCTTGTGTATTGAGCGTTACGCTCTTTTAGTTCGCTTCATTACTCAGTTTAATGATTAAAATTGCATTGCTATATCCAATAAAATAACAGCGTAAGTTTGTACTTCTAAATATCAAAAAGTTTTGTGAACTGTGCTAAATAGTATTATATTGCAAAACGCGTCATCAATCAATCATCGTTTGTATCCAAAAAATGTGTAGAGAGTTATCGATATTTTTGTAATTTAATTGAAATTTTTTAGCGAATAACTAAGGAGCTTAGGGTAACATACATCGAAGATTATATATCTGAATTGTATTGAATTTAAAATATAATGTGTATTCTGAAAAAATATTGAATTTGTATAAAAATGTATTGAGCGTTACGTAAGAAAACTTTTTTAAATATAATTTATCTATAAATTTTAGGACGTAAAAAAAAATTAGCAACTGAAGGGTAGAAATGATATAAAGAACATTATCTGTTTACAAATTTTTGGATATTTTTTGCAAAAATGTTGCTTCTACCGCACTGTGGGTTATTATATTTTCGAAGAAAGCATAAGATGGGTCGGGTCGTATTTTGCTACGAATAATTATTTGAAAATAACATAACTTTTAACATTGTGAGTCGATTTTATTAAATTTAATCTTATTTGAAAGAAGAGTTAGTCTACTTGCTATTCGCTTATGTATAAATGTTTGGAAAGAATTATTTTAACAGATAAAATTTTTTTATTGTTTCAAGTGAAACCAAGTTAAAATTTAAAACGTCGACATAACTTTTAATTTCGTCATTTTTTTCAGAGAGTAGATGTATAATGCTTTCAAGCCCCATACTCATATATTGTGGTGTATTTTGTTTTTTGCAAAAATCATTTCCGGAACCACCGTGAAAGCAAATGTAACTCTCAATACACAAAAATTTTAAAAACTCGAAATATATAATTTTATTTCAGGATCCGTTGAATGAGGCGAAAACTATAATATTCATTTAGTTATTACATTGGTAAAAAAAAGACAGCACGTTTAGAATGAGAATCACCCAAATAACAATACAAATAAGTGTTTTTTAGGTTCCTCTGTATTTGTGATTATCGGCATCGTTCCCGATTCTCTAGAGACATTTTTCATACGGACGGATTTATAGAAAGTCTACGAATGTTTGAGTAGCTGTAATGGATAAACTGCTACAAATGTCACAGTCAAAAATTGTCTCGTTTTCTTATTCAATGAAAACAAACATACAAATTTTCCAATATTCTTTTATTGGGGATTATTTAAAGAGCAGCACCAAAATCTTTAGAGGAAAATATGGTGTGTATTTTGTTATTTGATGACAATTCGTATTGAAATTGACACGCGTCACTTGTCTGCAAGTTGGGCGTTAAAGAAAACAAGTTAAAGAAGAATAAAAACAGAAAAAGAAATCAAGTTTTTATTTTTTGTAATGGGCGATATGACTGATGATGGACTGAATGTTTTGGTTTGGTTGTTATTTTAATTGTTGTTTTCAAAACCATGAGCGATAATTAAAAAAATTTTTTTTTAAACTATCACATGGCTAAATGGGAACACGCGTTCATTGTCTTCATTATTTATTTTTGAAGAAAAATTATTTTTGTTATCTTTTAGAAGACATTTCGGAAGACTGTGCATATAATACTTTTAGACACTTTGCTTGAGTCGAATACTATATACCCTAAACTTAAATATAAAGTGATAAATTTGCTGAAAATAATAGTCCTTGTTAAACAAAATTTTCCGCAGACTTCCTGTCAGATTTTAATAAATTTTTTCTGAATGTTTATCATATGCGGGATTTAAGTAGTTTTCCAACATTTTTTGCCTTTATTGAAAGCTTGAACCAACTTTATTTAATCAATTTATAAGACTTTCTCTAGATTAAGCATTACCTTGAGTATTTTATTCATTTTTGCGATTTCAGCTATTTTTAACAAAATTCGCTGCAAAAGAATCTGTAGAAATTTTAACAAAATTCAATAAATTCGTCTAAGACAATCTTAGAAGTAAATGATCTGAAAATTGTTGTTTGTTGTGTTTTTAGTTATTCTACATGCTTGCATTTCGTTATTGCCATCAGTTGAATATTAACCATCAAAAATTATGGTTAAAGTTCTACTGATGATTGGCACCAGCGAAATGCAGGCATGTAGAATAGCTAAGCCCACAACAAATATGTAACAATTTCCAAATAATTTGGACATTTTTATCAAATTTTATCTGAGATCTTTGAAACGAATTTTAGCCTTCCAGTAACTTTCTGGAATCCCAAATTGTTATTGTAGAAAAGAAAAAAAAAGAAATCCCATTCACCACGAGTAGAGTAAAGAACAGACATAGTTTCTTGATTCTAGGATTTGTACTATTGTATAAATGGTTGAAGTTTTCCCCAACATTCTATTCTGCGCTTTCTTAAAGTTTTGATGTCTAAAGGCCAGTTAAATTAATTTCAATGCAAACTATTTAAAAATTCAAACATGCCAAAAACATTTGCTCAATTCACAACCTGTTGTATGTGTTGTATATCGCAAAAATGTTGTAGTAATTTTCATATAAACATGTTTATAAGCAAATGTTTATTTGGAAATTACCAACAACATTTATACGATCTACAACACATACGACAGGTTGTGAGTTGGCCAAATGTTTTTTTCTTATAGCGACAAATCGTATCGTGACCAAATGCAATTGTTCAATAGAGATAGTATAAATGTTGTTAGTAACTTCCACTTAAACATGCTTCTTCTAAGCAAATGTTTATGTGGAAATTACTAGCAACATTTATACGCTATACAATAGAGAATGGCACAAGATGTCTTGAAGATGTGTTTAAGACATTTGGTTTGGTTCAAACACTTTCGCAACAATAATGTTGAGAACAACATGTAATAGAAAGCGCAATTGGAGGAAAGTAATATTTGAACTTGTACAATGTGTGGAAAACATCTTCGCACCCTACAAGTTCATGAAAAATGAACTTTAAACATGAATTTGCAATACATGCTCGTCCCAACATCATAGTTGTGAAAGTGTTTAAACAAAACAAATGTCTTGCACACCTTCAAAACATCTTGTACAACCCTCTACTATACAACACATACAACCGGTTTGAACAGTTTGAAAACATTTTACAAAGAAATTAAATCAAAATTTTTTTTATAAACTTATTTTTGACAATCAACTAATTATTAATATAATAAAAATAACAAAACTTTAATTATACCATTCTGTGTAGAAACAATGCTGCATCTTGTTGTTATGCAACCAACGAAGAACTCTACCGGAATTTTGAGAAATGTTTTAAATCGCTTTTTTTCTGCTACAAGAGCTGAAAAAACTTTCGGACAGACCAAGCCAAATGCAAATATAAGAAATGAAAAACAAAAATCAACCAAAAAGGAGAAACCGAAAGAAAAGAAGCCTCAAATAAAAACTGTTCAAATTTATCGCTGGAAACCGGGTGATGAGCCTAAAATGCAGACCTATAAAGTAGACTTGAGTACCATAAGTCCCATGGTTTTAGATGTGTTACACAAAATCAAATACGAAATAGATCCGACGCTTGCATTTCGACGATCATGTCGTGAAGGTATTTGCGGTTCATGTGCCATGAATATTGGCGGTATCAATACTCTGGCCTGTATCTACAAAACCGATACAAATCTCTCTAAACCCCTAAGAATCTATCCGCTACCGCATATGTATGTGATACGAGATCTGGTTACGGATTTTTCACAATTTTATGAACAATATCGTTCCATAGAACCATGGCTGCAGCGCAAGGACGCCAAAAAGGAGGTTCAGGGTAGTGCACAATATTTGCAAGATCCTAAAGATCGTGAACTTTTAGACGGATTGTATGACTGCATTTTGTGTGCCTGTTGTCAAACGGCTTGTCCTTCTTACTGGTGGAATAGTGATCGCTATTTGGGACCGGCAATACTCTTGCAAGCCTATCGATGGGTCATTGATTCGCGTGACGAGGCAACTGAGAAACGTTTGGATTACTTAAGAGATCCCTATAAATTATATCGTTGTCACACTATATTAAATTGCACCAATACTTGTCCCAAAAACTTGAATCCGGCTAAAGCTATTATAAAGTTAAAGCATCTCTTGGCTGGTTTAAAAAGCAAACCGAAACCTAAATTAGAGACGGCTAAGCTATTCAAGACCTAACTTTAATATAGAATTATATTTTGTGTTGCATTCATTTAAATTTTTTAATAAATATTTTGAATATATTTGTGGTCACAAGCCATAATTTTTTTTCAATTTCATTTTTGGATGAAAATACTCGCGGTCCATCAAGCTTCGGTTTATTTTTCAGAAACATGAAAAATTTATGGAATTTAGAAACGATCACATCAAAAATGAGCAGCATTTTTGTGGAACATTTTAACCTTCTAAATCTTCGTGCTATGGGTTCTTTGACACTTTCTTCAAAAAAGAGCAAAAACTGCCCTTAAGGGGCAATATAGCGGCTCATAATAATTTACAGAAATATTTGCCATACAATTTTAATATACGTTTCAATGACATCCAAGCTCCAGACTCAACTTGAACGGCAAAAAACACTCAAAACTTAAAGTTTGCTTAGGATTAATTTCATACTTATTCACAACTAGCTTTCAGCCCTGACTTCGTCAGCGAGCTGCTGAAATGCCAGAACAGTCGCAGGCAAAAAAAAGAAGAAAAAGAATCAAAGGTAAATTTTTTCCGTTTTTAGCCTTAAAAGCTACCCTATATTTTAATTTGAGCCATAAGCTATCCGTTTATCAAATTTAACGATTAAACGATTTTCGCGTTATAGTGGATCAAACATCCAAAATCACAAACATACAAACTTTCTCATTTATAATGATACTAGCTGAGCTTGACAAACGTCTTACTATGACTAACGTGGACTTTCCAGAACTTGCGTGAAAAATTTTAGCTCCATATCTCTTATAGTTTCGAAAATCATGCGTTCTAACAAACACACAAGCGATTTTATATATCTACATAAATTAATAAATCTTGTAAGTTTTACCCAGCAAATCCTTCGACTACGGGTAGGCAAAAAATTATATCTTTACTACTTATTATTTGATTTGATAACTACTTATTTTTGTTTGAGAAGTTCAAAATATAAGGGGTACCCCTTACAAATTTCCTTACATTGTCATACCAATTAACTAGTTATTATTTGATTTACTTAAAGCTAAAAAATAAGTAGTCAAATAAACAAAATAATATTAAAAATAATTTTTTATACATACATATTATATTTTATTTATACTTTGTTTTTTTTTTTGACCCGGCTGGGATACCAACCATGCTCTCTGCGATTTGGCGACATGTACTTTATCACATACCCAGCAAAAATTATTGCTTGCTGGAACCATTTTTGCAAGGGAGACTACAAAATGGAATCACTTGCAATTGCGCTTTTATAATGCATGGTTTTTTTTTTGCCATGAGCCGCTTTCTGCTTCCAATACTTTCTGCTTCTATAAAATGCTTATATATTAGTGCTGAAAATTATAAAAATTTTCAGTACTAAAACTGAAAGTATATGGGAAATTGGTTCGATGTGGGTTGGCAGGGCCGATGGATTTATTAACGTCATGTTAAAACTTATTACTTTTTATCCTTAGTTATCAATTTTGTATTTTTACTCACTGTTTGTTATTTTAATTTCAACTAGTATCTAACTAAGCATCTTCAGATTTGAAGTTAACATGAACTTACTCTTATAAATACATTATATTAAAATTATTTACTTTATTTTTAAAATGTAGTGCTCGTGTATAGAATCGTAGAGCATATTTTAGGGTCTCGCTTACGTTAGTGCTTCCGAGAAGCACTATCGTCAGTAAGAGAAGCTAAATATTAAATACTAATGTCGCTTTGCATATATTTATTACATTTTAAAATTATCGTCAAAAGCTAATAAGTATTCGTGCATATTTTCTCGTGGTCTTTTGCAAACTTTAAAGCATTTGTGGTAGCATTTTTGGAATCATTTATTCTTAAATAAGCAATGCATTGCTTCTAACAGGTTTTAGTGCTTCTAAATGTCGAATATTTTTTGCTGGGTAACTTAAAATTGCTTGTCTACTTATTTCATTAAAACATAACAACAAATTATAAATTCGTTCAGGTAATGAGATAAAGTCGTATTAATTTTATTAATTACTAAGTATTAGTTCTAATTTAGGGCATAGTAATAAGATAAATAAGTACCACCCATTAATTTGTAGCAAAAATACCAAAAGTATGTGGAAAATCAACAGCATGCATTACGGACACACCAGTTTATATAAAGAGAGTAAAACAGTATTTTCGTTCTTCGTTTTTAATACATAATGGACAGTAAGTAGCATGTCTCGAAAAAATTAGTTATTGGTTTTTCATAACGCAAGACCCCTCAAAATTTGCGTAATTGATAATATACACAGAAAAAAAGAATGTAAAATCAACATGGCGGCATTGTGATTTTAAATCAAATTAAATTTACAAGAAATAATTTGTCGTTTAAGTGTGTCAGTGTTTATTTGCTTTGTTCTTTGTGCTACAGTTCACTGTTGTGCTTAGTTGTGTGACTTGCTGTTTTTTATTCTTACGTGTGTCGGTTATGTAGACGACAAAAAACGAACTACCAGCGAAAATTTGCTGCTGCTGCTTTAAAAATACCATTGTTTCATATTAATTTTAAATGAAAACTTATTAATCTAACCTTAAATCTCTTTGAATTTATATTTTTCATTGTTAAAACGACTTTTTTATAAACGTTACATTTAATTTTAAATCAACATGACTATAACTTTAATTTCAAAAAAGTATTATACTAAATAATCATTTAAATTATGTTGAATTAAAATGAAATTCATTTTACATACGATGGCTATTTATTTAGTGTATACCAAAAGTATAGTTTGAAGCTGTTGTGGCTGCAGTGGTTAGTGAGTGGATGATCATGCAAGTGGCACGAGTTCAAATCTTGGCTGGGCCAGCCAACTACAACACAAAGTTTTCGGATGCCTACGTTAATAATCATCACGTAACTAAAATAATTAATACAAGAGCTACATTAAAGTCATGTTGTGTCAGCTTGATATAACTATAATTCAACATGATTCTTAGTATTGTTTCAATATCAAATTAACGTTGTTTCAACTTGAAATACCTTTGATTCGACATGGTTCTTCGTCTTGTTCCAATATCAAATTCACGTTTTTGACTCGAAATAACTTTGATTTAACATGATTTTTCGTATTATGTCAGTATTAACTTTATTTTGATTTAACTGTACTGAAATATTAAATCGACAAGAAATATAGTTAATTCAAAAGGATAAATGTTCCTTCAAGGTTATTGTAAATCATGTTGAATTAACATGAAACGCCTATGAAGCAAAATCACTACCGAAAAATGTTAAATTAACCTGGTTTTCGACGATTTTATATTAAAATTTTTCTGTCTATAGATTACAAAAATAGCTTTTAAAATAAAAAAAAAATGTCATCTTAAGGGTGCTACCGATCTTTAAAGTTTGGATTTCCGTGGTGATATAGAACTGTCCTTAGCCTATTTGACTAATTCAATTTGCAATTTATTTTGTAAATAAAAACATGTAATTTATGTATAAAGAGTTTAAATAAATATTGTAATTATTATAACTTACTACAGTGATTTTTGTTTTGCTTGAAGAATCATCTAGTAGTTGTTGTATATCTTTATGTATAAAAGACCAAGTGTTGTGTATGACAAACACATAAAAATAACAAAGACTTAATAATTTTATACCTAGTTCAGTGAATTAAGAACAGTTCAATGTGACCATCAAAATACAATTTTTGAAGGGTGCTACTCTTAAGACGGTGGCTTATTTTATGTTAAAAGCTGTTTTCGTATTCTGTGATCAAATACGCAAATTTTGAGGCGTCTTGCGTTACGAAAAACCAAAAACTAATTTTGTCGGGACACGCTAATGGACAGTATTACACTAAAAAAACGTATATACATTTATTTATAATCTATTAAATCATGCTAAACCAGTTTTCATTTTGAAATGTACATATGCGTTTATTTTATGAAAAATTTTACTAAACTTTCAATGGACACGAAAAAAGCATTTGAAATGAGAATCACCCATAATTAAATCCAAGAGCAGATATAATATTGCAGAGTAGTTAGTAACACTCTAAAACACTTTTATTGAAAATTAGGTTGATAATAATAGGCAACACTTTACAGACTACTTTCGACCTAAAATTACACACGCATTATTTTTGAACAAAATGTTTTTACTAAAAAAAGCGATTGGCTGCGTGCAGGCTTGAGCCGCGACCTCCTGACTGATAGTCTGACGTATCTATTATTCAGCTATAGCCGTATTATACTTTATGTTAAATTTCTTCTACTTGGACTAAATATGTTTAGTTTGAAGTTTTTTTCTTTAATAAAATAACTACAAAATCGATGTAATTTTAGACAAGGAGAAATTTTCAACACAAATTTAGACAATATATGATTGTAAATTTGAAGTAGTGTCTTAGAGTGAATACGTCACAGGAAGGGGATCTTTGTAGAACCTGAACTGACTGAACAAACTTACAAACTCAAGTTACAAGTTAACGTTCTTGGTTCTTTTTGCCTTTAATATTATTTTATTTAAAGAAATTTTTGTGCAATCCAAGCTGCGATTTAGATATGTAAAATGTACACCTAAAAATCTTTCGGCGCTGGTTAATTTTTTCACCGACTTCAAAAAATGATGTATATAACCTCATCATAATCTATATAATTCATAAAATGTGTGTAATTTATTTGTTTTTATTTTCTTACAGTTTATTTTTTATATTTCCTTGCTTACTATAAATATTTCGCGTTCATGACCCAACAAGAAGAGCTCAATTGATTTTCCATAAAATACACTATACAACAATTTCGAAATTTTTTCAAAATTACGGGGTTCTGGAAACTGATTCTGGTAGAGGAGACAAAAAAAATATACGAGAGTCGGCGTTTTGCAAGGTCACAGGTTCGATTCCTGCCCAGACCCTGGGTGTTTCTGCAGAAAAGCTTAAAAAGGCTTAAGCAGTATGTGTGTTCGTTAAAAAAAAAGTTGAACAGATCTTATACCTTAATGCTTACAAGATTTTCTATGCCGAGTGCGTATTATGCATAAGTACGAAATTAGCCCTTAAACACATTTAAAGTTTTCAATGATTTCTAGCACCCGAGTTAAGTCTGGAGCTTGGGTCTCTTTAAAGACATATAGTAGAGTTTTATGGCGAATATTTTTATAGAACGTTTAAGTTCCCTATATCGCCGCTTAAGGGGAGTTTTATGCCCATTTTTCACAAAAGTTCAAAAAGACCCATAAAGCGAAGAGTTAGAGGGTTAAAATGTTTCAGCAAACTTTTTCCCGTGGTGTTTTACAAAAAAAGTGCTAAACACATCTTATACCTTCAACGTAGGACTTACAAAGTTTCCTATGCCGCTTACTAATTGTGAATAAGTATGAAGTTAACCCTTAAACATAGTTTAAGTTTTGAATGATTTCTGGTGTACAAATTAAGTATGATGTTTGAATAGTTTTGAAAGTCTATAGTAAAATTTTATGGCCAATATTTTTGTAGAACATTTTATCCCCGCACTCCCTCATTTTAGCGATGTTTTTTATGATTTGTTAGAAAAGAGCCAAATATGACCGGTATGTGGAGGAGTTCGAGGGTTAATATGTTCCACAAAAATATTTGCTTTAATATTTTCTACAAAGTTACTAAGCAATTTATTTCTACACCTTACCTATATGCTGCACGACAAGGAAAAAAGGGGGAAACTTTAAATCCCCTAAATTGAAATTCCTATTTGATCTTGCAAAACGTCAACACACATATATATATTTTTTTGATCTCCTCTACCAGAATCAGTAGTTAGTTGTGAGGGAGACTAAAAAAATCTTTCACTTACGTGCTAGTTTTTTTTATTCAATAAAAATCTGGCAGAGAATGATGCCTAATCTGCTGATGATGATGATGAGGCTAAACTACAAATGAACCAACAATAGTCACAATCGTAACCAAATAGAAACAGGAGGAAAAAACCTCTACTCGATTAACCTAACAACTAACAAAATCCCAAACAATAAATAAGTTTAATTTGCTGAAATCATGAACATAGAAAAGAAAAAAATTAAACGTAAAAAATATCCAATGAATATCGTGATCTTTGATAATATGGAATGTTTTATGATTTGTGGCCAATTGCTTACGTTCATTTCTTTATATTATTTTGTGTGTGTGTGTTTTTTTTTCGTTGCAATATTATTGTCTTAAGTTTGTATTTGGAAACAGAAAATCGAAAAAATAAAATTAATTCCTTAATTTTGTAATAAACATTTTACGGTTTCTTTTTTTTTTGTTGGTAAAACTGTAATAGAAAAAGTAAAAAAGTAAATAAATGTAATACAGTGACCGCTATACACAGAGAAAAGTATGGAAATTGCAAGTTCATTTATTTAAAATAGTTAAGTTAAACGGGCTTATTCTTATTTTTTATATTTTTATTTTGAGTTGTATTGCAAAAAATATAAAACTTGATCTAAGCATATTTTTACAGAAAAGTTATGAAAGATTAAAGTAATTTATTCGCATATTATTGAGCGAAAAACTACATAGTAATACATTTACATATCGATGGCTTAATATCAAAAAGGTGTATCTCGATTTTTTTCGAAATCGTGTTTTTAACGGTTTCTAGTGGTGGGCAACTTCACAGAAAAAACTAAATTTCATTTTGTGTAAAGGAATTCAATGAAATAATAAATATTTTGTCTAGGAACGGACCTACAAACAAATTTGTAAAAATAGACAAAAATATCTCAATAATTTCATTGAAAAAAACGAGTTTTTTCAGTTAACAAATTATTTAAATCTATAAAACAATTTGTCTAAAAATATTTACAAATTGTAAACAAAACAATTTGCTAAACCAAACAAAAAGATATACTGGATTTTCTAAAAAATATCAAACAATATTTTTGTCTGAATTTATAAAACAATTAGTCTAAAATTACTAACAAATATTAAACAAAATAGTTTACTTAATCAAACAAAAATATTTACTGGATTTTTTTTAATATATCAAAGAAAATTTTTGTCTGTATCATCATCAATTTCACTTTGTTAAATGTGTTCAAGTCTGAATGTTTATCTAAAGACTCTAAAAAAATGAATGAGAATTAATGCAACGACATTAAAGAATTGATTCGCTCAAAAATCTTCAGTAAACAAACTTGGTACAATCGGATTTCTTTTGCTATCATTGTTGTTGTTGTTGTTACTTGTGTGTATGTCGTCATCGGGCTTGTTTTTTTACGACACAGTTTATCTTGTTGTTTTTGGTGTTTGCGTCCTAGATAAAAGTCAAACAAACAATTCATTGATTATGTAAAGAACATTTACTGAAAATTAAATTTATTTTTAGAGAAACTTTTGTTTGAAAAAATTTTCGTCATAATTTTTTCTGTGTTCTAAAGATATCTCCGTAAAGAGCTAAGGACTCTACAATTGAAAATAACAGATTTATGGCTACTTAAAAATTGTTTTTTGTATTTAAGTATTTTAGTTTTTATTCAGTTTTTTCCTTCTCTAGTAAAATAACAGAAATTCGAGATACGCCTTTTCTATATTAAGCCATCGATATACATATTTCTGGCTGTATGAAAAATGGCCAAAACATGTTCTATTAAATAATAGAATGAGTTTCTGGACAATTTCACCTACTTTTTGGAACTTATTCATTTTTAGTCCTTCATTTTGGGGTGATAGCTCCTTTATTTATTGAAGAATGAAAGAAGGTAAAAAAAAAAATAATAAGAGATGGGCACCCACAATAAAATCAAATTCAAAAACAATCGGCATATGAAATCTTGTAAGCCTTACATTTAAGATGTGTAAAACACCTTGAGAAACATTTTTGTGGAACATTTTAGCCCTCTAACAAAGGCTTAACCTAAAACGAGGCAAAATCCCCAAAATAGCTTTTTTCTCATCCCAAAAAATCCCCACAGTACGTTAAAGAGAAAATCACATTATTTCAAAGAAAATATATGCGTTCATTTATTTATTTAAATAAAGCGGTAAGTGGAAGGAATAAAGAGGCCTTCTAGAAGCCCCTATTTGGCAGGCTCGAGTAGTTCCACTCGCATTTTTTATTCATATATTTTTTACACGCGATGTCATTGCGGTGGAAGGTCTTCATCGACCCATTAATCAGCAGGCCTGATTGAAGGCATTCTTTAGCAGGCCTATTTACAGATCATACGTGGCATGCCTGATAGAAGGCATATTCTGTTAAAAATCAAATGAAGGTAAATTTTTTTTATCTGGGTATTTCTATAGTGGCTTCTATATTTCTCAAATTATTTGCGAAAAAAGAATACGAGAATGTTTGTTATTTCTAAAGTACATTTTTTATATTAAACAAAACGAAAAATCTAAAAATAGAGTACTCCTTCCAAAAGAAGGGAGATCGAATGTGTATCTGATGTTTAAAAAAAGAGTGTAGAGGCCTTCTAGAAGACTATCCTGAGAAGGCAGAAAATAAATAGTTTTGCATGTTATTTCAGGTATTTGAAGACCCTTAAAAGGCCTATTTAGTGAATGACTCGTAAGTTTTACCGCTGGGTATGTATACTTTGAGTTCTAAATACATATACAATACATATGTAAGTATATAAAGAGAGCAACGTAAAAACACACAAGAATAAAACAATTGCATATGTACCATTTCATCATTTCAAAAATCAAAATCGTCTGAATAATTAGTTGATGCAATTACTTTCTTAAAAAGTACTTTTTTTAAAAGGTACTTTTTTCAAACCTTACTTTTTTCAAAAGGTACTTTTTTCAAAAGGTACTTTTTTCAAAAGGTACTTTTTTCAAAAGGTACTTTTTTCAAAAGGTACTTTTTTCAAAAAGCACTATTTTTAAAAGCTACTTTTTTAGGTACTTTTTTTAATATGTACTTTTTTCAAAAGATACTTTCCAAAAGGTACTTTTTCAAAATGTACTTTTTCCAAAAGGTACTTTTTGAAGGATATATTTTACAAAGTACTTTTTTAAAGGAAATTTTTTATTAGGTACTTTTTGAAGGGTACATTTTTAGCAGTAGCTCTTTTGAAAGGTATATTTTTAGCAGTAACTTTTTTGAAAGGTATATTTTTAACACTAACTTTTTTAGTGTTACTGGGATGACATAAGTTTGTAGTGTGGCTGTGCGTCTGAATATCTGTAAATCTTCTTGAACCTGTGTGTGTCTGAGGCACCGTAGCTCCCAAACGGCTAGACCGTTTTTAATTAAGTTTCTTTTGTTTGAAAGGAGATTTGATCTTAAATCTTCTAAACTACATTTGAAAAAAAAAATGGTCCAGCCGACATCATCCATTTCCTTTGGGGGGTCTGAAAAATTTTATTTTATTAAAAGGTATGCACTGTTTTAAATGGCAATGTTTTAAAAAGGTACTCTTTTAAAAAGTAGTTTTTAAAAAGTACTTTTTTAAAAGGTGTGTACTTTCTTAAGAAGTATTTTTAAAAAAAGTACTTTTTTATAGAGAAATTTTTTAAAAGGTGCTTTTTTAAAACGTACGTACTTTTTTTTGAAAAATTGTACTTATTTTAAAAGGCAGTTTTTTTAATCACTTTTTGTAAAAGGTAGTTTATTTCTTTGTAATGCAGTATATGTACATTACGTATACGTTATAAAGAATTTCGTATAATTATTTGTAGCGTATACCATAGATTATCTATGGCGTATACGCCCACTAGTAAACCCTTTCTCTTTATATTTTATATCCAAAAAATTAAAAATCATTGGTCCGCATTTGTAATTGTTCTGAAAGTTTTTAAAACACCAGATTTTCGACTTGACATCCTGTAGTTCATTGCATATTCCAAAAGAATAGCCAAGAATTTAATTTTATCAAACTTTAAATCCTCCTCTATTGGTTTTGAGAACATAATTTTGCAAGAGGATATGTGGATAATGTGATACATATTTACTAAAACCTATTTTAGGGATCGATCCCACTGTGCAACGTCTATTTACAGAATTATGTGTAATGAAAAATTGGCATAAAGTTAGCGAGCATTAGATCCCGCGTGATTTATAACTAGGGATGTAACGAATACCGATACCGATACCGATATATCGGCGATACTTCAGATTTTCCGATACATCGGTATCGGCGATATTTTACTGTCGATACGACGATACTTTTAAAAATTGTTTCAGAGTTTTTTTCTGACAAATTATTTATTTTTTGTTAAGTTTAAAATGAACTAAACTCATTTCGTTACTTTTTAAATTTTATTAATATCAATTTTAAAAATTAAGAATATTTTATACTAGTATTTTGTAAAAAAACTATTTATTTTTTGTTAATTTTACCATGAAATCAAATTCAATTCGTTGTTTTTTAAATATTATTCCAGCAAAAAAAGACACTCCAAAGAAGTCATGAAAATGTATAATTCGCTATCCGGAAGTATTGCAAATTTGGATAATTTCTAATTAGTCTTACATATCCTTGCCATTGCAAGAAGTTCTATTTTTCGATTACCAATCACCGAATTGGAAGCGATGCTCGGACAAATTTATTTTTCGGTGTTCCATAATGATTTTTCCTCAAGAAAAAAGGATAAAAAATTACCCATTTTCACAATTATTTTTATGCGAGTATGGCGAGTATTTTTTAAAATTATAGAGGAACTAAAATTATTTTCTTGCTTTTCTACTAATTAGACTATGCGACAAATAAAGACTATTGGAAAAACACAAGAACTGGACAGTACAGTTTCGATTGTCCTACAATGTGGTAGTAAAACCCTTTAATCAGTTTGGCGAATTTGGTGACCAATTTTTTTATGGACGTCCAAAGTTTCTGAAAATCAGTGGGGCCTCAAAAAACGGTGTCATCAGTATTTGGCCAACAGCTAATTCAAACTGTATAATACCGCTTAACTATATATGTCAATAATGTAGCTAAGAGTCTGTTTAACAGATTTTTTTAACATATTATGGCAAAAAAAATTTTTCGTGAACTTTTTGTTGACACAATTAAGGAAAAAATTGTTTTTTCACTTTTTTCAGAATAACTTACAGGGACTTGTAATTTTTAACTAACAATATTTGGCAAAGTTATAGTTACGGTAGATCTGAAAAACTTTTGTGAACATATCAATACAATGTGCACGTATCTAGGCACTCTAATAGCTCACACAGACCACTTTTTACCTTAAAAGTTGTAGTTTTCCACTATTTTTTTATGCTAAAAAAATATTTTTTTTTTAAATAGTACATTCAAGTGCAAACTTCTCTGTTGTGTTTCACTTACATTTTTTGCCCAGAAAAATAATATGTTCCTGTACTTTTTTTGAAAAAAAATGTAAAAAAATTATTTTATTCACTTTTTTGATTATAACTTATAGGGACTTCAAATTTTTCATTACCATTATTTGGCAAAACAACAATAAACAACATAAGAAGTGGAAAAATAACAAGGAAAGCAAAAAAATACAATAAAAATATAGCATAACTCGTAAAAAACGAAAACTTTTAAGGTAGAAATTAGTTTTTCTGGGCTGTTTAGGGTGCCAAATATTGTTAATAAAAAATTACGAGTCCCAGTTTTTTCAAATAAAACTGCACGAAAAAATAATTTTTTGGCATAAAATGGTAATAAAATCTGTTTAGCGAACTCTTAGCTACATTATTGCATATATAGTTAAGCGGTATCACCAAGTCTGAATTTTCTGTTGGCCAAAAGTTGATGCCACCTTTTTTTGAGGGCCCGCTGATTTTCCAAAACTTTGGAGGTCCATAAAACGAAATTGGTCACCAAATTCGCCAAGCTAAATATAGGGTTTTACTACCCCGCGGTAGTACAATCGAATCTATACTGTCAAGTCCGTGTGTTTTTTTGGACTGTTGCACTGTGTTATCTGCATATTTTTAATATAGATTTTTTGGAATATTAATAATCTCGTACACTGTAATTTTGAATAATAAAAAAATTGCACTTGAGTTTTGTTAATCTAAACTTGAACTCAATTTCAATATTCGTATCGGTATCGGAATCGGTAACGGCGATATTTATTTTTAAGTATCGGTATCGGTATCGGATCGGCAAAACGGCGTATCGTTGCATCCCTATTTATAACGTTAAATTGTATGGCAAAACTCGTTAAGACCATATTAAATTTTGGACACTTATTCCTTACTTACTTCATGCCAATTTTTCCGAGTAGATAACGCTGTTAATGTTTTTTCTAAATAAAATTTAATAAACCCTGTATTTATAATTTTTCCATCACTGTTGAGATATTCATAATTAGCAAAAATGTCACACAGAGAATGAACAGATAAAATACTTGGTACTTGAACTTCTTTCTATGTATAAGAAAGCGCATTTGAAGAGCAGACCTACACCAACACAAATTCAAATGTACACAACTCAAACACATGTACGTCGCGCAACTCGTTGACGCCGTAGTATGGCATAAAATCAAATCAATATAATAAAATTGCAACAACAACAGTATATTGCAAAAATTTTGGCACATAAAATACTCGGACACATGGAGAAAACCTCCAAGCGAAAGAGAGCACATAGAAAAGCAACCAAGGACAACAACAAATGGAATGAAAATTCATGAATGATGACCATGAAAATCAAATAAAAACAATTTTCTAAAAATTTAAAAAACAACGACAATTACTGAAGTCAAATAAATAAAAAAAAATAGAAAAACTTGAACAGAAATAAGTATGAATCATTATGAAAATTTAAATAAATAAACAAAATCTAAAATAACTTTTTTCAAATAAGTGTAAAAATATTTGCAGATTATGAGAATATAAAAGAAAAACATGAACCCCAACAACAACCTTGTACAAGTACAGTGTGACGTATGAGTAACATTTTTAAAAAGAAAATTAATAAAAATGAATGAAAAGTAAACCGCTCACTGTCGATGGATTACGACAGTGTTTATTATAAATATGCATGCACGTGTGTGCAGGTGTACATGCATGTGTATGTGTGTGTGTGTGGTGCTGAAAAAAGAAATTGCTTGCGAAAGCTTTTTTTGGTTAGTGCCGAATTGTCAAATCTGTTGTATATAAAGCTTATTGTGGTTGTTGTGTTTTTGCTTATATGGAATAGAAAAAAGCTTTTGGCTAACAAAAAAGCTAAAACACGTGCAAGTACATATACTTAATGCTACTGTTCGGAAAATGTACAAAAAGAAACTAAATAAACTTTAACTAAATCCAGCAACAATTAGAGGAGAGCATGAGAAATTAATGGAAAAAGCTTGTTCATATAAACAAACTACGTCACATTTTTGTCTAATATAAACTTTATATGAAATCTGTTCGAAAAGAAACACAACATTGAACTGTGGTGGACAGTGGTTTGTGAGAAATAGTTAGAAGATAAAAATAAATAAATAGGCAACTTAAGCCAAAAAAATGTTCTAAAGATGAACTCATCCATTTTGTCCGGACAAAAATTTTGTTCAGACACATTTTTTTAAATCTGCAGTTTGATTTTTCTCCTCTTGTAAGATAGAATTGCTTTTGTCCGGACAACTCTCAGCTTGAATAGGTTTTATTTTAGTTTACAACAAATAATGTTTTTATAGCAATTCTTTTATTTCTAGTTTCATTTCTCTAAATTAGCCATGCAAGTAATATTTTTTATTTAGTTAAATAGTTCTTAACAGAAAAACTTGTATTGTTATAAGTTTGATAAAAAAAAATTTGTCCCAGATGCTCATTTTTATTAACCGGACAAATTTTTAAAAATGAGTGAATCGTGCTGCAGAAAACAACTCAGTAAAAACAATTTTGGCCGACTAAACATTTAATGGGGATAACATGGGTGAATTCGCCTTACGATTTTGAGTATTGGCTCGTCAGTCAGTTAATACATTTAGTAGTTTTTTATAATACAATTTTTTTCAAGTAAAGCTCAGAAAATTTTGAATATTATTAGCAAAGCACAAAGTATAATTGGGGTATTCACAAGGTGTCTTATCATGTCATAGTGTCATAAAGTGCTAATATTTTAAGATAGTTTAAAAACATTGTTGTTGTGCTGCAAATAAAAAAGTCCTAAAATAATAAGACTTTTTGTGTTGTGTTTATTGTTTTGTTATAACTCACAGTAAAAATCTGAGCCGAACGGGCGAAACTATTCAGTCGAGCCGCCGATAATATTTACAATCCGCCGCCATTGATATAAATGAACGTAAGTAATATGCAGTAAAGTATGACCTAAAATTGTTCACAGTTTTATAACTTCACATTTGATTACATTTTTATAGCTGTGTAACAAGTAAAAATAAAAAAATCGAGACATTTAAAAATATGCAAGTGAGAAAATTTTGTTTGTATACTTTAGCTGGCTGGCAGCCAACTAACGTTTTTCCGCTAGCCGTCGCGTGGAAAATTCGTCGGCTCAGTCACCGGCAGCAGTAATTGCTTTTTGTATCAGCTGACACAAATTTGAAATAGCACACTAACTTATGAGGGGTTGCTCACAGCAGTCATATTTTTTCGTGTTATTATTTCAAAACATATGACTTTATGACTACCTTGTGAATCCCCCAAAATATGTATTAATAAATGAATTTTACATTCAGTCAAAAACATAACAAAAATTACTGTCGAGCAAAGGCCTTCGATTTCAGGAACTTTATCGAATCAGTGGGGCAGAATCAAAATATTTGGGAAATAAATCAGCCATTTCTAAATGAATAATCCGATAAGATCACATAAATTACACATGAACATTGCAGAAGAGTATTCCTATTTAACCTTGAAAGATGATCTTACCACATTGCTCAGGAGCAGAGCTGTGAAGTCCCAACGCAGGACACTTTAGGGTTGTAAAATTTTTCAACAATTGTGTCCTTATAGCCCTTATAGAATTCTAAAAAAATTGAAAATTAAAATTTCTCAATTTTTCAGAACCTTGGTCCAGCATTTCTAAGATATCGGATCCAAATAACAACCGATTGCCACAATTTCTTCTTTGTTAGTCAACAAACAAAGTTTCAAGTTGCTAATAAAATTTGATAGTGATATTCCTTCTGATTAGGAAAATATAAAATTTTTAATTTTAGAATTAAATAATATAAAATTTTTGTCCTATCATCGTTCTTTTCTATATCAAAAAATTTTCTTCACTCATGATTTTAGAAAAAAAATTTATTTAATTTACCAGTTCTGGAACAGTCCGCCGAACGCGACATATTTTACAGCAAAGTGTTGAATTTAGCCCATATGTCCTAAAATCGCAAAGCTTGGACTCAAAAACAAATACCAGTCATAGAAACTCTTATGGGTGTTCATTTGTTCGACAAATCATTTTATGGGAAAAACCATAAAAATTCCATTTTTGAATTTTTTTTTAACCTTCTTAGGAATTCTGATATTTTCAGAAGGAAATGTTTGTTTTTCATTGCTTGCAAAATTTGATTCGAAAATATCAATAACGAAGGATTTTGTAGCAGTAAGAAAGAATGCACAAAACACCACATAACATCCCTTGTTTTGCAAAAAGTGTTTAGAAAAATGTTAAATTGTTAAAATCTGAATACTTTTTGGAAAACTACACACAGTTTTGTGAATTTTGATGTATGACGAGTAAAAACTCGTACTGCAATTATTTTACTGGGTAATGGTCTCATACGTATACTTAATATTATAAAGTATACGTATTATTTATTTATTTGCAGTATTTAAGGACATAATATATTATAAGCTTAAATTTCAAGACAAGGTATAGTCGTTAATACCTACATAAGTATACGAAATTTTTTAAAGTCTTTTTGTAAATCAAAGGGAAAAAGTGTTTTGTGCATTTTTTTCTTAATAATTAAGTTATCCAAAGAAATTTAATTATCCAAAGAAATTTAATTATTTTGGCTTTGAGTTCGGTTTTAATTTAATTTTTCAATAAAATTATATTTTTTATTTAGCGATAAATGTGAAGCATTTAGACAAAGAAAAATTTTACGGCACAGAGGGTTGAACTAACATGTTTCGATAGCTACCGCTAATCTCTTCAGAATTCTCTACCGCTTAGACCACTCGACCAAAGAGTTGAATATCATCTACCTTTAATACTGTTACTCTTAGAGCTGTATTTCATTTGATTTTTTCTTAATGCTACAAAATTGTTGATTATTTTCGAAAGAAATTTTGAAGTTATATAGGAATTTACATACTAAATACCAAGCAAGCAAATAAAACTAAGATTTGCTTACACGATTCCTAAGAATGTTCCAAGAAAACCCAAAAATGGGAATTTTTATAGCTTTGCCCATAAAGTTCACGTTTGGTGCAAGGGCCATAAAATGCCTTGGCAAATAAATGGATAGACATAAGAGTTTCTGCAAGTGGTATTTGTTTTTAAATCCAAGCTTTAGAATTTTATGGGCTAAATTCAAAACTTTGCTGCAAAACAAGTCGAACTCGGAAGGGTCCAAATCCAGCAAAATCAAGTCTTATAGACAAATCAACTTATAGACACATATATAATAATTATATGCTCCTGAAGAAAATTTTTTATAGGGAAAAGAATGATTGTGTAAAAATTATTTCATATTAAAAATTGTATATTTTCCATTTCAGAAAGATTATTCCCTTAATTTTTTAAACAACTTGAAATTTTGTTGTTTAACTAACAATGAAACAACTGTTACAGTCGGTTGCTATAAGAGAATCAATTACTAGAAATTTTTATTTTGAATTTTGTTGTACAGTGTAATTAATAAAAATAGTTTTGACCAGAATAATGGAGTTTTTGTCTAAGGTGTATTTAAGAAAAAAGCTAAAAATTTTGGTTCCAAATAACCAAAACGGTAACGTTGAATTTGTATATAACTAATCTTACTGAAATTGAAGTTTCCGCACTTCTCAATGCTGTTCCATTTGATAGTAATCATATGAAAAGAAAAGCATAGAATATTTTCTTTCTTCATTCTATATTGATCATTTCTATTTCTATCTGTATATAACGTAAAGAGCTTTAGCCCATATCACCCCTATGGATTAAAAAGCACATGAATTTGAAATAATCACTTTTAAATTTATTTGTAGTTTTATTTTTCCGAAACATTATTTTTCGTCCTGCCATTGTGAAAAAGTCTAAAATCGCGGCGTATAAAAAAAATAATGTTAAACAATAGTTCAGGCAAAAAAAAAAGCTTCAATACCAAGAGCTAATCCGAAAATTTTCATAGTACCATATATAAATTTTGCAAATCGGTCCGTAAATGGCGGAGTTATGCGATAGTCAATATATCAGGAGGCGACTTTGCCCGTCCAATTTCCATTTAAATTTCTGCTGAACTAAACTGGAAGCATGTATATCCAAACAAAAAAAATCTCAAAATCGGTCCATAAATGGAGGATTTATGCGATTGTCAATATTTCGAAAAAAGTTCTGGGAATTAACTGCAAGCGAGCCCTTTCAAATAATTTTTTTTCTTGCAAATCAGTTCATAATTAACAGAGTTATGCTTGTACGATATATTTTTAAATATCAATCGGTATCGATATATATCGAATGAAAAATATCGATATTTCGATATATGTATATCGATATTTTTTCAACCATGATTATTTCTACATACGGGCATGTCACACATTCCGATTGGAATGGTTTTAATTCCATATTTGCATTCCGATCGTTTTTGTTCTGCAGTCGTTAGACTCCGTTCATTTTGTATTTCAATTTTACAAAGATAAAGTTTTTATACCTTGAGGCGTTTGTTTACTCTTGTTTCTACAAGCAGAGCTCACATAAAGCCTTTTATTAATATAACATGAAAAGCTTATGACCAGATATTTATTTGAAGCTCCTAAAAGTATGCACGTTTTGTTGTATTTAGAGCAAATTAAGGTAGCAGAAAAAGGCTTTGTCAGTTCCGTTTTGAAATTTAAAACTGGTTTGCTTACGAAGAACATTTTCGTTTTTCGTTTTCTGAAGAAGCAACTTACGGAATTGCAGCCACTTTCACTCGGAATGGTATCCTGTGACTAAAACATAAAAAAATCGCTAAAGCTAAAAATATCGTAAAAACCCAAAAAATTGTCAAAAATGGAAAAAATCGCCAGAACGAAAAAACCCCAAAGCAAAAAAGAAAAAAAATAGCGCCACAACTAAAAAAAATCGCCGAAAACCGAAAAAATCTCCAAAACGAAAAAAAGTGTCAAAACAAAAAAAAAATCGCTAAAACTAAAAAAATCACCAAAACCGAAAAAAAGCAAAACTGACAAAAAATGCCAAAACTAAAATAAAAAAAATTTTTTTAAACAAAAAAAATATGCCATAACAAAAAAATCGTCACAACTAAAAAAATCGGCAAAAAAAACAAAAATAAAAAAAAATTGCATTAAACGAAAAATCGAAAAAAAACAAAAAGAAATCAATAAAAAACTAAAAAATTAAAAAACTAAAATTAAACGAAAAAGCAGAACGAAAAAATTGCCAAAATGATAAAAAGGGCAAAAACATAAAGGGATATACATATGTGTATTCGTACGGAACCCTTCGTGTGCGAGTTTTTCAATAGAACACTCAAGATGGCACATAGCCGAAACCGGTCTGTTTACAAACCAAATTTGACGTGGGATGACCGAAAATCGTTCCAAATTAAATTCACACTTTCCTTAATTTATTTTGTAAGCGTAAAATTTTAGAGCTTTAAGTATCTGTGACTTTCTTGAATTACAGCGGTAGTCGTCCTACGTTATATTGAATTATTATTGCTAACTCCCAGTCCATACGAATCAACTTTTGCTGCTGCAACTTTTTTTTTGCGTGAGAGTGATGATATATAAATATAAACCTTATGTATTCCCCTCTCACTCTTTCTCACTAGAAAATAAAAGTTGCAGCAGCAAAAGTTGATACGTATGGACTAAGACTAAATAGCTCTATTTTAAAAGCTTTTTCAGTAGAGTAAAAGCTTTCGTAATATCATGGACCAGTCTCTACAATTCTTTGTGCAAAACAACCTAACTTTTATAGTATATTGATTCTATATTGATGCGATGTGCGATGAATTTCTTATACGCACAAGCAGAGAAACGTTGTGATGATCTAAACACATTTAGAATTTTCTGTAAAATTTTTTTGCGGTCTTATGCATATTTGCTAGGATCTCTTTCTTAAGTTAGTTTTATCTGAAACTTTTACACAAATCTTCTTATGACATATATTTTGGTCTAGTGAATAGTGTGCTAGACTATTAAGCGGTAGGTCGCATGTTCGATTCCTGCCAAGACCCTGGGTGTTTCTGCAGAAAAGGCTTAAGTAGAATGTTTGTGTGTGCTTGTTTTTATATTTACGAAAGCGTTAAATGAAAAGTTCAAAAATTAAAAAAATATCTCTTCAAGTTTTACGCTTGCTTCATCACTGTACTTGCTGCCTTAACAACTAGTAGGTATAAAGGGAAAAAATGTTTGTTTTACTTTTATAGAAAATATATAAATGAAACAAACCATGCAAAATCGAACAGAGAACGTAGAAAAAAAGTAAAAAGAAAAATAAAGTAAAAATAATGAAACAAATATATATGAAAGCTCTAATAGTGGGCGCATCGCACACCATAAACCAGCCAGCTAATAACTGGCGATAGCTACAACGTACACATGTACTAAACGTATAGTATATTCCCGAAGCGAAAACAGCCAGAGCACAAAACCTTATGTTCTATCTATATAGCCGCCAAGTAAATCAGTTAGTCGCAATAAGAACGTCACGCGAATTTTAAGTAGAAAAATCAAATAAAATTTATTTAATTTTAACATTTTTTAATTTATAATTTTCTAATTCAGCAAATAAGTAAAAAAAAACATCGTACAGCAGCAAATTACTTAAATAACACAATCAAAAAAATTCAAATTTTTTCTAATAACATTTTTTTCTTTTTAATAAAACTTATTAATAATAAATACAAGCAAAAAAAGTTTTTATTTAAACTACGAAAACAGTGATAAATTTTATTAAAATATTTTTTACGCTTTTATATTAAATCTAATAAAATAAAACGGAAAAACACTACATAAAATCAAAAAAGTGCATTAAACAATAAGAAAATTTAGTTCAACAACGAATCAAAAAAAAAAATTGCGCGTTTTTTTACAATAAATTGCTAAAACATTTTTTGGCTGTAGAAAAGCAAATGTTTGTTTAATATCCAAGGACAACCAAAACCAAAGCATTTTTGTTTAAAAAACGAGCACAATCTTCTAATAACCGAGAAAACTAAAGAACCACTTTTAACAAAATGTCATGGAGATATGCGGTAGGTGGAACATAAATACTTATTTTTCTTTCAGCATTCGCATCAGCATCACCGTCATCATCACATTTCGTTTCTTTCTCTAATGTAAATTGAAAAAATATTTCGATAAATAATTGATTTCATACTCCTGGTGATTTGTAAAGGACCATTTTTAGCGTTAATTTTTTAATTAAAAAATTAGAACACAGAAAATTTTTAAATTGCATGTGTATTATTTATTTAGTCCATTCATGAGTAAAGGATGCTTTTAAGTATGTAAATTTGTGTCACAAATTTTCGTTTCACTTAAAATTTTAAGAGAATTTTTGGATTCTTTCGGGGCTTTAGGATAAGCAGGGAACTTTCAAGTAATCTCTACATATTCGTTTTTCAGGCATCACAAAGGAATCAAAAGGTCCGTTTGCTTACAGAGGGCAGTCTGTATAACATAACCCAACTGTGTTTTGTTAAATAATGAATTAGACTTGCGATATTCTGAATTTGTTTTTTAAACGACTTAAAAAATATTAAAAGTTTATGAATTCGTCATGTATTTTTAACGGACTTCAAAAAAAGGAGAAAGGTTATCAATTCGTCAAGTATATATTTTTCATGTATGACCCGATTTTGGATTTTTTTCTCTATTCAAAAGGAGTTACTTCAAGATTGGTCCCATTGAAAAGTGGGCGGGGTCACGCCCATACAAAATAAATACACATTCATTTTCAATTACTTCTACTCAACCGATCCTTATGAAACTTTACACACACATTAAGCTTCTGTTTAAATACTAACATCAGGATCAAAAAAGTAGGCTGTGCCACGCCCATGTAAAGTAAGTATTCTTTTTCAACAACTTCTACTAAACCAATTCTTATGAAACTTTGCATATACCTTTAGTTATCGTTACAATACAACATTATGTTTAGAAAAGTTGGCAGTGCCAATCACGCTCATGGAAAGTAAATAAGCATTTTAACTACTTCTAATCAGCCGATTCTTATGAATCTTTGCGTACACATTTAGTCATCGTTACAATACAACATTGTGATTAGAAAAGTGGGCAGTGCCACGCCCATGAAAAGTAAATATTCAATTTTAAAGAAACATTTTTGTAGAACATTTTATCCCTCTAACTTTTAGTTGTATGGGTCTTTTGTCCCTTTCTTAAAAAAAGGGGCAGAAACTCAGCTTCAACAATATAGTGGGGCAGCAATCTTCTACATAAAATTTGCCATAAACCCCTTTATAAAATTACCAAGACACCCTGGCGCCAGACTTAGCTTGAACGCCAAAAATCATTCCAAACTCAAGAATTTTTTAACGGTTAATTATTATAAGATGTGCTCCAGCACTTTTACGTAAAAGACCACAATGAACATTTATGTTGAACATTTCAGAAGGAGAACTTTCTGACGCTTATTTAAGAAAGAGACGCAAGGACACATATCGCAAAGAGTTAGAGGGTTAAAATTTTCTACAGGAATGTTCCTCGTAGTGTTTTGCATAAAAGTGCTATAGATGCCATTATACTGTCTGAGTTTTCTTCTGATTTCAATGCGTAAAATTGAAATATTGTGTCGAATATACAATTTTTAATTTTTCGTCTGAGTTCAGTTGAAAAAAAAACTTACTGCCTGTTCAACGATGTCGAAGGAAAACCTGAGCGATCGAAAGCCACTGTCTCGAAATCTAGTCAATTTGGGTTCAACAATATCGACAGCTTTCGTTTGCTTGCACTTACGTGTGTCAATTTTTCTCTCTTGCTGGTGGTCTACATTAGCCATGAAGTTGGTATGAACATCATGTCGGACATCGCATATGGCTAATGTAGACCGCTCATGTCCATGTTTCGTCCATGCTCTGCCATCGATGCTCGAACATACGGGGCTGAGCATCAATGTTTGCCATGAGATTCGCTGTCAACAACCATTTTTAATAGAAAGAAAAGAGACAGAAAGAAATTGTTAAATATTCCATTTCTATTGCACTACCACCAATTACATTGATAAGGCAGAACATGGACATCGCACGTATTCACCCCAACAAAGAATTTCATGAATTTTTTGCAGTTGCTCTGCCGGCGTCATGTTCATGTCATGTTCAAGTCGATGGCTCGTGGAGACGTAGGGTTAAGTATTAAAATTATACAATAATGCCATATTGTAAATTTCTAGTTTATTTGACGATTTTCATTAAAACACTGAAAATACTACTAAATTGTTTGAAGAAAAATACAACCAAACATATCGACAAGAGAGTCCATTGTAAGGTACAAATCCTAGTTTTGTTGTACAGGTGAGACTACCTTGTTTGATGGGCCTTACACAGTAAAGAAAACAGAAGTTTTGAATCTGTTAGTGGCTTTTATTTTGTTTAAAAAATCATCAGTATGTGCATAAATAATAAAAAAAAAAATTAATAAGAACGACAAAAAATATTATAATAATGAGAGATGTTACGAGTTCTACGAATTTAATGGACTTTTATGCAAAATTTTTTACCAGTCACAAGCAACACAGTAAGTGAGTGATTTTGACATTACGTTCGTATTGCTTCGACATTGTTGAATCGGATATCGTATGAAACCACTTACGTTTTCTTTCTACTTGTTTTTCGAGTTATCGTTCGTATAGAAACATATTTATGACTTTGTTCATGAACGCAAATCAGTGTTCTTTCGCTTAGAGTGCACATGAACATCTTTTTTCGACATCGCTGAACAGGCAGTTATTCTACTTCCATCTAAAGGGCCCAATACACTACACCAGTATGCACGCGCAATCAAGTGTTGATTTGGTCGTGTATGGGCATTTGGTGCGATTGTACGCTTTGCTGTAGCGATGTCAAACAGAGTTTGATATATTGCTGATGGTACCAGTTTATGGTATTTTGTATGGAGAAAAGTTGTCACAGAGTAAACATTGGGATAAATCACATTTACTTGAATAAATTACTCATCAATTAAAAAAAAAGGAACAAAATATGTATTGTAAAGTGTTTCTGTAATAAAAGAAATCATTCCTAATAATTTTTTAATAAAAACACGCGTTTTCCTTAATTTTTATTTACAAAATAATATCAAAATAAATGCGGTGCGGACTAGGTACAACAACTCATCCGTACAGAATTTTTAAAGGAATTAATATTACACCAGTAAGCTTGTACGGTATGTGTTTCGAGCACGATTCAACATCACTTGTTTGTGTCAGCATACTGGCACAAACAAGTATGCTTTACTTAATATATAATATGAGTTTTAAATGTCATATTCTTAAAGCTAGATTTTGAAATCAGACGAACATTAAGAAATTAAAATTTTAATTTCTTAAATTTTAATTTCTTCAAGTCTCATATCGTTCGTTGGTTATTATAACAAACTAAACTAAAGAATTTTTTCAGGTCATCAGTTGAGATTAAGACGTGTCGCACTGCACGCCCACCAAAATTTGAGCAAATGTTCTTTTTCTATCTTTTATGTCTCATAACTTGATAAATATAGCATTGACAAAAAAAAAATTCTTTTAAGAAGTGGTTGTCTGTGAAGTATTTAACAGCTTTTTATCTTACCGACTTTTATCTAAATAGCATATTTAACCAAAATAAACAGCAATATCGAAAAAGCCCCATAAGAATTAAAGTTCCAAAAGGATTACACTAGCTTACAAATTTCGGTAAAATTGTTCGTTCCCTAGAACTTGAAGTTGTTTCTTTAATTATTTGGGCCGCTGAACGTGAATCTGTATTCCAATTTATTTTATCAGCTCTAGTTTTCGAGATATACCATTATATATAAAAAATGAAGGCACTTGCCCGACATATATTAGTATAATTGGAGAAGGGTTTGTTTGCCCTATCCAGTAAAAAGGTAAGCATTGTTTCTAAATCTGCCAGTTATCCTAAAAATTCTAGCCAAAAATTTAACATTTTAATTAAAAATTAAAAATGTTTGTTTTTTAAAAATTCATAAAAAATTCAATTTATTTGCTGATGGCTAAGCATTGTCTATATGCATTTCATTGCTGCTTTATCAAATCGTCAGTAGACTTCAACCATACTTTTGAACAGTTAAAACCCTCTTATCTTATGTACAGACTTTCAAAAACCATTTGAGAGTTTACAAATAAATGATTTTCAAAAATAACCATAGTAGGCACAAGAGGTTTGTAACTGTTCAAAAGTATGGTTGATATTACTTTTTATTTTTGTATGAATACCGAACCACTTTAATGTACATTTATGTATTCTAAGCTCCTTAATATATGAAAAATATTTTATAATACATACATATATACAGAGTAAGTACATAAAGAAAGTATATAAATTTTGCAAATGTTTTGAGATGTTCTAGTAAATTATATACCTTCAAAAATTGCTGATGACCTTGATTTTCTTTAGAATTTCGTTGTTGCTGTTCTGATGACCTAAATTTCCCATGTATTGTGTTTTGTTTGTTGTTTTTTTTATTTGCTATTGCCCATTTTCATCTACCGCAACAACACAAAGTGTGTGCAATTGCAACATGTGTAATTTATGTACAATTTTGTTGGTGTATTCAAGATAAAATTTGCTAATAAAAAAATACTTTAAAAATTCATATATGTACATAGCATATGATATGCATTTTTTGTTATATCCATATCCATATTTTCAAAGAAAAATATGTATGCTTATGCAACACATGTTTATATACGAGAAATGTTTGTAAAGTTTTTATCTGCGACGTGCTTATTTGTTACTATGTAACAGGTCTACAGAAAGGGAATAATTATATTACCTTTCCCAAAACGAAGAAAAAATCGTTAGCTAGAAATCCGCATAGTTCTATGTAACGTATGTAAATAATTAAATTTGTAAATATATTAAAATAAGAAAATTTCATGTTCAGATATTTATACCTGAGTTAAGAATATTAATAAATTACTTTTCTTGTTTTAAGCCTTTTTTTATAACAAACAGGTTATAGTAATAATCGTGGGCATGTAAATGAAAGTGTCTTATAAAACAAATTTTGTTAGCGAGCGTAAGTTTTTAAACTCTTGATGATATGTACGCCCTCGTAGTTCCAATCATTTCAATCAAATTCGCATCATATACATAAGTACATATAAGTACATAAGTACATATCTCTCTCTCATCGTTTTGGTCTAAATATGTCCTTAACAATTCCATTGTGCAACATTTCGCAACTACCTAAAAAATGCCTTTAGTTCTCTGGAGTACAAAGAAAATTAATTTTATGTTTAGACACACTATAATCTGCTTATAAAGATCTTGAAATACTTTCATTTTCAAAAGTGGGTTACGATAACCACAAATAAATCATACAACCCAGTGGCTTCAAACTTTTTTTTAATAAAAAGCAAACAAAAAACTCAAAGGAAAGGAAAGAAACTAAAAAATATATATATTTGAACATAGTAGTGGTACACACACTCATGGCAACCCTTGTGCTACGAACCGACACTCATGTTGTCACCGATTTTTTTTATATTTTACTGGTGTGAATATCTCATCTCTATTATTTTTACCTTTTGATATAATTTTGTTATACAAGTTGTTTTTATAGTTTATTTTTCTTCTTTATTATTGTTGTTGCTGTTTTATTATTCACCACATACTGTTTTTTTGTAATCAATTTCCTTTTTTGTATTCTAAAATAATGCAAAATCGAAAAGTAAAAAAAAAAAATAAATGCTACAAATAGTCAGAGAAAATTACAATCACTTTATTGTTCTTGTTTGTTGTTGCAATAAAACACAACAACAAAAAGTTGCCATTGTTGTAAATTGCAAGTGCATTATGTAAGCCATACACGTTGTGACACCACTGGTACAACTCAGGTAGCAATCAAGTTGTACGTTTGTCGCTCAAACGATACAATTTAGCGTGCGATCTCATACACAACTTTATTTTGCAACCAAGTTGTGACCAAGTACAGATCTTCTATTTTATGATGTCCGCATATAATACTCATATTCAGTTCTAACTGCAAGGCGGTCACAACAATAATAAACACAAATAGTTCATAAAATAGTATGCGACAGGCACACAAACGTTGCGACAGTACAACATGGCAAAAAATCAAAACTTTTTGATCTTTAGTACAAACAAGAAACAACTTAATACAATGAGCGTACAAACGTTGCAATTTCATGAGCAACATACTGAAGTTGTACAAACGGTCGCAACGTGTATGGCTTCCATTAGGGTAGTAAGAGGAGGGATATGGAAAGAGTATTGATGTAGCTGTTGTGCCTATTCAACTTGCAATACAATGGTGATGATATTTGCTACTGAATGATGCACCGTGGTCTAGACGGATATATTTATTTTAATTATTTTATTTATTTGTGAACTATTTTTATTTACTATAAATCAAGCTTTGGAATGAATCGGAAAGTTATTTTATGTAGTTAGTTTGACCAGCATTTCACATCCCTGCAAATATGTTTTTGAGGTTCTTACGCGGTCATAAAAAAGAATAAAATTTATATAATTATTATTAGTGAAGGAGGAGGCAAGTAGGATCGCACTTTGGCTTCCAGACATCTGCACTATAAAAACCAAAGATTTGTTTGGTCACATGACTATATTAAGACAGTTATAAGATCGTATGCGGCAATGGCTGTTTATAGGATGGGTCTCGAGAGCTCCGGCCATTGTGTAGGCAACGGGCACTCATTGATCCTGAGTAATATGTCACAATTCCGCTTAGGGCAACGTGGAAAGAAAAAGGTCCTACTGTGGATTCCAGAAGTTTATATTGGTATACGAATTGATCCAAAACGGAAGATGGAGTTGCCGCTGGAGTCTGCGGATACAACGTGGAAGCCTCTGTCCGTGGGTCAATAGCCTACGGTATTTCAGGCGGAAATACAGACGATCACCAAATGTTTTCATATTAATTTAAGTTACTCCTGATTGATTTAGTCGAAGGCTTTTTCAAAGTCTATAAAAGGAAGATTGAGTGTGGATTTAAACTGCACACGCTGCTCAAAAACTAAGCGCGACGTGTTGATGTGACTCGCGCAGAATTATCCACTACGACAACCAGCTTGACAGGAGCTGACGGTTCCTTCGAAGTATTCCTATAATGCGATTGAGGACTATTTTTGCAATTAGCTTTGCAATGGTTGGTAAAATACAGATACCTCACCCATTGTTGCAATCTTCTAAATCGCCTTCCTTCTCAATCTTCACTATAATACCATCCTTTAACTCCTCCGGGAAATAGTCGACTTCCCAAGCTTCCATTATAAGTATGTAGGTGTAGGAGTTCAGCAGTGAGTCTTGGGTCGCATTTATATTTTTATGGTTTCTGTAAGAATGGTAGGTCCAGTCCTAATCCCAGATTCTGAGACGTTACTTGCACTTATGGGCATGGATGGTTCAGAAACAGGATCAATAATGTTATTTAATGTTATGGAAAAGTGCTGTTTCCATCTTTGTATTTGTTCATTACCAGTGCAGAGCCGGACACTGCAGTCTAAGACGACATCAATTTATCATTGGAAACTCTGAGATCAATAAATATAGACTCTGCGAAACGCAAGAAGAGATTTCGGAGTACATTCTCGGTGATTATCCGGTGGTAGATAGTGCCGCGCAGAGCGAAGTTTCTTGGAGATATATTAATGACTGCAGATAAAGTATAAGTGTAGAATAATTGGCTTTATTCGTACCCTTAGTCTATTTCAGTAGACACTTGGGCTGCACAAAAGATCCTTTGTGTCGTGGTGCTTTACATAATAATAGTAATAAATAATTATGTATGTGTTCACCTTTCCCATCCATGTCACAGTACTTTATTCGTTCTAACTTGCAATAATGATTGTTGACAAATCACAGCTGTTTGCTTAAACTCACACACTTAAACATACAACACCCCTGCAGATAACGCGAACCCGTACGCGCATTTATTATTACGATTTTCTAGGGCTAGACCATATAACTCACCTTTGCATTACATCGAAGTAGTATAAAAACTATTCTATGTCACTACTTGATGGAATATTCAAGTGTTCGTGTTTAATGATTTCATATACTCGGCCATGTCACAGAGTTCAATTCCGTACGGAAACGGAATTTAATCAACCCTAATATGTCAAGCCCTAGCTGAAGCATACCGCACCATAATAGCGCCGTCAACAGTCTGGACACACCTGACAAATTTGCGTATTTCAGTTTTCTTTTTTAGACACCAGCTGCTACAAAAATGGGGTAGGTTGAATTCCGTTTCCGAATCGTTAAGTGAGCCATACACGTTCAGACTTGGGTCCAACTAGTTCGAACTCGTTCAGCAGCTCATTCTACACACAAACCAATGATCAAACCCATTTAAATTGCATGGGTTTGATCATAGGTTTGTGTCTAAGACGAGCTGCTGAACGAGTTCGAACTAGTTGGACCCAAGTCTATACACGTTACAACCGTTGGTACAACTTGGGTAGGTTGTACTCGAAATTGCAACGCTTGTGGGCTCGTTGTATTAAGTTGTGTCTTGGTTGTACGAAAGATCAAAAAGTTTTGATTTTTTGCCATGTTGTACAACACTGTCGCAATGTTTGTGTGCCTATCACATACTATATTATGTAGTATACGTGCTTATTCTTGTTGTAAAATGATAGATCTTTACTTGTTCACAAGTTAATTGCAAAATGAAGTTGTGCATGAGATCGCACACTAAATTGTATAGTTTGTGCGACAAACATACAACTTGATTACTAGCTGAGTTGTACCAACGGTCGCAAAGTGTGTGGCTTCCATTAAAAGGCGAACACTTGTCATTTAACTAAAAACTCTTGTTTGAAAATGACATGGTCCATGCATTACATAAGACCTTGTTGTTACTATGTAGTTTATTTCGGCTAGAATGTACCACGTAGTACAATATTATCTGCAGGGATATAATACAGATACATTGTTAAAACTCATACACGAAAAAGATACAAATACATGCACACCTCATTCACTTTAACAAAGTTCTTGCTGTTATAAATTTCCTATTGCAATCGGTTGATATGTATGTGTTCCTCAATATGCATGCATGCACATGCATGTTTGTTTGTGCTTTCATATTTGTTTTAATGAAACTTTTAATTGAAAATTAATTAGACATTTATTGCAATATAAAAGAAAACATGAAAAAAGAACTGAAGGAAACTTTGCATGTTCAAGCATTTGTGAGGCAAAGTGAGTGACACAATCAGTATTTGTTAGTTTTCTTTATGACCCTGTGTTAATGTGTTTGCGTCTGAAAGTGAATGTGTTAGTGTTGAAAAGAAGAAATGGGAAAGAGCGCAAATCAAGGATGTTGTTGCAACTGATGTACATGTACAAATATATTTGTACATAAATGTTTTTGCACATACATATGTTCCTATGCATATACTAGAATATGCCTTTTTATGTGGAATTTAGGCTCAAGGAAATTTACCAACATAAATTTATTTTATACAGAGTGTTTTTCTTTCTTTACTCATATATTTACAGCAACTTTCGGCTGGGAGAGATATAATTTTTTGTACTAAATAAAATTCTATTTATTTGCACTGTGCAAGTAATTTTTATTGCAAGTCAACTGTTAAGAAGAATATAATATGTTTAAATTAGTTAAAAGAGTACGATTAATATACATAGTTTTGGAAGCAGTTCTTAAGTACACTTTTCATAAAATTTTTGTTGCGTTTTGTGACAAAAGTATTTTTGATAAAGAAATATTAATATTTTGAAATAGATTTCCAACACATATGTATGTATGTACCTGATTCATTGCTTTTACTCTTATAAGAAGAATATTGTCATAAAAAAACTTTTACTTGAAGTAGATTTATTTACTAACGTTACATTTTATAGTTTCCAAGTTGTTTAGAGTATCCCCGTAGTCCAAGGCTTCGAGACATTGTCGATACATTTGCATAGCAACCCAGTAAAAAATTTTCATGTTTTTTGCGGCATTAAAGAAATAAAGCGCTTCATAATTAGCTTTAAAATATGAGCTTGTTCAGAAGCTGATTTCATAGCGTCACAACAATGCACGTTTTGAAGCGAGAAAAGTATTTGCTTTTTACTTATACAAAAGCTTCGTACACAAGCTATACAAAAAAGCTGATTTTATAGTGCTGATCCAAAGCAGGATTATAAGCGAGAATGAAGAGTAAGTTTATTTGAGTTTCTTGGTGCAGTTTTGCAACAGTGTTTTTGGTCGAGTGATTGGTACGTTGGACTTCAAACCTGAAGGTTCTTAGTTCGATACTAGTTGAAGTTAAAATAACAAACATTGAGTAAAAATATGAGATTAATAAAAATAAATAAAGTAACGAAATAAGAAAAATTTAAAATGGCGTTAACGACGCCAATCCACATCGAACCATATTTTTCATATATTTTCAGTTCTAGTGCTGAAAATGTTGATGATTTTTAGCGCTTCAAAAGCGCTTTTGTGAGCAAAAATGTAGTACTCCAAACCGAGAACTCGCCATACAAAAATCAGCAGCGATATCATCAGGTTTGTCAGCGCTACTTTTATTCCATAATAGTAGAAACCTGCTTTATTGGAAGCAACTTTTTTACTGGGAAGTATCTATCATCGACAACTAATTGATGAAAGTCGAAGCCAACTATTGACGACATTATCGAATACAAGTCGTTGATGACAACGTTGGTAGCATGCTAGTAAAGTTGTCGTTGATGAATAATAATAAAATTTAAAAATGTAATAATCGAATCGAACCCATATAACCTCCACTCTGATAGGCTAGCATGCATGTCTGCTTCGTATATATATAAAACTCATTTGAAAATACTAAACCATAGCAATGTTCGGTCGCAGTTATATTCAAACATAAAAAATTCAAATATTATTTGAGCAAAGACTATAGTATACAGTAGTTTTGATTTACCTGCCTTTTGACTTAACTGCACAAAATTATTAATTTGTGTCACTATTCTTTAAAATCCCAAACAAAGTTTAAGATAAATGCTTTAAATTTTGGGGATTTCAAAATTATTTTTATACAAAATATCAATGTTAGCTTCACTTTGACTTAACAGCACAAAATATGATTTTTCTGCAATTTTTCTTCAAAAACCTTTTTAAGTGCATTTTGTATACCTTGCCATTTTCCATATTTTTTAGACGTGTTAAATTATTTTCATATAAAAAACCATAGTTAGCTGCACACATTACAAAAATGTAGAGGCCACTTTTTCTTAATAATATAATTTAACATATTTGGTCGATATGTCTGACGACAGAAAAATCTGAAACTTTACCAGACAATCAAGCGAGTTGTCAAAAATTACCTTAGTCATTTGGCAGACTAGTCGGCAATTTTTATGGTATTACGTTTGGGCACATTTTCTGAATTGTTTGTTTTCCGATTAATATTAAACTAGTCTGCACTTTATCGGAAGGCAATTTAATTTCCTTGAAGACGTTGTAACAGATCGTTGTGCAGAATGTTGTGCAGTTCATCTGACCTACGACGTTTCATCCATCACTTCTATACATTGTGCGGCTTTGTAATAGCTCTCAATTAGCTCTGAAGAGTTTATGCATAAATGTTTCGGATTAGCCGACATGAGCAACAGCAAACAGAAGATACATAAAGAAGCACTGAAGTTTTAAAACTTCTTGATTCCATGTTCGAATTTTGTATGACATTTCTAATAAATTTTTGATTTTATCTCCGTCTTTTCTGCGACATTAATACGACAGGATGTAAAAAGTAACAGAAAGATTGGAAAATTGTTTGATATTTTGCCATAATTTTTTCCCCAGAAAATTGTTCAGAACTCTTTTAGACTTTTCAGCAAAGTTTATAGAATTTTCACTTGTAAGATTATCGTTACCTTTTCTGACAGACGGACTAAAACTCGCCATCTTGTGATGATTTCAGGCCGAGTTCGGCAAAAAAATTCGCAAATATAATAATAAATAGCGCTTTGCTTTAGCTGCAATTTTGGGCAGGAAACCACAACTGTGCAGAGTGTTTGAATGAATGAACTGGTGATTCCATACTTGCAGTGGAAGCAAATGTGTTTTTGTTATGTTGTTACCCAGTTAGCATTTTTTTTAACTCTCTAATCAAATTCGAGTCTTTTTCAACTCTTTGGCGCGATTAAAAAACCAGAATATGCGATCTTTTTCTGATCATAAATGATTCTTTTGTCGGGAGAAAATGGTACGTTACCCGCGACTCTTCTGGAAGAGTCATTTATAACTCGTTCTTTCGTCAGTTGCGAGTCTTCTTCGTGTCATAGTTAAGCCGTTTTGTAATCATTTTCGAGTTATCTTTGAATCATATTTAAGTCATATTTGTAATCATTGCGAGTAAAAATTTATCCAATTTTGGTATTTTCATGACTGATTTTATATTTTTATTTACTGTTTGTATTTTAAATCTACTGGGAATCGAACCAACCTCCTTTAAAAAAATTTTATTTTCAACAATCAATTTATTAGAATCAAATACAGGTTTTATTGAATTTCATGCTATTTTCGAATCTTACGGTTGTTAAACATGTACTTTTTTCTATGTATTATCCTAACGAGCTACTCAAAAAATTTTATACAAAAACACGTTTTATGGGCAATTTAAACTCTTTAATGTTCATAAGTGGAAGCACGAAAACTTCAATGCATTTGTTACTCTTGTTGTCGGCAATAAAGCTGTACACACGACAATTTCGAAGAATTTGTTACTTTTGTTGTCGTCAATAATGCATGGTAGCACAAATTTTCATAATCTTGTTAGAACATATTCTTTATATACACGCAAAGAGCAGATATGGTTGTGGCATGGTTGCGTCAGCAATGAAATGTTTTGCGACACAGTTTTTGAATGTGGCAAATAACTTATTGGTTGACTTGAACAATATATATTGTTGAAAAAATTCTGACTACAATCATGGTTTATTTAAAAATTCAACAACAGAGTGGTTCTATAATAATAAAATATCGTTCTCATCTATACTATTTTTTTCCAATAAAGCTATGGTTAGAAAGCAGACATGGCTCTCTGCTTCCACAAAAGTTTTTGTTCTATCCCTTTGTTGAATGCTTTTTGTTAGTTTTGTGTTTTACTTGACAGCGTTTTGTTTATTTTTGTGAGCGGTTGGTGTGAAAAAAAAATATATAAAAATTTAAATAACAAAAAGTGATACATTCCGGCAATTAAAGTTCCGACATGTTCTGAAGACTATTAAGTTTTGAAATAGCAAAATTTCCAAAGCGAAGAAAATTGTTCTTTAATCGGACAATTTAGTGCATTTGTAGCTTTGTTCTAATAAAATATGTGAAATATCGGAAACACAAAAACCAACTGAAAACCTCCAATGAGTGAGCTTTTTAGTTGGACTCCATCCTGAAAGTTGCCGATTTCACAACTAAATGTTTTTCAGAACATGCCCGATTGTAAATATAACATGTGTCAACAAATATGTATGTGTCTATGTGAAAAAAAAATTTTTTTTATTTCAGATTTAACACACTGACCAGTTGAAAAATTTTGGTTTTGATTTAAATTGAAATAATAATATTTTTTAGCTCCTGTCAATTTTTTAATCAACTTATGGCTAAGAAAACAATAAATATATGATTATATAGAACACTATATATGGTTATTTAGAACCATTTATATGGTTAATTTTAACCATATATATGGTTATTTCAGACTATATTTTGTAATTTTGAACAATATACATAGTTGTTTTGAACCATATGGATATGGTTGTATTGAACTATATATATTGTTGTTTTCAACCATATATTCAATTATAGTATGTTGCTCTTCGATTATGGTTGCCTCAACGATGTTTTTTGTTTGCTTGTACCAACTACTGATGTTACGAATATCAATTTTTAATATTCGCGAATACGAATACGAATATCTGAATACGAATATGAATATTCAATCTAAATAGTTAGTACCACTTAATATTTCAAATTTAATTGAAAAATATCTACCCTTTGCGTCAATAACAATAAATTGAGAAAAACTGTCACAACGCTATAGGTATTTAACATTATTATGATAATGGGAAAATACGAGCTTCTTTTACGTATTGTTTAGTGGTGCGGAGCTTATTTACACACCCCGCAATACGCTTGATGAAGAAAAGACTTCAAAACTTTTATTTTTGAAGTTCAACATTCCTCTACTGAGCTTTGAGTATTACTTTAACATGATTAATAAATTAATTTAACAGGACTTTCTTTACGTTTTAAATACCATGTCGTTGTGAAATATATTTTGTTTCTTTTTTCTTTACTAAAAGAAGTCTATTGTTTTGCGTTATAGACAAATTTTTTTTAGTAAAAAATAATATTTTTTGTTTAATTTTCAGTATTTTTTATGTATTATTTTTTGGAACGTATTCACAAAATATTCGTGAAATTAAAGTTGTGTGTATTTAGTCGAACTATATGGGTTTTATCCAAATAAATTTATTATTCAGGCTTAAGATCGTTCAATTTAATTTTTACAATTAAATCATTTTTTTTGAGAATTATTTTTTCAAAGCATGCGGCAATTGAAAAGTACAAAGACCAATTTCTTGACTTTTGTAAGGGTCGATCTGAACATCGATGTTTTCGGGATTAACCACAATCCCATCGTAAGAGCTCTCTATACTCTAGGCTACTCAGCCTCCAAAGTCAAGCGGTAAATATCTGGCATTAAACCAATTGCATTAAAGCTCTATGTTTTCCTGGCTTTAAGCTTATTTTATGGTGGCTTAGAAATTTACCATACTTGGCATTTATCCTAATCAACAACCACACTTATGCTTTTTGTTTATATTTCTCACCCAAGATTGAGAAAGCTCCTTTCTCTAGTTCTTATTCGTGAAATATTCGCTTGAATTTGGCGAATACGAATACGAATATCATGAAAGATTCGAATACAAATACGAATATTCGTAACATCACTAGTACCAACCATCTTGTCTCCATACTTATTTCTAAATGTGTTTTATAGGCGACAAATAATTGACTGTCTTGCAGACAACATCGTTGAAAATGTCATCTGTAACAACTACGACTACAGGGATTGTGTGATAGAAATTGAACCCTTTCCGAAATACCTCTAAATTATTCACATATATGTACATACATACCTACATATTTATATGAAATGGTGGCTCTTCTTTCTAATGGTTAAATAGAAAAATAAATAAAATCGCAATCATGTTCAATTGGCATGTTCACAACGAGGCTAATCAATTTTAAAAAAGCATAAAAAAACAAAAAAATATTTACGTTAATAATTTTGCATATGAATATGAAAACTGTTTAATCAATAATCCAAGCCGAAAACACATTGTACGTACATAAGTTCATATTCATACATATACATACATACATACTAGTGATGTTGCGAGTAGTTCATTTGATATTCACTTTTTTCTTTATGTCTTGTGTTAAGCTTCTTGTTATTTCTCTATGATAACTCATACTAGAATAGGGAAATAAAAACAACCTTAATACAAGACATAAATTAAAAAGTGAATATCAATAACCATCAAATGAAATACAGCCGTGAGAGTGACAGTATGAATTGATTAAAAGTAGATGATATTCAGCTCTAGACTGCAAAACACCGACTTTGGTCGAGTGGTCTAAGCGGAAAAGAACTCTGATGAGACTAGCGGGAGCTATCTAAACGTTGGTTCAACCCTCCGCGCAGTCAAATTTTTCTTTGTCTATATGCTTCACATTTACCTCTAAATAAAATTATAATTTAATTGAAAAATTAAATTGCAACCGAACTCAAGCCAAAATAATTAAAATTTCTTTGGATATAACCCATACAGTTCGACTAAGACCCATAACTTAAGGTGTTTTTTTTTTTAACAAAATGGGATTGTTGTTGTAATAAAAACGGACTAACCGTTCCCAAAAAATTATGAAATTGATGGAGCAGAGCAGCCTCTTGCAAAATTTAAAATTTTTGCAAAAAAAAAAAAAAAATAAATAAATAAATAAATAAATAGAATTTTAAATTTCGACTATTTTTGTAATTAGGGGACCGTAACTCTTGAACAAATATAGTGGTCATCAAAGGTCATGACAAAAATTTAATTTTGTTGCATAGTGTAATATAAAGTTCGTAATATATTAATCAGTAAGGATAGGACATGAGACAATATTTCAAGGATAATAATTTCTAATTTAAAGAGATCTTTACATTTTTCACTTTTTGTTAAGTAAAAACTTTCCATCATCTTAATGTCGGTATCCTTAGGCCCAAATGTACAGTCATTAGTTAAGTATTAGAAAACTAAAATGATAACTATTGTTTAACTAAAACTTCATATTTACAGTGTATTGTTTAATTAAAATTTTTAATATGGGTAAAGAATGGTAGCCCTATCAAATATAAATAAACAATCAAAAATAAAGAAATAAAGAATATTACACATCTTACGGCGGCAATTAAAAAATTTTTAAGCACACAAACCTAATGGAGCAAATGTTTTTTGTCGCTCCTAAAAGTATGCTATATGAACGTAATAATTTCCAAAACATGGTGCAATAATTATGCAGGTTCAATAAATACAACAAAAAACTAGATAATGCTTGTCAAAAAATACACGTGATAGACGTTACTTATGTACAAAACTACCAGAACAAAATATAATCAGCTGACGTTATGCTGCCACCTGTATACTTATTGCACCATGTTCCAAAGCATCTAACTAATTGTTAACCAATGGCGTTTGACGGTTTAACTAATGGTAAACAAAGAAGTGTGAATAAAATATCATTGGCTAAACTATTGTCATTAGCTAACTAATGACTGTGAATTTAGGCCTTAGAAATATATTTTTAATTTTAATTAGTTTTTTCAATGCATTTATTTTTTAATTTAAACAAAATTAAAATTTTAAACAAAATTAAAATTAAAAATGAAAAACAAACAAAACTGAAATTAAATAAATTGTTGTTTATTTATTAAAACTTTTACATGCCACCAAACACAGCAAAATGATGTCAATGTCGAACGAAACTTGCATTTCTTTCATTTTAAACGGTGTTTTATTTGAAATATTTTAAAATGAATTTTCCTTGTATGAGTAAGTAAATAGTATCTGTACATTTCATACAAGGATATTTTTTTTTCAAAAAAAATTGTGTTAATAACTGCAGTGTATTTTTTTGTCTTAACTAGAAATTTTCATGTGCATTTTGAGAAATGTGTTTGAAGTTTTGCATAGATTTTTGATATGTATTCACTTTATAAAAACTTCAAGGATTAATGTTTATTTGAATTTATACTTTTGTAGAAGCAGTTAGTTTTTTAGAGTGTGTGCGTGTGTGTGTGTATATGTGAAAAGTTCTAAATACGAATAATTATTATAATGTCACAATATTAAACTAAGCAACAAATATTTTCAGTAGGTCAAAGTGTTGCACAGAGGGGCTGAATAAAATTATTTGTGAAATAAATTAGGCATTTCAAAGCGGATAATCCTATCGGAATAAAATTTTATACGAACAGCAGACGTGCATACCTGTTTATTACTACGTTTATATGTGCACTATTTGCAAATACAAATATTTGTAAATAATTTAACTCACTGTTTATACGTCATTGCAAAAATACGAAACTTGGTAGCACTTCTATAGAAAACTTCTGTATTTTTACAGAAAAAATAGTTGAAATGTATAAAATAACAAATAATTATTTGTTTTAATTGTCATTATTTTCTTCTATCAATATTTTTCGCGAAATATTTATATATTTTGTGTTTTTTATTAACAAACATTTGTATGCGTGGCAACCTCAAACATTTTATTTGCAAATAGTGCGTTAAGGCCATGTCAGATAAAACTTTTGCTTCGCGTTGCGTTACAGATTCGCTTTGACATCTAAGATGAAATGTACATACTTATACGAAACATGCTACATAAAGCACTTTTAACAGAACAGCTGTGCTTATAATATCACCTGTATAAATCCACCTTGGCAACCATTTACAGTTTTATTTGCTAATAACCCGTCCGTATAAGCGTAGTATATGTTTTGAATATGATTGTTCCAAATTCATTAGGAGCCGAGCTATGAAGTCGTAAATGATGTTACTTCGGACATGTACAATTTTTTAACGCTTGCCGTTTTTTTTTGTTTCTTATCCGATTTCATGTTTTCTTCTGTATTATAGCCCTTAACAAGTTTTAAAAGACGCATATTTTATTGTACACTTATCGTGTATAGTTCGTGGGTTATGCTAATTTTTCAACCCTTTGGTCCAGAATATTCCAGCTTTTATATGGGTGATTCTCATTCTAAGCCAACATTTTGTGTCTTTTTTTTGTTTACCAATGTAACTAATAGATATATGAGAAGGTAGGATTCATATTATAATTTTCGCCTTATTCAATGGATCCGGAATTAAAATTATATGGTCGGTCCTCCTTAGGTATTCACTAAAAAATTTCAATTAAATTAAAACATTTATACATGGGCAAAAAGCAGGATAACTTTTCTTTCAAATAAGTTTAATTTTTTAAATAAAATAAACCAACAATGTTACGAGTTATATCAATTTTAAATAATTATTCGTACCAAAATACGACCTACCTAATACATTCTTCGAAAATATAACAACCCACAGGGCGGTAGAAGCAACATTTTTTCAAAGCGAATCAGAAATTTCTAAACTTATAATGTTCTGTATAACGCTTCTACACTTCCATTGCTGTTTATTTTTTTACCGTCTTAAAATTTATAGATAAATTATATTTAACATTTTTTTTAACGCAACGCTCAATACATTTTCTTAGGAATTCAATAATTATTTCAGCACACGCATTATATTTTGCATATAAAACAATTCATATCTATAATCTTCGATGAATTTTAACATAAACTCCTTATTTATACACAAAATATTTTCAATAAAATTGAAAAAATATGGATAACACTCAATAGATTTTTTTTGGATAAAAACGATGATTGATTGATGAAACGTTTTGCAATATAATTCTATTAAACAAAGTTCACAAAACTTTTAAATATTTAGAAGTACAACCCTACGCTGTTATTTTACTGTATGTGGTTAATGCGATTTTAATATTTAAATTAAGTAATGAAGCGTACAAAAAAAGCGTAACGCTCAATACACAAAACTGCGGATAATAACAATTTAAACAAAAAATATAATTTCTAATATTTTTTTAAGATTTGATGTATAAAATAAGAGAAACAAATGGAAATATTTTAAACCGTTATAATTTTTGGAAAATTCATAGTTTTTTAATCAACAGCATACATTACATAGTGTCCACACCTGATGAATTTATATCATGATGAATGTCAAATTGATATCATGATGAAAGTTCATCAGGTATAGACTCAATTTATTAATGTTATATCAGCGTTATGATATAATCATCAGAGCTCAAGCTCAGATGAATATATTATGATATGAAACGTCATTTTATTTGTTATTTTTACTTTATCGTTTATTTTCTTTATTAGAATTAGTGCAAATTATAAGAAATAAATATTTTTTAATGAAAAAACATACATTTTGTGATAATTATTAAACAAATCTTATAATAAAAATATTTTATATATTTTTTTGGTGGTTATTGTTATCCATATAAAAGTCTAAGTGTTCGATTTTAGCTGTAGGACGAAGAAGAAAATATGATTCATCATGATATAAATTCAGCAACGTCTACCCCTGTGTATTGATTTGAATGAAAAATTTACAAATTCTCTGCCGACGTTTTATTAGGTGTTATGATGAAAATTCATCAAGTGTGAACACTAAGGTACGGACACATAATTTTGTATGAAGAGAGTATAAACAGTATTTTATTTCTTCGCTCTTAACACATAATGGACAGTCTTACACAAAGAAAAAACTTTTTTGTACATTTATATATAATCTATTAAATCCTGCTAAAGCAGTTTTCATTTTGAAATGAATGCAACTATTTTACTATTCTTTTAACGGACATGATAAAAGCATTTGAAATGAGAATCACTCATATATATAAAATATATATTATTTTAAAATATGCACCTTTATCAGAAAGGTATATTCAGATAAATTCTGCCTTCCAATATCATTACCACATTTTAAAACCCTTATGTGTATGCATTTATTTGTCAAAATATTAAATGGCCCTTGAACCAAATATGGACTTTATGGGCGAAAGCATAAAAAATTCCATTTAAGGCTAATAAATAAATTCAAGTTTAATCTCTGCTTTTGTTTTAAAATATATTTAAGCCAGCAAATTTACAAATCAGTTAACATATAAACCATTTTGAAACGAATGAAATTGGTCGTTTAAACTATCAATGCAGGCCATATGCTTTTCAACGATAGACCTCTGCAAAAGATCTATTAAAATGGTATTATTGTTTGAACTATGAATAATACATGCAGAAGTGATACTGCTGTTGAAATTAAACAACATTTGAATTTCAGTTTAGTTTAACTAGACCAGCGTTAAACGTTCACAGATTTATTAGTCATTAGTGCTATATATTAAGTATACGTATGGGTATAAATTATGATTGCGAAGTCAAGTAGAGCTATTTCAGCAGGAGTTTTTACTCATAAGTCTATTACGTTTAAAGAAAAAAGGTAGGCATATCACATATCAAAATTTATAAAATTATGTGTAGTTTTTAGCCGTCTATTTAAACATTTTTGAAAGACTTTTTCCAAAGTGGTGTTATATGGTGTTTTGTGCATATCAAATTTAATCTTAACGATATAAAGTCGTTGATTATTGATATTTTTGAATGAAATTTTACAGTTATAAAGGAATTTACTTACTAAATATCGAGCAATCAAAGAAAACTAAAATTTGCTTTTGAGAATATCAGAATTCTCAACGATGTTCTAAAAAATCCCAAAAATGGCGTAAAACGTGTGCAGTCTCAATGGCAAAACTCTATGAATTGGGCTACGAATTGGTACCTCATCCGCCATATTCTCCGGATTTAGCCCCTAGTGACTACTTCCTATATCCAAACCTAAAGACATGGCTCGGTGGAAATAGATTTAGCTCCAACAATGAAATTATTGACCAAACAAATGCCTATTTTAAGGACCTCGAAAAATCCTATTTTTTGGAAGGGATACAAAAAAAAGACTGGAGAAACGTTGGACTAAGTGTATTGAGTTAAAAGGAGATTATGTTGAAAAATAAATTTTTGTTTTGCAAAAAAAAAAAACAAAAAAAAACTGTGTTTCATTCAAAAAGTCAAAGACTTATTGATCCGACCTCGTAAAACGGCGAGTCCCTTATCCGGTAATTATAGCTCAAGATCGTTGGCAAAGTAAAATAACTTATGAGATTGTTACATTAAATTCATGTTGTTTAAACTAGGGATGTAACGATACGCCGTTTTGCCGATCCGATACCGATGCCGATACTTAAAAATAAATATCGCCGATACCGATTCCGATACCGATACGAATATTAAAATTGAGTTAAAGTTTAGATTAACAAAACTCAAGTGCAATTTTTTTATTATACAAAATTACAGTGTAAGAGATTATTAATATTTAAAATTGTTATTAACCCAGTATAAAAAATTGCGAGTATTTTTTAAGAGCTACATTTTCTTTGCTTCCAAAAAATCTTTATTAAAAATATGCAGATAACACAGTGCAACAGTCCAAAAAACACACGGACTTGACAGTATAGATTCGATTGTACTACCACGGTGTAGTAAAACCCTATACTTAGCTTGGCGAATTTGGTGACCAATTTCGTTTTATGGACCTCCAAAGTTTTGGAAAATCAGCGGGCCCTCAAAAAAAAAGGTGTCATCAACTTTTGGCCAACAGAAAATTCAAACTCGGTGATACCGCTTAACTATATATGGCAATAATGTAGCTAAGAGTTCGCTAAACAGATTTATTACCATTTTATGCCAAAAAATAATTTTTTCGTGTACCTTTTTTGAAAAATTAAGGAAAAACATTTTTTTTACTTTCCAGAATAACTTACAGGGACTCGTAATTTTTTATTAACAATATTTGGCAAAGTTGTAGCTACGGTAAAGCTGAACAACTTTTGTGAACATGTCAATACAATCTGAATGTATATGGGCACCCTAAACCGCCCAGAAAAACTAATTTCTACCTTAAAAGTTTTTACGAGTTAGGCTATATTTTTATTGCATTTTTTTTGCTTTCTTGTTATTGTTCCACTTCTTATGTTGCTGATTTTAGTATTTACTATTTTTTATTGTTTGTTGTTGTTTTGCCAAATAATGGTAATGAAAAATTTGGAGTTCCTACAAGTTATACTGAAAAAAGTGAATAAAATAACTTTTTTAAATTTTTTTTCAAAAAAAGTACAGGAACATATTATTTTTCTGGGCACAAAATGTTAGTGAAACAGAACAAAGAAATATGCACTTGAATATACTATTTTCAAACAAAAATTTTTTTAGCAGAAAAAAATTTTAATTCCTTTATAATTTTAAAAAATTCTCGCCATACTCGCATTAAAAAAATTGTGAAAATGGGTAATTTTTTATCCTTTTTCTTGAGGAAAAATCATTATAGAACACCGAAAAGGAAATTTGTCCGAGCATCGCTTCCAATTCGGTGATTGGTAATCGAAAAACAGAACTTCTTGCAATGGCAAGGATATGTAAAACTAATTAGAAATGATCCAAATTTGCAATACTTCCGGATCGCGAATTCTACATTTTCATGACATCTTTGGAGTGTCTTTTTTTGCTGGAATAAGATTTAAAAAACAACGAATTGAATTTGAATTCATGGTAAAATTAACAAAAAATAAATAATTTTTTTACAAAATAATAGTATAAAATATTATTAATTTTTAAAATTGATATTAATAAGATTTAAAAAATAACGAAATGAGTTTAGTTCATGGTAAAATTAACAAAAAATAAATAATTTGTCAGAAAAAAACTCTGAAAAAATGTTTAAAAGTATCGTCGTATCGACAGTAAAATATCGCCGATACCGATGTATCGGAAAATCTGAAATATCGCCGATATATCGGTATCGGTATCGGTATTCGTTACATCCCTAGTTTAAACTTGAAATAACTTTAATTTAGCGTGACTCTTCGTATTATTTCAGTATCAAATCCATTTTGCTCTAACTGTAAGGTAATATTAAATCAGCATGAAATAAAGTTATTTCAAAAGGAAAAATGTTCTTTGAAGATTTATTGAAAAATCATGTTGAATTAACATCAAATACTTATAAAGGAAAATCATTACCGAAAAATCAAAAAATTAACCCACGATTTGATCAAGAATTTTGGAGTCGGGGGCAGAGAAACAAAAATTTTCCAAGTGATAAAAAATTTTAGATGGCTGAAATATTCTATTTCGGGACCTCATAGCTCCGCTTCTAAACATTATCGGGAGCTCATTGTCCTAAGTTAAATAGGAAGATATAGTCCTCTGCTATGTCCTTGTCCGTTGTTTTCCAAAATATTTTCATTCTACCCCATTGTGCGGCGTCGGAAGAAAAATACAACACTCATTCTGTTCTATGTGGCTTTCTGGGCTTTCGGTAGAATGAAAGTATTAGATAATATATATGTAAATATATCGTTTTCCATGTATGAGTATGTATTTTTAAATGTTTGCTAGTCCAGGTAGGTACATACTATATGAAGTGAATAATGGTTGAACATACTCCTATACAAAAACTAACTCTATTGGTGCCCTTATTTGTCGTTGATGTTAAATGTAGGTTAACAAGTTTATTCACTTATCGAGTTAAGGCTCTTTCTTATTTTATACTATTTTGTATGTAAATAGATTTGCAACAGTGTTTTATGATAACCAGTATTTTTTATTTTTTTTGCAATATGTTGGTCAATAGAGCAACAGTTTTTTTTGTCCGTTCGATGTACAAGTATATTAAACAAGTTTATTGGCCAAAAATACTAATATGTAACAGAAAATACGAAAGAGCTTTATAAACTTTGTTAGTATATTTCAAATCAATGTCTCTAGAATTTGTGCCGCACATAAATATATTAAATTTTTTAGTTTTCTTGTTGGATTTTCTCCAAATGCTTAAACTGTAAAAGGCATTAAAATAATATTGTAAAATTAAATTTAATTAAATTATATTGTATTACTTGAAATATTATTTCTATCATATTCATATTTGGTATGGCGTTTTCTTAATGCGCATTTGTTTTCTTTCAAAACAAAAATTCATTTTATTTCACTCTTGATAGATAGATTATCGATTACATGCTGGTTGTGGTTTGAAGTACAATTGAACGTACGTACTTGCAATAGGGATATTCACTCAAAACTGAAAATTTGTAAAACAATTATACTAGCTGCTGTCCAGCGAATGAAAAGCTTTGATATGTATTGATAATAACTATATTTGTAAATTTCTTTTTCTTTCACAGTAAAAGTTTATTGACTAAACTGATTCTCCCTTTTATTGTGACAAATTAAGGCTGTTCTAATAAGTTTTTTTTTAAAATTATTTCGCAGTAAACCGAATACATAAAAAAGAATATAAAATATAAATAACAACACGTTTAAGACGCGCCCACATCCATCGATTAATTTATGCTCTGCATTTTTTTTGCTTACAAAACTGCACACATGACTGACGTTTCAAAGTAGAATTGTTAGAAATAACAATTTAGTTGCAATGACATTGGCATTCACTAATTATTGACATAACTACTGGTATTTAACAATATCAATATCCCCCACTGTTACACGTTTGCCCTCTTAAGTATTTACGGAAATGACAATTTCCATTAAAAATATTTATGGAAACATTTAAATCATTTATTTATAGTTAATTTAAAGTTGTTTGTTTTGTTTATATGTTTTTTATTTACAAAATGTAAAAACAATTCATTATTATTAATTGGCGTAAAAAATGCCGCATTTAATTTGTTAAAATAACAATAAGAATTTACATAAAAATGGAAAATAATGCTTTTTAGCGTTTAGTTTGCCTGCCGACAATTACTTAAGAGAGGAATGCATTATTTTTAATCACTTAAACATTTTTAATTTATGTAAAGTATTTAATTTGATCTTACCGAAATGATTAAAGCACAATGGAACAATTTAAATCAATGAATCACTTTTGAAAATTGCAATTTCAGGCTAAAAAATTGTTTATATACTAACCAACAAAAAAAAAACAATATATTTTATTTACATACATTGAGTTTGATGTTTATCAAAATGGCCGATTCTCATTCTAAACGTACATTTTGTGTTTTTTTTTGTTTGCTAATGTAACTAAAATGTATATGAGAAGGTAGTATTTATATTATACTTTTCGTCTCATTCAATGGATCCTGAAATAAAATTATATATTTCGATTTTTTAACATTTTTGTGTATCGAGCGTTGAATTTGCTTCGCGGTTTTTCTGAGAATGACTTTTGCGAGAAAGTATACCGCACAAAATGAGTATAGGGTTTGAAACCATTATACACCTACTTTCTAAAAACAAAACTTATAATAATCGCAGGACGAGATTAAATGTTTTTCAATTTGGTCACATGAAAAAATAAAGAATTTTTATCTGTTAAAATACACAGAAAAATATATAAAAATTAGTTTTAATTCAAAAATTCATTGTGCCAAGTAAAAAATTAATTAAATTTTCACCTGTAAGCGAATTGCTAATATTAAGTAATTTAATTGAAATAATTTTTATTAAATATTTAATAATAATAATTAAAAGTTTAATTAAAATATTTTAAAGTTTTCAATTAAATTTTGAATCATAATACATAATTAAAAAGTGGGAAAAACTGTGCGATTTGAATTGGAGTAATTAATGATGGTTGGATGGATGTGTTCCAAATGGGCTAACGACGTTATGTTGAGTTGAATACTTACATATTAATTTCTTTTTGGTAATTATTAATTTCATCTGAGGTTTGAACTAAGCTCCTTCTGTTTTGAAAGCCAACACACCTACCACTGAACCAAAACAATGTTTGCAAACAGGCAGCAAAAAGTTAAAATAAACTTACTCTTAAACTCTCACTCTCACTGAGTATATATTTTGCTTTTATTTGTAAATGGTACACATCATGGTATAATAAAAGTGTAAATGTGGGGCCAGCCGATTATGTTTTGCTTTGGTAGTTTCATGTACACCGTACGTCAAAAACGTGCATTTTTTGACAAGCATTACCGAGTTTTTTTTTTGTATTGTAGTATTTGTTTGCTTTATGCGGCCACCTTGTATTGTTATTACACCATTGCATTGAATGCTTTGCTATATATAAAAGCTCGTTGAAGTTCTTGTTGTTTCACACATTGGTTATCATTTGTATGTATGAGTACTATTCGTGGGTATACATACAAATGATAGCGAATGTGTGTAATAAAAAATCATGTGTTGATACTAATAATTAAATATTTAATCATACCAATTAAATTCTTTATTTGAAAGTTTGATTTTTTTAAATTAATGATTTAATTAGAAAAAAAAACTTGTAATATATTTTTTTCTGTGTAAGTTTTTACAAACATTTATACGCGAGCAAAAAGAAGGCTAACTCTTCTTTCAAATAAGACTTATTTTAATAAAAGCGACCAACAACGCCAAAAGTTATGTCAATTTCAAATATTTTTTTTTTGTAGCAAAATACGACCTACCTAATTAATACATTCTACGAAAATATAACAACCCACAGTGCGAACGAAGAAACTTTTTCCCAAAAAATTTAGAAATTTTATAAACAATTAATGTTCTTTATATCCCCTGCGGAAAATTTAGTGACAAATGATCCAAAAGTATTCGTCCAATGACTTGAGAAAATGTACCATTCCCAAAACTTAGAAGTACTAAATGAGGAAATATCAAGTAAATGATGACGTATTAACCATTTTTAGTCAATTTAGTTGGGACTCGGGCGAGTATTGTAGTAAATGGCATTGAACAAATTCGATTCAGCTGGATCTAAGACCTATCACATAGTATTTAAATAGTGTTAATTGTGAGAACGCAATGTCACTCATTTATAATTTTGAAATATAAGTGCCCTGTGGTCGAGTGGGTAGTCTGATAGCCTGTCATGCTGGAGGCTGTGGGTTCGAATACCATCAAAAACTACTTAAAAATAAAATAAAATTTCTACTTGCATTTGCAACAATAAAAAATAAATAAAATTTCAATTATTAATCAATTATTACAGCTAAACGTCGGAATAATATTTATATATAATTTATATTATTCTACACCGATTATTCTACGCCATCCACATGTAAAAGTGACTGGTCCGCTTCATAGGCAGTGTTGCAAATCTGACTAGTCCATACCACCTGGGGACCGGTCACGTGGCTTTGTTTTGTGTCAATTCCACTTACCGTAGGGTCGTTTCTACCCTTCAGCTGCTGTTAACTTTTAATGAAGTCCTAAAATTTTTAGATATATTATATTTAAAAAATTTTCTACATAACGGTCAATACATTTTTATGCGAATTCAATATTTTTTTCAAAACGCAAACTTTATTTTGCAGTCAATATAATTCAGATGTATAATCTTTGATGTATTTTAACATTACCTCCTTAGGTATTCACTAAAAAGTTTCAATTATATGAAAAAATATGGATAACACTCAATACAGTTTTTTGGATACAAACGATGATTAATTGATGAGAGGTTTTGCAATATAATAATAAGTTCACTTTTGAATATTTAGAAGTACAAACCTACGCTAATATTTTAGTGTATCTTGTGAATGAAATTTCAATAATTAAACTGAGTAATGAAGCGTACTAAAGAAGCGTAACGCTCAGACAGACAACTACAGACAACTGCAGACAACTACAATTTAAAAAAATGTTTGCTGAAAATAAGAGAAACAAATGCAAATATTTTAAAACCGTTATAAATTTAATACGGTTTTGGAAAAATTCATAGTTTCTTAATGTGGAAAATCTGCAGCATGCGTTACTGACACGCCCTTTTGTATGAAAAGGCTATAAACAGTATTTTCGTTCTTCGTTTTTAGCACATAATGGACAGTCTTAGCCAAAAAAAAAAACTAATGTACATTTATTTACAAACTATTAAATCATGCTAAAGTAGTTTTCATTTTAAAATTTATGCGTTTATTTTGTAAAATATTTCAACGGATACGAAAAAAGCATTCGAAATGAGAATCAGCCAGATAGAAATTAATCAGATGTAGACACCAGTTTAACATGACAGATGAATCAATTTTTTGTCACGCTTGAAAGAACGTAGAAATATATACATATTTTTTAATTTCAGAATATTTATAGATCACAGATAAGCTTTCTTTTTGTTAGACTGTAATAGAATAAAATATAATGTCTGTTACAACAATTACACTGTTCGTAAAAAATTTTTTTTTTTGGTTCTTTAAATAAATATATGTGGAATATAGAGTTTACTGCACTAAATTAAAATCAGTTTTTTCTATCACTTAAAAGTTACCGATAGTTTTTTTACAGAAATGTTTTAACTTATCGATAAATGTTTTTAGTTATCGATATTTTAAGAAATGTCTTAAGCTATCGATGTTTTAAGTTATCGATATTTTTATGTAATTGTGTTTGTGGAATGCTTTTAAACACAAACATATTATATAATTTTTGAAAAAAGTGATTTGTTTTCTGGGAAACTATCATCGATAGTAGGCTGCGATCTTTTTCTTTTTTTTTGCGAAGTTGGTAGGATTGTAGTCTTTTAGAAATGGCATGATGGGTGGCCACTCTGCTGTTTATAAAGGTGTTATAAAGAATTTTTTAACTACTATACTATTTTTGCCAATTTTAAATTTGGGAGGAATAGAGCTTTTGAAGATAAAAAGGGACCGGACGCGCCCGGACTCGCACGTACAACAGTTTTTTTTTCATTTTAATGAAATTACTCAAAAATTATTATTCAAAGAAGGCTAATTTTCTCCCTATTAATATAAAATTGTGTGCTAAATTTATATCAACTTCGAGACGTCTAATCAACTTGAAACTTTTCATACATACTAGATTTCCATGGCAATATAATCTGGTCGATATAAAAGTGGGCAGTGCCACGCCTTTGCTAAATAAATATCGTATATCATGAAAGCTATTGCAGTCATTGTATTCATATATGTATAGTATGGGTGATTTTTAGACCAAGAAGCGAAGTATGTAAAAAAATTGGCTGTATAGGACCTGGGAAGGGGTACTCCCCATACAAAGTAAGTAATTATCTGGAAGGCTATAAAACTAAGAATCTTTAGGTTTTATACCAGTTAATTTGAAAACAATATACGAAGATAGATAAAAAAATCTGACGGGGTAGATGCGTGGGGAGGGGTACTCCCCATACAAAGTTAATAATAATTATCTTATATGAAAATATATAACAGTAAAAATCTTTAAATGTGACACGAACTTATTTGAAGACAAGATACGAAGTTATGCGAATAACTGACGGGATAGGTTTGGGGGAAAGAGTTCTCCCCCCCCCAAATAATAGTTACCTGTTATCTGGAGGGCTATAAACGAGTCTTCAAATTTGGTATCAATATAAAAAACTAACGGGGTACGTGCGAGGAGAGGTATTCTCCCGGATAAAAAAATGACCTGCTATCTGGAAACATATAACAGTAAACATCTTTAAATTTTATACGAATTTATTTGAAGACAAGAAACAAAGTTATGTGAAAAACTGACGGGGCAGGTGTGGCGAAGGAGTTCTCCCCATACAAGGCAATTAATAATTACATGTTACCTGGAAAACTATAAAATAATCTTAAAGTTTGGTATTAATTAATTTGAGTACAAGATACGAAGTTAGGTGAAAAGCTGACGGGGTAGGAGCGGAGGAAGAGGTACTCCCACGCTCCTATATCTTCGCATTTGATAGATCTTTTCCACTACAGTTTTTAGAAATGAGCTATCCTAAATTGATTAAAAACTTATGATGGGTATTATCAAAATTTGTTCTTTAACAACATACGATCTTTTTTTATTATTAAATAAAGGGCCTCAAAATATAAAAAAAAACATAAATTTTTATGCAAAATATTAAATTAAAAGTTCAACTTTGAGCTTGAACTTCTCAATAGCTGCTAAAGATCAAGGATTTATCTATCCGCTAAAAAGAAATTAACAAAATATCTTAACAGGTTAACGAGTTACGAAAAACCATTCTGATTCACTGTGCGACGGGGCAAATATTTTCAGATGAGATGCAGTAAAACTGGCTTAACCCCCAACAACTAAAACGCAATTGGAAAAATATCTTTTAGGTTTTAATCAAAATGTTAAAAATGCTGACTTTAGACTACTCCACAAGCTGTTCGACTTCTGTACAAAATGCAACCCTGATGAGATGTGTTGTTATTGCTTTTTTAAAAATTTCCATAAACTCATTTGATCAGGGATGCATTTCCTACATAAGTCGAACGACTTGTGAGATAGTGTAAAACAGCTTTAAATGAAATAAGTACTTTGAGTATTAAAATTCCACATTTTATTTTATAGCTTATGACCAAGACTGCCAGATAAATTTGCTGGAAAATCGTCAATTTGACGATAAAAGAGAAAAATATCGCCATTTCAACTATTACAAATTGTCAAAACAAAATTAGGCACTAGAAAATTCAATTAATTTATTGACAGTTTTGTCAAAAAACAATCAAACGAATACATGATAATATCTGTTCGCAGCTAGTTATCCCACAAATTCCGAAAAGCTCTTAAAAATTTCAAAACTCTTCTGCTTTTTTCGCTATTTACTCGAAATTTTAGGAGCAACGAGTCAAACGGGACTCAGATTCGCCTTCAGCGCATCAAAACACTTGTAGATAGGAGGGTCTGGTTTATGTACGGCCAACTTTGTTTATATATTGTGCGTAGCCTACTATCAATGGATTTCAAACACAAGACGTGATGCATATACGAGGGCGTATCAATAAGTCCGTGACTTTTTGAGTTTTCCGCTTTTTAGCTGAAAGAGCAATATTACTCCTATCAATTGACAGATACCTATTGAAAGGAGCAGTGTTTGTTGCCCTTTCAGTTAAAAGACGGAAAATTCAAAAACTCACGGACTTATTGACACGCCCTCGTCTATGTATGACCTCTTCATACACATACAACACTAGGAAAATCCAACTGTCTCGTTGACATAATATTTATTAAAAGAAAATTGCTATATTTTTAGCACTGAATAAAATGCTCAATTTTTATGAAAAAATCGTCAAATCGTCACTTTGCTATTTTTGGAACATAAAATCGTCAAAATGACGATAAATCGTCAAATCTGGCAGCAGTGCTTATGAACATTAGCGTGTCCGTTATTTTTTAAGGAAAAAAATTTTTTCATGAAAATGTTCAATTAAAATTTTAAATTTTTAGGCTCATACTTTTACGATATCTCTGAAACTAATGGCCGGATTTCAAAATAATGTTTGCTAGGCTTAAAGATAATTTTGTTGTCGAGTTTCGGTTTTTGCTTTTTTACTAAATAAGGTAAACCATTCTCCAGTTAATCTAATATATATCGTGCAAGTGCCTTCATTTGTGAAATAAAGGTATGTCTCGAAAACTTAAACTGAAAAAGAATTGGAGCTCAGATTCGCGTTCAGCAGCTCAAATAACTAAAGAAAGAACTTCAATTTCTACGGAACGAAAAAGTTTACCGAAATTTTCTTGTTATTTTAATAGTTATAGAATTTTTCGATATATTGCTGTTTATTTTGTTCAATATACGATTTAGATAAGTCGGTGAGGTACAAGCTGGTGAAAACTTCACAGACAACAACTTTTTAGAAGAAAATTATTGATGATGTTGACATATTTTTCGACTTGTGGGTCATCGTGCAATATAAATGTAATTTAATCAAATTTCAACCACAAGTCGGCACTGGAAGGCGTGGTCCCAGGGGCTTGAAATTTTTTGAGAGTAATTTTTGCAACAAGCCTCCAATTTTAAGGGGGTGAAACCAAAAATATTTTCACATTAAAAAATAACGGACACCCTAATAAACATGTATAAAAAATTAATTTTTTGCTAATATTTATGATAATTTTTATATATTTTAAAATTTTTTTTAGATATTTAGACATAATAAATTTAGCTATTTATATTCTATTCTTAAATATGATTTTATGTTTTCATATCAACAGAAAAGTAAAGTAGGAAAAATTGTATCGCTTTTATAATTTAAGCTAAAAGTTTTTAACAATCTATTTTGTATATGTATGTACGTATACATATATGTAAGTATGTACGTATATCTAACTTAAGAAAACGATTAAAAAAATAGAAAATATTTATCCAACGAAATGTAGAATGCCGTATAAATCTATTTATAGAATACACAAACGCAAAAAAAAAAAAACTAAAAAAAATTATTTAAGAAAATTAAAATGATTCAATCGCATTTCGACAACAACAAAAATGTTTGCTTTGACCGTCACTTCGTACATTCACACCAACGTGAAATTCTTTCTAATTTCTAATGAAAACTAAAGGTGAAAACTATAAAAATTAACCCATTAGAATCGTTTGTCTATTTTGCAAATACTTAGTTGTAATCTTTAATTTAATTTTATTTTGTATTTTATTTTGTCATGTTGTTGACGTTTTAGACAAAATTATTTAATGTTTCACATTTCATGTTTAATTATTTTTTTCTATTTAATGTGTGATATTTTTGTTCTTTAACACCTTTAAGATAAACAATTTCAAGGTTAATCGTTCAGAGAAACACTGTAGTGCATTACAAGCGTGTTGAAACTTTAAGCAGTGTTGTCAACTGACATATTAGTGGTGTGAAATTGTTCGAGCTTAAAATTGTTCCGATAAAAGCTTGTTAGGCAAACTATGAAGAAACATTTTTATTTTTATAATTTAATAAAATATGAAGAAAATTGTGTATACTGCTTTTAAATATTTTACCGACAAAAAATAAAATGTCAAAGTCATGCACAGTGGGGGCAGAATCCAAATATTTTGAAATAGTTAGTGAGTTATACTAATTTGAAAATTTTAATTTCTAAAATTTTCAAGATATCGGATCTTAATAACAATCGATTGTCACAACTGTTACTTTGTTAGTTATGCAAAGTACGAGTTTTTACTATAAGTTCATTAATTTTATACGCTACTATTAATTTTATACGGTAGCACTCACCCACAGAGGCACAGGGTAGCAATGCTAGATTGCTATCTAAAGTGCAATGAAATAAATTGACTAAAAACCACATATTTTTTCTTTTTTGAACCGACAAAAATTAAAGCCGGCTAGGACCGGCGCGCGATTTGCACTTCTGAATACTTTGGACCCTAACCGAAGTCTCTCATATTATTTCGTTACCCTTTACCACCATTTGCTGATTGTTTACACTTATTCATTTATTAACCTACTTCAAAAAAGAAGAAGGTTATCAATCAGTTCGTATGTATTTTTTTTCTAATGTTTGCACACGCATAACTCTGCCATTTGAGAACCGATTTTCAAAATTTTTATTTTGTTTGAGGGGTTTGTCTGCAGTTTGATCAAATATTTTTTTTTCGAAAATCGATGGGGAAATTTGTTCCCCCAAGCATAACTCTGCCATTTGCCAACCGATTTTCAAAATTCTTTTTTTGTTTGAAAGGTTTTGCTTAGCATTTCGGACCCCACAATTTGTTTAAATAGGTGGGGGAATTTTCCACCCCACTGCATAGCTTTGTCATTTGTGAACCGATTTTCAAAATTGTTTTTTACTGTAAAGAATTTGCCTGCAGTTTAATCCCATAAATTATGTTCGAAAACCTGTGGGGAATCACCCCCCGCTACTACCCCCGGAAATATTGATTAGAGAATAACTCCTCCATTTATAAACCGTTTTTCAATTTCAATTTGAAAGAGTTTGCTTGAAATTTTTGTTTGAAAGGGTTTGCTTGAAGATTAGATCAACAGAAGTAAAAATCGCGCTGAAATTTTTATGGGAAAAGATACAATTACCCACGCTACATAATACCTAAAATTAAAACGGAGGACCATAAAAACATATAACACGATACCCATTACGTTTGTGTGTTTAAGTTTACTCCCATAACCTCACCTCCAGCCCCTCTTTGCACGTTCGCCAAAATAATACCAGAAATCAACTCAGTACCCTTGAAAACTCCCAGAGTGCTGATTTTGGCACGCCTAAAGTCAAAACCAGCGTAATTTTTTAATACTGCCCCAAAGTGGAGTGGTGTCTTGGGGACACCTGGTTATTACTATGCTCCTTGCCCGCATACATACATGAAAATAAAAAGATGATTATAAATAAACAGTTTTCTGCAAGTTGAAAAAATTTTGAATGGATGAAACATCATACACCTTCTTATATATAAATAGGCCCCACAATTTTTGGTCGTACACTTTTCAGTATACTTAAAAGTGTACCAAGTCTACCAAAGTGTCAACCAATATTGAGGAAACATACCTATATGGTTTAACAGGTATTTTTCTCTAAATATGCACAATATATTTTTTTGCTTCAAAAACCCGGTTACAAAACCGGTTACAAAAAACCCGGCTACGGATCAAGTGGTCGAATTTCGACCACTGGGCGGAGTCCTAGTATACATAAAATGTTTTCATACAATATTTGGAAATATCATGTCTAAAATTTTACATAGCTCTTCTCTATAAGTTTGAAAATATAAAAATGGAACGCCCTAAAGTAGGCTTCGAAATCTATATACCAAAAATATTAAACCCTAAAAACAACAACGACAAATTAAACATTTATATCAAACAAGAACCATTACAAATGAAATGGAAAAAAGAAAACAAAAAGAAACAAAAACGTACTTTCGTCTCTTAAAAACAACAACACAACCTTTTTGCCATTTTCCTAACTTTTGGGGCCATTTTTCATTTTTTACTTTTTAAATTGGTGACATTTTTCCTATATTTTGGGGCCATTTAAAATTTTTAAGTTTGGGTCCATTTTTTATTTTATGAAAAATGAAAAATGTCCCCAAACTTAAAAATGAAAAATGGCCCCAAATATTTTCTATTGCAAACAACAACAAAAAGTTTTGGGGCAATTTTTCATTGTTGGTTTGGGGCCATTTTTAATTTTTCAGTTTGGGGCAAATTTTTTTTTCAGTGTGGAGCCATTTTTCATTGGGCCAATTTTTCAAGGAGCCCCCTAGCGATCCATAAATAGCATAGCTATAAAAACCAAAAATCGTAAAAGTTTGTTCTTAAAAATTAAAAATTTCATAAACAAATTTTAAAAGTTCTCTCACTAAATTGCGAACAGAGTCAAAAGTTGTGCATAAATTTCAACGAAAATGGGCTCATTTCCTTTGGAATATATTAAGCTACATGATAGAAAAAAAAAAAATAAATGGGATCTGGGGTCCACTTTTATTTATTTTATAAATGTTTGAAAACAAAAATTTTTCATGCAATTTTAAATTTTTAGGGTCAAACTTTTACCTTTAAAACTAATGGGCAGATTTAAATATAATGTTCGCTCTGCTTAAAAATAATTTTTGTTGTCGAGTTTTGGTTTTTCTTTTTTACTGAATAGAGCAAACCTTTCTTTCTCCAGTTATAGTAATATATGTCGTGCAAGTAGTGTCTTTATTTCTTAGGGGTGAGACCATATTCAAGTCTTAAACGAATTTTAGATACAAATAACGGACACGCTAATTTAGATAGCTAATGAACATGGTCTTAAGCAATATATGTACCTTTCGTTCTTCTCTTATTTAATTGAGTTTCCTCATTCAAAATTAATTCCAATGCGATCTCATATTTAGACAAATTTTTAAATAAGATAAATATGTAATATAATTTTCTTGATTTTGAAACTTGAAATGATGCTAAATTTTTAATCACTTCTGTAAGAAATATCATCTAATTTTCCTATAGCAACAGCGTTTTTTTTCTAGTTCTGTATTTTTATATGCATTTAAATTTATTTTACACACACATATATATATATATATATATATATATATATATATATATATATATATATATATATATATATATATATATATATATATATATATATATATATATATATATATATATATATATATATATATATATATATATATATATATATATATATATATATATATATATATATATATATATATATATATATATATATATATATATATATATATATATATATATATATATATATATATATATATATATATATATATATATATATATATATATATATATATATATATATATATATATATATATATATAGTATTTTGCTAAAAAATTTCATTTATTAATCATTATTTTTTATTAAATGAAATTTATTTGTACCTTTTATTTTATATACATATAATTTTTAATTAAAATTTATTTATTTATTACAGCTTGGCAGTGACAGATATTCAGCTGATAGATATTCCACATCAAGTAGTATTGGTGACAGATACAGTTCTCTGTATTATCAGGTTGGGGAAAAATTGTTATTAAAAACCTTGAAAAAAGCTAAAAACATACATGAATAGTGTGATTAGTACATGTCGTATAAGCATGTGTAATTAACCTTTGTTGGTGTTACTACTAACACAACTACAACAACTACTTTTGTTGTTGACATTTTTTAAGCCGTCTTTATTATATTTAATTGTTGTTTTTCATTGTCTCACTAAATGTCTGCTGTCTGCTGTAAACATTTGCACTGTAACGTCTTTTAACTGCTGCTTGCTTTTTTATATTTGCTTAGCCTATTATTAGGCTTAAAATATATAAAATAACTAAAGTATATTTTTAAGCGCTGTACTTATATAAATGCAAATAAAGTTATTTGAACATGTTAGGGCAAACGAAATTAAATAATAATTATATTTAACTTGAAATTTTGCCATTTACCTTGTCTAAATGTCAATTTGTTTGTTTGTTTGTTTGTTTGTTTGTTTGTTTATAATCTTTAAATTATTGCTCTCTTCAACTTTTCCTACTAACTGCAACTAATTGGCTTTAAATTGTGTGACTTAAGGCAAAAATAAAAAGCTGGTGGTGACTTGTACAAATAAGCTAAATTTAGACTTGACGCTTTTCATCATTTTTCCTGTCAGGTTCTTTTTATGGTTAAAAAGAAAATTTTTGCATATAATTAGCTAACTATAATTGTTGTAATTTTTTGTTTGTTGTCTCTGCTCTTTAGTTGTCACATGTTGGCTCTTAGCCAAGAATGCAAAAATAAAAAATAAAAAAACAGCGAAAATTAAAAAAATCTTACACATAAATTGTCGTATTAAATACAATCAGATTCTCTAAATACCATTCAATGCGAAAAAGATAAGAATTTTTATATGCAATTTCATTTTTAGTTCAAAAAGTTTTCAGTTTGTTTAAATTGCTGTTAAAAATAGAAAATAACAAATTGGTGTGATGATTCGATTTCTTTAATGGTTAAATCATGGCGAATTTTCTTCAGGGTCAATCGCTTAAATATTTATACCGCAAAGGAAAGTGAAAGCAAATACATACATACTTACAGACATATACTTATGGTACGAGTATGTATGTATGTGATAAATTTAGACGAAAATGTATACTTTTGTAGATATTTATTATACTTTTAGTGAAATAATAAATCTATTTATTTACTTATATGTTCGTATAAGACTTTTAAGATTAAAACTAAGTCGCAATAACTGTCGTCTATTCCGTTGTCGCCAAACTGTTTAATGAATTTTCTCTTTGCTAGCACATGGGCCATTTCTATAATTTAGCATTATTTATTTATTATATTATATAAAAGAATAACTGATAGAGTTAAACCACCTCAAATCAACGAACCCGTTGTGGACCTCACTATCTTCTATGTTGATAAAAATGTGTGTGGAGATTTTTTAATATTTTAGAGTAATAGTGCATTTACACCAGAGCGAAATCTAGTACTTACGAGATTTGGAGTTAAATCTAGTTGTTTTTTCCTAGATTTCCCATACAAAACGAAATCTACTTCGCCATGAGATTTTGACAAAATCTACTAAAATCTAGTACTACTTAGTTATACAACCGCGGTTTTCTCCAATTTTGTGACATTTTTTGAACCCCTGAAAGGAACGCTCCTGGTAAATTTTGAGATTTTTTTGATTACTCATTCAAAAGGTGTTGAATTAAAAAAAATCTCTTTTTTTAGTTTTTTGCTCATAACTTTTTCAATAATGATTAGAAATTGAATTTTTTTAAAATTTTTGTTTTTATACATATGTTTTTTACAGAGAAAAATATATCCCAATTTTTTTGATTTTGATTTTTGGGTTTGAAATTCTAAATCGTGTTTTAGAAAATGAGTGTCTACTTCGATTTTTTTTAAATTTTTAATTTTTAACTTCTATCCACCCAAAAACTTTAAAGTCCGTTCCGGTACTGGGCCTTCCATAACTATTGTTTTTCGCTTTTTGAACACACTAATTTTCAAAAACACGATTTAAAATTTCAAGTCCAAAAATCAAAAAAAAAACTTGGAGTATTGTTTTCTGTAAAAACCACATACAATTAAAAATTAAAAACTAAATGGTTCAAGTTGGACCATTATTAAAAAAGTTATGAGCAAAAAACTAAAAAAATTGTTTTTTTTTTCGGAAATTCAATATCTTGTGAACGAGTAGAATTTACCAGGAAGAATCTTTTAAGGGTTACTAGAAAATATTCCAAAATTGGGGAAAGCAAAAACTTTTTTGCAAAAATTTTTGCACGAAAACGCTTGTATATTTTACAAAATATTTCGTAGTTTCACACCACGAAACTCTTTCGTAAAATATACGAAATGTACGAAAATAATTAACAAACAAAAGTTTAAAAAAAATGTTTGGCTCCACCGGGGCACGAACTCGCAATCTTTATCTTTCAAGGCAAGTACTCTACCCACCGAGCCACTATCTACAAAAGGTGAACAAATGCTTTTTTTCATTATCGAGAAGTAGGTTGTTGTTATTGTTTTGTCAGTAGTGGAGCCACGCCATTTACACACGATATAAATTTTCCAAGTAGTTAATATAATTTCCAAGCTTTGTTTTAATTATTAAAAGAAAAACTTACATAAATCTTACATATTAAAATATTTTTAATAAAAAAATTCTTGTTAAAAACATAATCCTGGCGCCATTCAGCTTATTTACATGTTAATTGTTTCATATTGTTTGAAAAGGACTTGATATTTATAGGAATTCTTGTTAACTTTTAATGAAATTTTAAAAGAATTTATAATTGAGAGCAGCAGTAGGAAACCTGCAAGTAAATGTTGGCCTCTGTCAGTAATTAATTACTTTCAAGTACAAAGGATAAAATCACAACCGCTAACTTTGAAGGACTTAAGACCACATTGTCTATTGTACGGTATTGTAAGCGTAATGCTATTGTTGTTTTACTGATTTTGCTAGTGCTTGTGTGTATGAGTGTGGAAATCCTTTTTTTTACAAATATGAATGTCGTCATAACTACCAGTCAAGGCATTTAAGACCAAAACAATGATAATGAGATTCTATATATTTTACTTAGTATTTAATTCTAATAATTTTCTCTATTTTATTTTTGTAGTCGCCCAGCCGTCTGGAGTCAGCAGCCTCTTCAAGTGAAAACACCACAGGACGTCAATTGCAACGTGTGTTGCATTATTCAATGACACCCTGCCGCACATTGCCAGGCTTAAGAAGGGCAGAATGTGCCATACATGACGTTGACTGCGATGAGGTCTATCCAGGCATCTATATTGGCGATGCGTAAGTTAGAAGGCCAAAACATTCTTGCACACTTACAGACACACCAACGAAGACTAACTAATTAAAATGTCAACATATTTTTCTGTTTTCATGGTTCTCAACCGTTCAGAGCTGCTGCTAAAAATAAAACATACCTGCGTACGATGGGCATTACACATGTACTAAATGCCGCAGAAGGTTGCCGTTATGGTCAGGTCGATACAGGACACAGTTTTTATCGTGATATGCCAAGTATTAGGTATGACATTCATTCATTCATTCGTTTGTTCGTACATTGCATTCCATCCCATATCATGTATTTTGGTTTTGTTAACAACATTAGAAGCTATTGTAATGTATTTTAATTAAGTATACGAAGGAAGTAGCAGAAGGGCCTTAAGGTTGAGAAAAAATGATTGAAACTTTGTTAAACATATAAGAAATGGCTTTGATTCTGATTTACAATAGAAAAAAATGAAAGTTTTAATTTCACTGTATCTACAATAGTGAGACTTTCAAAATATAAGGGGCCATTCACATATTACGTAACGCTCCAGGGGCGGGGGGGGGGGGGGTGTTAAAGATTTGTTGCGGATTAGATACTTTATAGTGAAAATTTTGTAAAATGCGTTACGAAGGGAGGGGGGGTGGGGGCTATAAAACCTCCGAAAATAGCTTTACGTAATATGTGAATAGGCCTAATGTGCGTTGGGGATCCACCATAAAGAGACTGTCTAAGTTTTGTTTAGGTTACACTGAGAACAATCTGTGCTTTTAAACAGAAGCCTGGTGACTCCAACTGGAAAAAATTTTAATAAATCTGTATCCTTGAAAGTTGCGATCCGATATCAAAACGATGCCTGTGAACATCATAGAGGAGGACCTAAGCTTTAAGAATGATGAAACTTGGACCACCCTAATGAAACACATGGTGAGCTACAGAGTGTCAATGTTGACTATCTCGCACATGAAAAATCTTGTTGACATCAAATTTTTTAGAAAAGAAAAATTTAAAGCAGTTTTTTTGAAAAAATATACGATATCGCGAAAACAAGAGCTGCTACGAAAAAACTACATTGTGATCAGCAGATTAAAATAACTAAGATTCAGCTAGTTGAAATTCAAAAAATTTACAATAACAACTTTTTTTTAAGGATTAAACCAAAAACACGCGATTAATTGTTAACATCGTTGCAATAACAGTAAGATATCCTGATATCTGTGACAATAAGGAAAAAGCGCTAAGTCATATTTTATAGTTTTGTAGGAGAGCACTTTTCAACGTTCAAGTGGATTTTTAGAAATTTATTCCTATTGCACTTAATTCTGACTTTTCGTTCTTTGATTCGTTTAAGTTAGGAATATATGTATGGTTCTATATACTATAATAAAGATATTCAATTTGAAATTTAATATATTATAAGTTGAATTAAGCAATTATTCCATATGAGATTATAAGCTGAAAAAAGATAAGCAGCAAATCATTACGCTATAACTTCCTGAAAAATTATACGAAATAAATGAAAGTTTGCCCAGAGGTACTTTTGGATATGGAGAATACAATAGTTGTATTAACTTAAAATTTGCTTATCTCGACTTAAGCACTTATTCCTTATTGCCACAGATATATTCACCAATGTGACTCTACTGTAATGAAAGAGATTTTTGTGCAGATTATTAATTCAGAAAGTATTTTCAGGTTTGGAGGACCGTTGGAAGAATATTAAGCAAATAATACAAAAATGATGTAAATTATGCAAATATTAAATGTCACTATATCTTTAAAAGCACACTGATAGAAACCCCGTCATAACGCTGATGTAATTTGACATCAGTGCTATGTCAAGTGTCTTCATTTTTTATCCCATGGCACTTTTCATCGCTGCCAATGATGAGAAATCTATCAGCAATGCAATGACACATAGACATCAGGGAAATGACTAATTGACATAAATTTAATGACAAAATGTCATCAATATGATATCGCTGATAGAAAACCTGTCATAACGCTGATGTAATTTTACATCAGTGTCTTCGTTTTTGACCCAATGACACTTTACATAGTTTTCATGTCAATCTTTACATCACCTGTCGTCAATGGAATGATCAAAACAATAATATATACTTATATTTTCTTACTTTTACTTGTTTATATTTTAGTTTTGCTTTTTGTTATTAAATTTTTTCTTCTAATGTTGGTCTTGATCCTAGGCTTCTTAATGCGTCACACATTTATAAACAAACGACTCTACCATTTCAGTTATGTCACCATCAGACACATCGGCAAGACAAAGTCAATATGAACCCTAGTGATGCGACTTACATATGATGACTTATGCTGAGTACACATTATGTCATTTCGTGACATCACAAGCAAACACAACAGTCTCTACTAGTGGCAATATTTGCCATTTCAGATACCTTTCTGTGACACCACAAAATGACAACAAAAGAATTGCCAAATGTGTACTCAGCATAAGTGTCATCAATATGATGAAAAGCTGTCATACTATCGTTTGCTTCAATATTTTGTCTGTGCATGTATGCTGTACTGGATCAGTTTTTAAAAAGACTTTCATATTCTATTATTATCTCTGTCATAGTAATGATGATAAGCGCTTAACAAATGCATCTGAAAATGAAAGCTATGCGCAAAAATTAAACGCATAAATGAACGAAGTACCAAAACTAAAATAGTATGAAATTTTTTTTTTCTAATTTTTTATTATTATTAAAGAAAAAATATAAAACAAACATAATTAGGTCTTCTATTTAATGCCACCGAACTATAGTTGCTTTGCCAGTCGACAACTGAAAATTAATGGTTGCCAGAAAGGCACTAAATATCAACTGAAATTGACAGCTCTCATTTGCCAGTTGCCCTCAGTAGTATCGTTTTCAGCAACTGGCAACCCAACTGAGGCTCGGTTGCCATCCATAGTCGGTCTATAAATTAAATATTTTTACACAGATCCATTCTCTAAAAATCATACCAATACAATGTGAAAATAAATTAAAAATTTTTTAATGAGAAACGTTATTTTTTTCATGTCAAACTTTTATATTTTAAAAACTTTTTTAACACTTTGAAAATGAAATTTTTAATTTGAATTTGGACTTTAGCCGGGGTTTACAGAAATACATTTAGGAAAAAGTTTTGAGCAAAAGTCATGTAAAAAAGTGCCCTCTTTCATATGACATAATTTTTTTTAATCCCACTTTTTATTTTTGATTTATCGCGTGAACTTCCCATATGTCCGCCCCTACGTGCATTGTGTACTTATTTCTTTTATACATATTTTATACTTTAATAATATATAATAAGTTACATCGTATTGATAAACTATGACGTTTGTCATCAGATTGATGTCTCTTTTCGTTTTATTGATGACATTTGTCATAGCATATATGCTAGAACTCTGATGATAGGGCGTCATCAATGCGATGACACATTTTTCTATGAGTGTACAGCTGCTAGAAAAAAGTAATGATGCCATCGTAATCAGTAATCTTAATATAATCAAAAACTATGAATAAAAGTCTGGCAAATTTTGGTATGTGGCTCTGATTTATTTTATTTGAATCAGTTTATTATTTTAGGAACTACAAAATTTCTAACAAATACCGAATATGGGCTACCTTTTTCCATATAAAATTTGAGAAAAATTTCCGACGTATGTATATAACTTTTAGATGGCAAGATTTGTTTTATCCCTTCAACACAGGGAAAGTATCGTAACTGCCACTAAACAAGCACTTTAGGGTTTGATCTTAATAGTGTGAAAGTGACATGTTCTTTGTCTACAGTTAGAGCCGGTCGATTGACTAGTTTTGCCACAGTTTCTTTTCCCTCTGGGTAATTCCACTTTGTATCTCGAGATAAATCGTTATATCGAAAATTATGGAAGATGCACGATCTATGTTGGCTTAACTTGGGAATTTTTAGGACGATTTGGTTAGGTCAAAAATTCTAAAATCCACATTTAGTTTCAATTAGTTTTTTATGGATCTTCTGCTGCTCTTCGACATACTTATATTTAAAAACATACTTGTTTTCCCTTTCCGTTTATATTTCGTTTATATTTGGCTTAAAATTTGCTTAATGAAATAAATTGATTTTTAAACATTTCAAAATTCTTTCGTCTCTGGGTTTCATAATTACTCTACACAAACTTTTTGAAACATTTTGCTTTGTAAATATTGCATTTGATTTTATTAAAACATTTTTGCACCTTTAACATCTGTGTGAAATTATTTCATGACAAAAAATAAATAAAAATTAAAATCAAATTTGTAAAAAATGTGTAGAAGAAACAGCAAAGACACTCATTTCAGGTACATGGGCTTCCCAATGATTGATGCTCCTACAACTGATATTTCACGTTATTTCTATGTGGCGGCCAAATTTATTGATAGTGCCATTAGCAGCGGAGGTAAGTTGGAAAAAATATTTAAAGGTGTGTGTACAAAGGTTTGTGTTAAAAAAGTGTCTAATAAAATTCAAAATTTAGAAAAAGTTTTGTTGCTTTATTGAATAAATCTTTTATCAAACCAATGAATATTTTTTCGTCAGCTTTCATAATAGGCTGAAATTGGGCCAGTTTTCTTGCTGCAAGTGTTGGAGAGAGAGAATATAAATAGTAAACACAAACTATATTTATTTCTCTTCTTGCTCTCTCTCTCTCTCTCTCTCTCTCTCTCTCTCTCTGCCTCTTTCTTAGGAAACCGGACTAGCAGCAGGATATCTTGTCCCAGTTAAACTTAAATAAAACATTTCTTAATATTTTCTTTTATATATTTTCTAGGCAAAGTTCTTGTTCACTGCCTCGTAGGTGTTTCACGATCGGCCACCTGCGTGTTGGCCTATTTGATGATTTGTCGCAAAATGTCAGCAGTTGATGCCATACGCACAGTACGCATGCGCCGTGATATACATCCCAATGATGGTTTCCTACAACAATTGGCTGATTTAGATATGGAACTGAAACGTAAAAGTCTATATCCATTTTAAAAGCAACTATAAATATAAACAAAAACAATAATAATAATAATAACAACAAAAACAATAACCAAAGAAACCAACTGAAATAATTGAACCACATATTCAGAGAAACAATATTAACTAAAATTAAGTACATAAGAAGTATATTTAACTAAAAATAAGGTTTATAGTGATAATTTTTAGAAATCGCAATAATCAGAGACCATTTACAGTAGAGACAAATTCTAAAAATATAAAACATCCGACTTTTACGAACGGACTGTAGGACTGTTAATTGAACCGAAAACAAAACGATCTTTTGAACTTATTTTATATAAAAAAAACAAACTAATAATAAATATTTTTTTTCTTTGTAGTATATTATATACATATGAGTAAATATATATATTCTTACTATTATAATTAATATTATATTAACAAATAATTTCTTTTGTATTATTTAATAATTTAACAAAGAAATCAAAACAAACAAGCAAAAAACCAAGAAAGAGAAAAAAAACAAATAAAATTATATTACTTAAATACTAATGGAAAGAAAAAAGAGAAACAAAGCTCAGTTTTATTTTGGCTTAAAGCAATTCGAATTTTCCCTTTTATGTGAAAGTATTTTGAAAATTTCTATTAAAAAGGAGTTCATGAGTTTTTTATGTATAAAAAAACACAACGCGCGAAGCGATTAGCTTGTCTGCGGAAGACACGCAGGTAATGTGACGGATATCTAAAACCACGATCTCTGGACTGACTGCCTAGCATCGCCACCACTTAGCCACAGGGGCAGCAGTTTTACAAAGACCTAGTTATAGAACACAATCGTATCTATTTATTGAAGCGAATAGTGATTAAAGTTTATTATTCGATTCAACACTCTATTTTGGTAATAAATCTGTATCTTTGAATTGTGCGATGTATATACAAATAATAGAGGAGGACCTAAGCTTTGATAATATTAAACTTATGACAACCCTGTTGAAAGACACGATGGGCTACAGAGTGTAAAATTTGACTACCACGGTCATCAATAAACAACTTTGTTGGTTTCATAACTTTTACAAATGTTATCCGATTTTAATGAATTTAAAATTATTGTAAAGTTTATAAGTAGATAACGAAAACACAGTTTGTCTAATTAAGATATGTTTAATATTTTCAAAGATATTTGGCTTTGGATTTTTAAAATTTCGTTTCGTCGAAGCCTAAGACTTTCTTCTCTAATTCGTAAACATCTCCGGTAATAGCATTACGAAAACTTAAAAAAAAATATTAATGATTTTGTTATGAGTCTAAAAAGGTTTCTGAAGACAGAGGTAGTCAACTTTGACAACCTGTAGCTCACCGTGTCTTTCAATAAGATTCAATATTCTTAGAGCTTCACTACTTTAAATATCCGCTATAATATTTTCATACATAATTTTGTGATCGGATTGCAAGTTTCAAAGATAATTACCAATTACCAATTTTTTGCAATTCGAAAAACTGCTGGCTGGGTCGATTTATTTTTCTATTCTAAGAAATTTTCAGCAGGAAACCATACATCGGAAAAGAATTCCTATCCCGCGAAAATCGACATAAAGTTTCAGATATGGGTTAAAACAAATAATACCAACAGACAGACCAGTTCTCCTTGGCCCTTCTGATTTTTATAAAATTTGGTACGAATGAAGCTCCTAGCATAACGACTATTAATGGAAAATTTGAAACACTTCTTTTCTGGTTCGCAAAATATAGCGACTTTAAAATGAGAAAATTCAAAACAATTTTACTAAAGCGACTTTATGTATATGGATGATTCTCACTCTAAACGTATTTATTATTTTTTGTTTACCAGTGTAAATAAATGAAATATGAGAATATAGGATTCATATTATAGTTTTCGTCTCATTCAATGGATCCTAAAATAAATATTTATTTATCGATTTCTTAACATTTTTGTGTATTGAGGAATACATTAGCTTTCGCGATTGTTCTGGAAATAATTTTTGCAAAAAAATACACCACAGAAATGAGAGTTTGAAATAGTGCATCTACTCTCTAAAAACAAAAAACAAAATATAATAATCGCAGGACGAAATTAAAAGTTATGAACACTTTTTAAATTTTGACTTGGGTTCACAAGAAAAAATTATGTTTTTGTATATATTAAAATACTTCTTTACAAACATTTATACATTAGCGAAAAGCAGGCCCAACTCTTCGTTCAAATAATACTAATTTTAATAATAGCGATCAACAATGCTAAAAGTTATGTCCATTTCAAATAATTATTCGTAGCAAAATACGACTTATCTAATACATTCGTCGAAAATTTAACAACACACAGCGCATTTCCCGATATTGCGATCTGAGCTTTACTCCAGCTGGCATTTAAAGTTCTTTTCATGGTGTACTGCATTCTAGAGCCAAGCACATTCATGAAATATCCATATTAAGAGGGCTGACAATATGTACATATGTATATAGTCCACCATTTTGTAATTTGAATATTTTTCATTGCGTACTATATTCTACTACTGCAACCCTTTTATTTGATATCCATATTAAAATGTTTTTAAAAAAATAACTAATTCGCCATTTTGTGGCAGCCATCTTTGATTTACAATAATATATTGGCTTTGCACTGCCCTCCTTTCTAATCACAAAATTGTATTGTCATCAAAAGTAAAGGTGTTTATAAAATTTTAAATAAATCGGTCAACATTAAGGGGTTAAAAGTAAGTATTACTGTTTGTGGGCGTGGCGCAGTTTACTTTTCTAATTACAAAATTGTCTGAGTCTTCGTCTGACTTCAAAAGCTAATTTTAAGAATGTAACATTAAAAACTCATATTGTATATTAGATGAAAATAGAATAGGTTATATTTTAAACTGACCTCAGACGAAAAATTAACAATTGTATATTAGACACGATATTCCACTTTTACGTATTGAAATCAGACGAAAACTCTAGACAGTGTAATGGCAGATTAGAGGTGTTTACCAAATCTCAGATCAACCGGTTAACAGGAAAGGGGCTAAAATTAAATATAACTTTTTATGGGCGTGGTACAGGCAACTTTTCTAATCACAACAATGAATTGTCACCAAAAGCAAAGGTTCTTACCAAATTTCAGATCAATTGGTAAGCAGGAAGGGGTAAATTTTCAATCACTAGATTTGACTCGACGACACAAACTGCACAAACGCGGTAAGCTAATCAAAACCATTTAATAACTTTTGACCAGGAGCGGATCCAGCTTAAGCTTTTGGAATGGGAGCTTTGAAATGAAATGTACCATTTTGTAAAATTTCTTTTGGAAACTTTATAGAAATGAGATATATTTAATACGTTTTTGAAGGGTGGATATCCCACTTTCCTCTTCGCACGATCAGCGCCTGCACTTGACTCACACTTTTTGGTACACACTACCAGTCAAAAGCCAATATGGCCGCTGACTGTCACTCAACAGTCAACAATTTTGTGGTTGACTGACTAAATTAGCACTCACACTATTAATCAAGCGAAATTTGGACAAAGCTATCACTCAATTTTGATAAAGTTTATTCTACTTAAAAATATCACACAATTTAATAAAATCCTTTCAAACAAGCGACTGCTCTATTAACTGGCAACTCTGTGTAATTGCCAAAAAAAAATTAGTTCTCACGTGCTCACCGCTAAAAACAGTCGCCAAAAGTTTTAGTTCCGGTACAATTATACGTTAAATTAAGTTGAAGTGCTTAATACATACCAAAGTAATAAAATATTATTGGAATTAATATATTTTATTAATCAATCAATCAAAATTTCAATAAAAAGGTGTTAAAGTTTAGTTTTTATTGAAGTAAATTATTGAGTAAAAAATATGTATGTATACATACAAAAGTGGCATGTTTTTGTTGTTGTTAATAGTGGCATTTCTTATGGTTTTACTTGAAGCCACTCAGCTGCATTTGCATTTGCTTTTGTTGTTTTGTGTTTGCCATTTAAGAAATTCAAGAGAAAAAAAAGTAAAATTCTAAATAGAAAAAGCAGAGCAAATTTGTTTATGTCTTGTTTACAAAAACAAATCATCAAGTGTTTTTGTTTTCAAGTCAAATTAAAGAAGTGCGTGTTAGAGTTGCCAGTAAATAAAATATTATAAATAAAACGGTTTTCTATTCGGGCGTTTAATAAATTTTTTTTAATTGCATAAATTTGTAATGCAAAAATAAGAGGTGAGTGAGAACTTAAAACATATACATATTTATCAAATTTTTTAATTTTATTTGTCGTCAGCTTTTAGATTTCATTTATAAAAAATATACCCAGAAAAAATATTACAATAATTTGTCTTTGTCTTTTCAATGTTGTAAAAAGTCCTTACTCAATAAAAATAATTTATTTCAAGATTTAAATTGGACGAATTAAGCCTGAATAATTAAAATATCCCACAAAGTTCCGAAAAAGTTCGTCTTAATAAGCATACATAGAATTTGTCATGAGATTTCTTAATTAATTTTCTCCGAAAGGAATCATATTTAAAATATTTACTTAATTGAAATCTACAGAAAACTATCTTTTCGACGATACCAATATTATATACCAAAAACTGGCTTTCTATCGCCGTCCCACAGTGGTGTAAATTAAAAAAAAAATGGTAATAACTACTGTATTGTTCTGTCTGAAAATTGCAATCGTTGTAAAGGAGTCGCGTTTCTAGCACCATGTCTTGTGAAGTCTGTAGCTGCACCAGGGGCAAAGCTACATGGGGTGAAAGTTGGCTACCTCAGGTGTGAAGAGCTTTGTGCGACTTTTAACTTTCTTAAATACTAAACGATTTGTAAAGTTTTAAGCGCGACAGATTTTGTAGACAATACAAAGAAAAATGTGCTGTCATTTGCTTTTGTATATTTTATAGTTTAAAAGATATTTCACTTCGAAATTGAAAATTTTAATTTCTTGTCTCTACTTTTTTGGGTTATTGTTTTTTATTTTTTACTAATCATCTGATTTAAAATTTAAGCACACCATTATTCAATAGCTGATAAAATGCTTAGTAAATACGCAGAAGAAAACTTTGAAATATTTTAGTCCGTTAAGTGAAAAAAAGGTTTACACTCAAAACTTGGACATTTAACTAAAATATCGTTAATTTCTTCAGAAAAGTGCTTTCATAATTTTTAAAATCGTAAAATTTTTTTAGAAATGTTAATATTATGTTTTTACTAGGGATGTAACGATACGCCGTTTTGCCGATCCGATACCGATTCCGATACTTAAAAATAAATATCGCCGATACCGATTCCGATACCGATACGAATATTGAAATTGAGTTCAAGTTTAGATTAACAAAACTCAAGGTGGGCAATTTTTTTATTATACAAAATTACAGTGTAAGAGATTATTAATATTTAAAATTTATATTAATCCAGTATATAAAATTGGAAGTAATTTTTAAGGAACTACATTTTTATTGCTTCCAAAGAATCTATATTAAAAATATGCAGATAATTAGCAGAAAAGCAAGTACAAATTTGTAATTCCTTTATAATTTTAAAAAATCGATTTTTAAAGGACATTTATCAACTATTATTCTTCTAAATAACTTAATAGCTTAATTATTAAAAGTCTTCTAAAAATTTATATTTATTCACTTAAATTTATATGAAAACAGTTTTGTGTTTAAATTCGCATTAAAAGAAACAAGTTCTGAAAATGGGTAATTTTTCATCATTTTTTTGAGGAATCATTATAGAACACCGAAAAAGATATTTGTCCTAACATCGCTTCAAATTCGGTATTGGTAATCGAAAAAGCGAGCTTCTTGCAATGACAAGCAAATGTGAAACTAATTAGAAATTATCCAAATTTAAAATATTTCCGGATCGCGAATTCTACATTTTCATGACTTCTTTGGAGTATCTTTTTTGCTGGGAATAAGATTTAAAAAACAACGAATTGAATTTGAGTTCATGGTAAAATTAACAATAAATAAATTATTGTTTTTGCAAAATAACAGCGTAAAATATTATTAATTTTTAAAATTGATATTAATAAGATTTAAAAAATAACGAAATGAATTTAGTTCTTGGTAGAATTAACAAAAAATAAATAATTTGTCAAAAAAAAAAAACTGAAAAATTTTTTAAAAGTATCGTCGTATCGATAGTAAAATATCGCCGATACCGATGTATCGGAAAATCTGAAGTATCGCCGATATATCGGTATCGGTATCGGTATTCGTTACATCCCTAGTTTTTACACGTTTACGTACATTAACGGTACAGTTGTGTTTTTCGATGTATACTTCTCTTTCCAGCGTCATCCAGAGTCAAAGGCTAGTTCCATAAAAGCAAATGATATCTTGGACGCTAGTGTGTGTTTTCGTTTTTTCATTATATAATTTTTAGTTTTATGGCTTAAAATTTTCGTAATCGAATGAACTATTCAACAAAATTATAAAACTAAGGATTTTTTTATTATTTGCGGTACAAGTACAACAATTGGTGAAAAACTTGAAAAATTTCATAAAATCTTAACTTCGACTATAAACCGGCATTATTTTTCCGATCAAAGCTAATTAGCCACCATTCGACGCATAATTAAGTAGCCAAATAAGGTATCACTTGCTTTTATCGAACTAACCTTTTACCATAGTCGCTCATACTGGCACCAGAGTTCCGAACATTATTCGGCTCGTATATGTAGACAGCCGAACGAAAACCAATGTACTCACTAAAAAGTAAAAAATAAATAACAACTTCATTGAGTTGTATGAAAGCTTGTTGTATTTTTACGTTGTCGTTTTTATGTTTAATAAGCACACAGTTGAATACTACTAACACCCAGCAGCTAAATTTACAACTAGATACGCTTTGGGGACAGTCATATGCTAGTTGTAATGATACTAGCCAAAAAACGACAATCATATTACAAGTTGTAACAAGAATAGTAATGATAATAGTAAAAAAGGACAATTATATTACTAGTTGTATCGAGACTAGTAACGATACTACTCAAAAAAGTACAAAATTTTCAGGTATACGACTTATATATAAAACATATTTTTAGCTCTTAAAAAATAACTAGAAAGTGGCTCAGTGGGTAGAGTACTTGCCTTGAAATATGAGGAATATGTATTCGTACCCCGGCTGACCAAAAGTTTTTTTTTAAGAAATACAAAACGATAAATAAAAAAACTATTAAGAGCACTACTTTACAACAACTGGTATTCCAACTGGAATATAACTGTGTACAAATGAACTAGTTGTGCTCCTATGACAACCTAATGTTAAAATCGATAGTTCGATATATGAAAAAAGACAGAGCTGAGTTAAAAAGCAACTAGTATATTTCTAAACACATACTAGTCATATTGTCTGCAGGGCATACTCATAAGCACTAATACTAAATTAAAAATTCATTTCTCTCGATGGCCAGCACTGCCTTTGACTCTGGATAGCGCTTGAAAGAGAAATATACATCGAAAAATACAAATGTACAGTTATCTAACAAATGGGACGTGGTATATGTAAACGAAGTTTATATTTGCAATATATAGGCAAACATCTATATCTTTTATATGTAATTATGTAAAAAACTTTCTCATCACATACCTGTGTAATATTTGGGTTAAGGTGTATGTAAAATGCTTTGCATGTATTTCGACGCACTGAATCAAAACCTGAGGTTTGTTTAGCTCATTTCCCCGCAAATTTCGACTAAAGTTCGTAAAATTGTTTCAGATGAACCTTTCTTGGAATTATCGCCAATAAACAAAAAAACTAAAAAAAAACAAAAAAAAAATATCGCGAAGACGCGCATGAAGAAAAATAAATGAACTTCATATTCGTCTTAATTGACTTAAAATTAGGTTAGAAAATGTTTGTGACAGACTTAGCAAATCAAAAGTTAGACTTAAATTCATCTTCAGTTTGCTTGAAATCTGTCTGACCTTTTAAGTATAAAATTATTAAATATTTTTAGTGTAATGAGTTAAAACAGCTATAAAAATATTTAATGTTGAATCATATGTAGGGAATTCACAACAGCGTTCTAAAATATGTCTTAATATAAAGACGTTTTAATTTTAGTCTTTTATTATGGGTTGGCAAGTTTGTTGTTTTTGTTTTGTGTGTAAATGAAATTTACCACCAGATGACAAGTTTAAAAGTCCAAGAAGCATGTTTTTTTCAATGCGGCAATATTTTAAATAAAGAATTTGTGTGTGGTTATTTCTTTGGCTTGTTGATAGGTACCAAGCAGTAACGTGCTTGTGTTGTTGTTTGTTGTGTATTTTGAGTTCGTGTTCTATACATGTAAATAGTGAGAAATATTCGGCAAACTTCGTTGTTACTTTTATTACTTTAATACGCTGTGCTTTGTATCGTTGCTCTCAATGAAATTTTAAGGTGTACCGATATTGCTAATTTCCAAATTTTAAGATATACATTGTGAATTCCCTAATGATATTTCACATAGTAATCGATATGATCTTATTTTCAAAATCTTGATGCGTCGGTATCTTAGAATAAAATTGAACGTTTTAGTGCTATTCGAAATTGAAAATGGAAAAAAGTAATCAAATTGATTTCGAGTACCTCCAGAATGTTGAAGCTAGCTAAATTGTGTACAAAATGTTATTATAAATTTTTTTCGAAATACCTTTAAGCCCTCTACCGCGCCTTGAAGTCGGACTAATTTTAGCATTAAATAACTTTTTACGGTTGTAAATATGTATTATCACGGTTGACAAAAATTTAATTTCGTTTAAAATAAATCTGCAAAAAAAGCCGACATCCATGCAAAAATTTTATGGAACATGTTACAAAACGGACACAGTTTTGCGTTAGATCCAATAGTGTGTTTGTCTACAAAAGGGGTGTCCGTCCGTAATTTTTCATAGTACCAAGTCGTTCATGTCGCAAAAACAAAAAGGTACCACTTGCAGACTATCTTATGTGTATCTAAGTATTTATTTTCCGAAGCATGTTTTGAGCCTTGAATCAAATGTATGGTCAAAATTAGAAAAAAATTATATTTTTGGGATTGCTTGGATCTTTTTTAGCAATTCTTTGATCGCTGGGTATTTTTTTACTTAAATTCCTATATAACTGAAAATTTCCCTTGCTTCACTCCTGAGCAATCTGGGAAGCTCATCGTCTAAGGCTAAATAGTAATATTCCTCTGCTTTGTTCGTGTGAAATTTTGTACTGATCGAATTACTCGTTTTCCAATATTTTCAAAATATATTGTACCTGCCCTAATGTGGACTGTTCTTCTAAATGTCTAAGAAACTTTTAGACAACTCAGTTGATTGTGTGGTAAGGTTTCAGATTTTTTCTGACTTCTCATGACGTCAGACACATCGGAAAAAATGTACGCTGGGTATTTATTTATAGCTTATTTCCAAAAAGTTTTTGAATATCCTAGCCAGCAAAAAATGAACAAACAAATCATTAGTAGCATCATTGATTAGCTCAGCTCAAAGTAGTTCAATTTCTGGTGAAATATGAATGAATTTTTAACACGTGGTTGCCCTAGAACGGAAGTGATCCAAAGAACTGAATGGTATGCGCTTTAAAGGTTGTCTACAACAATTATTGATATAATTAACAGCCATAGAATAGGTGACTGGTATGCAATGAAAATGGTAACACTTTGGAACAACTTCCGACTTTTTTTTTTGCTATGTGTATATATTTTTTCAATTTTAATTCAAAGATGAAAAATTTGTTGTACTTTAAGCTTAACACACAATCCTTGTTTTCATGATTATAAAAATCTTTCTTTTGCCTTTTATCACTCTTTTAACGGATTTTTTTTAGCTGTAAATGCCACCAATTTCAAGGTGGTCTCATTTTGTGGAACAAATTAATTTAAGAGAAAGGAATACCTTGTTAATTTAATGTGACGACATCATTGTCATCATAATGGTGCTTTCAAATTTCCGTAACAAAAAAATTTAATTCATAATTCTTCAATATGACATTTATGGCAAATAAAAATAAAGAATAAAAGAATAAATAAAAAAAACCACAAATTTTATGATGAAAGCATAAAATTCATGTGTGTCCCAAATAATCGTAAAATATTTCGGGGCTTCAACTGAATATTTAGTTAGGAAATGATAAAATGTTTTTATAACAAATATCTTTTAAAAAATAAGTCATAAATTAAAAAAAGAAACTATTTTTCAAATGTATTTAACTCTAGATTAACGATCGAAAGAAATTTTTATAATTTTTTTTTGGGCTAAAGTCAAGTAATTAAAAACTTAAATGTCATAAAAGTTCATTAGCACATTTCTTTCTTGTTTTCTACAGATAATCAGAATGCTAAAGAAGCAATTTGACAGGTGACTTTTAAGATGTTGACTACTAAGCAGGGAAATAATATTGTAGTTTACAGACATGATGTAAACTACAATATTATTTCCCTGCTTAGTAGTCCACTGTCATTTGTTGGTTGCTCCTGACGTGTTTGTTATTTCTTGCTTATATGATTAATTGTTCTTGTATGAAATTCTGACAGGTAAATTAAAATTTATCAGAAAAATAAAATAATCATCAAGTGAAAAAAATTTTTTTATGTGCTTCGTTAACCAAGAATATATTTGAATATATTTCTTTTTAGCTGACTTAACTTTTATGCTTTGAAATGAAGTAATTTTGAATTTTCAAGAAGAAATTTTTAATTTTCGAACAAGTGCCATTTAATATTCTTCTCTAATATTAATTGGTAGGCGTTAAATGTTGTGCGTTTTTCCCCAAAGCCTTCATATTATTAGTGACTGCTTTGTTATAATATCTTTGCTTAATTTCTAACTATTTTCATTAAATAAAATATGTTGTAAAAGTCCAGTATTTCTAATTTAAAATACACATGTATGTATGTACATATTTAAATGCATTTGATTAGAATTTAATGATTAGATCTAGGTCATTTATCTATTTTGTTATTAAGAGCTCTAAATGAAAAAAAGGATTACATTTGTTATGGTTTTTTTTTGTTCTTATCGAAAACAGTTTTACAATTCTTTTATAAACGTCTATATTAATTTGCAAATATAAAGGGTCCGCCATCTAACGTTTTTTTTTCAACTAGTGCTTATTTCGTGAATGGTAACACTTAGCTCATGTTTGATTTGACAGATAATTAGTTTTATCCTTCCGCGAACGAATATAGTTGTGTATACGCTTGCGAATATGGTTGTGTATAGGCCTGCGATCGACTTACAGAAGCGAAAAAATCATCTCTTCAGATGTAGCTCATTTTGATCTTGGCGGGTATGTAAACAAGCAAAATTGTCGCATTTGGGGCACAGAAAACCCGCACGCATACATTGAAAAGCGGACGCACCCAAAACGAGTCACTGTTTGGTGCGGATTTTGGTCCAGAGGCATAATTGGGCCATTTTTCTTCGAAAATGAGCAAGGAGTGGCCGTTACAGTCAATGGCGATCGTTATCGGGCCATGTTGAACGAATTTTTGTTTACAAAAATTGAAGAGGAGGATGTTGGCAACATTTGGTTTCAACAGGACGGCGCTACGTGCCACACAGCCGAAGCTACACTCGATGTTTTGCGCCCTGTTTTTGAAGATCACATTTTCAGCCGCAGAGCTGATGTCGTTTGGCCACCTCGGAGCTGCGATTTGACACCGTTGGACTATTATTTGTGGGGTGCCGTCAAAGATAAGTGTTACGCCGACAAGCCAGAGACAATTGACGCTTTAAAGGACAATATTCGTGAAGCCATTGGTGAAATACAGCTGCACACAATCGATAATGTGCTTAAAATTTGGACCGATCGTGTAGGCTACTGCAAGGCCAGCCGAGGCAGCCATTTGAATGAAATTATTTTTAATTATTAACCGGAAGGATTGTACTTTCAAATAAAAAAAGAAATTTGAGAAAATATTCAGTAGTTTTTTTTTATAGCATTTTCAAAAAAAAAGTTATCTGGCGGACCCTTTATAATAAAGTTTTATTAATTTGTTTTGATTTTTTTTAAGAGAAAAATTTCTCAAATGTAATTTGAAAATTACCCGTAAAACTTACATGGGGAAGTGGACGCCCATCGAGCTAAAACATGAATGTATACTGTTCCAAAAACTTGGGCAAAAAACTTGGACAAAAAAATCCCAGCATTGAAAATATCGATGATATTTCAAGTTGGTAAGACAGAAATCAAAAAGCTTAAAATAGTTGAACATGATAAAGAAGAAATAGTTAGTAAAGTTCCGAACCTTTACAAAAAACTTCAATAGTAGGTGGGATTCGTCACGAGACTGGGCGACTCATCTGTGAATTGGGTTTGATAAAATTAATTGGATTTTCACTATGTTGTTGTTGCGGCCGTCGCTGGCAGTGTAGGTAAAAGGGCTCTGATGAGAAGACTGTGGTGGTCTCGAAACATTAGATGTCAGTACAAACTTTCGTACTGCCAAATTTTTCTTTGAATGTTCAATATTTACATGATTTAGAATTTCTGTCATAAATAAAAAATAATTTAATCAAAAAATTAAATTAAAAGCGAACTTAAGCCAAACTAATTAAAATAACTTTCGATAAAAAAGCATACAGTTCGACTGAAATTCATCTCAATTATTCAATTTTTCTGCTAAGCATTGGAACTCATGCCGTTTTCGGTTATTGTGTTATTTTATGCCAAGTGTTTTGCTCACTTGGCTACTGCACAAGTACTTTGTTACGGGCTTAAAACTTGTTTTCACAAACATGAACACAATTAAAAAAGTATATATTCAGCTTTCCCAGGCATTGAAATGTATATCATCTGTATGATAAGTATATACACTACTACTCTGCCAATAAAAGAACAAATGGCTTGTTTATTTACTGGCAAGTACCCAATAAAAAAATTTCATGTTTTTTGAAGCACTAAAGAAATAAAGCGCTTCATAGTTCGCTTTACAATATGAGCTTGTTCAGAAGCTGATTAATAGCGTCACAACAATGCAAGTTTTGAAGCGAGAAAAGTATTTGCTTTTTACTTATACAAAAGCTTCGTACACAAGCTATACAAAAAGGCGGTTTTTATAGTGCTGATCCAAAGCAGGTTTATCAGCGAGAATGAAGAGTAAGTTTATTTGAGTTTCTTGGTGCCGTTTTGCAACAGTGTCTTGGTCGAGTGATTGGTACGTTGGACTTCAAACCTGAAGGTGCTTAGTTCGATACTAGTTGAAGTTAAAATAACAAACATTGAGTAAAAATATGAAATAAATGAAAATAAAGTAACGAAATAAGAAAAATTTAAAATGGCGTTAACGACGCCAATCCACATCGAACCATTTTTCATATATTTGCAGCTCTAGTGCTGAAAATGTTGACGATTTTCAGCGCTTCAAAAGCGCTTTTGTGAGCAAAAATGTAGTACTCCAATCCGGGAACTCGCCATACAAAAATCAGCAGCGATAGCAGCAGGGTTGTCAGCGCTACTTTTATTCCATAATAGTAGAAACCTGCTTTATTGGAAACAAGCTTTTTACTGGGTAGTTGAATCAAAAACTGTGAAGGAACTTATACGGTATGTAGTTTGTGGAGAAAAGTATGTTGTTTGGTACAACACGTGTTTGGTACAGCGTGGTAATACGCTTTTGTTGGGTACAGTGAGCATATTTTGTGAACATTTTCGTTCTAGTTGAGTGATGTGCTCTCTTTTCATATGAGATTTACCTTGAGCTCGAACAAAATTTTATTATTTTTATTAGTTTTTGAAAAATCTTAGCACATACAACCGATACAACAGTTAGTAAACAGAAAAAACTAAATTTTATTTTCTGTAAAAGAATTCAATGAAATCGTAAATATTTTGTCTAGGAACGGACCTACAATCAAATTTATAAATATAGACAAAAATATCTCAAAAATTTCATTGAAAAAAACGTGTTTTTTTCAGTGAACAAATTGTTTAAATCTATAAAACAATTTGTCTAAAAATATTTACAAATTGTAAACAAAACAATTTACGAAATCAAACAAAAAGATTTACTAGATTTTCCGAAAAATATCAAACAATATTTTTGTCTGAATTTATAAAACATTTAGTCTAAAAATACTAACAAATGCTAAACAAAATAGTTTACTTAATCAAACAAAAAAAAAATGTTGTGGATTTTTTAAATAGATCAATCAACATTTTTGTCTGGGTCATCATCATCATCATCATACAATAAGCATTTATGAAATTTCACTTTGTTAAATGTGTTCAAGTCTGAATGTATATCTAAAGACTCTAATAGAATGAATGAGAATTAACGCAACGAAATTAACGATTTGATTCACTCAAAAATCTACAGTAAACAAACTTGGTACAACTGCATTCCTTTTGCTATCATTGTTGTTGTTGTTGTTGTTGTTATTTGTGTGTATGTCGTCATCGGGGTTGTTTTTTTACAGCACAGTTTTCTTGTTGTTTTTGGTGTTTGCGTTCTAAATAAAAGTCAAACAAACAATTCATAGATTATGGACAGAAAATTTACTGAAAATTAAATTCATTTTTAGACAAACTTTTGTTTGAAAATTTTTTGGTGATAATTTTTTCTGTGTACACATTGTGAATTCCATAAATATAATATATCATAATAGTAGCAGGCAAATATAAGAGATATGCAAGAACTACAACTCTAAACAGACGTAAATGGCGTAAAGTTTACAAAAACGTCTACACTGAAGTATAGAAGAAATTACAATTCACTCAAGTAACATAATGGCGTTTTCTTTTCTGAATAATATGCTGCATTTATTCTGCCTTTTAAATTTCTTTATGTTCTTTTCTGAAAAATATGTATTGCTTTAAAAGTGTAACGCGTTCTTTTCTCATGATGTTGCCCTTAAAAAGAACTCAACACTCATTTTAATTAAAGGAGCCTTAGTGCAGCATTATATTAACAGCTGATTTTGTTATTGCTTACGAAAAAAATAAACTTGAGTTCTTTTGTAAACGTCAAATATGCAACACTTCTTAAAAATCAGGTGAGCATTTAAAAATGTTGCCAAATCACATGTAACACTTATGGTACACTTTTGTTTTAGAAAAGAAAACGCCATAACATTATGTTCTTAGATACCATTTTAAACGGACAAAGAATGTTACATGTCAGTTTACACAAACTAATGACAATTTTAATAGCCATACTATGCAAAATATCTAATAGTTGAATAACAAAAAAATAAAAAATATATATATGTATATATATATATATATATATATATATATATATATATATATATATATATATATATAAAAGAAATTTCACCTAACAAAGTGAAGTGGGAGATTAACGAAATGACGAAGGTAAAAACATGTATGCTTTTTTTGTTGGTAAACAAAAGACGTCTGTCTGAATTTATAATTTTAAATGTAAAAGATAACTTTTTTATTCAAGCCAAAATATGAAAGAAAAGTGTCTTCATATATTTCCCTAATCCATAAATGATAGCGCTCAAAAAAATGCTCATGAACAAAGAAGCCCAAAAAGCCCACAGACACATGTGCGAAGGCGTTATAATCACATCTCTATGTTTGATGTTGGTTGAATAAAACTTTGAACGTTCTGTTGTAGTCACATTTAACCATCATACAACTACATTTTGTGGCAAATGCTAAGCGGGAAATAACCACCGTCATCAGCAGCGAAGAACACATACAGACCCATTCATATGTAGAATACGTTGCACAGATTGGTAGAGCCACCAACAGAAGTGGTAAATTAAAATTCGACCAACGTACGTTTACGTTTGCATCTTTATGGGATCGCAGACGTTTAGAAGTTGATTTGTTCATTGTATTTTGAAAACTTGTCGCTTTAATATTGTTTAAGATAACGAGAATGATTGTGTTGCTGATGGTGTTGCGGGTGACTTTGATGTAGTGTGTGTTTGTGTATGTGTGTGTGTTACAAGTACATATTGGTATTTGTGTAGAAGTGTTAAATGACTGACAGAATATGATGGGCTATGGCGTGCAGTGAATTATGGTCTGCCATAATAGTCAACTCTTGTCTTTATTCTGTCAGCTAAAACTGCTTCAGACACATCTATCAGATAGGCTGGTTGGCAGGGAGTACGTTTGCTGGTAGTCAGCCAGCTAGCCTGATTGTTTGCTTGTATATTTTTAAGTGCATTGCACACCAACTACAAAGACAGATTAACTTACCGCTAAGTTTTATATTAGGAAAAATAAATAACTATAGCCATAAAGACATATGTGTCAGAAGTGGAAATAAATTCGTTTATGTATGTTAATATGAATCCATTTCAAGTGTGTATCATTTTCCATCCAAGGACTACATTGACCTTGTTGAGTTGCAACATCTTCTGAAGTTCTCGCCTAAAAGTAAGTGTCTTAGAAGGATTTATACCTAAAATAAAATATGTATTGGTAAATCTAACCAATTTCATTGGTTAGGATTGCACCAACCCATAAAAAACAGTAAAATCAACCAATACAATTGTTGTGTAGTGGATAGTGTGATAAACTATTAACCGGAATGTAGCAGGTTCGATTCGTGTCAAGGCTTAAGTGGGTTTGTTAAAAAACATTTTTTTTGTTTCTAATTTTTTGGGCTTGAACTTAGGCTTCCACAATTCTTCTTTATAAGCCAACGTCTTCCTTAGCCAAGTCATATTATTAAATAACGTACCAAAAAAGCACACTCTAAAACACTTTTGTTGAAAATTAGGTCGATAATAGTCGGCAACACTTTACAGATTATTATCGACCTAAAATTACACACGCATTATTTTTGAACAAAATGTTTTTACAAAAAAAGCGATTGGCTGCGTGCAGGTGTGAACGGCGACCTCCTGACTGATAGTCTGACGTATCTACCATTCAGCCATAGCCGTATTATACTTTATGTTAAATTTTTTCGACTTGGACTAAATATGTTTAATTTGAAAGGTTTTTTCTTTAGTAAAATAACTACAAAATTGATGAAATTTTAGACAAGGAGGAATTTTCAACACAAATTTAGACAATATATGATTGTAAATTTGAAGTAATGTTTTAGAATGTAGACATGTGATGAAATACAAAAATTTTTGTAAAATAACTATTTTCGTTATTATTTTAAATTAGCAATTTCAATCACAAAAATAGGTAATTTTAACCACAAAATTTGTTAAATTAATATGTAATTTTAACCATCAACAATAATTTTTATTTTGTAACGCGGTTTTTCCCAAATCTATATTTAAAAATTTGTTTGGTCTTGATCTTAGGCTCTCACAATTATTCCCATGTTTATAAGCTGACGCCTTTACCATCTCAGCAAGGTCATCTTGTTAAATTACGACATGAAATGACTTACAACTTTAAATGGTTATTTTAACCAATAAAACTCGTTTATTCATAAAAATTGCAATAACAATTTGCACTAACAGTAAGTTAACAATTTAAATTGGTCAGATTAACCAACATTATTATTTTGAGTGCAAGAGTATGTATGTTTGCTCAATAGGAGGGCGAACTTAAAAATTCAGGAGTGCTGACTGAATACGCCGTGCGAGAAATGACTGGAGTTAGAAACAGGGCATTGAAAACGGTGTTTCACAAAAGTAAACTCTAGTTAGTGATAGTTTTTTTTAATAGCAAAAGTTAAAAATTTGATTTTTTGCCGCTGAAATTTAAAATGTGTATTGAAAGGAAACTGTACAAGATAAATAAATTAAGTAAGTAGCCCACACACGAAGGATTCCGTTCAAATACACATACATACATATATCTCTTTTCGTTATTACTCATTTTTTTCATTTTGGAAAATTTTCGTTTTGCTTTTTCGTTTAATATTATTTTTTAAGTTATTTGTTTGTTGATTTAGCGATTTTTTTTTGGTTTTGGCGCTATTTTCATTTTAGTGATTTTTTTTGTTTTTTTTTGTGACTTTTCGTTTTTGCAATTTTTTCTTTGTTTTTTTGCCGATTTTTTTAGTTTTGGCGATTTTTTGGCCTTAGCTTATTTTTTGTTTAGACGTTTTTTACGCTCTTTGATTATAGTTTTAGTTTTAGCGATTTATTTTAGTTTTTGGCGCTTTTTTCAGTTTTTCCGCTTTTTTTGGTTTTTGATGATTTTTTTTTTAATATTAGAGTTTTTTTCGGCGTTGACACTTTCTTCGTTTTGACATTTTTTTCGGTTTTTGAAAATTTTTTTAGTTCTGGTACTGTTTTTTTGTTTTGACGCTTTTTCCGTTTGGTGATATTTTCCATTTTTTGCGAATTTTTTTTTTAGTTTTTTGACGATATTTTTAGTTTTAGCGATTTTTCTTTGGTTTTAGTGTTTTTTCCATTTTGACGACTTTTTTGGGGTTTTTGGGGTTTTTGTTAGTTTTTTTGGCGATATTTTTAGTTTTGGTGATTTATTGCATTTTAGCGATTTTTTTATTTTGGTGCTTTTTTCCTTTAAGGGCTTTTTTCAATTTGGCGATTTTTCGTTTTGACATTTTTTTAATTTTGGTTTTTTTAGTTTTAGCATTTTTAAAAAAAATTTAAGTAATTGCCTCTTACGGTTTCCAAGATACAGCAAATTGTCTAAATTACATAGTCAAAAATATATTAACTGATAGAACACCCTTTAATTTTTATTGTTAATTGGTGTAGTCTGTATTACATTAGAATTTTTCGTTGCTCGCTTGAGAACACCTTTTAATTGTTAACTGTCATATATTTGTTGTTGGAGCGGCCAGAGTTTACATATTCTGTAAAAACTTCAGGTCCGTAGTTCTTATGGTTCCCGATAAAACATCCTGTGGCAGACGGGCAGACGGACAGCGTACCGAAAACAATAGGGTTCCTTTACACTTTTGGTGTACGTACCCCTAAAAATGAAAAGTAATACATACATACATATTACATAAGGAATAATCGAAAGAGTCAATCCTTTGAAAGTCTGGAGCAGTCACCTCAAAACTACTAAAATATGAAGAAAATCGTCTTGCTATGTGCTTTGTGTACGAGTGTGTTGTTGACGCGTGAGAAATGAAACAAATTATTAAATTTATAGAAACTTTCTAGTTACCCAGGAAACATTATTTTCCGCTATGTCTAATGTAAAAAAAAACGTAAAAGAAAGAGTTGTCTAAAACTCCCTCAGACATTTGGCAGAGTAGTCGGCAGTTTTCTGGTACGACGTTTCTGCACAGTTTCTAAAATATTGTCCGATTGATATCATACTAGTCTGCATATTATCCGAAGCAATTTAATTTAGTTTTAAAAGAATAGTCTGCACATTTTCTGATCTACGTCTTACGACTTTCAGCAGTCACTTTTGCACATTGTTTGATTTTAGTTTTCGTATTAATTCTCATTTTTCTCTTGAAAGTATGGGCATAAATATTTGAGTTTTCAAACTCTGATGAGCTGCCATAAAGAACAGAACAGTGCATGGATAATTTTAAACGACATTTCTGATAAATCTCTAATTTTAGCTCAGAATTTTCTCCGACATTAATATGATAGGATCTAAAAAGTATTAGATAAATTGGAACATTTTGTGATGTTTTCTCAGACATTTTTCTGACATTGTTCAGACATACTGAAAATTCCTTTAGAATCGTCAGAACTCGTCCAGGCATCTCATTCTCATTTCGGCATAGTCGTCAGAATTTCCCCAGACAAAGAGATTCGGTTTCTTGTCAACCACTCATATGACTTTCGGTACGTTCTCTTACCGACTTCGGATACGAATTCGGCATCTCGTGCAGATTTTCTGGCCGACTTCGGACCGGAATCGTCAAGAAATGTTTACTGGGTTTTATTCCCGTCACACATTCATACTCAAATGTAAACACTTGATCATTGTTTTATACAGACCAAATCTCATCGCTGTATGTGCGAGTACTCGTAAGTAATCAAACATTTAATCGTTTTGTTTGTTAAATGAAGGGTTTCTTTCTTTCTTCTTCATCAGAAGTAAATTAAAAAGAGATTAATTTTGTTTTGAAAAAAAAAGTTTAAGAAAAAGAAATTGAGCAATTATCAAAATATATTGTTGCTCATTGTTGGTTGTTTAGTGTTTTTACTTTTTATTTTTATTTCACAATTATCCCTTGACTATTTAAAAAATTTTTTGGGGATTAACTTTATTCTTCTTTTTTGTTGTTGTGGGGAGCAAATTGAAAATATGTAATGATTTTATTTCATAAAAAAAAGAAATGGAAAATAAAGAAAAGGAAGTAATCAATTTGTCGGATTGATAATAATTTTTCTATTTAAATACTTGTTTGTCTTGGAAAAAGTGTTAATGATGCATGCAGCAGCATTATGTGTTTGATATTGAAGTATAATAAATTAATTTTTTAAATCTTTAAAATTTATTTATAGAAACACTTACCTCGAACTATTTACGAAAGACTGAAAATAGATTTTTTTTATACGTGTATGTAATAAGTAGGGAAATCGGAAATATGCCCTAAAAAATGTGTTTTATGCGCAATAAATATGCACTATAAACTTAAAAATATGCTCCAAAAATTTAAAAAAAATATGCTCTTAAAACTTTCATTTCGTTTATAATTTATATGATATTCATTTCTGATACCACGAATTATGTACAAATATTGGTGGCATGCAATAATGTCCAAGATAATAACGTCCACGGATATTATTTGCACGTCAAAAAGGAAATGATGTCCATGGGAATGTCGAAAAGTGGCTTCATAGAGTAAAGGTTTTCTGCCTAGTCAAAAATCTGAACTGTGCGAAGCCACTATTCGAAATACCCAGAGAAGTAACTAATTATTCCGCCTATGCAGTCAATCTTCACTCTGCAGTACTATTTGTGGAAACAACGTCCATGGACACTATTTCATTGGACGATATTCCATGCTACCTATATATTCTTGTTCCCTATGGGTACGAAAGTCGATTTATCAATGCCAGTCTGCTCTTTCATCTGTCCGAATATAAAATGTTGGGCACCAATACATATTTTGTGGTTCCTATTAGGAACAAATTTGCAAAATCGTATAAATAGCTTAAATATTCTCTTTTTCTATAAAGTTCAAATAAGCCAACAATCTCGAAAAAATTGAAATTGCTCAAAAAATCCTCAAAACTACATAATTGCAAATTTTTAAAGCTGTGAATAAACTGGCAATAAATCAGTGGAATAAGGAAAAATTGTAAGGAATTGAGTAAACAATACATTGGAGTAAATTAAAAATCGTAAAAGAAAATTTTTTATATGTGGAAATATTTGAAAATTTTTGTTGGCAAAACAGACTTTTTTCTCTTTTGGTTTGTAAAAATGCATATTGAAATTTAAAGACCAAAACATACAGGAAAACAACCAAATATACCACAAAAATAGAAAAAATGCTCTAAATATGCCACTAAGTGTAAAATATGCAAATACATGCTGTAAAGGGTAAAATATGCAAAAATATGCACTAACAAATCGGTGCCGAAGTTCTTAAAAAGTTTTGCAATTGCATATTTTTTTTTAAAGAGAAGTATCACAATCAGGCAAATAATGCCTACCAGTTAATTAATTAATGTGTTACCTTCTTTGGGAAAGGGATAGTGTAGAGAGAACAGGTAGTGAAGTGGGAGAGAGATAGAAAGCGTAGCTCATTTACAACCCTGATATTACGCGTTTTATGTAGAGCAGTGTTGCAAGCCCCTCTGGTGTCAAGTAAAGGCATCGAGTTGTTCAAGCTGTGTAGCCATTTTATTCGATCTTTTACTTCGCCGACGGTTTTGCTACAATACCGACGAAGGAGGGTCCTGTGAAGTGTACTAGGATATGTTAGTATTACTCGCCGCCGGTACTGTCAAAGTGATCAGTGCTATACCTTCATCACTTTAACAGTCCAACAACAACCAACACACCAATGCACATGAGAAAAATGCATGATGTTGTTGACTTACCTGAAACTAGTCTCGAACTCAAGACCTCAGGGTTTGTAGTCAAACGCGTTAACTACTCAGCCAACAGCGGTTTCACTAGTAATAAGCTATTTCCTTAATGGAAATTTTTTTAACTATTTCGCCTGAGACTTTAATTGGTTGCTCCACTGAAATTTCATATCCTTAAACTTTTTAAAACTCTGTGTAAGCTACACAGAAAAAAATAAGTTTCATTTTTGATAACAAAAATCCCGGTATTCAATAATTTTTTTTTCAAATTTCCTGTGATAAAGAATTCCCCTATATTGATAACAAAATTATTTCAAAATAAAAAAATATATATAAATTAAAAAAAAATGTTGACATGGCTGGAATACGAACCCGGGCTTTCCGGACGTAAAACATACACTCTATAGCTGGGCCATATCCCATTTATTTTTTATGGGATACAACTTGTTTTAAGTACTTATGTATAAAAAGAAAAGAAATATCCGGCATGGAAAAGAAATACTTACAACGAAATATTTTATTATGTTAAAGATAAATGTTATTGAAATTCATATTTTTTTTAATAACATAGTTTTATTGAATATAATTCTTGTCTATTTTTTTCTGTGTAGAGAAAATTGTGTTTAATGCGATGCTACATGGAATACAATTTGAATAATTTGGAAGTGATTTTTTTTCGTAGCAAAATTATCTGACTTTTCGATTTGGAGGTGATCACATAGATGGTATCAAATTTTTTTTCGAGGAAATTCCAAATTCTAGGATGATTCAGAAACGATTGATTTTTTCAGAAATTTAATTTCACACCTGATTTTTGAAGTGATTGATGAAGAATAAAAACTTGCGATATATAAAATATGTGTTTACGAGGTGCTAAGCTCAAGTGACGATCTAGAAAGCAGTTTCTTATATGCAGTGTATAAACCACCACTAACTTTTCATTAGACACTGTTGTGTTATTTAAAAGCCAGACCCTTAAACACCATTATTTCTATGCAGCAATGCCATCCAACTTACGAGTACTCACTTAACGCCGTCTTTTAGAAACCAATATAAAATGCATGCTATAAAAATTAATTATATCAGTTGTAAAATTAACAAATCTCCTGTCGTTTAATGTACAAGTACAAATATTATTACTAAAACAAACACATTTTAATTGTTTTCTTCAGAGCCCACAATAAACCTCAAGAGCAGCACACATTTCTAGTTTATTTTAGTTTTTTTTTATTCGAAATCATTAATACATTTTATGACTTTAATTAAAAGAACATTTAAGCCTAGCACGAGTTCATTAACAAAAATTCAAGCAATAAAAAATACTCAAGAAAAGAAACACAAAGATAAAAAGAACTAATTTTAATTAACTAGTGGCCCACTGTTACAAAAATAAAATAGAAAACATTAATTTAATAAAATGACCAAAATTAAAACTAAAAAGTATTTCAGAGCTACAAAACTAAACACTCCATGACACGAGTTTAACGCTCTAAATTTTAAGCAGAGAAAAGGGAAGTACATACATACTAAACTTAAAGTGCCACTGTGAACTCAATGATTTTTATCTTGAATAAGAATTGAAATCACGAAAAATTCTCTCCAATTATGAGCTCTTGATTTTAATAGGAACGTACTCCGCCTCGCAGGTTTTTATTTTTGCGTTATTGTTAGAAAGAAAAATGCATATCTCGGTATTTATGTACTATTTGGAAAAAAATATCTCGCCTGACATATTTGTAGGAAATTGAATTCAACAACACAAAATTGGACAGTGCCACCCACGCCTATACTAAGTAATTATCTCATATCATGAAAGCTAAAGCAGTCAGAGTATTCAGTTATGATGTGGGTAATTTAAACAGCAAAATCCCAAGCGTGTCAAAAAATTGGCAGTATAGGTGAGAGGGAAGGTGTACTCCCCATATAAAGTAATCAATAATTACGTGCTAGCTCAAAATATATAACAGTAGTTGTCTTCAAATTTGTTACGAATTGATTTGAAAGCATCACACGAAGTTATGCAAAAATCTGGCGCGGTATATGCGAGGAAAGCGGTACTCCATACTACAAAGTAATTAACAATTACATGCTATGTGGAAATCTATAACAGTAAGAGTCTTAAAATGTGCTATGAAGTTAATTTAAAGACAAGATACGAAGTTATGAAAAAAATTGTCGGGGTTGATGCTAGGGAGGTGGTACTCCCCACACAAAGTAATAAATAATTACCTGCTAACTGGAAAGATATAACAGCAAGAGTCTTCTAAGTTGGGGAAAAAAACTTATGGGGTAAGTGCGGGGATAGGGGTAGCACCCGCCCTCCTATATCGTACAGTTTTTAGTCTAGGTATTATTAAAATGGTTTGTTTATACACATATGGCCTTTTTTAATAAATAAAGGCGTTAAAAAAATATAAAAACCAAAATTTTTATGTAAAATGTTAAAAAGGTTGAAAAGTTAAACATTGGTCTTGAATTTCTCAACAACTGCTGAACCGATTTTAATGAAAACAAGAGCTTCTATAAGGGCAAGGAGATATCTGTCCGTTGAAAAAAATGTTCAAATATCTCAACTGGGGAAAAATTTCCAGAATTTTGGCCAACGAGCCACTGTGCAGCTGCGATATAGCAGCCGAAAATTGTCTATGATATAAAATTCTATTAACAGTCTTTATGGACGGACGGACACCCAAGCTGTAAGCAAGAAATTCTTAAATTAAAATGTGTTTATGGGTCTATTTCGTAATTATTCACAATTAGTACTCAGGATACGAAATCATGTAAGTCTTACGTTTAAGCTATAAGATTTCTTCTGCACTTTTATGTAGAACACAACGATAAGCATTTGTGTAGAATATTTTAGCCCGCTATATCGCCGCTGATAGGAAGTTTCTCCCCCTTTTTTAAGACAGCCCCACACAACGACAAGTTAGAGGGTTAAAATGTTCCACAAAAATGTTTCACGTGGTGTTTTATATAAAACTACTGAACATATCTTATACCTTAAACGTAAGTCTTACACGATTTACTATGCCGGGTCACTGTAACTATGTGCTCAAGGGACGTGAAATTTAACTCCCCTAAACTGAGTCTCAGATGCAAACTTTCAAAACACCCTTAAACGTATATATATATATATATATATTTTTTTTTTTTTGGTGCCCTTCTCCAAAATCAGTCGTTAGAACCGTGTTATTATAACAAAAGTTAATTTTGTTGTACAGTGTTATCAAAGCTTTAAAACTTTGAAAATTGCACTTAAGTAAATTTTTGACGACCTCTGAGAAATTTCGCCCATGTTTGGACACATCGTTACTTGTAGCTCATTTGGACCATATGGAAATCGTAGCCAAGGATCCACACTATTCGAGAATATAAGTCGAATTTTTCAATTGTATTTGTGAATTTTTGCCCATGTTTGCGCACATCGCTACCTGTAGCTCATTTGGACCATATGAAAATTGTAGCCAAGGATCCACACTATTCGAGAATATAAGTCGCATTAGCCTAGTCACATATTGCGTAACGTTCTAAGTGTGCGGCAGGAGGGTTGTTATGGATTAAATAAGTTATACTGACATTTTATAAAAAGCGTTTCGAAAGTGGGGAGGAGTCTAAACACAGCGAAAATGGCGTTACGTATTATGTGAACAGGGGCATATAAAGCTGATTTCTATACAAAACTTGTTTCATAAACCTTTCATAAGCCTATGATAAGGCAGTTAAAATGTATTGTCGATTAGGGTTATGTTATAGGTAGAAAGATGTGGACTATGTTCGATCTGTCGGGATTTCTTCGTTCGCTTAGGAGGTCTCGAAGGGTTTTTTCCAAGCCCAAGACCAGTACTATAGCAATAGTGGGAGTGCCCCATAACATTGATGAGTAAAAACAGGGTGAATGTGTTCGTGCACACACTGTGTGCATAGGCCGGAACTTGGGCTGGAGCACTATTGTGCGCCTATATAAAAAAGTAAAGTTATTTAACCAAATGTATCCGTTTTCATTGAATGTTGAAACTGAAAGGTCCTCAATTAAGCCTAAATAAGATAAATAAGTCCTTTGCATAAAACAGTCTGCACATAGCAATGCCTCTCTTATAGCAAAAAACAAACAATTTAAATTAATATACATACTTGACCTTAATATAAAACAATCAATAACTCTTTCAAAAAGATGAAATAATATCATGGCTTGGAAAAAAACAATTACTCCACTCAACTTTATATGGCTAGCCAGACGACGGAAATCCCATGAAGAAGTGAAACAAAGTTGGCAGACATAAATACAAAAAAACAGGTACCATAGTATAAAATGATCATTATAATAATCATCATTATCATCATCGTCGTCATAAACATGATACAAATACAACATTTAACTAAATGTTTTTTTAGAAAAAATATATCCTAAATGACCGACCACTTGCAACCTAAGGAAGCTACATCAATTTTTATGTTGTAGTTGTTATAAATTAAAAGAAATATGTCTACAATGTACATAACATTTTATTATTGGTGAAGATCAAGAGTATGTTCACATTTCGAATATGATCAAAACTCAAAATCGCTACGGATTACTGATATTCACTGCTACTTACATTTTAATCTCACCTGTACGCAGGACTATGCAACGTTTTTATGTAAGAATTCCTTTATATGTCAGATGTGCTTTACACTGTTTCGTTTATTTTTATTAAACGTTTAAGATATTAAATTTAAAAAAAAATCAAATTGTTTTTGGTTTTTCTTCTTTACACTCTTAATAATAAATTCTTATTTTTGGATATTCCCCCCCCCCCCCCCCAAAAAAAATTTTTTTATTTTTTAATTTTGATTTTTGGGTTTAAAATTTCAAATCGAATTTTTGAAAATGAGTGCATCCTTCGACTATTTTGGAAATGTCTAATTTTTAACTTCTATCCACCCAACAGCTTTCAAGGTCGGTCAAGTAGTGGGGGTTCCATAACGACTATATTCTTCGATTTTTTAACATTAAAAAAATCTATAAAGCATAAAAAATCTTGTTAGCCTTGTGTTACGGTATACAATATGTCTGTTCGTTTACTTAATATAATTTGCTATTTTTACTACAGCTGGAAGTTTTCAATACAAAAATTAAACAATTTTTTCCAATTGTATTAAAAGTAGTAAGAATTTCGAGTAAGCGAACACAGCTAATGTGTTCAATATTTTTATGTAGAACACAACAGGCAGCATTTTTGTGGAATATTTGATCCCTCTAACTTTTCGCTGTATGGGTCATTTTGCCCCTTTCTTAAAAAAGGACAAAAAAACTACCCTTCAGCGGCGATATAGCGGCCAAATTATTTTACACAAATGTTCTTCGTGTTGTTATTCTTAAAACAGCTGAACAAGTCTTATATCCTAAGCCTAGACGTATTATATTTCCTTAGCGAGTACTAATTGTAATACCAAATTAACCTTTAAAGACATATTAAGGTTTAACTGATTTCTGGCACCACAGCTGAGTTTGGGGCTTCAGTGTCTTTAAGGCAAATATATTTGTTGAGCATTTTTGCCCGCGGCCATGAACGCTGACGGGGAGGTTTTCCCCTTTTTTTAAAGAAAGGCACTATATGACCCATGCAGCGAAGAGTTAGAGGGTTAAATTATTTCACAAAAATATTGTTTGTGGTGTTTTACATAAAAGAGCTGAACATATCGTATACCATAAACACAAAACTTTCAAGATTTTTTATGCTTTATAGAAAATTTTTTCTTTAAAATTTTAAGAAATCGAAAAAAATAACTAGGAGTTATTGAAGGATAGAAATTAAAAATGATAATTATTCAAAAAAATCGAAGTACACATAACCATTTTCAAAAATACGATTTGAAATTTCAAACCCAAAAATCAAAATAAAAAAAAAAATTTTCTGCAAAAAAATGACTTTATTTGAAGATTTAATATCTGTTAACCGAGTAATAAAAAAAAAGTAAAAATTTAGCAGGAGGCTCCTTTGACAAAATAAGGCAATAAGAAAAATTGTTTCAAACCGTCCGATTTGGCATGGAATGCCCCATATACAATTTAACATATTTTTCCAGGAAAGAAATCGCCATAAGATTATGAGACAAAACATAAATGGAATGCTTAGTTCTTGTGGGCCGCGCATACATGCTAGATCTTAGAGATCTAAGATCCAAGATAGAGATCATCTTGCAGCTACTCGACAGCGTACGAGGTGCCCGACCTAAGCCCTTACTCTTACTGCGGGTCTATGTTAGCTAAATAGTTCTATCTTTTAGCAGTTTTTATCTAGCTCAAATCTCCAGTGCATTTTATTCTATCTTATTTTATCTTATCCTACACGATCGCACGATTCATTCACAGGAAAATTTTACAAAAGTCTAACCGATTTTTAAAAATCGTTTCAAAATGGCGTTGTAGGTGCCACACTATTATACAAAAATGATGCAAAAACATGTGTTTGTATTGTGCATGGTGAAATAAGTATACAGGTGGCCGCATAAGGGGAACACATACAATACAAAAAACAAATAGATAATGCTTGTCAAAAAATAAAATACACTTGCTGGATGTGGCTTATGCACAAAACTACCAGAACAAAAAATAATCATCTAACGTTATGCTGCCACCTGTATACTTATTACACCATGGAATTGTGTATACACATGGATCGCATGAAAACTATCATTTTATGAAACTTTTCATAAAATTATTTCCAAATCTGTCACACAGTTGCATTTTTAGTCGACACTACCATACTTTTCCGGCACACATGTCATATTTGGCAGATCGCGCCATTATGTAGGATCATGGCCTTAAGCTGAAGTAAAGCATACAACTTTGTGTATAAAAATAGAGTTTCAGAAAAGGGATATTAACTTCCCCAATGAATTTCATGTGAGGGAAGTTAAGGTCCCTTTCTCTTTAAATGCAGAGGTTGAGAAAAATCTCTTCTTAAGTCATTTCGGCGGTGAGGGGAACATGTCTAACCAGTGATTGATTAAATATACACAAACAGCTATTTTTCGCTATACTGAAAATTTTTATTGGGAAGATACGGTATCTTTTTATCGTATGTTGCTCCTAAATTAAGGTCACACACATTAACCATGTTTTTTTTGCTTGTAGCCGTAACTTTTTATTAAAAGTTATGTACATATACCTACATAATTCTTAATACAATTTTACGAAATAGCTATTTCCCCTATTAAATCCTTCAGTGAAAAATTGTTAATGTAGTTTATTTTCCTTTATTGTTTACATGCTGTAGAGAACATTCATTTAATGTACATAATCTGACAAGGTAATTTATTAAAACAACAATGTTTTTAGTTTTAAACAAAAATTTTTTTTTCGTTGGCGTTAATCCGCAACCAAGTATAAAACACTTCGTTCACATGGAGTTCAAATTAACTTCATTTTTGGAAACAAAAAAAGAAAGAAATATCTCTCGCTGTTCCCGAGAGGGTGTCCAAAATAAAACTATATGCATTCAATAAGATTTTTCCCTTTACAAGTCACTTCAAAATATTATGAATGAATTACAATTAATTAGTTTTTGTAATCTTTAAAGGTGTTTCGATTAAGGGAGATGTTTTCTAAATAAAACAAAAATAAAACAAAAACTTTAAGCTTATCTAAACTCAAGCTCTTAAAGAACTGTATTAGCTGGAGTATAACAAAAATTTCTAACATTGCTTACAGTTTAGACACAAACTAATTATTCATTTTTCTGATCAGGAAGTCCAACAGTCGAATCGATTCTAGTTTATTTTTCTTAGTTTTTTCTTTGTCACTTGCTTCAGCACATTTGTGAATAATAGAAATTTTTATTAATGGATTTTAATTAATTTTAAGACGTGGGCTTAATAGTCATTTTTTTAAAGAGGGTTTTCGTGTTTAGTACTATTTCTTTTGTTTCTCAGTTACTTTATATAAGGTGAGACATCACAACCGATGTACATAATGACACACAAAAAATATACAACTGAGCAGCAACAATATGCCATGGATAAAGGTGTCATGTGCCACACAAAAGATTCTATGGATCCCGGTGTTCTATAATAGTATTGTGTCAATATGACAAATTATCCAAAAGTTAAAGTATTTATTTTGAATTACTTAAAATTTATTTTATGTTCTATAACAATAGAGTGTTAATTTCCGCAGAGCCCTAAAAGAAATGAAGTGCTCTGCTAAGATCGACACTAATCTAAGTTATGTGAGTGTAGAAACAGAAAAAAAACGTAAACAGAGAAATTGTATCAGGGGCCCGTTTCTCAAATAGTAGAAGTTCCAAATCTACAAGTAAAATACACACAAAACAACAACACTTTTACAATGTTTATTGTTGTTTTGTGTGTATTTCACTTGTAGATTTTTAGCTTGTACTTTTTGAGAAACGAGCCAAAGCACAAAATTTTTAGACAAGCGTTTTTTTGGAAATAACGTTTATTTTCTGTAAATGGTTTTTACTGTAACAATTAACTTTTTGTTTTACGTTTATTTAGCTCACAAACACTGTTGAAAACTTTCTATTTGAGTTTTTTTTTATATTCACATATGTTTGTAAAAATTATGTTTCATTATAAGCAACAAATGTTCATGTTTATATAAACAAATTACAACAACAGCAACATTTGTTTTGAGTTTATTTTATATACTGTATCTTCAATAAAATGGAATTAACAATAATACCATATTTACACTATGCAATTTTGTTGCATGCAACTCTCTTTTTTCAGTGAGAAAGACAGAGAAGAAATACAAAATGTGTACATTTCTATTTCAACACTCTCACTTAAAATGAAAATTGCATGCAACAAAGTTGCATAGTGCAAATATGGTATAAGTAATCAAATCTTAATTCCAAAATCTAAATTTTAAGTCTATACAAAGAAAACAGGTTCGTTGAGACAACCGAATTTGATTCCAATAGAATTTTGGCAGTCGGGTGCTGTAGGCTGGGTAGTTAGCGCGCTTGACTATAAACCCTGAGGTCTTGAGATCAAGACTAGTTCCAGGCAAGGCAACAAACATCATGCATTTTTCTCATGTGCATTGGTGCGTTATTGTGTTGGTTGTTGTTGGACTGTGAAAGTGATGAAGGCATAGCACTGATCACTTTGGCAGTACCGGCAGCGAGTAATACTAACATGTCCTAATGCACTTCACAGCACCCTCCTACGTCGGTATTGTAGCAGAACCGTCGGCGAAGTAAAAGAACTAATAAACTGGCTACACAGCTTGACACCAAAGGGGGTTGCAACACTGCTCTACAAAAACGCGCAATAACAGGGTTGTAAATGAATTAAGCTTTCTATCTCTCTCCCACTTCACCACCTGTTCTCTCTACACTACCCCTTTCCCAAAGAAGGTAACACATTACCTAATTAACTGGTAGGCATTAATTGCCTGATTGTGTTACTTCTCTTAAAAAAAAAGAATCGAAGATTTCTTATTGAAAAAGAAGTTTTTTTCAATAATAAATAATTGTTAATGCGAACCATTTAATCGGTTAGGTGTATCAATGATGATAAAATTAAGCACTAGTTAGTTGCAACAACCGGTAAAAAGTAATCTCAATTTAGAAAGACAATTTTATTCGTTACTTAGTCGTGACAAAAGCATACGATCGGTTGATATAATCAATTTAAAACTTTTCAGAATAATATCTTTGTTACAACTATGATCTTATAATAATGAACATGGATTGTTTTTGGGATTCATAGAAAATTGATAGCGTGAATTGAAATATAGTCTATTCAACTAATATTTTATCAGCTTAACCATTTTTCAACCAATCTTTTTTCTGACACACATATTTGTTTCTGTGGTTGCTTCTTAGCAACCAGCAAGAGTTTCATTCCATCTTAGTTCAATGAGGCCTGATGTTGCTTTTAGCACCCTGTAAAATCAAGCGTTCACTACTGCCCTTGGGTGGATCTCGAAGACGCGTGCTTTACTTGTAAGGAATACTCCGGTTGTAACTTATTGTACATGTATGCACCGTGTATAAGCACCGTGCTAGAGTACTTAAGTCATATATTCTCAACCTGCATCAATAGATTTCACGATGCAGCCAAGTTTTATCAAAGAATAACTAATATGCTGAAAATCTACTACAAAGAAAGGCTATGCTGGACTTCCGTAGTAACCGACGACAAAGTACGAATTTATGAAGCTTCTATTGCATTAGCGACATCACAATGAGGCATATTTGGCACTATCACTGGTTGATCGTCAGCCATTTAGCCAGCATCCTCTAGCAGCCAAAGCTACTTCGTACAGTCCTGAAGGAGACCTTTCCAATTACCGGTCACAGAATCATAGCTCACCTTGGAGATAAAATGAATTTCGACCTCATATCGGTTCCGTCTCTTTAAAAGCAGTTCGCCTATAGGGCTACCGATTCCCATGCTACTAGTGTACGGTCACTGGTATGGCGTTGAAAGAAAATCCCTAGAGGCTAAGTTTCTATCTTTGTCCTGGGCGGAGACTTAGGCACCTTTTCTCTTATAACCAGACTAACGTTGGCCACTCTACTTCATTTGGATACCAACCCCTGTACTCCCGAAAGAGGCCTGAACCAATATCCGGTCACAGAATCATCGTTCACCTTGAGGGTAAGACGAAATCCGCCCACATATTCATTCCGTGTAGGAATATAATATACTTTAGTGGCGAGTATCATCTCATTAAAGGTCTAGTTAGTAAAAACGTATCGGGTTCGTGGGGATCAGCTGGCGAAATCTGTAACATAAACAAAGCTCGTTGCTCTTTACTAAAAACGTATCGTTGCTTTTGTCACGTAGAAAATCTACAGAAAGTAGATGTTTACGTAGCAAATGTCAAACTAATACCAAAGGCATTACAATGCAATACTAACAGCTGACAAAAATGATTCGGTTGAGACGTTTTCTATAACTAACAACTTAAGTTAAGCGGCACTGAACGTTCTAGCGTTACGCGATACGTTTTTACTAAATGGACCTTAAAACTCCCTGAAGGGAGGTCATCTGTTGGGCTACCAGTTCCCGTGGTACAGGAGAATGGCCACTGGGTGCAGACTTCAGTTGTCCCTGTACCTTCAAGCAGACTGCCGTAGGCCATCCTACTTCTTTTAGATATTTACATATATGCATTCTCATTGCTCTGTTGTTTCAGCGATTGGATAGTAACAAATACGTTTTTACTATTGGTGATCTGTAAGAGTTCTAGGTCTGGGAAAACCGTTGTTATATATCATTTCAAATCAACATTACTATAGCTTTAATTTCAAATTCATTTTATGTTAAATCATCAATTAAATCTCTTGTTGAATTAAAATGAAATTCATGTTATTTATGATGGTATTTATATTAGTGTATATCTAAAGTATATTTGAGGCTGTTTTATATGCATTGGTTAGTGCGTTGGGCTACCGAGCAAGTGGCATGAGCTCAAGTCTTGGCTGGGGCAGCCAACTAAAACTCAAATTTTTCTAATGACATGCTAATACACATCACGTAAGTAAACAATGTTGTTTAATGTTGTTTCAATTTAACATAAATTTGATTCAGCATGATTCTTCGTGTTATTTCAGTATAAAATTCATATTGTTTCAACTTGAAATAACTTTGATTCAACATGATTCTTCGTGTTATTTCAGTATCTAATTCACATTGTTTCAACATGAAAAAACTTTGGTTTGACATTGTTGTTTCAATGTCAACTTCATTTTTCTTTAACTGTACTGGAGTCTTAAATCACCATGAAATATAGTTATTTCAAAAGTAAAAATGCTCTTTAAAGGTTTATTGTAAGATCCTGTTGAATTAACATGAAACGCATATGAAGAAAAATTACTACCAAAAAATGTTCATTTAACCTTGTTTTCGACGGCGTTCATTTTTCGGTTTGTGGGCATCTCGGCTAATTTGGAGAAAAGTAACTTTAGAGCGCGTAATCAGATTTTAATAATTTTGGTGGCATTCGAAAGGTTTCTGTCACATCTTAACAAGCATCGATTAAAAAGGACACAGCTTCCTCCTAAGAGTGCCGCTAAAATGTCAAAGTATTTTTTATCCTTAAGTATGCTGAAAATGGTGTTTTCATATTGTTTAGTTTTTTTTACGTAATGCAGCCAACTGAAAGTAATAACTAATTATTTTTTTCAATGTATTTTAGAAACCCCATCATGAGTCAACAGACTTTTAACGGATTTTTAAAACATTGAAAAATAACCAAAGTATTATTTTTTCATAAAACAATTTTTGATAGTAAAGACATTTTACTTAAGAAACTTAATACACGTTGGAGCAATTTTATTTTTAAAAACTGGTTTTTTGTCTTTCCTGAAAAACTATGCAAACTTGCCTTATGGGGTTTCTGAAATACACGATTCATATAAGAAAAACTATAATTTTTGCAAATATTTCTTTTCCTTATTTGCTTATTTGCTCATTATTTATATGATTTTGCTCTGCTTGTTTTGTTTGAACTTTAATTTTTCTTTGTTCAACTTATTTTTTATTTAGCTGCAAACTGTCAGTTTCATAGCACATACCTAGAAATTAGTACAGTTCAATACCTTTAAACACCTGCTAGTAATCCGCCCAGCTTTTTCCTATATTTAAAACAATAATAAAAAATTAAAGAAAACAACAGCAAAGAAAAAAGTTAACTGCTTAAGTTAACACATGTGGCCAAAATAAAACCCCAACAGCAGCAGCAGCAGTTACCACCAATTACAATAAAACTGTTTTCAAAAACTAAACTTTACTTTAGTGTTTTTTTTTTGTACACAACAAATCAAATGCTTAAACTAAAAAATAGCATCAACAAAACAGAGCGAATTGTTAAAATGAGAGAAAAGAAAACGTGGGGGAAAAAGGTCTTTCAAGTTCACGTACGTGAAGGTGCAAAGTGTAAACATCGCACTTGTGCCTGAAATATACAATAGCCATCCAACCATCCATCCATCCATCCATCCATTCGTCCATTCGTTCATGCTAACGAAAAGTCAACCAGCCAGCCAGCCAACAATCTATTCATCCATCTCTGCACACAAAAACTTTTGTCATATTGTTTTTGTTAATGCAGTTTGTGCTTCGTGGCCATTTGTTTAGCCAGCATCTGGGAATGAAGTGGAATGGGCTTTGGAAAGAAGTGAACTTTTGTGTTTTTGTGGTGGTGTTGTTTACTGTTTGTTGTAAAGGTGCTACCAATAAGGACACAACAATTTTGTAATACAATTATGTACAGAATACACTTTTTCTTTTTTCTAGGTTTGATAACTTTATGAACGACTAGTTTTACTTGTATTGTCAGAAGAGCTCAAATTGTGCCCGATGTTTCATAAGAATCTGTTAAGTTGAAATACATGAAATTCGCATTTACTTTATATGGTTGTGGCACTGACCACCTTTCAATCATGGAACTTTATTGGCAGAATATGTGCACAACGTTTAACAAGAATCTGGCAAGTAGAAGTCGTTGAAAAAAATATTTATGGTCGTGACACTGCCCACTTTTCTAAGCATAAAATCGTATTGCTCCGGGAGCTTAATGTGTGCGAAAATCTTCGAGTTGATCACGATTCTTGGCTAAAAATTAAGCTAATAAAAGTGTTTTAAAAATTTTAACATTGACACTTCTATACGGAAGGATTACAAACAATTTTCAGCTTAGATCTGAATTTCAAATTAGTGCCCCTATTGTAAAACCCTTTATATGTAAAAAACAAACATAACAAAAAGCAAATAACAAATACATGTGTGATTTTTAATATGACACAAACAAAACTAAACTACTGTGTTGAAGAAATCAACAGAAAAATAACTATCCGAAACTAATTAGAGTTCAGATAAAATTTGGAATGATTTTCGGAAGTTTTGTTGCTTATGCTTTAAGATTACTTTCGTAAAAAAATTAATGGACGGTATGATAATAATGTCTCACCTCCCTCCCATTATACTCAAAAATTGTTAGGTTAAAATTTTGTACTAATAATTTCCAAGAATTTAAAATATTAAAGGAAACTTATTTTTATTTAAGTACATAATATTAAATAGCATTTATAAATTTTATAACGTTAATTCAGAACGTTAAAAATGTTTCTCCGTTATAGATGTACGATAATAAGTACTTAGTTATGTTGGAGTCGCCCCTTCCGCAGTTCCTATATTTCGGTTGGAAATGTAAATTGATAAACTACCTCACACAAAATTTAAACATGTTAGTTCTATCATTGCTTTAAATATTGATAGTTAAATGGGTCGTCCCCAGCCCGCTATGTCATTTTCATCAAGTTTAAAAGTTTATACATTAAGAGTTTTTGTTAGAAAAGCGATATATTGGCTTTTTATATTAATCCTAAAAGTTCGTTGGCTAGTATGAAGATTAAATATTGTAATATTTCTTTTCCAATAAACATTTTGGTTTATCATAAAATTTTTTTAAAATTTTATGATAAACCAAAACTTTCCTTCAGTGGCAATATACCGGGCCGAAATGTTCTACAAAAATAATTGCCATAAAATTTTAGTATGGGTCTTTAAAGACCACCAAGTTCAAGGCTCAACTTGAACGCCACAAATCCGTTAAAATATAACTTTGTTTATGGGTTAATTTCGTACTTATTCACAGTTAATACTCGGCACAGGAAATCGTGTAAACGTTACGTTTAAGGTAGAAGATGGGTTAAACAATTTTATATAAAATACCACGAGATACATCTTTATAGAGTATTTCTGGCCGCTATATCGCCGCTCAAGTTTTTTTTTGTTGCCATTTTATAAGAAAGGAATAAACAGACCCATACTAACAAGAGTTAGAGGTATTTTAGACGTATTCAACAGTGGTTGTGTTCTAACTCTAGAAATTTCATCAGTACACTTTTGTAGCCCCGACAAACTAATCCAGTTTCTTAGTTTTAAATGGACCGCAGCACAGTGGCTTAAAAACGTTTTTTGGTGGAAATAGTTCGGTATCTTGTGAACTGTAAACAAAATAGTTTTCTAATAGATAGAAAAATAATATTTACCATTTTTAGTATTCAAATACCGCAATTCCTAAAACGGGGAAATTATGTTCCAAAAAATTATTTTTTTTACGAAAATGGTCGCCCTGTCGTTATTTACCGTGTGATATTTAAATAACTTGACACATATTTAGGCAACACCTAAGGACTGATAATATTTGTCGTTTTGTGGCGATCGTTGCTTTGCACTCTAAGGAATTTTTAAGGAAACTATAAATTTTATTTAAAAATTCATCAACTATGGATAGGACTGGATGGGAAACCATTACCTCTTTTGACCCGATTTTTCTTCTACACTCATTTTGCATAGAATTTCTTTAAAAAACTGCCAAAACTTTTATATGTTCTAGAGGAAATTTATTTTATATGACCGAAAAAACAATAACACCTTTTTGAAGAAAACCCCCAAAAATTTTACATATTTTACAAGTGTCATGTTCCGATGCGTGTAAAGGACACAATCGCGCAATCTGCCAAATATGACATGTGTGCCAGAAAAGTATGGTAGTGTGGACAAAAAATGCAACTGTGTGACAGATTTTTTCGGCCAGTCGTGAGATTTGGCAAAATTTTATGAAAAGTTTCATAAAATGATAGTTTTCATGCGATCCATGTGTATACACAATTCCATGGTGTAATAAGTATACAGGTGGCAGCATAACGTTAGCTGATTATTTTTTGTTCTTGTAGTTTTGTGCACAAGCCACGTCTAGCAAGTGTATTTTTTTGACAAGCATTATCTATTTGTTTTTTGTATTGTACTTGTTGCCCTTATGCGGCCACCTGTATACTTATTTCACCATGCACAATACAAACATATGTTTTTGCATCATTTTTGTATAATAGTGTGGCACCTACAACGCCATTTTGAAACGATTTTTAAAAATCGGTTAGACTTTTGTAAAATTTTCCTGTGAATGAATCGTGCGATCGTGTAGGATAGTGAATCAGGGCCTTAACTTTTAACGAATAAAGATGTCGGCATGAAAATTTCCTCATTTTGTTCTAAATTTTATCAGTAATATTGCTGTCTTTTTAAATGTATCGGCCATTAGGTTTGTTCACCACATCAAGAAAATTTAATTAAGGTCGCCTTAAGATAAAAGAAAAAAATTTTGAGCTCAATTATCTCTGAAGCTAAATGAGATATACCACAAATGTAAGAATGTTTTTTGAGGACATTCTCCAGAGCTATCTATATGTAAGAAATTTTAGCATTCCAACTATAAACTAACTTATGGCGATTTTTGAAAACAAATTACCGTTCGAGGTAGCCAAATTTGGGGGTTGGCCCACGAGCCCCCTTTATGCCAGGAATCCGAGCCCGAGCATGTGAATTTTAAGACACCTCAACTCTGTCTGTTTGAAATTTCAGAACAATATCTTTGACAGTTCACAAGATACCGAATTATTTCCACAAAAAAAAAAAACGTTTTTAGACCACTGTGCACAGTTTTAAAAACTCAAGTATTTCTGTTTTACCGTGTTCAAGTATCGCTTACAGTTGACTTGTATGTATTACGCTGTTGCATCGTTAGTGTAAGAACGTGTGGTAAAAACTGTATAGAAGTGGTAGAGCAAAACATTTAGCAACAATTGTATTTCTACAGTTCTTTAGTCATAATGGCAGGACAGTAGTTAAGGCGGCAGTTACGCCGATGGTTCATACATGTGCATTAATACTCGTATCAAAAAGTAAAAATACCTAAACTAACGAATCAACAAAAACCCCACTAAACTAAACTTAACAATTTAGTAAAAAAAAAACAGTCAACAACAAAAAGATCAAACAACTTTAAGAGCAAAAAAAAAATGGTCTAAAACTCGTGACTAACGTGTTAGTAACTACTGCTCTTGTTGGTGGCTGCTGTAGCTAATGCAAGTTGTAGACACACTTTTTTTCTATTATACTCATAGTTTGTGTTCAGAAGTTCAAAAGTTTTGTTACATTTCATTACAATTGTTGTTACAATTTGGTCTAAAAGTGTTTGTTATCGTTGAATATTGTTTGCTGCTGTTGTTCATTTGACTCGTTCCATTAATACTCGTGGTTACAGTTTATTTATTTTTTTGACTGCGATAAAAAACCTAAAATAATGTTTAGACCAACCAACATTAGACTGCTCCCGTTTATTATTTGTTTGCCTTTGTTGTTGTTGTGTTTCGTTGTTTCTTTTAATTCACAAACGACAACATGACCAATCGTACATGACAATTGTCAGCATATTATACGAAAATGTATAATGACATTTAGTCTTGTGGTAAATGGTCATGTTAATTTAAGTGATTTTCTTGTTCTGCCATTTGTTTCTTTTTTTTTCTTACTTTTCTTCTATAATTTGTAGGTGAATTTTTAATTACAGGTGTTGTTTGATTGCTAGTGTTGTGTTTAATAAAATATATTTATTTATGTTATATAATAAAATTTATTGTCACCTGTTACAGCTGTTATAGGCAAAGGCAAGATATAGTATTTGTGTTTATAGAAGTTGAAAGACTTTTATCATCTTAAGGATATTTAAATTATAAATTAAATTTTAACCCCTAGTAATGGATTTTTTTATACTTTCACAAAATAAGATTGTTTCAAATTATTTTAAAAATCTTAGAATTTAAAGTTTAGTTTTGCAGATAAATTTTTAGATGCTCGCAATTGAGGGGCCTATTGGATATTAAAGAGATCATCGAAAGATACAAACCACAATTTTTCGCAGCATTACAAATGCCGTACATTCTGATAGCTCAGTACTTAAGGATCAGAAAACCTGCTTTGGTTAGAAGTTCTTACTGAGGACGATTAGCGATCTAATTATACTGTACAACACAAAAAATAACATGATTCTAACGACTGTCAGAGGGCACCAAAAAAAATATATATATATTCGTGTTTCGGCGTTTTGAAACTTTACATCTAGAATTTATTTTAAGGAGAGTTCAAGTCCCGTCATTTTGCACAGATTTATTGTGACTCGGGATATGCAATTTTGTAAGCCTTGCATTGAAGGTATAACAAACGTTCTTCTGAAACATTTTTGTGGAACATTTTAACCCTATAACGCTTTGTTGTATAGTTATTTTTTCCATTTCTTGAAAAGGGACAAAAGAGTCCCCTTCAGCGGAGATATAGCGGAATAAAATGTTCTACAAAAATATTTGCTATAAAATTCGACAATAAGGCTTCAAAGACACCAAAGCTCCAGACTTAAGTTGAACCCCACAAATCATTCAAAACATAAAATGTGTCTAAGGGTTAATTTTGCACTTATTCACAATTAGTATTCGGCATAGGAAATCTTGTAAAGTCTAAAGTTTAAGGTCTATGTGTTCAGCACTTTTATGTTAAACAAAATATCCTAGCACGCTATATTGCCACTGAAGCGTCAAAATGACCCATACAGCGAAGAGATGGAGGGTTATAATATTTCACAAAAATGTTCCCCGTGGTGTTTTACATAAAAATCATGAATAAATCTTATACTTTAAACGTATGGCTTACAGTATTTCCTATGCCGAGTCACTATAACTATGTGCTAAAAGGGCGAAATTTAACTTCCTCTAAAATGAATCCCAGATGTAAACTTTCAAACCAGCGTTACAAGTGTATATGATTTTTGTTATTTTGATTTATTGAAATTCGAAGTTAGAGCAAGTATTGTGCATGGTCCTCCGAGCCTAATGGTTATAATAAGGGGCTCTACATGTATTACGTAAAGCTCTTATATTTAGAAGAGGGTTGAAGATTGCTGTGGATTAAATAGTTTACACTGATTTTTTTAAGTGTTACGAAGCAGGGGAGGCGTTTAAAAACAGCGAAAATAGCGTTACATGATATCTGATACATGATATCTAACACAGTTGCAAAATGGAGTACGTATTTTTATGCCTCTACAAACTATGTCGGCATTCGTTAACAAAATTTGCATATGCACAAAAAAGCGAAAGTTTTGCTATTTTTGCTATGTTTTTTGCTCAATGAATATAAAACTTGCGACCACATTCAAAACACGATTGCAATTACGAAAACTGCAGATTCAAATAATTTCAAATAAGTTCAACCTATAACGAAAAATTGTATATTCAATCACTAAAATAAAAATTTACAACTACAAAAAAAAAATTAAAAAAAATTTTTAAAATATAAAATTTTTGATCACACGAGCAATTCGGACTTACTTGAAGATATTTTTGATTAAGTGTCTCAACTAAAATTTCTTTGGAATATATTTTTGTGTGTAAACGCTAGATAGAAAAAAACTATAATACGATTTCAATCACGAAGACTGCAGATTCAACTAATTGTGTTGTTGAAGTTCAACCTTCGTCGAAAATTGTATATTCAGTCACAGAAATTAAAATTTTCAACTAATCTGTATTTGTAAAACTTGTTATCCAATTTTATTTTTAACCACATGAGTAATTGATTCAATTACGAAATTAATTAAAACAATTTCTAGTTTTGATTAAGTTTAATAATTAAAAATTTTTGGAATACTTTTTCTGTGTACGAAACTTAGCATAGATAATCAATTTGGATGGAAAAAAGATTTAACCCTGTATTCTAAAAATTGTTATTTGCTATAATTTTGTCAATTGTCACAAAGTTCAGAATAAGGGAGTAAGTCAAGCTTTTGAAACTTTCCGATATCAAAAGAAGGCATGTGCAGATCTCGACATTTTGAGGTCCTAGGAGCATACTCTGACTATTTTTACGATAATGTTCATATGCTGAATATATCTACGTTTGTGTATATTTTGAAAGATTGAACCGATCGGAGCAAAATTGGATTTCATAGATATCGGGGGAAAATTAGTCGATTTGACTTGGTAGATTTCTTTTAGGAATAAAGCTATTAAAAAAAATTAAATACATTTTTAGCCACTATTTTTATCGTATCCAAAATCTAGTCAACTCTTAACCTAAAATGGGACGTCGATTGCTGCGAATTGCATTAAAATCGATTGATCTTTTTGATAGGTATTGTTGACGAACATTTTCGAAAAAAGTATTTCATTTAATTGTTCTCAAAATTCTGGATACATCGATTGTTACCGCCACTGTCGATGATTAAATAATTATTTATTCATTCACATTTTAAAACTTGAAAAAATATTAAATTTGGTTCAAACTTTGATTTCTTCTCATTAAAAAAGCAACAAAAAAATAACTTTAAAGTTTCTTCAGTTTTATGTAAAAAAATTTGTTGGAAGCTTAATTTTTTTATGTAATATATAGACGGATGTACATTACATACCTATGTACCTATTATGTATCTATTTGTAACAAAGACAATTTTTCAGTAAAGTCCATTTAGTCCCTTAAGCCGCCCACGCGCTTAATCACATACATTACATTTAACTATCTAGATTGTGACAAATCACAACAAAATATATTATATGTAGCAACAATTAATTCTCCACTTTAATCTATCGGTCCCTTAAAACACTAATTAATTTTAAATATCTTTATAAAAGTGTTGAACATATTGATTTGCATTTGCTTATCCAAAGATACGAGTAATAAATACATACGATTAATTATTGTATTTAAAATACATATTTCTCAAATAAGAATTAATTCAATTCCCAGTACATTCGACAATATGAAATTAATTATAGGAAATAAATTAGCAGTCCTATTAACTTCATACGGTTATAAATTATGTTTTATTTAACAGATAAGACTTGCTCATTTTAAATAGACCTGTTTGTGTATATGGGAAACGAAAAGAAACATTCAAAATATATACAACAATAAAACAATGACAATCTCATAGATGTGATGTATATGATGTGATGATGGTGATGATATACGCCAACAAAACGGAACAATGGTATTGTGTTACCATCTTATCATACGAATATACGAGAAATTATATGTACTCCTATTAGACATACACAGTAGAGGAGCTTAAATCAGCTAGTCAGCCTTTAACTTTATGAAAAAAAAAAATGATAAAAATTCACAAGTAGATGAAAGTATAAATAAATGACTACCAAATACAAGTATAATAAAATTTTAATTGCATAACAGATATCAACACATTAACATTGATTGATTGACGGCAATCAATTCAAGTAGAGAACCCCAGAAAACTCATCCAAGCAACAGAAACAGAAAGCCAACCAGCCAAACGTCCCATCGGTCCATCCTTGCCGTCCGTCTGTACATACGATTTTATTGTTTATTTATTTATTTTTTGGTTTGGAAATAATGAAAAAAAAAAAAATAAACTGAACTTGGATTTTCAACCAGAAGAGGAATAACAAAAATAATAATAATAATAAAAAATGCCTTTACTGTGGTGTGTAGAGTATAAAGTATAACAAATATTTGTTATTACCCGACTAGAAATTTTCATGTGAACCTCACTGTATTATAAATGAACATTTTTCATAGGTCTGATAATATTAAAAAACGATAGAAAAACTTAGAGGTCAACCTTTAGCTCAACCTGCCATACACGCATCGTTTGTTCTGGACCGTAGAGATTTCTGGCAGTCCACATTCATTCTCATCACTGAGCAAAAGCTGGACATTCACACACAACGTATACTACTGTATCAGCTTCATACAGGAACAGTCTACAAATACCTGCAAGTAACACAGCCACACAGCTTAAGGTTCTCCCATTATATCTTACAACTTAGTCCGCTGTCCTGCTTAGAAGCCGCTTGAGCACTTTACGAGCTGCATAAATGCTCTTATCTACCGCTACTCTTACAGGTTAATGTGCTCCAATAGCTGTAATATCTAAGCTCTAGTCATCTCATTACCCAGGGCAATTCCTAATTCTGGTTAACAAAACGTCGCAGTACTTCCCTTTTTTTGTGAGTTCATCCGCAAGTACACGTTCTCCTCCTGCCTTCATCTAATCACCGACTGACTCCCATTCAGGTAATGCTATCCAAATATCTCTGCCTACAGGAGAAATTTAACTGACTTGAGTGAATACCGACCGACTCATTTCTCTGCTGCCCATAAGAGACCGATCAGTAAGAACGCCGATGTAACTCTCCATTCATTCCTTATGTAAGTTCGCAGCAAAAAATATTATGTTTCTGGAAGCAATAAAAAACGTTCATATCTTCCACATGCGATGTTTTGAAGCACTTCGGAGGATGCTCCAAAAGAGGGCAAATATCTCTCAATATTCATATTGTTTCAATTACGAAGTTAGTCGGATTTTTACATTTATTAGACATTTAATGCAAGTGGATGACGTAATAAAACGAAGAGACATGATTTTAGAGTATTTTTGATGCTTCGAAAGAAACACTATTTTATGTCAAAAACAAGAGCTCCAAGGTGAGACATTGCGAAAAAAAATTACTATTGTTCAGAGCGTTTTTCGAAGCAATTGAAACAACAACAATAACCAGCTTCTCTCGCTTACAAACCTGCTTCGGCCAAAGCAGTAGTTTTTGATGGGTTTCTATGGGCAATAAGAGTCCGATGCAATCTTTCGAATACCCTTTTCTACTCATACGTCCCCATGATGTTTGAGCATCCCTAGCCTACCTATGTGAAAGGTCCAGAATACTCCTATGCACCACGTTGGAGCCAAAATGGTGCCAAGTGGATTCAATTTCCATAAGCAGTGTTGCTGACGAAGTGCAAGATTCCCCAACTTTGAACACACACCCTTCTACATTGATATAACATCCTTTTCGCCTTTCGTGGCTTCAAATCAACGATATTATTCCAGGTTTCGTATCTTGAGATAACTCTAGATATTTCAACTTTCGAGAGGCATTAATTTTCCATCTCTTATCTTTCGAATAAGAACCATGGTGTGTAATTTTTTAGCATTTATGATTTGTCCCCGCTCACCACGTCTTGGTTGTCCTAAGAACTTGTCCCAGGAAACCCAGAATGGCATCCATGAACCTGCGTGCTATATCGTCAACATACCCTATAGTGTGTATAGCTCCCATGTAAGGTTAACAGACATGAAGGATTTCGCTTCGGATTAGTATCTTTTCCCTGGATTCGGCGGAAAACCAACTTTAGTTTCCTTTCATATCGTCAGTATGTCGAAAGACAGGCCATAAATAAGTCCCAGATCCTGTACCCCACTGAAGCAAGGCTGGAAAGATACCGTCCATTCCAGCTACTTTAAATGCTGCAAAAGAAAGTAAGGCACACCTTGACAACACTTGGAGTCATTATCCTCTCACCGTCCTCTCGTTCTCTCCTACTAACTCCTCTATAAATATGAATATTCATAGATAGAAGCGCCTTTTTTGAATAAAACCAGCTTTTGAAGTAGAGTTAGAAGGTATTTTCTCTAGTCTAACTACTTCAGATGAATCTGTCACTCTGGAGCAGGAGTCTAGTCGTCGCTTTTGAGAAAGAGTTGATAGATGGAGTTTCCTTCATATGTTTATTTTGTTCGCTAACGAATGCCATAATCTCAAACTAAGAAAAAGCGATCAAATCAGCGCGATATCAAAAGCGATGATAAGAACCCCAAGTCCCACCACGTACATAAGTTTCCTAAACTCCCGTTTCCTGTTTATTCTTTCCATTCGTTCGAGGCCCTCTCACTAATATTAATAGGAGAGCTTAGGTGCTCCAATATGCGCTCGATTTCGCACGTTCGCAAGTGTTCAGAGGAGCCCTTTAGTTCTCGTAATTATTATGGTCTGTGTCGAAACTCAATCGCACTGTAATCAAACATGGTAAGTCTGTCTATAACTCTCGAATTCTGAACTTTGCTAAGCATGTGAACTAAGCTCAGACAGACGTGAATCCACTCAACCCTGCGTGCATCCACAAAAGGGGTGTGACTGTTTTGTTCTATACCTTTCCACAAATTCTAGCATTTGCTATCCTCTGTGGTTATCATCTGTGCTCTATACAAAAAATTACCAATTTCTCTAATGCTGTTCAAGAAGTTGGATCCGGTGGATTGTAAGGTAGTAATGCTAACGCAATAAGGAATGATCCTGCACCACTGTCAATCATTAGCTTTTACTCCATGACGTACCAGAATGTACGTTCACCCATTACCACCCGCCTATGTGTAATATAAGTTGGCGGTTCGCTGTATTAGGCCCTTTATACTGTTTTGAACAATCCAAAGATCCTTTGTGCTCGTCTTCTTTAAAGCATCGCATCATTCATGCCGCAATGTTGATATGAATATTAAGCTGGCACACGCTCAGTGTTTTGTGTTTTTAATCCAAACTGATTGTTATTAGTCTAGGTTGTACAGATTGCCAGATTAAAGATTAAAACCAGCCCACTTGGGTCCTTATAGGTTCAGTTGTGTTTAGTATTAGTCTAAAGTTCGTAGAATTTTTAACCAGAAAGAATTAGACAAGAGCCAATATTCGAAGTATCAAGGAAAAAGTTAACATTGGTAAATTCCACATCCTACACAGCAGAGCATTACAACGTTCACTTCCTCGTCAATGTTCATATGTATTTCATAGCTTTCGCCACTGCTCAGGTAGCTCGGTTGTATGTGAGTTTGAAAGTTATTTATACAATTCATGACTGGAAAATTACATAATATTACATTATTCCAACGCAAAATAAACTCCACCATGATCGACAAATTAAAATTTTACCGTGACTAAATTAGCGTTAAATTAAATTTCGTTTTTGATACTTTAAATATGGTCTAATATCCTATTCCATCTGGTTAAAAATGTTACGAAATCATTTTGATTTAAATATTTTTATCGGGCATGTTCCGTATTTCATATGGAATTAAAATGTGCGGAATTATCAAAGCATTGTTGTTGTAAATTAATATTTATAACAACAATGCTTGGATAATTCCACACATTTTAATTCCACATGAAATAGAGAACATACCCGTATATATGATATTATAAATATGTATATTGCAAGATATTTTTAAATTGAATCTTAATCAACTTTTTAATTGAACGTCTAAATATATTTTAAATACTTTTTTTTATTGAGTCTTTGGAAACATTTCAATAATTTTTTAATTAATATAAATTTTGAATTGAAAATATTTTAAAATTTTTCAATGAAAATTTTTGAGTATTAACTCAACAATTAAATTAAATATTTCGTGATACGTTGACAAGTAATTAACTTTTTAATCAAATCAATGTTTTTTTTAATTGCAATGTTGTTTTAAATTTTTATCTGTGTTACATATCTTTGACCGTCAAACACCACTGTTTTATTCCCTTATTGCCAACTTAACATTCATGTAAGAAAAAATCCTCAGACATTATTGTTGTACGAAATTCATAGATTGATAGACTAAAGATTGAACATTTTACACAAACATAAAAACTTACAACAAGCATCTATAAAAAATATATTCATTATAAACTGTAAAAAGACCTCACACTTTTTTTCTCGCTTTGTGAAACGAACCCGTTCTTTGATTTTACGAGTTAAAAGCATCATATATGTATGAAAGAAGTAAGAATAAGAAGATCTGTTCAAAGTGCTAAAGTGCATATTAATATTGGAGTATTATGGACACCATCTCTGAACTGATATGGCTACTTATTATTTCTTTAACTTCAGCGTCTGAAAATGTTTCTATCATTATTAAAAATATTTATTTTTTTATTATTTGTATATTTTACACTCCTTCTTATAATGGCATTCTTATCAGACCATAAAATAAAAACAATACAAGACAAAAAGACACACACATACGAAACTTAAAACAAAAAATTCTTTTTGAAAATTTTATACAATAAGAAAGAAAACCTTTTTAAACATTCATACAAAGGACAAGAAAGACAGACGGTCGAATGGATAGACACGCGGCTATAATCACATGCGAGAATTCTCTGCATTAAATATCATCAAATATAAAGCATTGAAAATTTACTCTTTTTAAACTGAATTAAATAAAATAAAAATATAAAAAAAAAGAATTCCTACAAAGTTGAGAAACAGAAAAAAGTAACTCAAATGCACTTTGTCACTGTCAGTTCGCACAATAAATCTATGAGATATCAGCGAGTTGTCAGACATAGAAAAAACTCAAATAAAAAGTGAAAATAAAAGAAACTACTCTATGAAACGAAATAATACGATTGAAAGAACGATCCAATAAAAGAAGTGGAGAAACACAAAATAGCACACTGTTCGGGCATCAGGTTTAATAATTTTTCAACTTGTCTGTACTTGAAAGTTCACGTTCACGTGTGACCTTTACCATACGAGGGTTAAATTCTAATAAAGATATAGGTACGACACTGTTCTGTAAATCAACTCGTTTTGAAATCATGCGATTTCCAAAATTAATAATACCCTGCGGACGTTTTTAGAACCGTAGACGATAGTTTTCTTTCATATTCGAGGATCTAAATAGTAAAAAAAATATTTGAGTATCTATATAATAGAAAAGCTAAAATAAATTCAATAAACAGCGACTTCGACTTGGACATGAAAAGTTCCGCACGCATCTCTTCTTTATTTTTGCCGACCTTTGTTTGTTTTTTGGAAATTTTTAATTTTAGCGTATTTTTTCGTTTTAACGAACTTTTTAGTTATTTCAATTTGGTGCTTTTTTCGTTTTAATGATTTACTTCATTTTGACGATATTTTTCATTTTGATTTTTTTTTAGTTTTTGATTTTTTAGTTTTGTTCATTTTTTTATTCTGGTGCTTTTTTCATTTAAGCGCTTTTTTCGTATTGGTGATTTTCTTTTCGTTTTGGTTATTTTTTTAGTTTCTGGTTTTTTAGTTTTGTCGATTTTTTTATTCTGGTCCTTTTTTTATATAAGCGTTTTTTTCGTTTTGGTGATTTTCTTTTCGTTTTGGCTATTTTTTTTTAGTTTTGGTGCTATTTTTCTTTAAGCTTTTTCTCGTTTTGGTGATTTTCTTTTCGTTTTGGCTATTTTTTTAATTTTGTACTTCTTAAAGGTTCGATCTTTTTTATTTTGGTGATTTTTTCGTTTTAGTGCTTTTTTCGTTTTAGCGCTTCTTTCGCGATTTTTTCGTTTAGATTTTTTTTGTAATATTGGTTTTTTTAGTTTGCCGTTTATTTAGTTTTTGAAATTTTTTCGTATTGGTGATTTTTTACCCCCGACCAAAGAAAGCGGTGTTATAAGTTTGTAGTGTGTGTCTGTGTATCTGTGTGTCTGTACGATTACAGGTACAGACCAAACATCTGGATCGATTTTCTGTTTGAATGTTCTAGAATGTTCTTAGCTATGTTTGAAGAAAATTGGTCGAGCCGTTTAGAAGATATCATATCTCTTCTAAATGTGTATTTCTGAATCTGTGTGTCTTTGACGCCGTTGCTCCCAAGCGGCTGGATCGATTTTAATTTATTTTTTTTTTTTTGAAAGGTGACTTGATCCAAAATGTTCTAACATATGTTTGAAGAAAATTGGTAAACCGATTTTGAGGTTATCACCTATTTTCTTCGGGTGTTTTTAAAATTTTGAATTTTTTGATTTGGTGATTTTTATCGTTTTGGTGTTTTTCGTTTCAGCGCTTTTTTCATTTTGGTGATTTTTTTCGATTTGGCTATTTTTTTTAATTTTGGGATTTTTTTTGTTTGACGTTGTTGGTTTAGTTTTGGCGATTTTTTTCGTTTTTTTTCGCAAAATTCTGCCATTTTCGTGATGTAAGCGCCTTTTTCGATCACGGACCGTTCAGTTTAGTCTTAAAAACTTTTAAACAATTAAAATTTTAGCAGTTTTTGTTTTTCAAAAGCGATTTTTTCGAAAAATTTCCTACAATTAAATCGATAAAAATTCAGTACTCGTATCTTTGTACCGCTCATCTTCATCTGCAAATAAATTGTTTTTTCCGGATTATCAAATCGGCTGTCAGTGAAAAACCAGTGTTGTAAATTTGAGGTTCTTGTCTTCGGGGAAAAAAACCACACGCGAATGTAAAAATTAAGAAAAATAGAAGTTTTCAAAATTCAACTCTGACAACAACAAACAATGTTTTATAATTAGCATATCATTATTTCTACCTCGTTACTATTTCTGCTAACACAACTATAGATAATGGTACCATTTTGGGGAAAAAATGCTTAAATGAATATAAACACATTGGCTATATCGACAGACGATAACAAAATAATGTAACAAAATAACAAACCAATAAGTACCATTTTATAAAAAATACTATTGTGTACAAGTACAGAGTAACAAGTGATAAGTGAAACTGTACAAAGCAAAATCAAGGTCATTTAAAAATTATGAGATTAAATTATACAAAAGCACATAATTTCAATGCCAAAAGATTTCTATTCAGGCTTTTCTATTATGGAGTGCAGCTAAATAAGATTCAGCATACCCGAATATTAAACTTTGCGATCCTGTATCTCATATTCTGTGTCACTTATAACTGTATGTAGTGAGTAGTTTTTCTGTGTACATTATTTGCGTGTATATCGGAGAACCAAACATTTCATTGAAATATTTGATATATCCTTCCTGCCATGTTTGTTAACATTGTCTACGACGTTGTTGTCAACATGCAAATACAACAGAGAAAAAACAAATCCATTCATTGTTGCAACAATGTGCCGCTTGTGCAACAAAGTATGAAAAATTCTGTGTATTTAAGAAGCTGTAGAGCTAAATAAAAGAATAATCTGAACAATTTCAAAAGGTTAAATAAATTGGTAGCAAACTATCAGTGAAAATAATTACCTTAATAAGTTTCAAGTTATTATATGAAATCAAAATGATAAAGGTCAAAGGTTAAAGCTAGTAAATAAAAAGCTAAAATTATAAGACAGAAAGAATATGTAATGAAATAAGTTTAAGGGCCATTACTACAACTTGCCAATAGCTAAAGTTAAGATATCATCGGACAGATAAGTAGTTTTTAATTATTATGAGTATACTTTAAGATACGTTACCGATAAGCTTATCGGTAAGGTATCTCCATCTTACCTTTAACTTTTAACGTATGGTTTATGAACTTGAAGCTGCCATATTTTCTAGTTTATATTATAAGTGTAATTTATTTAGGATTTGACTATTTAAATCATTTTTAACGCAAACAAAAGGTAAAATAAATGCAAAATTACAACAACAAAAATTGCTGTAAGTAAAAAATAGCAAATAAAAGAACATCGTTGCCACTATGCAAATTACTTTGTTAAAAATTGGTTTTTGCTTTGGTACTGCCATATTTTCAGAAATACAAGTTTTATTTTACAGGGAGCTTCCCTACGATAAATGGAACTGATACAAAATAAGTTACGTGACCGGTCCCCAGGTGGTAGGGACCAGTCCGAGTTCTAACACTTCCTACGAAGCGGACCAGCCACTTTTACATGGCGATGGCCTAGGACGGGGTTAATTGATACTTTGTATGCACCTTGTAACTTGTCTCTGAACTATCTTATGGAGTCCTAATCGGTGTGGAATATATAGATTATATATAAATATTAATCCAAAACTCAGCTCTAATTATCGATTAATTTATTTTTTTATTGCTACAAATTCAAGTAGAAATTGTATTTTATTTTTAAACGGTGTCTTTGATAGGATTCGAACCGACAACCTCCGGCATGACAGGCTAGTACACTACCCAATCGACCACAGGAGACCTTATATTTCAATGTTATAAATGCCAGTTAAGCTGGAGTTAATATCTGAATATAGTTACCGAACAGGTTTCTGAGTGGCATGGCAGTCTCATTTGTGCAGTGCCGTTTACTACAATACTAGCCGAAGTACCAACAAAATTGACTGAAAATGGTTAATATGTGACCTTTTACGCAATATGTCTTTTTTCACCAGTCACTACTCCTTATTTTTGGTACCAGTCTCATTTTCTCAAGTCATAGGACGAGTACTTTTGGATCATTTGTCACCAACTTTTCCGCAGGGTTGTGACGAAACGTTACACGTAGGTTAAACGTAGCTTTATCCCTTATTTCAGCTAAAGTTTTACTAACATACATTTTAACGGAAAGTTGTAATAATGGCCCTAAAAGTGTTTTTTTTTTGGAACTTTAGTTCCTTAATGCGCGCCATGCACATAACAAGAATCATTGCTTGGGGGGTAAACAAAAATTTTTTGAAATATCATAATGGTGTTGCCGCTGCGAATTTTTCGATTTTTAGTGGTGCCTTAATTTTCCGGGGAAGTGCCGGGGAACTCCTTCGCCTAGTTTTTGCGAATCTCCAATACGGTTTATCTCTTTGCCAAATGATCTGTGGCTTGGCTAAGTGGTTCGTGGTGGTGCTAGATGAAGGTGTCTCTGCTGATTATATCAATCCATGTAAAGGCTATGAAATTTGTTGACATGACACAACATAACACAACATAATGGTGTTGCCGCTGCGGATTTGTTAGATTTTCAGTGTTGCCGTAATTTCCGGGGAAGTATCGGGGAAATCCTGGGGTTTTGGGCCTAGATTTCGGGAGTTTTCAATATGGTGTGTGTCTTTGCTAAATGGTTTGTGACTTGACCAAGCAGTTCGTGGCAGTTTTTCACTACACACGCAAACTTATTTTACTTTTCCCTCAGCTTTCAACGATATTTTCAGGAAAGTAATTTTTTGATACTTTCTGAACGTAAAATGACAGAGACATAAACAATGTTGCCTACTAAACAGACTTGTACAAATTTGCAGATTGTGACTAGGCGGAGGGTGCCGAAGAGCGATAAAGATGAGTGTACGATTGACATAGCAGCCAAACGAGGCCGGCCGATGTAACCGAGCGAAGGTCACCTGCCGATGTCATAAGGCTGAAAGTGGCGGGCCGATGTCGAAAGGACTAAAGTAGCGGTAGGCCAAAGGCGACAGGAACTTCGTTCCTACCAGTTGCTATGACACCGTGCGTTCTCTTTTCGTTATTTTTTTTTTTTAAATTTTTGATCAATCAGAACGGTAGATATTAACGAAAAAAGTCAAGGCAAACACAATTTTTTTTAAATTCAAATGCAAAAACCTTTCACTTTTTATTCTGTCAGTTGCTTTCCAAGATGTTAAACATCTTTGAAATCGATCCACATATATGAGAATTAAGAGCTTGGAAATGTAAATGATTTCGTAGCCCGTGGTGGTCAACTTTTACACCTTGTGGCTCATCTTTTATTATAAAAGGGTACCCAGGACACACCGCCTCTGAAAACTTAGGTCCTTCTCTAACATTTTCATGGACATTACTTTGTAAGCGTTACTTTTATTTTTGTACTAAGTGGCACTGTGGCTTGTAGAGCAGAATAAAATGCATTTGCTGCGCCACCATTCTTTGTGTCATCTATTGTCATTTAAAATTTGCTCATCACACATAGAATAAGAATCTTTAATTTGAATATTTTGTATTCTATCGTTTTCTTCAAAGCAGAAAAGGATGTATTACTTTGGACTTGTTCGTCGGTAAGTGTTCCCGTTTTGGAATCGGGTTTCTTTTGCAAGAACTATTTAAGCTCCGACAGCTGATTTGCTTTAAAATTTCAAACCCTTTAAAATGCAACTGCAATTTGGTGACAAGAAAAAAAATACAATTTTAAAAAAGTTAACTCATAATCTTATATTCGTTTAAAACGCATTCCCTCCTTCGTGTTCTCATGTCATTTATAATTTGTTCACAAATCACCTGTGGCGTTAAATGGGCAGTTTAACCAAACAAAAAGAAAATAAAAAGAAAATATTCTGCAGAAAAATTAAACCAAAAGAACCACTGAAAACGCAAACGAATCAAATGTAATTCAAGTCAAACAAGATGATAATTTTAAAGGTTGCTTACATGCAGCCACAATCTGGTAGGTACTTGTGGTAATATTCACTTTGGTTGCTTTTAAAGCCAATATTAAATCAGTCAAATGTCAGAGTCTGACAAGAAAAGGATTCATTTCAAAAGTACAAACAGAAAACAAAATAAAGAGCTCAGGCACAAACGAATGTTATTAAAAGCATTAAGTTTGGAAGTAGAGTGGAATTAAAAGAACACTTCTAGATAAAATGTAAGCATATGAAACAAATCTAATATAAATAATTTTTCGACAGCTTCTGAAGTACTTTGAAGAGGGAAATTTTAAAAACTTTTAAAAATTTCCTTGAAAAAACTATAATTTTACTTTTTCCCTTATCCTTCTAGCAATGTTATTTCTAAAGTTTAATACACATGCTAATAACAAAGCTTATGACAAACCAAACATATAAGCTTTTTTTATATAAATTTATGTTGCATGCAACAACATAAACTAAATACTTATGTGTGGCTCCAACTCCAAGTTTCTGTTGACTTTTGTATTTTATTTTGTATTTGCTTTCTTGTTCCTTTAAGAGACTAATTAAGGGCGTTTTTAGGCAATTTTTTTAAATCTTTCGCAATTGTTTTAAAGTTTATTTTATTAAGAAGATTAAAGAGCTTTCAAACTTTTATTTTTGTTTTATTTTGAAATGTGATTAAAGAAATCGTCAAAAGGATTTTTGACAAAGGCAAATTAGTTTTCTGGCTGTCTTGTTTTACTGACATTAATGTTGTTCATTTAAAATTGAATACATCTGACGGTAAAGGGAATAAATTTATATAACATTTTTTTAAATTTCGTTGATGATTTTGAAGATCTAGATCTTTGTATTTTTTAGCCAGCGCTCAGGGGAAATATACAGTTTATTTGCAGAACTATTGCAAAGATATAAAACTGAAATTAATTTGAAAATATTTAAAAAACCAAATATTTAATTTTTTGTATGCAAAATCAATAACTTTCTATATATTTAAAAGCAGTTTCTATCTCATTCGTTTAATTTTAGTGTCATCGCTTATTGAGCACGTGAAAATAAATATAGTGACAGATGAAAGATAGAAGATGAAAGATGTTGCAAATGTTTAAAAGTTATTTTAATTTTCAACATCTTCCACACATTCCCTTAAGTGTGAGTTAGTGCTAAAAGGCTATTAAGATTTTCGCAAAATTTATAATTATCTTCTTGAAATTGTTAACGTTTCTTTAACAAACAGCGTACCACTCGAACTGGAAATAAGAAGGCGTAAGTGGACATGGATCGGTCATATTTTGAGGCGACTGACAACGGAAGTAGGTAGGAACCCCCAAGGGCAGCGCCGGCAGGGCCAAGAACTATTAATCTAACTTTAAATCTCTTTGATTTAATATTTTTCACTGTTAAAATTGTAACGTTTATAAAAAATGTAACGTTTATAAAAATGTAACGTTTATAAAAATTTTTATAAACGTTACATTTCATTTTAAATCAACATGACTAAAACTTTAATTTCAAATAAATTTTATATGTAAGAACCAATTAAATTGTGTTGAATTAAAATTAAATTCATGTTAATTATGATGGTATTTATTTAATGTATATCTAAAGCAGTGCTAAATAGTTACACTCTAAAACATTACTTCAAATTTACGATCATATATTTTGTAAATTTGTGTTGAAAATTTCTCCTTGTCTAAAATTACATCGATTTTGTAGTTATTTTATTAAAGAAAAAACCTTTCAAATGAAACATATTTAGTCCAAGTGGAAAAATTGTAACATTAAGTATAATACGGCTATGGATGAATGGTAGATACGTCAGACTATCAGTCAGAAGGACATGGTTCAACCTGTACGCAGCCGAACGCTTTTTGTAGTAAAAACATTTTGTTCAAAAATAATGCGTGTGTAATTTTAGGTCAATAATAATCTGTAAAGTGTTGCCGACTATTAACGACCTAATTTTCAACAAAAGTGTTTTAGAGTGTAGGCTGCGAGTCTAACACTCAGAAAAATTTCAATGTAAAATCGTCGAAAACCGGGTTAATTTAACATTTTTCGGTAGTGATTTCGCTTCTTGATAATTCAACATGATTTATAATAATCTTGAAAGAACATTTATCCTTTTGAATTAACTATATTTTATGTTGACATAATATTCTAGTACAGTTAAATCAATATGAAGTTGATACTAAAATAATACGAAAAATCATGTTGCATCAAAGCTATTTCGAGTTGAAACAACGTGAATTTAATATTGGAACAACACGGAGAATCATGTTGAATCAAAGTTATTTCAAGTTGAAACAACTTGAATTTGATATTGAAACAACACGAGCAATCATATTGATTTAAAATTATATCAAGCTGAAACAACATGACTTTAATAATGTAGTTTTTTTATTAATTATTTTACTTATGTGATGAGTATTACCATAGGCATCAGAAAACTTTGTGTTATAGTTGGCTGCCGCAGCCAAGATTTGAACTCGTGCCACCTGCATGATAGTCCGCCACTAACCACTGCAGCCACAATAGCTTCAAACATCACTTTTGCTATACACTAAATAAATACCATCGTATGTAAAATTAATTTCATTTTATTTCAACATGATTTAAATGATTATTTAACATAAAACTTTTTTTGAAATTAAAGTTAGAGTTATGTTGATTTAAAATGAATTGTAACATTTATAACAAAACTGTTCTAACAGTTATAAATTTTAAATCAAAAAGGTTTAATAATCAAATAGGTTTAATAATAATAATGTTAATTTTAAACCAGCAGCTGTAAATTTTCGCTGGTATTTTGTTTTTTGTCGTCTATATAGCAGACGTATTGCCAAATTTTAAATCTCATTAAATGAAAACTATGTTTTTACATTTACCATATTCAAAACTTCATATCTCGGTAAAATGTTGGAGAAGAAAAGGGCATTATTTTCAGAATTTTATCTAGTTTTAGGAAATGTAGCTAACTTTGATTCGACCTTAGGCGGATAAGGTACCTTTTCATCAGACCGGATCAAAATCAATCGACTTACAGGACTTAATTTTTTTTAAATTTATAATTTTGTACTGCTTTCTTTAATTCGTCTGTCAGATGATCTATTTTATGCAATGTTACTTTATGGTTTCTTATCTGATTTTTTTAGTCTTAAACTTAAATTTTCTTTCATAGATATTTTATATTTTTGTAAGGAAAATGTTAAATTTTAATTCCTCTACTGCCATTAAACAAACCATTTTCTCTTTGATAATAACATAAACATTTATCAAAACTGTAAAAATAGTTGGTATTAAATAAATCCTAAACCATTAGTAAATGATGAATGTGATGTACAATACGAAATCATGAGTAATGAGCATTAGAATGAGATACAGTTGCAGCAATTGTGATGTGAAGTACACACTCGTACTAACTCGTAGTACTACTTTATTTTCAAGTACCATACACTGCTAAACTTTAATTTGTTAAGCAGAAAAAAAACTCATTTTATGTTTACAAAAAGTTTATTTAAGTGTTTTTTTTTTAAATAAAACTATTGAAAAGAAATGTTTTTTTTAATAAATCCAAGAGATTTTCGTTTTTTAGTTTCTCAACTGAAACCACTGATACCGATATCATGATCATCATCATAAGACCATTTATTTAACTATTTATTTATTTGTTATTGTTCTTATTGCTGATGTTATTGCAGCAGCATTTTGTAAAAATAACAATTGTATTAAAAAAAAAATTATATAAAGCAAAGAGTGAAAGATGTACATTTCAGACAACGAAATCATAAAGCAGCCAAAAATATAAAATATTTAAAAGAAAAATCATGTATGAAACCTTCAAATATGAAATGATATAAAAAAATTGTTATAAATGAGAATTTAACTGATTTTGAACTGTTGGAAAAAGCAAAAATTAAGAAAAACAAGAACATCAAGAAAAAGCGTTGAAGGGTTTTCTGATGGCGGCGGCGATACGTATCTGCACTACAAACAATAAAAAAATACAAAAGAAATGATGATGTTTTTACTGCTGCTTGTACCCAATATAAAAGCTCGAGTAATAAATAATGTGAATTAAATTTTTGACAGTAAAAATATGGCAGACAACTGTGAAATTTTAAAAAACGATTAAATATCTACATGAACGAACGAGCGTGTGTTTGAAAGATTCAGGGTCGACCCAAATAAAACAAAAAATAAAATAATACAATAATATATAAAAACAATCTCTCCATTCATATGATAATGTAATGCTGCAAAAACAGCGTCCATATCACAACTTATAATGCAGAGCAATTTGTTACTTTTAATATTTTATCTGTTGGTGGTGTAATATGTGGGAAGATGGCACAAAAAGTTCGCAAATTTGTTCAAATTTATCGATTAATAGTCAAAATATAAAGTTATACATAAGAAAAGTTATGTTTGTTGGTGGTACTTTATTAGTCTCTTATTTTTGACAGATTTCATGAAAGAAATTTAAGTAGTTTTGAGTTCCACCAATAGAAATTGGTTTGATTTTGAGTGTTTATTCTTTTTCAAAGCTACGCTTAAAATAAAATATTGGTAAATCTAACAAATTTCATTATAGTAAAATCAACCAAAGGAACTGTAGTGTGGTGGATAGTATGCTAAGCTATTAGTTCTGTAACTTCTGGGATTTTGTGTTTTTGGTCGAGTGATTGGTACGTTGGACTTCAAACCAGAAGGTTCTTAGTTCGATACTAGTTGAAGTTAAAATAACAAACATTGAGTAAAAATATGAAATTAATAAAAATATATAAAGAAACGAAATAAGAAAAATTCAAAATGGCGTCAATGACGCCAATCCACATCGAACCATTTTTTTTCATATATTTTCAGTTCTAGTGCTGAAAATGTTGATGATTTTCAGCGCTTCAAAAGCGCTTTTGTGAGCAAAATTGTAGTACTCCAATCCGGGAACTCGCCATACAAAAATCAGCAGCGATATCAGCAGGTTTGTCAGCGCTACTTTTATTCCATAATAGTAGAAACCTGCTTTATTGGAAGCAACTTTTTTACTGGGTAGTATTATATACATATTTACCAATTGGAGGATAAAGTCGAGTCCAAAACCCGAAATCTTAAAACTTAAAGCCAAATATGTATCTTCGAAGTTGAAAATATTTTAATGAGTGAAACTGTGTTTTCTTCATGTACTTATAAACTTTTTAGAAAATTTAAATTTATTAAAATTGCCTAATATTTGTTGAAGTTATAAGACCAGCAAAGTTTGCGTTGCACGTGGTGGTCAACTTTGACTTCCTACAGTTCACCGTCTCCTCAAAACAGCGTGGTCTAAAGGAGGTCCTCATCTATGATTTTTACATACATTGTTGTGTAATCGAATCGCAAGTTTGAAAGATGCGGATTTATTACCAATTTTTTTGCAATAGGAACTACTGTGCGCTAGCAAAAAATTTTTGTAGCGGCAATTAATATTTATAAACTAACTTTAAAACCCTAATTCGCTCTCAATATTTGATAAAACCCTTCATAATAAAGTTTTGTGTATGAGGTTGTCATACAAACAACCATTTATCTAAAGACAACATAAAATTGCTCAATTTAATTAATTTGCCATACAAAAATCATTTAAACATGTATTTTGTTTGTTTCCTTAGTAATTAATTTAAATATATTGCAACTTTTGCTGTTGCACTTGTAACTGTCAAAAGTTATTTTTGCCGAAATTGTACACAATTTTTCACACAAAGTTTTATGTTCTTTTAATTTTTTGTCAGCAGTATTCTTTCCGTATACTTGGATTTGAACATTGTGTTTACCTCATAATTTAGCTGATGTACTCCATATGCAAACAACTATATTCACAACTTGCATGATTGCAGCAGCAACATGTCATAAAATTGCAGAGTTTAAAAGTGTAAATTCATTTTGATTACAACTTCATTTTTATCATAGCCCTTTTAATGTTTAATTTAACAACTTACTTATTAGAAGAATTTTTCATCGGATTCGTTTTATAACATTCTCTGCAGTACGCAGATCTAGTCGAGTCATAAAATTGATATTTCACCTCCCAAAATAAAGAATTGATTACTTATATGATTCATTTAAAACTTCAACTCCTCAAAAATATTAAACTGAATTTGTCTGCTGATTCTCGGTCAGGAGTGTAAGCATTAGCGCCTGATTTAAGAAGTCTTAAGGCAGTAATATAGGCAGATTTCTGAAGATAGTATATTTTTTAAGTTTTTCAAATTTGTTATGAATTTCTAAAAGAATTTTTAATCCAATACCTTTTCGCATCTGAATAACTTTAGTTTTATTTGTCTTAATTTATCATTTTACCCTGAAACGCTCTAAAAAAGTTGGCTACTAAAATAATGATGCATACATGTACTTGTAGCCATGTTCGTCATCATTAATATAGAACTCGTAAGCTTAATGATCCACAATGTTTTACAACATCTTGTACGAGTGTATTAAATCATATACAAGAAAAATATTATTGTAAAATTTATTTACCTAATACGAGTAGATTAAAAACGTTATTATTAATTATAAGATAATGTTTGTTACAAAAACAAAATCATAATAGGAAATCTTTAAAATGGAAATGAGTTCGCCTATAATCGATAACCTTTGAACTATTCCAAATCATCAATTCTATTATAATTGGATCAAGGACGTTCCTATCTCCCATACATATGGGGCATTAAATTAGAAGCGGACAACCCAAAGAAACTTTTTTGCAGAAATTCCTTGATAGTTGTAGTAGGTATAAATTAGGGTTGTAACGATACGCCGTTTCGCCGATCCGATACCGATATTTAAAAATAAATATCGCCGACATCGATTCCGATTCCGATACCGATACGAATATTGAAATTGAGTTCAAGTTTAGATTAACAAAACTCAAGCGCAATTTTTTTATTATACAAAATTACATTATAAGAGAGAATATTTAAAATTGATAAAACATTGGAAGTAATTTTTAAGGAGCTACATTTTCTTTGCTTCCAAAAAATCTATATTAAAAATATGCAGATAATTAGTAGAAAAGCAAGAAAATATGTTTAATTCCTTCATAATTTAAAAAAATACTCGCCATGCTCTTTAAAAAATCGATTTTTTTAAAGGACATTTATCAACTAATATTCTTCTAAATAACTTTATAGCTTTAATTATTAAAAGACTTCTAAGTTTATATTTATTCACTTAACTTTACATGAAAATACAGTTCTGAGTTTAAATTCGCATAAAAAAATTGTGAAAATGGGTAATTTTTTATCCTTTTTCCTTGAGGAAAAATCATTATAGAATACCGAAAAAGAAATTTGTCCTAGCATCGCTTCCACCGAATTGGTAATCGAAAAACAGAACTTCTTGCAATGGCAAGAATATGTAAAACTAATTAGAAATTATCCAAATTTGCAATACTTCCAGATCGCGAATTCTACATTTTCATGACTTCTTTGGAGTATCTTTTTTTTGCTGGAATAAGATTTATAAAACAACGACTTGAATTCATGGTAAAATTAACAAAAAAAAAAATATTTTTTTACAAAATAACAGCATAAAATATTATTAATTTTTAAAATTGATATTAATAAGATTTAAAAAATAACGAAGTGAATTTAATTAATGAAGTGAATTCATGGTAAAATCGGACAAAAATGAATTATTTGTTAAAAAAAGCTCTGAAAAAATTTTTAAAAGTATCGTCGTATCGACAGTAAAATATCGCCGATACCGATGTATCGGAAAATCTGAAGTATCGCCGATATATCGGTATCGGAATCGGTATTCGTTACATGCCTAGTATAAATGTGTATACAAATTCCGTCATCTTAATTTTTTTTTTATAGAAATGGTCAAATCATTGTAAAATTGGAACAACTAAGCGAAATAATAAATTTCGGACTTATACCTAATTAGTTCAAAAAATAAGATTACGTAAAAATTATTAATGTTTACTTCTCTGTTGTCTGTTTGTAGCTAAAATGCACTCAAATAAATAAGAAAAACTGTATTTACATTGCGAGGTTTTTGTCGCAGCAATTCTTACTATGTAGGCAAGAGGGGTGAGAGAAATTCGCAAAATTTCTTACAATTTATACATGTTTACACTTCACACACAGTTTATACAGTTTTATGTTACCGGTTGGCCATGTCTTTCAGACATCTTGCAAGACCGATGCATGCACAGAAAAGATTATGACAAAAAAAAACTTCCAACAAACGTTTGTGTAAAAATAAATTTCATTTTCAGCAAATGTTCTTTACATAATCAACGAATTGTTTGTTTGACTTTTATTTAAGACGCAAAAACCAACTCCGATGACGACAGACAGACAAATGACAACAACAACAACAATGATAGCAAAAGTAATGTGATAGTACCTAGTTTGTTTACTGAAGATTTTTGAGTGAATCAATTCGTGAATGTCGTTGCGTTAATTCTCATTAATTTTCTTAGAGTCTAGATAAACATTCAGACTTGATTTTTTTTATATATTACAAAAAACCCAGTAAATATTTTTGTTTGATTAAGTAAAGTATTTTGTTTAATATTTGTTAGTATTTTTAGACTAATTGGTTTATAAATTCAGACACAAATATTGTTTGATATTTTTCAGAAAAGCCAGTAACTATTTTTGTTTGATTTAGCAAATTGTTTTGTTTACAATTTGTAAATATTTTTAGACACTGGAGATTGTTGAGATATTTTTGTCTATATTTACGAAATTGTTTGTAGGTCCGTTCCTAGACAAAATATTTACTATTCCATTGAATTCATTTACAGAAAATGAAATTTAGTTTTTTCTGTGTGACAATGTTAAAGCATCGATGACTTGTTGGCGACAGCTCAATCAGATCAGTGAGGACATTTTCGAACAAATGGCCGCTAAGTTCATATATGACAACAAGAGCGACACTGTCACCCATCTTTTCATTGATGTACATGTAAATGGCAACATCCTCAGAAATGTCCCCCTTACATTTTTTCGTTTGTTTCTTTTTTACACGTGCTCTACAATAAAATTTTAATAATTTGTCGTCCAGAGAGTATTTAATACAAGAAGTTTTAATGGACATTATAACAGAACTTTTTGTCATCTCAATTTCGCTCAATTTTAGCAAGCCGGATCGTATCAAAATTATTCCAACTGGCGACAGACTGAGCGACAATGTTCACAAGAATTTCATTTGCTGGTATAAGAAGAGTTGGCATGACCAGTTGAGTAGTTTTTCTTTTACCCATTCTTTGAGTACAGGTTCTTTTAAATTATCTTAAAAGAAACTGTAATCAACACACAGAAAAAATTATCAAAGCTTTTTATTTTAACGCGCATGTGTTTGAATTTGTTTTTAAATTTTATTATATTTTTGTATGATTTTTAAATATTCCAATAGAAAATTTTAATAGAAAAAATGAGATTTTTTTCTTATTAAATATTTACGAATTTTAGTTTTTAATTTTACGAATTTTGTGACAGGTGCCATTTCCGTAAGAAAAATATTTCAATTTATAAATTTAGTAATAGAACACGAATTATAGTTTTTTCTGTGACAAATACCGTTCATACCAAATTTCAAAATTTCCTTAAGTGGTCCTTGATGAAAATGTCGTCTACGACGAGGTGGCCAACCGGGTTACGAATGAGAAACAACACGAATCTCAAGAGCACAAGCATACGTATACCCCTTTGAATTCCTCTTACCCACCTTGCCTGCATAGTAAGAATTGCAGCGACAAAAATCGGTATTTTTACATGGTAATACAAAGTATTGACGAATCCAAATATTATGAAATTCTCTTCGTGCTTAAAAAAGAGAACAAAAGTCTGTTGTAAGAATTTTTCATGTCTGGTGTGATGAGAAAACACAATTTTCTAAAATGGTTTAGAAAATAGACATTTACCGAAAGCTTGTCAAATTTTGTATTGGTATTCTAAATCAGCCTTTAGAAACCAGTTTAAGCATATATAAAAACAAAAAACAGATTTGATATGTGGTGTGATACAATGCCCATCAAAGCAAAAACAAAAAAATAATAAGAGCTCTTGTGAGTGTTCTATTAAATCCGATAGAGGTGACTTCGGCTAACTAAAAATTTGAGTTGAAAACAATTTATGTAAGAATTTAGAGAAAACCTTCTTGTATTCTATTTCGTGACAAAAATTAGTTAAGTAGCTGATAATTCCTTATAAAAAGCATCCACCTTCATAAGTATATTCGAACACTCTTCAACTCTTAATAATAATTTGAATTTACATTAATTCAAATAATGAACTAAAACGCCGAAATAATACATTTCAGACTTATACCTAATAATTAGTTCAAAAATTAAAATTACGTAAAAATAAATGAAAACGTATTTATTAAATATAAAACTCTAAAAATATTTATAATTGCTATTCGCAGCACACAACCGCCCAGAAAAAGAAAGGTTCAGCTAAAAAAGGGTGAAAATGATTCGTTAATTTCTATCGGTGCTTTCATAATTTAAAATCTCAAACGAACAACTCCAGATGAATAAACAAATCGCGGTGGTATTGAGTTAAAAGATTCTTTATTTTTGCATATTTTTAAAGTACGAATATCATTCATTCCCTTAAGCATATTTTATGAGTTTTAAATACACCTCGTACGCAAAAAGGGGATTTCTGCGTATTAAAATGGTAATTTGTTTTATGTTTGCATCCGTATGCGTCTTCTTTTTTGACTTGATTTGAATTCATTTGGCAAAAAAAAAAAAATATTGCTTTAACTTTTTCTGCTTAAAATAATTTCATGTTGCTTTTTTTTCTCCTTCAGCTTTGGTACTTGCTAATTTTTCATTTCATTTCGTGTTTTATTCAGGTGTTTCCTGGGGGCGATTTGTTAATGATACAAATAAAAGTACAGATTTTAGGGACTAACATGTAGATTCGTAAACATTTTTACATTTTCATCTGAAGTAAACAGATGTAGAGTAAAATTAGGGAATTTGTTTTTGTTTGTTTTGCGATTGCTATGAATTTGCATATATGAAAAACGGGGAGAATTATTTTCTTTTTAACTAATTCATAATAATTAGAAGGTTTTGATTGTTATTTGAAAGTTAAAATAGAAATAGAAATGATTGAAATGTTAAAGGTTAAAAACAGTAAAAAAGACCAGGGAGGGGATGGGATGGAGGGATTAGGGAGGGGTCGTGCAGAAAATGGTGTGTGAAAATTTCATGAATATAATATGTGGGTACCGAATCTGTGGTAACTACAGATACATATACATCGATACATTTACAAAAATCGTATGGGGCATATAATTTTACGAAAAATTCTAAGCAACTTCACCTTAGAAACCATTGGTCTAAAATGGATTTCAATCTTGCGGAAAAATCAAAATAAGTTATAAGCATAGTTGTAAAAAGTAATGATTAGTAATCGTAATGATTGATAATTAAATTACTTTTGTTCAAAAGATAAAAATAACTGATTAGATAACGATTATTTTCAAATAATCTGAATTAATGGGGATTATTTCGAATAATCAAAAATAGTCAAAAGTAATAAGCAAAATAATCCGACTACTTTCTACGATTATTTAAACATTTAAAAAATAGTCAAAAGTAATCGTAAAAAGTAGTCGGATTTTTTTTATTACTTTTGATTATTTTTGATTATTTGAAATAATCCCAAATAATCCGGAATGTTTTTAGATTATTCGTAATCGCAATCAATTAAAAATGAAAAGCAGTCTAATCGTTGGTAATGTAATCTATAGTAGTAAGTGACTTAGTTCGTATAAAACTAACGAGGAATGAGACCATTCCTCCTCCGAATGCAATAAAAACTGGTACTACCGTCTGGACCAAAAAATTTTAGGCTGGTTCCCAAATTATGACGCGTTTGTTATAGGAATAATTACAAAAAGTGCTTGAATCAGTTTTTAAGTACGCCGGCGTATACTTAATATTTGTATACTTAAAATGGGCACTTTTTATATGGGGAGGACTAGGGTGCCTCTTCTTTGTATGGGGCACTTCCAGTATCGCTAGAAAGCTGAAATTTGGTACACAGGTAGGTCCTGATGAGCAACTAACGAAAAAACGGGCACTTTTCATCTGGGAGTTACTAGGGTGTCCCTTATTTCTATGGGAGACTTCCACTATAGCTAGAAAGCTTAAATTGGGTATACAGGTCTTGATGTGAAAGTACTACGAAAAATGGGAAAACAGAAAATTTCCACCTAGAACTTATTGTATGGGGCACTTATACATAAATGTGCAAATAAGACCAAGTTCCTATCCAAAAATTTCGGCCGTAACAAGTACTGAGATCAAAATAAGAACCAAGTTCTTGATAGGTACAATACCATCTCATTTATAGACATCCGAGTAAAGAGCATAGCCTCTAATTTGCTATCATTAATAGTTAGTCCCTGTTCAATACACCAGGTTTCGGTTACCCTGAGGGCCTGTCTCATGCAGCCCACAATGGTGTGCTATATCGCCCTATAGTGTGTATGCACATTAAGCATCAGCGTATGGCTCTCCAGGTAGTCCACCAACATCCTTTGTTTTCAAAAGAAAGGATGTTAGGCTGGCTGGTCTGAAAGACTTTGCTTTTGCATAATCTTCTTTCCCCGGCTTTGGCAGAAAAACGACCTTTGTTTCCCTCCGTCGAGATATAGCGTGTCATAAGACAGGCGACAAATATTTCACTGATGCTGTCCCGGAAGGTACTCATATTCGACTGAGGCCAGGCCGGAAAGATACCATAAAATCCAGCCGCTTTAAATGATGCAAAAGAGTCACAATCCTCTCAGCTACCTCTCGCCCTCTCACACCAACCCGTTCCTCTATATATACCCTGCAGGTAAAATCGATAATAAAATTGTACTAAATCACTATTGACATTATCACCAGACATTCAACATGTGCTTGTCATTGAGATTCCACTACTGACATCGGAACTGTTGAATTACTATAGACCAGGTGGTTCTTATGGGACCATATGGAGGCACTGGTACCAGAGATTCACTAGTGCATTTTAATGAATCTAGTCAACATATATGAAACTTTTTACCAGCTAAGATAAATAAATTAGATTTTTTATGAAAATTTTTAGTTTTCCATTCAGCCGCATATATTTTCAAGACATCAAAATGAGACCATGAAATATCGTTTTCTAGCTGTTAAAAACTTCTCTTCTCATTAAAGCTAAAATAAAAAGTGTAGACGATTCGTTGACAACGTCACCAAAAAGTCATCAAACTTGTCGACAAAAGTGGTGACTTGGAGACACTTGGCCCCTGGATTTCTTCAGGGTAGAAACCCATGGATAATTCGATTGAAAGCCACCTGGGAAATATGTCTCCATCAATGACTGCAATTTGTCTCCTACCGACTCAGTCATAGAACCATTATCTTTACGAATCAGTCCCACTTTTGACACAGGGTCACAAAACACCATCGTCTGCAGTCTAGCTACTTCAGATGTATCGCTCATACTGGAGCAGAACTCCCGCTACGTTCTTCGTTTCCGAATACGAATGAGTTTCCTTAGCTCCCTCTTTTATATATTTTATTTATTTATTTATTTATGTCTAAACAAAATGGTTCCAGATAGGTTACGTTTTTGAACCCTGAAGCCTACTGATTAAAAAAAAATCCGTTTTGAAATCTTGGGTGTCTTTTAAAGGTGTAGAAAGTTTATCGCAATTATTAAAAAAAACTGAACAGCTCGCTTTGTTTAGAAAATATTTAAATTTTTTCCCACTGTGAAGGGGGCGTGTTGGCAACAATTAGAGAAAGAAACAATAAAAATTCATTAAAATTTTCACACATTCATAGATAAGAAACAAAAAAAAAAAGTTAATTTATTTTAAAATTAAAATTGAATAAATGTTCTTTAATGCGTATGGAAATAAAGGGACCATAGAAAAATAGTCAATGTCAGCAGTAATGGAAATCTGGGAATGCAAGCAGATAAACTGAATGTAAAAATATTGCTTTAAATTAACCCTTAAACTATCAACTTCCAACATTGGGGTCATCCATCATATGAGACACTGCGGAAAAATAAATTCCGAATTCTTATTTACTTTCGATGACCGGACAGCTTATCTGAGTAATTACAGCACCGATTGGACTCTGTCCAATAGAATTTCTTGGCGACACTATTGACAATTTAAAATAGTTAGCAGAGACATTTTAAAATTTCTACGGCGGCAAAAGCCATTCTAACGCTGAATGTTTGCCAATACTATTTGAATAAAAATGGATGCCCGAAGACGAAATCCTTCAATCTTGACTACTTTTCGCCAGAGTGGTGGAACTTTAATAACAATTGTTATCTCCAGATTTTGTTATTCAAATCAGATTTATGTTTTCTCTCTGTATAATTACAAATTATTTCGTCTTAAAAGACGCTAAAAGGAACGACAAAAGATGTGCTTTTTTATTCCAAACATACTCAAATACCTTTACGTTTTGCAGGTTAATCTAACCGCATATTTATAAATGTATAATATATTCAAACATTTAAATATGCGTCACAACAAGTGTGCTTTAAGGTTCAGATGATAAATAGTCAGGGCGTCGTTGCATGTAAAAAAAACTTAAATTAAAATGCAACTCAAATCACATACCCTGCAGGTAACGCGATTAGTCCATAAACCCATGTAAAGTATACTCCATAGAAGACTAGCACTAGCCCAAAGGCAAATGACATGGTCCATGACTGCAATACATAGGAGCATGTTGTAACTAGTCCCAATATTATCTGCAGGGCAGTACCGAACAAACAAAAACTCATGCCACACACACACACATACACACACACACACACACTCAAATATGCTTTCTAAAATCAAAAGGAAAAATATTTCAATTAATAAAATCAAACCGTTCTAACAAAAACAAAGCGAACAAAAACTCATTTTAAGCCCAACCACAAACATTAAACACGCAGATCACGAAAACTAAATAATTTTACATAAAAAATCAACGAGATAAAAGAACTGGTCAGTCATTTAAGATTTGTTAAAAAATAGAAATAGAAATAAAATTCAAATAAGAAAAACATAATTTAAATAAAACAACATTTCGTCAGTCAACCTTTTTGCCAGCGGGAGGAAGTCATGCGTCAGTGCAAAGCAATGTTTGCCAGTTCACTACGCACTTTTAACGCTACAATGACCGCGAGTTTGAAGCGCATCCAATGTGTGTAAAGGAACGTTGAAATAAACAATTCCAAACAGCACTGCCGCCACCATCCATCCATCCATCCCAATCACCATTTACATTCACATACTCACTATTTGGCGTTCATCAACGTACATATGATGATGTGTTTCAGATAGTGTGTGGCTGTGACAGACAAGTACGTTGATGAATTGTTTAAAAGTCGATTTTACACCCTCGTAAATACTCGTTGTATCTATCACTACAAACTATAACTGTTTTATGCTTTATTCCCATGTTAAAAATTTAATTTCATAATATTAAGTGTTTCAGTGACGAATTGTTTTTGCCGCCAGTTAGATACATTTGAAAGACTGACTGCGTTAGAAACAAATACAGTACAATTATTCCGCTTTAGCGGTGGCAGAATATTTCAATAGTTTCCGTATAATTTTATTTTTGTTCATATAAGATGGATCGTTAGTAATAAGTACCACCATTTGTTTATTTACATTTGTAAAGCTGTCAAAATGACACTATTGTAAAGACTATTGTAGACATGTTTGTAAGATATTTTTGTTGTATATAAAACAAACCCTATTTTAGCTTTTGTTTTACTTTTAGTTTCTCCGTACCCAATCACTTATCTCGCCTATTAAAACAAGTGTTGCAAAGCTTTCGTAAAAAAGACCCATTAGGGAAAATATACACTCTTAAAACACTTTTGTTGAAAATTAGGTCGATAATAGTTGGCAACACTGTACAGATTATTATCGACCTAAAATTACACACGCATTATTTTTGAACAAAATGTTTATACTAAAAAAAAGCGAATGGCTGCGTGCAGTTTCGAACCGCGACCTCCTTACTGATAGTCTGACGTATCTACCATTCAGCCATAGCCGTGTTATATTTTATGTTAATTTTTTCCACTTGGACTAAATATGTTTAATTTGAAAGCTTATTTCTTTAATAAAATAACTACAAAATCGATGTAATTTTAGACAAGGAGAAATTTTCAACACAAATTTAGACAATATATGATCGCAAATTTGAAGTAATGTTTTAGAGTGTATACTTCTGCAAACTTTCACTTTGGTGAATGGGTTGAAGTCTGAATTTTTATCTAAAGACTCTAAAAAATGAGTGAGAATTAACGCAACGACATTAACGAATTGATTCACTCAAAAATCTTCAGTACAAGAACTTGGTACAATCGCTCTCCTTTGTTGTCATTGTTGTTGTTTTGTATGTCGTCTTCGAGTTGATTTTTTACGACACAGTTTTTCTTGTTGTTGTTGGTGGTGTTTTTGCGTCCTAAATAAGAGTTAAACAAACAATTCATTGGTTATGTGAAGAGCATTTACTGAAAATGAAATTTATCTCTTGTTTGAAAAATTTTTGGTGATTATTTTGTCTGTGTACCAGAATAAGTTCTGAGACCCTTCCCAGTAAAAAACTGCCGCAAAGTTTTAACTATAATATAATTTCCAGCACTAAAACTATACAAAATTGAGCGTCTGCAGTTTTCCTTTTAAAAAAGAAGTTAGCTTCGGCTACCTCCGTCTTTTTACTGGAACCAAATGAAGGGCGAGAGTGTATTCTTTGAATTTACGCAAAAGAATCCACCAACTTTCAGCGATCGCTTAACCAACTTATACATTTTCTGAAAAAGGTCAGGAATGTTGCAATGCAGGTTTGTAATAAAATCTGTGGCATACATTTAGGCTTAAACTTTACAAATACTGCTTCGGCAGCCGTATTTTGTATTTGTAATGGCCATGTGTGGGAGATATGAGCGATATTTTTATACCTCTGATTTAATCACTGTTACTGAAAAATCACGAATCACAGTTGTGACAAAATTTGTCTAATAACTGCTACTTGCAAGGTAATTTTTTTTAATTGTTACATACACAAAATTATGATATTTCACTGTTTGTGCGCGTAATAACGTTTTTTTTACATAACAATAAAAGAATAATGTTGCAATTTCTAGTGCTCACTCTTCTTTTTTATTACTATTTCTTTTTAAAATTCAATGTATATTTTAAGGCGTATTTAAAACTGCATTGGTATATTTCTTCAGTAAAAAATAATGTTTTTGTTCTATGACTTGATAATTACCCTGCTATAAGAGAACTGGAAATAGTGATCATAGTCACAGTTTTAACTAACAGTGATTTTTAAATCACGTTCACTGTGCACGATGTTCTTCATCTGTTAAGTGTGGTATATATGCTCACTTCTCTGAGTCATCTGAAATACATATTTGAAATGCATTTTTGAAATACATATGTGCCGCTTAACTTATTTTTACGTTTAGGTCTCAATATGCTGAAACAAAAATTCGAAAAATTTCACACCGAACGACATTCGTCGTTATTGGTGAAATTCACAAAATTTACTTTTAAATATTGCTCAATTAACTATTTATTTTAATGCTAATTTCCTATTGGGTCTTTCATACATTACGTTAAACAAACAATATTCGTAATGAAATTATAGAAAAGTTAAAAAGTAAAAAGTGATCAATCTTGATATCTGACTGTTTGTATGCGTGGCCTGTTTTAGAAATTATTCATAAGATATTAGAGGGTGGAGACGATCTATCAAAATATTAAAAGTTAACAATTAGTTTTCTATAAAAAGCGAAATAATTTATTGTTGGCGGCTAAAAATTGCGTAAATGTGTAGAAATAATCTTTTGCACAATAAATTGTTAAAAAATTCGAATTGAAATTTTAATTTGTTTTAAAGAAATATAGTTTTACTATAATTTGGGCTCTTGCTTCGAATGTGTTGAAGTAAAAGTATCAAAGCAAAGTATCAAGATATTTTGAGTTTCAGGCCAGGGGAAATATATGTGTAGGAATCGGCCATTTCTTTGAACATAGCAGATTCACAAAGAGGCAGTAGCTATACTGAAAAAAAATCATTATAACGCTGATTTTATTTAACTTCAATACAATTGACAATGCTATTTTTTTATGATAATGATAATTGTCATCGTTGCGCTGACAACATTTGCACTAGTTGGTCATCTTGCCTTGAATGACAATGATGACAGAAATGATTACAAAAATTTCATTTAAATTTGCTGACTTTGTTGGTCGTGGTCTCGTCAGTTCATGGCTCGTTTATAAGTCAACCACTTTATTACGGAAACCACGTCATCATTTAAAATATCGATGGCTCAAAGTCGTCATAAACATCACTCTTTTGTATGTTGATGCGAAATACACATGGTGACTAGTTGTCATCAATATGAAGATGAGGTATCAATTTCTAGTTCACTTACGTGTTTTGTCTGCGCATGTACTGTAGTGTTGTAGGCTTGTAGATTTTACTATTAATATTGTTATAACAATGATGATGAATATACATCAATGCAATTTTTTCAACTTATTGCGAGTTTGCTTAAAAGCAATAAAATTTGGTTTTAAATACAAAATGCGAACAGAAGAATACATATATATATATTATTGTTCTTCGTTGGAGTCATACCCTAAATGGAACTGAAAATATAGTAAAGTTCTAAAGTTTGTCCTCAATCCGAAGATAAATTTTTCTTTAAGTATACTTTTAAGAGTATCCGAAAAAATAGTAAGTGCCAACTACTAAATAATTTTCCTATGACGACTATTTTATTCTTCATTTGTATACGGCAATGAAAGTGTTTGCTTTTTAAGTAGATAAATTCACACAAATTGTATTATTTCGACCTTCAATTGGCAATTTCATATATTTTTTTAAAAATTTTCATAGCAAAAGCTTAAAATGCCAAGCAACGATAAAAAAAGATTTCTGTAGACGACTTTTTGACCTCGAAAAAGCGTCAACTTAGTCAAGGTTTTTTTTCACTAAAATAATTTTGCTTTAAAATCTACCCAAACTATACTCTTAACAAAAAGTGTATGTGGTAAAAAAATGTATGCAGAATATTTATCGTCTTATCTTAAATAACCATTATTGCCAAGACATTACACTAAACAGCAACAAAACAAAAAATAAAGGGCCCAAAAGAAAGAGTCCAAGTGCAAGTTTTAGTATACTAAATACTCATACTAAAAATTCAATTCTACACACTTTCCGCACAACTTGTACTTAATGCCAGCCACAACAGACATCAATCCTTATCTGTTGTGTGCAACAGTATAATTTTTGGCACTTGAAACAACAAGACGACAGACATACATACTTAAGGACGTTGAAGCAGCACCAGCAGCAGCCGGAAAGTGGATGGAGAAACATTCCTTCTACTGAGCTGCTGCAGCTACTGCTGCAACATGTCACGCATTTAACCATGACACAACACGTGTTAGTGTTAAATGGTGTGACAATAAGAATGAATGTGCATGTTCAACAGTCACATGGTTGGTAGAGAAGACGCACAAATTGCTGTTGCTGCTTCCGTACCATGCATGCCAGTATCGAGCTTGCAACTTTGGCGACAGTTACCAAAACAATCAGTGGTCGTGTAGTCTGTACTATGTAAGAAAGTGCAAGAGTTGAAGTCATAAATATAAATAACGAATAAGAGTACTGAACAGGAAAAAAACCTTGTAACATAAACAAGTATGAAAGGAAACAATAAAAAGGTCCTTGTAAATTTATTCCTAAATAAATGACTGGCGGCTAGTTAACTGTATGTTTTTTCAGCTAATGAGTTCTTATGAACTCTTTTCTGCTCTGAATTAAATAAACGGGTATGGTGTAATTTTTATATTTTGGTCCTTGGAATATTTGATTGCTATTCACAAGAAAAACTAAATTTAATTTTCAGTACAGAAATTGAATTAATTAGTAAATCTTTTTTTTCTAGAAACGGACCTACAAACAAAATTGGTAATTACAGAGAAAAGAAACCGGGGTTTTCAGTAGACAAATTGTTTAAATCTATGAAACAATTTGTCTAGAAATATTTACAAATTCTAAACAAAACAATTAACTGAATCAAACAAAAGTATTTACTGGATTTTCTGCAATATATCAAACACAATTTTTATCTGAATTTATAAAACAAAAATACTTACGAGTTCTAAACAAAATAGTTTACTGAATCAAACAAATATGTTTACTGGTTTTTTGTAATATATCAAGCAATATTTTTGTCTGAGTCAGTAAATATTTTTTTTAATATTTTTAATTTTATATAATAACATCATCATCCATTAGTCATTTTTGAAATTTCACTTTGTTATGGGCGCTCAACTCTGTATGTTTATCTAAACACTGTAAAAAATTATTGAGAATGAAGGATAGTGATCACAGCATATTAGGGTATTCATTTAATTGGGTTTCTGCTTTAATCGGTTAATCGCTCGATTAATTAATCGAGGTTTTGGCTTAATCGGTTAATAATCGGTTAATTTCGGCATTAACCGGCTAACCGATTAGTATTTTTTTTCATAAATCAAGTAATTTTAACAAATAAAAATGCATAATTATCTATTATTTTGAATTTATTAATAAAGAAAACAATACAAACATAACAATTCTAGAACTAAATCAAGCAAAGAAAACATCATAAATATGATTAAAATATTAACAAGTTTGTGAGATTATTATATCATTTATTTAAATAGTTTAAGGAGATCTTCTAACACAATCTTCCAGAAAAATAATTTGTATTAAATGCTTAGGATTTAAGAGATTCTCTTCTTTAGTTTTGATAAAACTTGACTTGGAAAAATTCTTTCATTTATCGTAGATGTTGAATAAATTAAAAGCAATCCATAATACAGAATATTTAGTTTCTGTATAAAATAATTGAATTCGTCTCTCAATAAATCTAATCCTTAAATCTTTAGTTAAATCGTTGGCAACAGTATTGTTGGATTTTATAAAACTATTAAACTATTAAACTTGATACATAATTCCCTCAAGTTCAAGTGGAGTAGCAAAGTCTTTACTCTTTTATAGCCACGTCCAAAGAGTAAGTTAAAATCATTAAACACACTTATTTGTTTGTATGAAAAATAATTTCTAAACACATACATTTTGTATATGAGACGAAAAATAATTAAACGCACAAAAAATACGTTATAATACTACAAAATATGAAAAAATTTGATACGTCGGTTAACCGGTTAGTCGACTGAAATTAACCGGCTTAACCGTTAATCGAAAATAACCAATTTTAAATAAACCGGTCAGTTAATCGGGTAGTAATTAACCGGTTAACCGATTAACGGTTAACAGAATGAATACCCTACAGTATATACATAATAGTATTATATACGCCTGCTTATATATTCGTCGGTGACAGCTTTAAAAACATTGTCGGCCCAACCATCATCATCGACAGTGGCGTGTCATAATGTCCAGTGGCATAATGTCCGTGGACATTATGTCACTCCAAAAAGTGTCATAACGTCCATGGACATTATGACACTTTCAAAAGTGTCATAATATCCATGAGTGCATTGTCGTAAGGCCCATGGACATTATGACACTTTTTAGAGTGTAAAGATTTTTGCATAGCCGCCCATCGCTCGGGCTTAAAAGTTTCCCCTCTAAAAGCATGGACATTATGACACATTTAAAAGTGCCCTTAGTGTCCATAATAATAATAATGCCATAAAGTCCATGGAAATTATGACACTTTCAACAGTGTCATAATGCCCATGGACATTGTGACACTTTTTGGAGTGACATAATATCCATGGACATTATGTCATTGGACATTATGACATGCCACCACCAGCGACACAGTGCATGACAATGTCAAACATAGTGTCTTGCAAGATTTCAGAGTACTTAAAAAAAACGTGTGATGATGTCTTGAAAATATGGCCAATTAAAAGATATCAATTGGGTTTTTAGTATTGCTGCCAATTTATTAATCACAATGTTGATTGGAAATCATATTAAATTTCTACAAAAGTACAGAATTTATTCAAAATTACCACTGTTTAAAATTAATTTTTAGCGAAAAATTATTAGTCTAAACTTAAAATTGAATCCATAAAAGCCTGCTTTATATTAAAATATAGTAAAAAGAATATTAAATCAACATGAAAAATAGTTACTTCAAAAAGAAAATTTTTTTTGAAGGTTATTGTAAAATCATGTTAAATCAACATGAAATACCTATCAGGAAAAATTCTTCCGAAAAATGTAGAGTTAAAATTTTCGAAGATTTTAATATGAAAAAACAAATAACTTAAGGATCTCTTACGTTAAATTGAATTTCTATAAACTGTAACCAAAGAAAGGCTTAATGACTGGCTTTTACACAGCTCAAGTTTATTTGTCTTACATTTTTAGTACTATTTTTTTCTTTATTTACCTTGGATGCCTTAAAGTCTTGTAACATATATATTTATTTTTCTTGTACCATTTACACTAGTGTTTATATAAGTTATCAAGTACCTTTTACCCGTACCACAATAAATATGGCTACTGTGGTTGTTTTTTTAGTCTTAGTCATGTGTTTTTTCTTATTTTCTTAAAACAACAAAATGTGTTTGATTTGCTCATATTCTTATTTACTCTATTTCATTTTACTTAATTTTTTTGTTATTATTAGTGCATCCTTATGGCAACGTGTGTGTCCTCTTCAATTTCCGTTGCGTGCCCTTCATTATCTGAAGATAACATTCATTCATTCGTTCATTCATGTTCTTCTGCTGGATACTAATACCTCTTTCCTACGAGTAATGTTTGTCTACATACATTTTTGGCACAAGCAAGAACTCCGGACGGATATCATTAGCTGCATTAGCTCTGACGCATATGTGTATGTTTTTCTTTAAGTTCTTTATTTTTTAAAATTTTTTTTCTTGGAGTCTTTCAACATACAACAAAGACAAACTTGCGCACCATACCGTACATGCAAAAGGACGGACGGAAAGACATTATATTTTAAACATTATTTGTTCAATTTAGTGAAAACTGTTTTGATTTCAAGTGTCAATGTTGCTTTAAATTCATTCATTCTATCTGTGAAAGAGTTGTTAAGGAGTAAATTCATTTCAGAGATCAAGATTGATCATGATCATGAAAAAGTTCAACTCAAAAGCTGACTTATTGCAGCTTTTTAAATGGTTTTAATCTTTCAGATTTTTAAGATGTTTCATACGAACTTAACTTCGAATGCACTAAACCGTCGAATTAACAGAATACGGTTTTTCAAAACGCGCGTTTTACAGCACACCCCCCATAATTACTCAATTCACAACCTACTGTAGATTGTACATTGTATTAACTACAACTATGGTAGTTGTGAACGCTCTGTTGTAGGTGTTGTTAAACTTTTAAAAATGTCAAACATTTGCGTATGTATAATGAGATGGGAATACTTTTTCTCTTTAGCGGACTATCTCCATTTTGCTCCATTTTATGAATTAAATTTGTTAATTAATTTTTTTCTTTAAGTCATTTCTATTAATTTATACACAATTTCAAAATATCTGTCGTTTATTTTTATTTTCTTCTTTGCTTGAATTGACATTCATATTAATTGATATTCCATGAACAGGGATGGAAAGTTCATTTTTTGTTTTTGGTATCAAAATATATATAAAATATTTTTTGTTCAACTAAAAGGAAATCAGTATTAGTTGAAAAATTCTATTGAAATTTTTATTTATATATATAATCACAAAAATTTTTACTAACTTAATACAGAAAAATTAAGATAAGTATAATACAAAAATATAAAAATTTTCTAAGCTTATCCATTCCTGATCCCATTCGACGACATTCAATAAACATAGGGGAAAAAATCGTTTAGGCGTTGTAGCAAATGTTTATATGGAAATTACCAACAACAATTGTACAACTGTTGTACAGCCTGACGACCTACAACACTTACAACAGGTTGTGAATTGAGCAAATATGTTCGAGGTGATAATAATAGAAGAGGAGGGCTGCTAGGCCCTTTTTGGTGTTGCCAACAGACAAATAAGAATAAAATAGAAGGCAAATTTGTCACAAAATAAATTGAAAAATCTTTTGGTTTGTGGACAAATTGCCATTTCTGGCAGCCATGTCCATACACACACAAAAAAATATAATGTAAAATTAACATGTTACAATGTTGATTGGAAAGCATATTAAATTTCTGCAAAGGTATAGATATTATTTAAACGTACCATTGTAAGGTTAATCTTACCTTAAATATCATGGATTTAATTTTTTATAATTTAACTGTTCAAACTTGAGTTAATAAAATTCTCTTTTATATTAAAATCAATTTTTATCACGTTAAATTAAAGTTGGATTTTTTTTCATTTTACAGTAATATGACTATACCTTTAATTTCGTATAAATTTTATGTTAATTCATCAATTAAATCATGTTGAATTAAAATTAAATTCATGTTGCTTATGATGGTATTTATTTATATTAGTGTATATCTAAAGTATATTTGAGGCTATTGTGGCTGCAGGGAACGATTTCAAATCTTGGGTGGGGCAGCCAATTACAACATAATTTTTTGCTGTCTATACTAATACACATCACGCAAATGGCTGCATTGAATTCATGTTGTTTTAACTTGACACAACTTTGATTCAACATGGTTCTTCGTGTTATTGCAGTATTAAATTCACGTTGTTCCAACTTTAAATAACACTGATTCAGCATGAGTTTTCGTGCTATTTCAGTATCAATTTCACGTTGTTTCAACTTGAAATAACTTTGACTCAATATGATTCTTTGTATTGTTTCAGTCTCAACTTCATTTTGCTTTCTAGGAAAATATTAAATCAACATGGAATATAGTTATTTCATAAGAAAAAATTTTCTTTAAATATTATTGTAAAACTATGTTGAATATACATCAAATACCTATAAAGTAAAATCACAACGGAAAGATGTTAAATCTACCTTGTTTTCGACGATTTTAGAATGAAAATTATCTGTGTGTATAGAAAAAAAATTAATTTTAGTAAATGTTTTTTCTGTACCACTTAATTTTTTGTTTGATTTTTAACACAGTTTTGAATGTTCAGAGATTTTGTATACATTTACAACTTCAAGGCTATAATAAATTCACTTAATCGTTCTAAATTTTAACAATTTGCAAGCTGAACCTGGCGCCATGTCATTGCAAGAAACATACATTTTTCAAATATTCTGACTTTATAATTTCTCACTGTATATTTGGTTATACTTCAACGGTTCCATGGTGAATTAACTCCTTTAAAAGCACATAATTTTATTTTACACTTCATGTCCATGTTTGTTGTTTTGCTTAGCGAATACAAAAATGTCTCTTAGTCCTGGCGCGATACTTGAATGTAATATTAATATTTCAAGTGCTACTTGTATCTGGTGTTTTGAAAAGGAGTTTAATATTTTTTCCATTCACATTATGCTGCTTGTAAAGATGCTCCTTCTTGATGATGTTTTTGTTGTTGTTATCTGCTGCAACACTTAAAATTTGACACATTGACATACCCTCCTTACAAACATGTATGTATGTATGTATGTATGGACGAATGTGTGTAGGTAGTGTGAGACTGTGTGCCTGTGAATGGACCATATGGTACTTGTATCGCCTCGCATCCTAACATAAATGTATCTATGGGGGTATCTTTTCTAAAGTATGCATTGTATCCAATGGTTATTTTCATTTTCAATACATGTTTTTATATGTATTCAATATAATTTAATGGCTCTGAAATTCATACCATTTTACACAACAAATGTGCACATACTCAATTGTTCTATTGAGCAGAAGTTATTGAAATTTTTATGTATTAAAAATTTTATAGAAATACTTTGTAAATATATTTTACTTTATTGTTATATGATATCGGTTTAAAGAAGAAAAAAAATTATTACATTAAACTTAATATAATAAATCCTATTGCTTATTTAGAATTTGCGAAATAAAAAATTTTTACTATCAATTATATTGAGTGTTGCAAAAAATTTCAATAATTTCTAAATTCTACATAATAAATTTAAAATTTTAAGCTTAATAAAATTTATCCGTATTAATGTGCAATCAATTTTTAAAATACTCAGCAATAACTTCCCAAATGGAAATCTCTTTTTTTGCATATCCATTTATTTAAAGTTGACTTCATAGTATCAAAACTGTTGCTTCCCTACGGTAAATGGAACTGACACAAAACAAGTCACGTGACCGGTCCCCAGGTGGTAGGGACCAGTCCGAGTTCTAACACTTCCTAGGAAGGAGACCAGCCAATTTTACATGGGAATGGCCTAGAATGGGATTAATTGAAACTTTGTATGCACCTTGTAACTGGTCTCTGAACTATCTTATGAAGTCCTAATCGGTGTAGAATAATATAAATTATATATAAATATTATTCCAAAATTCAGCTGTAATTATCGATTAATTTATTTTTTATTGTTAAAAATCCAAGTAGAAATTGTATTTTATTTTTAAGCGGTGTCTTTGATAGGATTCGAACCGACAACCTCCGCCATGACAGGCTAGTACACTACCCACTCGACCACAGGGGAACTTATATTTCAATGTTATAAATACCAGTTAAGCTGGTGTTATTATCTGAATATAGTTACGGAACAGGTTCCTGAGTGGCATTGCAGTCTTATTGAAGGGAGCCAATTAATATTATATAGATACTATTTGATAGGCCTTAGAATTTGTTCCATGCCGTGTACTAATTTACTAGCCCGAGTACCGACTAAATTGACCGAAAATTGTTAATATGTGACCACTTACACAATATATTTTTTTCACCATTCACTACTCCTTAGTTTTGGTACCAGTCTCATTTTCTCAAGTCATAGGACGAGTACTTGTGGATCATTTGTCACCAAATTTTCTGCAGGGTTATAATATAAAATTGGTATCAAGTTATTTCCCCACATAATTTATAGATTTGGTTTCCAGGATGTTATTAGTCAATTTTTGATATACATACACATCTTCAGCTTATTATTAGTTTGGCGCATATGTCACAAAGTCGGAATGCAGAAAACCGATAAAGAAGGTTTATATAAAGTTTTCTGAAAATATACACGATACATGTACATTTTTGCAAACAGTCATAAATATTAATTAAAGTTAATAAGCTTTTATTGAAAACGACAAACCTTATTTTATGCTGCATATCAGTTTTTTTTTTAAATCCCCTTTCTGCTGCATAGCCATACAAACATATGTGAGTTATTGAGAAACCACATCTAGAATACAAAATTTTTTAAATATTATAGAAAAACTATTACGGCTTAATAGCCATATGTGACTGGAAACTATGATGTATTTTTTTGGCATGCTTCCTTTGTTCCTGATTTACAGGGTTCATAATTTGTACAATATAGCACGGATATCAAAGATATAGCTATAATTACAAAGCGCTATTAGGTATGTTTTTAATGGTGTACAAGCTTTTCAAATCCATTAGCACAGTGTGAAGAATATGCAATGTTTTAACATTTTTGACCTGACTTTTTGGCGATACTTTTATATGTATGCAATTTTTTGGAGGCCATTTCAGGTTTTCATTTAATATACATTTTTATGTTCCTGCTTCTGCAATACGTACACTATTGCCTTGTCGCAGCTGTCGAATTTTCATTATGATAGAAATCACAATTTCCATGCAACAGAAAACTTTATATGAAAATCGCAATTTTGGTCAATTTCACTTAATTGTGAATAAAATCAAAATTTGTCTATAGATTTTAAATATTTATGGCTTATTGTATTCCTAATACAAATAGCTTTCTAATATATGATAGCAGTATAAAATTTTTGCCCTCTTAATTATGAATTTTTAAAAACAAAAAAAAAATTTAATTTAAAAAGCAAAAAAAAAATGTTCGCCTCTAATATCCAAAAACTTTATATCCATGACTTAAAGGTAATTTTATTTCGCGTCTTTTATTTCTTTGTTTATCAAAATCGGCGAAACCGTTCAACAGTTATGATGAAATATATTACAGTGACCTCCCCATTTCGGGTGTCATATTAGTCATACCAATAAAAAAAGTCTGTACGTTATAGAAAAAAATTTGAAAAGGGATTTAAAATTAGGGCAATAAAATCTTTATATATCATATGTTTTCGGTTAAAAAACATTCACAAATACAGAAATAACTCGGCAGAGGAAATCTTTTAAGTCTTAAAGTATAATATGAGTTCAGTACTTTTACGTAAAACTCCACGATAAATATTTTTTTGTGGAGCGGTTTAACACTAGCTTTTCGTTGTGTAGCTCTTTTTGCTCCTCTCTTACAAAAGAGGGACAAAATCCCTTTTTACACCGAAAGAATTTTTCTTCATAAAACCAACGAAACAATTTCATTAGATTTTTTTCATTAATCCAATGACAATTTCACAAATCCAATGAACATTTCATTAGTATTGTGAAAGAATTTCATTTGTTGGATGACAATTTCATAAAGCCAATGAAAATTTTCATTAATATTGTGAAAAAATTTCGTTGGTGGCTTTTTAATGAACTTTTCGTTGGTTGGATTAATTAAATTGTCATTCAACCAATGAAATTGTTTCTTAATATTAATGAAAATTTCATTAGATTTGTAAAATTGTCATTGGAGTTGTGACATTTTCATTGGATTAATGAAAAAAGTCGAATGAAAATGTTTCATTGGTTTTATGAAAAATTCTTCAATGCTTCAATGCTATGACAAATGTCATCAATAACACCACGAAAACAGATATCAATCGGATGACAAACGTCATCATAGAATTTTTGTCGTATCTTAAGTATCATCATTGCTATGACTGGAATGACATCAATACGATTTCGCTTATCATATCCCTTGAGTGAAGAGAACCTCTCACAAGACAGGTCACGTGAATGGTTCCCAAGTACTAGCAACCGATTCGAGTTCTGGAAGGGAGTGGTAACTTTTGCTTGGTGTTGTCATTGGAGGAGTCAATTGTTATAATTAAGATACTCAGAGATATTTTCTAGAAGCCAACTTAAGGTACTTGTCCTGTAGGGTTTTCTTTAATACTACTTGAATTACTGTAGAAACAAATATGTTTGATTTGGAAAAATATTTTGGATTTGGAAAAAATTTGCTTGTAAATTGAGGGTATTTTGCTGAAATTTTTATCCTAGTTTTGTGATATATGCTCGTTTCACCGGTCACGACTCAGGAAAAGTTTGTAGCATTCTCATTTTCACCAGTCATAGGACAAGTAAGTTTAACACTATTGGTACAAAGTTTCCCGCAGGGATATTATTAAAGAGTAAAATATGTATAAAAGAAATAAGTAAACAATGTTATAATGGTTGTAATTTGTATTTTAATATAAATGTTATTGTTTTATTTTTAATTTTTGTGTTTAAACGCATTTTTAAAAAGTTAAAAAACATGACATTGCATTGATGTACACTTGTCGTCATTACTATGACAGAGCTAATAATAAAATATGCAAGTATTTTTAAAAACTAAGCCGGTACAGCATACATTCACTGACAAAACATCAAAGCAAATGATAGTATGACACTTTTTTATCATATTGATGACACTTAGTCATCATATGTATGTCGCATCAATACTGTTTATATTGACTTTGTGCTGCCGATGTTTTCATTGGTGACATAGCTAAAATGGTAGAGGCGTTAGTTTATTAATGCGCGATGAATTGAGAAAAATGAAATAACAAAAACTAAAATAGAAAGAAGTAGAAGTAAAAAATATAAACATGTATAATTATTTCAATGATTCAAATGATGACGGTTGACATCACAATTATGAAAAGTGTCATTGGGTCAAAAATTAAGAAACTTGATACAGCACTGATGCAAAATTACATCAGCTTTATGACGACTTTTTATCAGCGACATATTGATAAAATTTTTTCATTAAATTAATATCAATTAGTCATTTTCCTGATGTCGATGTGCCATTGCATTGATGATAGGTTTGTCATCATTGGCATTGATAACCAGCTGATGTAAAGGTAGACATCATGGGGTCATAAATGAAGACACTTGACATAGCATTGATGTCAAATTACATCAGCGTTATGACGGTTTTCCTGTCAGTGTACACAAATAAAACAAGCCATATTTTCTTAAAATTCCAGCACAATTTTTGATTTTATTTTAAATTAAATGACGGCAAGTCATCGACAAAAATTTCATTGAAATTTTTTTTTCAATACACTCATGTCCATTTTGAGTTGCTGTGAAATCGATTCTATCTTAATAAATTGTAAAAATCATCATTATACAAAAGTTATTTAAAAGACTTTATTTAACACAATGCAAATGTTAAAAAAAAATCAACACATCACAACTTTAGTTACAATGTATACAATGGCGTCCTAAGTTCGTAAAATAAAATCTAAAAAAATTGAAGCAAATAACAGCAGCAGCAAAGAACAAACAAAAAACTTCAACAAATATCTAGACGCCCCTTTCGTGTTACAAGCCGGACCATGTTTAGTAAAAATTGCAAATGTCATTGCAAAAAAGGGGGAAAAACAGAGAACAAAGTATTTTCATGAAATTTCCGCATACAAGCCAATTCTCATGCGTACATACGTGAGCAAGAGATTTCGTCATCGTTTTTAGCCTGGACTTTGATGGAACTTAGAAATGACCATGTAGTCACATGCCATTCCATTCTATTCGGTTGTTTAAATGTTTAGTCAGTCAATCATTTTGGTCAAAAACGAAAAAGAAAATGTACATACGACCGTAAAATGCTTGAAAATACTTCAAAGATAGAAAATAAAAAGCAAAGTTAAATTAGCGGCATTTGAATTTGAAGCGTGTAAAAGCATTACAGTAACTGTATGTATGTAAATAAGCAGGAGACAGACTTCATTTCACTCAAATCCATTATATTTATACATGTAAAAAGAATATGCATTTGGTAGTAATCGAATAGCCAGACTAAAAATGGAGAGTACTTTTAAATTTTTGCTATTTGCGGATTGATCTTGAAGTTGAAAAGAACGAACTTTCACATCTCTAAGCAAAGGGACTTCCGTAATGTCAATTGATTTTGGTTTGTTCGGCCAAATTGGAAATATTTCTCTAAATGAAGGGATATGCTTTGCGATGGCTGCTATTTTTATTTTAGCTTCGCTGGTCCTCTGCATATCTGTACGTCTGTCTATTTTTACGGTATTAAATAAATCTCAAACTTAACTAGTACAATTTTTTTTTAGTGAACATCATCATGTTAAATGTCAAAATGTGCGTATGCAAGACAATCAAACATACAACAAATTTAGGGCTACAGTACAATAGTTAACTGTTTCCAAGTAGATTACATCCCAGTGAAAAAAATTGTAAGTCATTTTTGGGGAACTGCTTTTTATGGTTCCGATACACCAAAAGTGTAAAGGAACCCTATTGTTTTCGCTACGCTGTCTGTCTGTCTGTCCGTCTGTCGGTCACAGACTGTTTTCTCGGGAACCGTAAGAGCTACGGACCTGAAATTTTCACAGGATATGTAGACATTTTACCGCTATAACAACAAATATATGACAGCAAAAACTTAAAGGGTATTCTAAAGCGAGCAACGAAAAATGTTGAAATACTAATGTAATATGCACACTTATATATATATATATATATGTATATAGACACTTTAAATTTTCAAAGTTCGCGTTAATTGGTGTATCTGTAGAATAGACTACACCAATTAACACCGATATTTAAAACAATAAAAATTAAAGGGTGTTCTATCAGTTAATGTAATTTTACTATGTAATTTAGACAATATGCTGTATCTTGGGAACCGTAAGAGCTACGGACCTGAAATTTTCACAGCATATGTACAACTTTGGCCGCTACAACAACAAATATATGACAGTTAAATATTAAAGGGTGTTCTAAAGCGAGCAACGCAACATCTTGAAATACTAATGTAATATACAGACACTTATATGTATATAGACACTTAAAATTTTCAAAGAAAGTGGTAATTGGTGTAGTCTGTAGAATAGACTACAACAATTAACACCGATATTTTAAACAATAAAAATTAAAGGGTATTCTATCAGTTAATGTAATTTTGACTATATAATTTAGACAATATGCTGTATCTTAGAAACCGTAAGATGTAAAATCTTGAAATTTTAAAAAAACACTAAAACTAAAAAAAAAACAAAATTAAAAAAATTTCAAAACGAAACAAAACGCCAAAATGAAAAAAGCACTTAAAGTAAAAAAGCACCAAAATTAAAAAAATCGCTAAAACGCAATATATCACCAAAACTAAAAAGATCGCAAAAAAACTAAAAAAAACTTCAAAAACCGAAAAAAGTCGTCAAAACGAAAAAAAGCACTACAAAATCGCTAAAACTAAATATATTATAAAAAAAATGAAAAAATCGCAAAAAATGAAAAAAAAACACAAAAACGAAAAAGCGCAAAAACAAAAAAAAAAGCGCCAAAACTAAAAAATCGCTAAAAACCAAAAAAAAAAAAACTCAAAAACGAAAAAAAGTGCCAAAACAAAAAAAAATCGCCAAAACTAAAAAACCACAAAAAACCGAAAAAAATCCCCAAAAACGAAAAAAGCGCCAAAACTGAAAAAAATCGCCACAACTAAAATAAATCGCTAAAACTAAAAATATCGTCAGAGTGTGAAACTGATATAAAAATTCCATAACAAAAAAATCGCCAAAACTAAACAAATCGCCAAAACACAAACAAAACTTGCAAAAAAAGAAAAATCGCCAGAAAAAAAAATAAAAAAATCACGAAAATTGAAAAAGCGCCAAACCAAAAAAACCCAAAAACAACGAAAAATACATACTTAAAAAATAAAAAAAACTAAAATTAAACAAGAAAGCACAACGAAAAAACTGCTAAAATGACAAAAGGGGCAAAAACAAAAAGGGATATACATACATATGTGTATTCTTACGGAACCCTTCGTGTGCGAGCCAAAGTTGCACTTTACTTAATTTATTTTCTCTACTTCGAAAGTATCAATAAGTGCAAATTTTCAACTGCTCAGGAAGTGATTATTAACACCATCCTGATAATTATTTATTTATGAAGTTAGTTTACTTATACAGAATTCAGGCCCATTCAAAATTTTCGCAAATACTTACGATGTTTCCTGTTTTTTTTTTTCTTAAAGCAAATGAACTAAATGTTATGAATTATTATATTTTTATTTATAAAAATTAACGCTATAGAAGCAATTAAAAATTAGTTCCTTTGCAAGTAATAAAAAGAACATACAAAAAATCAAATTTTCTTAAAATCATGATAATGACTTCGGATCCAGTGAACAGAGGAATTCTTCCAATGACAATCATATGTACAAATCATTAGAACCGATCCGGATTTGAACCACTTCTGGATCACAAGCTTAGGATCTTATTGATTTCCTAGGAAGTTCTTTTTTACTGGGATACCATTTAAACTGCGGTCTGCCAACTAACTATACTTCCAAGTGTACGCCAATCATGCAACTGGTAGTCGTTCTGTTGTATTTTTTTTTTTTAATAGTTTCGAATATTTTTATAAGCGCATCCTTTGCTATATAAAATTAAACGCAAACATATAAATGCTGCTGCCATTTCTTTTGATTTTCGCAAAATGTTGCATACAGCAGCCATCCATTCGTCTAAAGAGCAACAAACAATCCATCCGTCCATCCATACACTCTCAGCCATCCATCCCGTCCATCTATAGATGGGATACACATTTAATGTGTCTTTTTCTTTCCATCTTCTCATTTGCAACAGTCTGTTGCGCATTCGTCTTCACGGTGCAAATACGTGATGGTAGGCAAGAAGTGTAGCAGTGTGCGTGTATGCGTGCTTGTGTATGTAAAACAGTATGTATCGATGTATAACGTAATCGCTTCGTAAGGTATCGCGTATCTGTTCTTTTAAAACTGCCTGTCTATCTATCTTCTCAACTGTCAGTCTTTCAATGGCTGACATTTTTCGTCTGTCGCATGTGTAGATGGCCGGTTGGTTGTACATACGGATGTGTGTATATGTGTGTGTGTGTGAGTGTTCTTAACTTATATTTGAGTTTGATACGAATAAGCGGCGTATTCGCATTTCGTGTCAAATGCTAGTTGCCGCTTTGGACTAAATGCTTTGCAACTTTCGCATACACATACATACATTCATAAAAACACTGCGCTTCATTCTATCTTTGAATTGTATGCACGTCGGAATGTACGGATGCAAAATATTGCAATTTCTACTTTACCTATGACGACTACTGATATTGCTGCTGCAAAGAATTGCAAATGCAGCCATTGTCGCGCTTACAATTCAGCTGTTGCTTTAGATTTGATAAATTTGCAGAGGAGAGCAGCCATTTAGCAGAGTTGCGCAGCTTAAATAAGAAAAATGAAAATTTTTAATACTATTTTTTTACAAAAATCTTGTTGTAGTCCCTTTAATAGTCGAAGATACTGCTACTACTTAAACCATTTAAGTTGCGCTCCTGGATTGCTGGTGGTCTCTCAAGAAATAATTCATGAATCTTTGAAGATCATCTCCACTCTTGGGTCAAAGGAGCTTTCAAGAACTCTGATATAACATCCCAGAAGAAACTTTAGTCGTTTTTTGTACTCGGTAGTACTATTTTAATGGGTTACAAAGTAATGAGTGGTACTTATTTATCCAAATTGTAGGTAGTTACGACTTAAATCCTCATATACTTTTTTCCCTACCAGTAAGCAAAGTTTTTGCTGGGATTTCTTAGAAACTTATTTCCATATTTTAATTGATGATTTTTAAAGAAAGACTTAATTAGGGATACAGGGAAGTAGAATGATTCGGTATGGTTAATAACTTGATACAGACTACGAAAATAAATGCGTTGATATAGACGTCATGTTGCCTTCTAAGTATGCTAGATCTAGATGGTAGCTCAAGTAGTGACTTTCCTGGATAGTTTTGCATGCTTCCGTAGCAAATCCATTAATATGTATATACTTTCTTTAAAAATATCCTGTGTGCTTCTCTATTCCTCCTTTCTGTGCACGAAATTTTTGTATAAATGTGTTGCACTCCATTTGGATGTGAATGGATCTTAAGTATGTGCCAATGAAAACGTGAGTTTTACTGTTCATTGCTTTTCGGTTGCTTTATTATTATAATTTTTACTTCTTGCGCGCTTTATGAAATATTTGTATGGTTGTTAGTAAGTATTTTTATTGCACGTTAAAAGTTATCTTATCTTACGAGTATTTTCATTTACGCGACATTCAGTCAGTCAGTCATGATGCAGCCAACTCCATGCAGTCAAATAAACTATCTTTCGTGCAATATATACGTTTTTGTTCTCACAATTTAAATTACTTGCAAAAAGGCGGACGGACGTACGGACGGACGGACACACAAACGCAATAAAGTTTGCTATCAACCACATTTAAAATAAGCATACATCTTTCACTACGTGCCCATGTTATCCATTCACATCGATGATAACACACTCACATCCTTTTTATTTGCAGTTTTTGTTTTGTTTTTTTCATTTATTAACGTTTTTTGCTTTTTTCACACTGCCACATCATGTGTCGTCTTTGGTGTGAAATCGTTGTTATGTCAAGGCACAAATCATCATTCGTGTTTTATTATTTGGCAGCAAATACAACAGCAACCAGTAGCTTTACCGCAATTTTCACTGCCACCAGCCTTAAAAACCAAAATTGCACAGTGGTATGATCTTTAGATTCAATCGCTTTGAATGAAAATTAATTCAGTAAAGTGCGAGTTTGACACGCACACGAAGGGTTCCGTACAAATACCATATATGTACATATCGTTTGTTTTTTGACGACTTATAATTTTAGTGTTAGGGTCTTTGCGAATTTTTTTGCTTTTTGAAATTTTTTTAGCTTTGAAAATTTTTTTCGTTTTTGTGTTTTTTTCGTTTTAGCGCTTTTTTCATTTTCATGGTTTTTTTCGATTTGGCAATTTTTTAATTTTGGGTTTTTTTTAGTTTTGGCGTTTTATTATTTTGTCGATATTTTCCTTGTTTTACCGATATTTTGATTTTGATGGTCATTTTTAGGGTTCCATACACCAAAAGTGTAAAGGAACCTTCTGTCTGTCTGTCACAGGATGTTTCCTCGAGAACCGCAAGAGATATGGACCTGAAATTTTCAAGGAATATATAAAACTTTGGTCGATACAACAACAAATATATGACAGTTGCAGTTAAAGGATATTCTAAAGCGCCCAACGAAACATGTTGAAATACTAATGTAATATACAGACACTTATATATAGACACTTAAGATTTTCAAAGTTAGTGTTAATTCGTGTAGTACGTAGAATGGTGTTCTATCAATTTATGTAATTTTGACTATATAATTTAGAAAATTTTTCTGTATCTTGGAAACCGTAAGAGGCAAATTCTTGAAATTTAAAAAACGATGACTAAAAGATTCCAAAACTAAAAAAAAATTTCAAAACGAAAGATCGCCAAAATGAAAAAAGCGGTTGAAGGAAAAAAGCACCAAAATTAAAAAAAATCGCTAAAATGTAAAAAATCACTTAAACTAAAAAGATCGACAAAAAACTAAAAAAAACGCCAAAACCAAAAAAAGTCGTCAAAATTAAAAAAACACAAAAAGCTAAAAAATCGCTAAAAATTAAATTATAATAAAAAAAAAAACAAAAAAAAATCGCAAAAATCACTAAAACGAAAATAGCGCCACACCAAAAGTAAATCGCAAAAATCCCAAAAAAATCGCCGAAACGAAAAAGGGTAACAAAAAACTAAAGGAATCAATCACCAAAAACCCAAAAAAAAAAACTACAAAAACCAAAAATCCCCAAAACCGAAAAAGCTCCAAAACTAAAAAACGCCAAAGCGTAAATAAATCGCTACATATAAAAATATCGTCAAAAATAAAAAAAGATAAAACGAAAAAACGCCAAACAAAAGAATTGCCAAAACTAAAAAATCGCCAAAAAACAAAAAAAAAAATTGAAAAAAAAACAGAAAAAACACCAAAATAAATGAAAAAAGTGCAAAAAAAATCGCCAAAACAACGAAAATCAAAAAAACTTAAATTAAACAAAAAGAAAAAATTCCTTAAACGAAATAAAAGGGCAAAAACGAAAAGGGATATATATCTTTCCAACGCGAGCATTCTTGTGCGAGCCCAGGTCACACTGTACTGAATTTATTTAGTTTTACCGATTTTTTTTTTCATTTTGATGCTTTGTTTCTTTTGGTGTTTTTTTTTCGTTTTGGTGCTTTTTCGTTTTGGTGATTTTTTCGTTTTAGGGTTTTCTTAATTTTTTGTATATAATTTTCTTTTTGTTCTGGTATTTCATTTCTCTTTGCTTTGGCAGCTTTTTCGTTTTGGACCTTTTTCGTTTTAGCGCTTTTTTCTTTTCGGCGATTTTTTCGTTTTGGCAATATGTTTAGTTTTGTGTTTTTTTAGCTTTGGCGCTTTTTTCGTTTTAGCTATTTTTTCGTTTTTTCCGGTTTTTCATTTACAGCTTTTTTTCACTTTGGTGGTTTTTTATGTTTTCGTTATTTTTTAATTCTCGTTTGATTTTTTTTTGGTTTTGACGATTTTTTTTCGTTTTGACGATGTTTATTCGTTTTGGCGATTTACTTTTCGGGTTGTTGCTTGCATTACTTGAAGGGATGCACTTTAATTATTAATTTATACGCAGCAGATATTGTTGGAAAATTAAAAAAAAAAATTTTTTTTGCTGCACCTTCCTAAATATCTCCGAAACTACTGGTTAGCTTACGAAATGTTGTTTGTACGACATGAAGGGAATTTGAAAGTGGACTTTAAAGTTTTTTTATTTAACCAAATCGGACCAATCGTGCTCGGGATATGCTAACGCAATGATTTTTAATGTAAAAACTAAGAACTTATCTAACATGTATCTGTGTATATCAGATTTGGGTAATAATTCCTGAGCATCTGCTAATTATCATGGAACAATGAAAATTTAAAACTATGTTTTGGGGGCAGAGGTTTCATATAATAATTTTGAAATAAATCCCTTTTTTTAATAAAATTCAGTTTTGAATCTGTTTCGTTAGATGCTCAACTGATCACACTTTTTTCATCTACATTTACCATACAGAGTAACTTTAGCAATAACTATTTACAAACACCAGGTACAGGGGCAAAATTAACACTTTGTTTTTAAGAATTGTGAGCTTATAACTTTGTCATTTTATAGTGTTTCTTTATGGCCCTGGCTCATCCATGTTGAGAATATTTTTAGAGTTTTTTTGCTTGCTGCCTGTTCTTATTGCAACCAGCGGTGGATTTTAATTTCATTATTTGCATAAAATATCTCACGTTCAATAGGTTTATGTGTGCGCGTGTGTGTGTGTCTGGGAATGTGTAAATGCGCGTGTATGTGATCATATTTTTCGTATATAAAATATTTAAGCTTCTTTTTTTGTAAACTTCATTGCTGTCGATGTCGCCTTTTATTACTTTTGTTTCAGTATTTTCGTAATAATCTGCATTCTTTAATACGTACGTTGTAATCTATCTTCTGGATTTAATTTAAATTCAACAGCTTTGTTCTTTAACACTCGTAACTTTATGGTTTTTATTTTAGTTTTTTCTTTGGGCTCTTATTTTTTTCTCATTTCAATGCATTTCATTTTTACCGGTTGGATGTCGTGTGTAGGTTGTAATTTATGTAAAACATCATCATTGTCATCATGGGTCAGCAACATCAAATATTTGTCAAGATAGTTTTGTGTGCTTGGAAGGGGGGAGCGGGTAGCGCAATATGTAAGCTCTCTTATAAAAACGGGTTTGATTTGATATTAAAAATGCCTAGAAACAATACTCGTAAACAAATTCTTTTAAGCTGAAGCTTATAACAAGAAATGTGCGAAGAAAACAATAAGGCTCAGCTCAAATTTTTTATGTACATATTACAGAATTTTGGAATTGGTTTTAAAAGTTTTCTTGCGGCCTGTTTCCCGAAGTCGAACGAATGAAAATGCTGGAATTTTAAAAGAAAAGGAACTGATTTGCGTCCCACTAACAATGTATTTGTGTTAAAGTAAATAGACAGATGAATAAAATTGGTTAATAGTGTGAGGTTAATAGATAACTTTCAACATAATGCGGCATGCCATTAGTTTCACTTTTTGTCTCTGTGGGATTGTGACAGTTTTTGCTACTAGTTCGACAATATCGATACAAATTAGATATTTTTTTCATCTTCTTCTACTTAAGAGATACGTACGAAACTTTGCACACACATTAAGTTTCCGTTGCAGCACATCATGAAAAAAGTGGGCAGTGCCACCCCCATTAAAAATAATATTTCATTTTCAGCTACATCGACTTTTGTAAAACATTTCACATAAATTGAGTTGCTCCGGCAGTACAATTAAATTAAAAAAATGTCCGTAGTCCCACGCCCAAAACAAAGAAGTTAGTTAGTTTTTATATTTTCCCTTAGCGAAGTATAACGAAAATATTAGCATAAAAATTAAAAAAAATATATCTATAAAATGCAATAAATATATTCGAGATACATATTTTCAGGAATTTATGTTTTATAAAATATATTTATTTGTTGTGGCTTATCTCATCTATATCTTATTTTAGACTTCTGCTACAAGCATACGAGTTTGTAAAGTTTTCAAGCATGATGGGCTAAGTAAGATCTATTGATAAGTTGGCATTCTTAAAATGTTCAAAAGGTGTATGCTTTGGTTAACTTTCATGTCCATCCAGACTACTTAGTGACAAAGTGGTAATAGTATTATATCTAAAGTTATAGATAAAAATGAAGAAATATTTAGAAAAATCAACAGAATCTTCACATACAGCAGCTGGCAATAAAAATTAAATTGAAAACAATAGTAGTTTCTAAGCTAATTATTCATCGCTGAACAAGGAACTAAAAATTTATTGAAAAAAATCACACTTTTAGCGGAGATCTCGATAACGATTCTTCATAAAATAAATTAATGCATTTTTCGAGCTCAGCGACCCATAATTAGCTTTAAAATCATTTTTGACAAAAGCTTCATTTTTATAGGAAACTACTGGAATTGAAGATTCCGCTAATTTTTCTCATGTTTTCTCAATTTTTTTATAACTTTGGGTATACAAATTTTACCTCTTTGGGTCAAAGTAGTCTATATGTAGATGAAAATATTTAAATATGACAATAAACAAAAACATATTCTTTTTCGAACATTTTAAAACTAAAAATTGGGATTTTAATTTTGAAAATTCTGCTAATTTTTATAATTTTTTCTACATTTTTATTTATATATTTGGTCATAATAATTTTCACACTTTGGGCCTAAGTACACTCAAAACAAAATATTGGTAAAGCTAACCAATTCCATAGGTTAGAATTGCGCCAACCCATAAAATATAGTAAAAATCAACCAATTGAGTTGTAGTGTGTAAAACTACAAACCGGAAGGTCGCAGTTTCGATGCCTGTCACAGCTTAAGCAATAAGTGTGCTTGTTAAAAAATATATATTTTTTTCAATTTTTTGGTCTTGAACTTAAGCTCTCACAAGTTTACTCATGTTTATAAACCGGACTGCTTTATTATTTCAGCTAAGTTAACTTGTTAAATAACGATAGCACAAAGTATATGCAAAATACAAAAATACTATTTTCGTTGTTATTATTTAAAATTGGTAATTCTAACCATAAAAATTTGTCATTTTAGCCACAGAAATTTTTTTACATTAAATAAGTAGGTATTTTAACCACCAAAAATAATTATAATTTTCAAACGTCGTGCTTCCCAAATTTATATTTTACCACTCATTAAAATCTAACATTTCGGTCTTGACCTTATGTTCTCTCCGACCTAAGTCATTTTGTTAAATAAGGATAGCACAAAGTAATTATAGACATAAAATGAATTACAGCTTTAAAAAGTTATTTGAACCCATGAAAATTGTTATTTCATAAAAATTGCAACAACAATTCACATTAACAGCACATTAACTATTTACATTGGTTCTATTTGATAACCATTTTATTTTGAGTGTAATTAAAATAAACAAAAATATCCCAGTAAAAAATTGTTTCCAATAAAGCAGGTTTCTACTATTATGGAGTAAAAGTAGCGCTGACAGACCTGCTGATATCGCTGCTGATTTTTGTATGGCGAGTTCCCGGTTTGGAGACTACATTTTTGCCCACAAAAGCGCTTTTTAAAGCGCTGAAAATCATCAAAAATTTCAGCACTAAAACTGAAAATATACGAAAAAAATGGTTCGATGTGGATTGGCGGCGTTAACGCCATTTTGAATTTTTATTATTTCGTTGCTTTATTTATTTCTATTAATTTTATATTTTTACTCACTGTTTGTTATTTTAACTTCAACTAGTATCGAACTAAGATCCTTCAGGTTTAAAGTCCAACGTACCAACCACTAAGCCAAAAACACTGTTGTAAAACGGCACCAAGAAACTCAAATAAACTTACTCTTCTTTCTCGCTTAAAAACCCGCATTGGATCAGCACTATAAAATCAGCTTTTTTTGTATAACTTGTGTACGAAACTTTTATATAAGTAAAAAGCATATACTTTTTCTATTCGTACTACCCATTGGATGGGTGTACATATGCTAGCTTTTTCGCTTTAAAACCTGCATTGTTGTGGCGCTATGAAATCAGTTTCAGTACAAGCTAACATTTTAAAGCGAATTATGATGCGCTTTATTTCTTTAGTGCTTCAAAAACATGAAAATTTTTTACTGTGATCCCAGTAAAAAATTACTTCCGATAAAGCATCTACTATGGAGTAAAATTAGCGTTGACAAACTCGCTGATATCGCTGCTGATTTTTGTATGGCGAGTTCCCGGTTTGGAATACTAAATTTTTCCTCACAAAAGCGCTGAAAATCATCAACATTTCCAGCACCAAAACTGAAAATATATGAAAAAAATGGTTCGATGTGGATTGGCGGCGTTAATGCCATTTTAAAATTTTATTATTTCGTAACTTTATTTATTTTTATTAATTTTATATTTTTACTTACTGCTTGTTATTTTAACTTCAACGCTATGAAATCAGCTTCTGAACAAGCTTATATTTTATTTAGTGCTTCAAAAAGCATGCAATTTTTTACTGGGATATAAGTAATTTTTGAAAAATTTTAGAATTGGCTTTTTTTAAGATTGGGATTTAATTTTCGAAAATTCGGAGAATTCTTCTTATCTTTATGTACATACAACTTTGTATATAATAATTCTACCACTATAGGACTAAAACGTTTATGTAGATATGAAAGTGAACAAAAACATATATATTTGAAAATTGTTAAATTGGCCTGTTTTAGGATATAGCATTTTAATTTTTGGATATATAAAGCTTTTTAAAATTTTTAATATGATTCGAGAACATTTTTAATTACATCATTGTGAAGAGGGTCTTATTGCCTTCCAAATGATATACTGCGGACCTTTGTAACGTAAACATTCTTTGAGATATTTGTAATTATATAAGTAAACTCAACTTTTTAAAAATTATTTTTGAAATCTTTATGACGCCATATCTCTATGACTAGGTGACTCAGGAAGCTAACAGTTTACATCCGTGCTTTTCTTATATTATTAAAAGTCCATAGCTAGTTTAACTAAAATCGGAGGGGGTGGATTAACTCCAATAGCTTTTCTTAATATTCTATTAATACTTACTTACAACATTTTAATCGCGAAATACTAATAAAAAATACTTTACTCATAGATTTTTGTCCACATCTACTTGAAATTTTCATGTCGATTACTTTTTAGGCTTCGAATTTCGGTAGTTTGTATAAAATAAAAGCCGAAAATTAAAAAAAAAATAATTATGAATAATTTATTTGAATAGAAATTTTATTTGATATAAAGTTTTAAAACAAATTTTCCTTGGAAGTATTATACAAATCTCTTTTTATAAAGTAGTTTTTTGTACAAAAACTACTTTCGTATCAATAAAATTTTGTAATAATTTTATATCTTAATTGCCATGTTAAAATTCAATTCATAAACTTTCTAAATTGTCCATCAAATTAATAAAATTAAATCTTTTTTAATCTAGTTCAAAATATTTACATAATAAATTTATAGTTATATGTGTCATTTAAAACTGTTTAAAAACATGCATTCATAAAAATCAGATGTCGTTGTCCAACAATTTAAATTCGAAAGATCTTCTTTTCTTTATTGTAACTTCAATAAAACTGATTGCCACGAGTTCCGATCAAATTTCACTTTGACAGTGAATGTCATAAAATCCATTCGAAACGTTTAACCGCCTAAACTAAATGACCAATGGCTATAAAATCTATAAAAGAAAATTAAAAAATGTTTTAATTACTAAATTTACTTATACGACAAAACAATTTAAATAAAAAAAGGCCTATCTACAAAGTAATTCCCTTCGTGTTACCTTTTATTGCTTATGTCAAGATTGTAGATCAAATTTAAAATGTCGACGTATAGAAGTCGTCTGGACCAAAGTTTTGCTTTAAAAAGGGCGTTCCATGTAATCGAATATACTACTCACAACTAATTTTAACAAGGGAATTAAAAGCAAAAAAATAAAAAATAAAAAAACAAATGAGTTTTAGCCATAAAAGCAGACTTAAGAAAACATAAACTTTAATAAGAAACAATAAATGGAAAAGCGCTAATAAAATCAGAAACATGAAAACCTAACTCACAATTCTTAACAAGAGCTTTGAGCAACAATAACAGCAACATCAACAATAACAACAGCAACGAAATATCATATAACGCGTATTTATTTATGACAGCAACTGATCTCACAAAATTGATTAGAATATGAAAAGTTGAATAACTTTTGACACCCTATTCGGTTTTAGAGTCGTTTATATGTTTTGTGTAAATGTTTGTGACATCAAAAATTATATCAAAATGGTCAGAGAAAGTATTGAAGTAAATCAATGGAAAGCTTGAGTTAAAGCTATTCCGTTATTTCAGACACTATAAGATAAATATGAAGCTGAAAAGTTAATAGCTTAGGATTACAAGTCCGGGCAAACTTGTGGAACCAAAGAAAAGATAGTATTGAATTCCGATGTTTGCAAGATTTTTGCTAGAAGTCAGCTTTCGAGATATAGTATTATAATCAGAATTGTGGGAATTTCGCAACACATTGTAATTAAACTTACAATTTTTTCCAAAACTGCGTGTGTATATTATCTTTAAGCCGTAGAAATATAACTTTGTATTCTACTCAATAGTTTCCGAGATATTTAATGAAATATGTGGAAAAATTTATTTTTATGCCAAACTTTTGGTTTTAAAAAATTTATAAGAAACTAGAAAACGACAGGAGTCCAACTATTACAAAATTTTATTCAGTGTCTGTTACCGCGGATATGATGACTGATTACATATATTTGTTGATTTTAAAGTCCAGTTAGGAAAGTTAAGCGGAAGTCCTAGAAAGGAACAAATAGCACAAAGCTAAGATATTAAAACAACTAAAACTGTAGGAAAAAAACTGAAGGTAATTTTATAGTACGTGTGCACTATTTGTAATCTGTTAGCGTTTCACTATTGAACAGATCATTAAACTTAAAAGAAATTTTGCAGCTATCGACGTTATCTTCGCATTGATGACGCCCTGTCATCAAAATTCTGACCTCAATCCTAAGACAAATGTCATCAACAAAGCTAAAGCAGACATCAATCTGATGACAAACGCCATCATAGAACTTCGACACGGTTTAAATGTCATCTATGATGTGAGTGGAATGACATAAACACTATGCCACTTAATTTATATTATTAAAGTGTAAAGTATTTATAAAAGATAAAAGTAAACACTATTATAACGTTTGCAATTCGTATTTAAATACAATAATATTGTTTTATTTTTTATTTTTCTGTTTAAACGTATTTTTAAAAAGTTAAAAAACATGACATTGCATTGATGTACACTTATCATCATTACTATAACATTGATAATAATAAAATATGAGTCTTTTTAAAAACGAAGCTAGTGCAGCATAAATGCACTGACAAAATATTCAATCAAACGCTAGTATCATACCTTTTCATCATATTGATGACACACTTAATCATCATATTTATGTCGTATCGATAATGTTTATGTTGACTTTGTGCTGCCGATATTTTGGATTAGGACATAACTAAAATCATACAGGCGTTTACTTATAAATGTGCGATGAATTCAAGAGCCTGGCTTAATGACCAACATTAGAAGAAAAAATAAAAAAACAAAGAATAATACAAAAATAGAACCAAGTAAAAGTAAGAATATATAAAATTGTATAATTGTTTAATCATTCCATGGACACCACAATGACGTAAAGTGACATAGTATTGATATCAGATTACATCAGCGTGATGACAGTTTTTCTATCAGCGACATCATATTGATGATATTTTGTAGATGTGTCATTACATTGATGATGTATTTGTCATCATTGTCATTGATAAATAGCTGATGTAAAGGATGACGTTACAGTGTTTCAAAATTGTCATGGGGTCAAAATCGAAGACACTTGACATAGCATTGATGTCAAATTACATCAGCGCTTTTACGGTTTTTCTATCAGTTTAGATAGCCGTAGTGCAAAGAATGACTGATATAAGGACATAGTTATCCAGAAGACAAGGTAACTTGAACTTCTATATTACACAGTATTTGACTGGACATGGTACATGTACAACATGTACCGTTTCAGCCATCACAGTGTTTCAAAATGTCCGAGTTGTGGCGGTAATTTCATGGAAGATTTCGAAGATGTGCTCTTCATCTATCTACAATTTCATCATGAGAGAGCGTATTTAGAAGAATCTTAATGGCGTAGAATACGTCCGGACAATATAGTTCCAATTATGTTGGAATCTTTGTATAACTGGACGTGTGTATAAAATCTAGTGAAACTGGTTCTATTAGAACTTCGTAGGTTACTAGAGATTCGCGGAAGGGTCAATATATATATTACATTTCCTACTCCGTTACGTAAAGCCTTGTGGGACTTCCATGGTGAACGTTTGGCCCAATGTACCGAGGTTGGCTTAGAGTGTTAAAATCTTGCACTCCTGGCAAGCATTAACCACTGCTAGAGCCTTTCAATGATTCCACCCCGCTTTTCGTCAAGAATTGTTCAACTTGTTTTTTTTAACCGACTTCAAAAAAGGAGAAGATTATCAATTCGTGTGTTTTTTTACTTTTTTGTGTTTCTACACGCATAACCCTCTCATTTGTAAACCGATTTTCACAATTTTTTTTTGTTTGAAGCCTTGCCTCCAGATTAGTCCCACGTTTTTTTGTAAATCGGAGGGAAAATTTTATCCGGCTCTTGCATAACTCTGTCGTTTGTGAACCGATTTTCAGAATTCTTTTTCTGTTTGAAAGGGTTTGCTTGAAGTTAGGACCCATAATTTTTTTTTCGAAAATCAGAGGGTGAAGTTATCTCTCCATATGCATAACTGTGTCATTTGTTAACCGATTTTGAAAATTCTGAAAGGTGTTGTTGCTGTTTTGTCCCATCATTTTTTCTTTCGGAAATCGGTGGGGAAACTTTCTCCTCCCACTCCTCCCCCCACGCATAACTCTGTCACTTGTGAATCGATTTTCAAAATTGTTTTTTTGTCTGGAAGGGGTTTCTTGCAGTTTGGTCTCATCATTTTTTCCAAAACAAACGCACAACTCTGTTTGTTTGAAAGGATTTGTTGTTTTTTTCCATAGTTTTTTTCGAAAATCGGTGAGGGAATTTGCCACTAATTTCGAAAATCTATGCGGCATTCCCCCTCCCACCGAAATATTGATCGCATGACTCCTCCATTTATGGACCGATTTTAAAAATTATTATTTTTTTTTATGTCGGTGGGGAAATTAGCTCCCCCGAAATATTGATTATCGTAAACTCCTCTATTTATGGACCGATTTTCAAGATTCTCTTTTGTTTGAAAGAGTTTGCTTGCAGTTTGGCCGCATAATTTTTCTACGAAAATCGGTTAAGAAAATTCTACCCGCTTTGACCCGAAATATTGATTATCGCACAACTCTTCATTTGTATACCGACTTTCACGTTTTTTTATATGAAAGGGCTTGAAAGTTTTTGCTCTTTGTATTGAAGTCTGTTTTTTTTTTGCCAGAATTATTTCATAATTTTTTAAAAGTTTCTTATTTTTTTTAACTACTTCTTAACTGAAATTTCACTTATGTAGGCTCTTTGTATTCTATTATATGCGTAGGGGCTTAGCTGAACTTTGTAACTTTAATTTCCCTTCATTTTATGTTGCTAATGTTGGCATTTACGACGATGACACGACTGCAATAATGATGAGGTTGAAAACGTTGATGATGATGGCGTTGCTGATGATGATGTTGGTGATGGTAGATTTCCTACAATGTTGTAAATACACATCTATTTTTTCGAATTCTTTGGTGTTTTCTTTGCAAAAAAGCACATACACATACATTCTCGCAAATTAAAAAAAAAACAATAAATGTTTTTTCCGGCTAAAATAGCTATAAAGAAAATCAAAAGTGTGAGATCCAATAAGAATGAGAATGGTCAATATACCAACAATATAAACGATAGGAATCTATTGCATATTCGTATAAGCACACAAACACACACACACATACACACACCCTATACATATCATTCGAATTCGAACAAAAATGAAAAAAATTATTAAGAACAATATTGAAAAAAAAAACTAAAGTCCCAAAGGCACATTTGTCAGAGAATTTGTTGGACGACGTGAACCAAACAGAATAAATACTTAAGAGTTTGCGGCTGTGGCATCATCTGGCAGATATTATCGCCCATAAAAGAGTAATTAACGTTCGAAAGTTACAAAACAGTTTTGTAAAAAGGTCTAACAAGCCATACACAACAAGATAGACAGTTGTTAGGACGGACATTTAGAAGAACAGACACATTAAATTAACAACACGTTAGGCTGGCTAGCAAAATGTGGTTGCGTGGTAAATTGGACAAACAACACCGGACAATCAGTGCAAGAAATTTTTTTAACAAACCAAATTTGTCTTTAAGTTGCTGGACTTCCTTCCATCTACCAAAGAGAGTTTTCTTGCTTTTTGTGCTCTTGTTCTTTTTCTATCTATTTTTCAATATTCCTTAGTTGTCTGTAACTTTGTATTTGCCAATACCAAACTAATAAAAATTTCAAATTTATGATCACAATTAAAAATGTTTATTTAGTTCGATGTTATTTGCTGTTTGTTAGTGTTTTTCTTCTTCTCCTTACCACTTTTTAAAGCCAATTTCTAAGTTCTATGTTTAGGATAATTTCCTTTCTTCTTTTCAATTTTTTTGCTCCTAGGGGTCACTTAACGATCATCAGGAAATGATTTGTTTGTAATAAATGGCCAACCATTTGATTGTGAATGCTAAAACACTTTAACAGAAAAACATTTTATTAATAAAATGATAATTTAAATTTTTTAATATTAAATCTGAACAGATGATTGATTATTATATTATTGTATCAAGTATACAATAAAGAAAATAACGCTGTATAATAAAATGATTTTTTTTAAGTTACAAGGTTCTAACGATTGATTCTGGTAGAAGGAATCAAAAAATATATAAAATGTATCGGCGTTTTGAAAGCTTACATCTGGGACTCATTTTAGAGGGAGTTAAATTTCTCCCTCTTTATACTGAATCATCATCAGGTCTGTCATATTTGCCGAGAAAAAGTTTAGAAAAGTTTAGGTTTATTTAAAGTTTAGGTTTATTTACAATTACGAAGGAAATTTTTTTGCCGACATGTCTAACGCCAGATAAAATCTAAGACTATACCATACAATCAATCAAGTTGTATAAATTCCGCTCAGACATTTGGCAAATTAGTCGGCAGTTTTCTAGTACGATGTTTCTGCAAATATTCTGAAATATTTTTCGATTAATTTGCTTTACCTTTTTTCTGTTTTACGTGCTACGACTTTTAGCAGTCACTTGCATACTGTCTGATTTTGGATTTTGTAATAGTTTTCATTTATTTCTTTAGAGCTCGCACATAAATGTTTGAATTTTTAAACTTATAAAATATGGGTAAATGTTTTCTGATGAGTTGCCATTGGCAGCAGATTCTATGTGCGAGTTTAATACAACATTTCTGATAAATTTAAAATTTTAGCTCCGACTTGTCGCAGATATTTTCTATTTTTCTGTCAGACATTTTCCCAACATTGTTCAAACATTTCGAAAATTTCTTTCGAATTACCTCAGAAAATTTTTCAGAATTTCTACAGAATTGTCTGAGACATTTCGGCAAAGTTTTTAGAATTTCCTCAGACAAAGAGTTCCGATTTTTTGTCAATAATTGCATTGAAATTTCTTTTTCTATATTATTTTCATTGATTTTTATGTTATTTACAGGGAAAGAAAATAATGATTACTGCACAAATTTTTGACCACAAAAATCATAATCATCCCAGAATATTGGTAACATATTGTTGAACAATAAAATTACTATTTCTTGACATGCTTTCCATTTATGCAATAAACTTTTATTTTAAATTTTTAGTAAAAAAAATCAATTAATAAGAATTATAATTGAGTTTTATTTTTTGATCGTAAAATAATTCTTATTTAAATTTTTTATTTTTTGGTCGCAAGTAACGATTATTTCTTGGTTTTTATTTTTTGCTTAAAAATAATCACTATTTTAGATTTTAATTGTTACTTTTTTGATGTATTTATTATTCATATGCAGAAAGCCATTTGAATTTCAATTCAGAGTAATTCAAAACTACTTTTTACTGGAAGATACTTGGGTTATACTTCTCAATAATTTAGCCGAGACAGTTTCACTAAGCAAGCACACCACCCTTAGACACAAAACCGGTCTAAAAGTTCTCCAGAATTTAAACAAATATCTTGCCAAAATCCCAAAAGTTCCCCGGACTCCCAAAAACTTTTACAAAAATATCCCAAAATCCCAGAAGTTCCCCGGATTCCAAAAAACTTTTAAAAAAATCTCCCCAAAAACCCAGAAGCTCCCCGGACTGCCAAAAACTTGTACACAAATCTTTCCCAAATACTAGAATTTATTGATTTTTTGTTATTTTTTTGTTAACAAAGCTTTGATATTGTTTAAGCTTCTTATTGATTTAAATAAAAGTTTGCTACAATATCTTTAGCTTTTCTATGAAATTTTTGTGTAAAGGTTCCCTGATGATCTGCATTTAGCCCCAGTGAAATGCGCATTGGAACTAGCTAATACCCCTTAGTAATCAATGTCAATGTGTTTTTATAAACAATTAATATTCTACTGAATAAGTAAAATATTAATTTTGGGAAATAGTGCGATTATAAATGAAAAAAAATATGTTTTATTGTATTTAAAATAAGTATTTTGAATTTGCCGATTTCTCACCGATTTTTTAAAATTGAAGAGCCGATAATGCCGATTTTTTTTTTTTTTTGAAAATATGCCGATTTTTTATCAAAATCATCTGACACCCTTGCTCATCATAGGGAAATCTTAAGCTCAACACTTGTATGTAAAACACAACGGGAAATATTTTTGTAGAACATTTTAACCCTCTAGCTGTACGCAATATGGGTGTTTTCCACCTTTCTTAAATAAGAGGCAAGAAAATAGTATTCAGAGACATTCAGAGGTGTATCGGACTAAAATTTTCTACATAAATATTCCTCCTGGTGTTTTACAGAAAAGTTCTTAGAACATCTTATACCTAAAAATAAGGCTTACAGGATTTCCTATGCCGAGTACTAATTGTAAATAAGTACGAAATTAATCCTTAAGCATATTTTTAGTTTTGAAAGATTTCCGGCATTCCAGTTGAGCTTGGAGCTATGCAGTAATTTAAGACCTATAGTAGAATGTAGAACATTTCAGCCTGATATATCGCCGTTGAAGAGAAATTTTTTACCCCTTTTACAAGATTTCCTATTCCGAGTTACTATAACTATGTGCAAAAAGGAGGAACTTTAACTCCCTCTGTTCTTTGCCAGAATCAATCGTTAGCACCATGTTAGTTATTTGTTTCTTGCTGTACAGTGTTAGTTTACTATTCTACCAAGTTCATGATGTTTGTTTGTTATACATAACTAATAAATTAATGTCAATTAAAATTTACAAAACTATTTTCTCTTTTTTCCTTTCAAAAAAAAGTTCTCTACAAGCTCCTTGCAACCAATGCTAAAATATATGCTAAACAAGGTCAATAAATAGTTTCCTTAATATATCCTTGGCCCTAGTGAAAAGAAATTACTTTAAAAATGCTATGCGCCATAAAAATTTTAAGTAAAAATAACATTTGAAATAAAAGTCTTATTAAAGCATTATCAGAAACATATAATAAAACATTTGACAGCCTTATAAAGCTGACAGCCATAAACATATCAACACTCTGCATTAATAAACAAAATTATTATGGCAGTCAATATTAATGCTCAGTACTTTTAATTCTTTTCATGCTACGACTAACAAACACCCCATCACAGATGGAATCATGAACGAATGTGAAAAAGTATTGGGTGCCAGCTATGCTGCTTTACATTGTTGGAGTACACATATTCCCTTAATATGCAGTCACTTGTATATGATTTTATATAATAAATGTTTCTAACACGAACTTGTTTTTGTAGAAACAGACATTAAATAGTCGTAAAAAAATTAGTTTTATTCTGTTGCAATGTTTTTCCCCTTTTCACTCCTTTCAATGGACAACCATACACAGCGTTCTGTCAATGGCTTAGAAATGGGCAGAAAGAAAAAAATTTTAATTTAGACATGTTACATCAAAAATACTAAAACAAACAACTTTATATTTAAAAAAAAATAATATTAAAAAATTATATCGAATGTAATACATCCATCCATCTCATATTTTTACATATAAAAGAGGTGCATAGTTATAAATTATAAGTGTGCTGTGGTCAGATGTTATAAAGAATGAATTGTTTGCGTTGTTTAATATGGCTTTGTGTTTAACTCTTAAGACAAACTAGTTTCTCTTACTTTCTCTAAAGTTTAAATCAACACAGGCTCTTTTAATTGGAACAAAACTAAAACACACTCAATCACTGTTCTTTATTTATTTACTTTATAAATAAAGTTTATTTATTTATTTATACCAGTGGTGGGCAAACATACACTGTTTTATTATTTGCTTGTGTATGTGCTTCGCGGCTAAATAGATAAGCTGTGTGTCGCACACACAGTATACGTGTGTTAATGGTACAAAAGCACCCTACACTCGCGAGTATACATAGGAAATTGTGAGAATGCCCACCACTGATTTAGGCACACATAAACAGGAAACTCTTTCCAAAAATCCTGATGTTGCATCGCAGCTTCATTTCTAGTACTAATATATTATGGTTCCGTTTTCATCCTTTGGGTACGAAACCTTAAAATGTATTACAACAAAAGTCTTTTAAGATACTAAAACAACATACCATTCAATTCCTAAAGAAGCCAGGTCGGACTTTTACTGAAAGTCTCAATTCCGGAAAGTAATGATAGAGCAAACAGAAATTCTCTTTTGGATGCCCCTCCAAGATTAGCTATCCAAGGAAGTGACTTGGTAGACTCAATTGCTGAGCTAGCTAAAGTATAGTATTCAGTGACTTCTGTCAACCCCTTCAAATCAGCGGTCCCAAATAGCATATTCCCAGCGTTACTGCAGCAAACGCTTAAGGTAATTCTGACATAGTTGGTATCTATTTTTAGAAGAAGCCTAGTGTCTGGGTATCTTTTCACTGAGTAGAGAGAAGTTACCGCGGTACTCATTCCACACTCAACTTGCACGAGAGAAATGATTGAAAACTTAAACTAGGTTTAACGGATAACTTCATACCTATTCACAATTAGTACTCGACATAGGCAATCTTGTAAGTCTTACGTTAAAGGTATAAGAAGTGCTCAGCACTTTTATGTAAAACACTACGAGAATAATTTTTCTGGAGCATTTCAACACTCTAACTTTCGTTGTATGGGTCTTTTTGTACATTTCTTAAAAATCCCGTCGCATTGAAATACCTGATCCGTTCATCTAGATCATTCACTTAAAGCTCCGATAGTTGGCCTAGTATGTTATTGCCCAAGAATTTGTGTCTCGAGAGGGACAAGGCCGGGTACTCGTAAAAAAGTGGAAAACTGTTTCTTTTTTCTTTGATCTCGGCAACTACGGAAGAACGCATTGTAGGAAAGGCCTATCCCGCTAGCATGTCTACGGATCACCGAGATGTCCCTACTACACCACAGAGGTGAACCGCTTAATCCCGGAGTGAAGAAGGATTGTGCTCAGAAGCAGGACAACAATTTCCAGTTTGGCTATGAATACGAAATGGAAGGTTGTGGCACGGAGCTCTCCGCAGGGTAGAGTTCTGTCTCCACTCCTATAGAACCTTTTCATAAATAAAATCCTTAATCAAACTGAATGGAAGTGTCACAAAAGTAGAAGCCTATGGTTGATGACGCAGTGCTCTTTAAAAGAAACAAGAAACTGGTAATAAGTGAACACATGGAATCGGCACTCATCAAAATACTTGAATGGGCCAAGGAAAATGGTGGCATTTCTGTGGAAATATCGAAAGAGGCTAACTACGTCGGCATAATCCTATATTCCAAACCTTCGTAAAAACGCAATGTGGAGGACAAGATGCAAAAATATTAAAGCGCTTTTTATGAGTGAAAAAGTGCTAAAGCTGTATATCCTACATTGGATGTATACGGCGATGATCCGACCAACTCTTGTCTATTTCCCTCTGCTGGACAAGGTGCAAAGGATATCATGTCTCGCTGTTATTGGTGCAACGAGGTCAACGCCTCAAACCAGTGCTTCACTTAACTCTGCTTGATTTCTACAGCAAATACATACCTGGAAGGTCTGCCCTTAGACTCAGAGAGTCAGGCGATTTAATGCATGACCATATTGGACAGCTGTATAGGTATAAAAGTCCTGACGGGATAAACGGACTACATTACTCCTGTCTTGGACTTTAACAAACCCTTGTCAGTCCATATCCTTAATTTGGAGGACTGGAAGGCAATTGTGTAACTCGGAACAATGCAGTTTTGGTCTTTACGAACGGTTCATAAATTGACACTGCTACCGAATCGGTGGTATTCCTTGAGTAGTTCGGCACATAACCCTCAAGGCTCTACAATCCTCCCTACTACCCATGAACGATTGACCCTGCTCAACAGTTACTGTGTTCCCTATAGTAACGACCCACCCATCGGTAATTAAATCGATCTGTCACACAAGCCTCATCTATCGCTGACGCTATACTTGCCAGATTAGCGGCAGCTTAATTTCCCCCATAATTGCAGTGACCAGAAATCCAACATAGTCTGTAACTACCCTACGGTAAATGGAACTGACACAAAACAAGTCACGTGACCGGTCCCCAAGTGGTAGGGACCAGTCCGAGTTCTAACACTTCCTATGAAGCGGACCACCCACTTTTACATGGGGATGGCATAGGATGGGGCTAATTGATACTTTGTATGCACCTTGTAACTTGTCTCTGAACTATCTAATGGAGTCCTAATCGGTGTAGAATAAATAATATAGATTATATATAAATATTATTCTAAAATTCAGCTGTAATTATCGATTAATTTTTTTTATTGTTACAAATCCAAGTAGAAATTGTATTTTATTTTTAAGTGGTGTCTTTGATAGGATTCGAACTGACAACCTCCGGCATGACAGGCTAGTACACTACCCACTCGACCACAGGGGAACTTATATTTCATTGTTATAAATACCAGTTAAGCTGGAGTTAATATCTGAATATAGTTACGGGACAGGTTCCTGAGTGGCATGGCAGTCTCATTGAAGGGACACAATTAATATTATATAGATACTATGCGATAGGCCTTAGATCCAGATGCATCGAAATTGTTCAGTGTCGTTTCCTACAGTACCAGCTGGAGTACCAACTAAATTGACTGAAAATGGTTAATATGTGACTATTTACACAATATGTCTTTTTCACCATTCACTACTCCTTATTTTTGGTACCAGTCTCATTTTCTCAAGTCATAGCACGAGTACTTTTGGATCATTTGTCACCAAATTTTCCATAAACAAGTTGAGGGCACCAGCATCCGTGCCCATTCCCATTTTTGATCCGCCTGTAAAGACCGCACAGCCCTCGTAGAGCCTGTCAGATTTGACCCAAAAGTCCCTATTCAAAATTACCAGTGAGGGTGTCCTACTGAAGTCAATTTCCACGACCTTAGATTCCGTGAACCCATAGGTTACGAAGACCCGACCGCTAAATCTGATCTCAATCGTTAATGCTGTGTGACCTGTTAATCTTGTCCTCACCAAACCTGCCTCGAAGAGTCTAAGGAGACCCCTTGCCGCCGGTCTCACCACAAAGTTCTCTATGGGAAGGAGGTGAAGAATGCTTCCAATGCAGCCTGAGGTGTGCTCTTCTGGGCACCTGTGATGCCCAGACTCTGGGCACCTCTGATGCCCAGACTCTGGGCACCTGTGATGCCCAGAGCATTGCACCTGTGCACCTTAGCAAGTAATCTCCTATGACTCTCCTTCGTCAATGCCTCCCACCACACCACACAACCATAGGAAACAACCGGTCTGACAACAGATGTGTAAATGCAGTTTACCACCTTCAGTTCCCCAGTTCCTTCCAATGGAGTTCCTGCATGAATAGTAGGCATTTAGTCCTTTCTTTGGCCTTTCTTGAGTATTCCTCATCCATGAAAGTTTACTGTCCAGGATAACACCCAAGTATTTTGCTTCCTTAAGTGAATAAATAAAAACGTTTAGAAGAATTTTAACAACTAAGAGTGGGTTTAAATTAGGGATGTAACCGATACCGATACCGATATATTGGCGATACTTCAGATTTTCCGAGACACATCTCTGGACCGTAGCAAGTAATCTTCTATGAATCTCCTTACTCAATGCCTCCCAACATACCACAAAACGATAGGAAAATAACCGGCCTGAAAACCGATCTGTAAATCCAGCTTAACATCTTCGGTTGCAGACCCCAGCTCCTTCCAATGGAGTTCCTGCATGCGTAGTAGGCAGTCACTCTATTAAATTTCCAGATTACAATTTTTTTTAAGAGAAGTAACACAATCTGGCAATTATGGCTACCATTTTATTCATTAATGTGTTACCTTCTTTGAGAAAGTGATAGTGTAGAGAGCACAGGTGATGAAGTGGGAGATAGATAAAAAGCTTATTTGCTTCGCATTATTATAAACTTTTCAAAGAATTGATACATTTATTAGTTTAAAATTAAAAAAAGAAAAAATACGCAAAAGCTATATTAATATACGACTGCAAGTTTTTATACTCATTTGAATTAACTAAATTTATTTGTGTATCAACCAATATTCTTGTACGAACGATCATGATTCAAGTTGCATATACGAGTACATAAATAAATAAATTTTATTTGATTTAATACAACCAGACATTATACAACAATTTGCATTTGTAGAAAGAAGGTGGCTGGATAGTTTGGCTCACTCGATGACTACTAACATTGTATCTAAGCGTTTCTCGTTCAAACTCATAAATGTGCAAATAATAATCGTACATAAATATAGGAAAAATTCAAGGGTGCGTGTGTGATTCTTAAGGTAAGGAATGCACTCGTATGTATGCAGTGATGTTGATGTGTGCAGTCGTCGAATATCTTAATTTTAAAGTCATTTACAACTAAATAAATAAAACACATATGAGAAGATTATAAATATGAATGAAAATCCATACGTTTTGTCTCAGTTAGTGAGTCAGCCAGCCAGTCAGCAGTTATTTAGTTTGTTTGCATTTCAATTCATATTCAAATAATGATTGTCGCGCATGATGTCTGGCTACAAATCACCATGTCAGAGTTGCAAAAACAACAAACTGTAGCCCCCACTAAACTTTCGAATGTTAACAGATTTATTGTCTTTTATGCGATTTCAGATTGCAAATTTTTTCCAGCTATATTCCCTGTTTAGTTCGATGTTGAGGTTTTTGTTGTCTACAATTTTGATCATTTCGCTTCTTTTTATTTCTTTGATTTTTCTTTTTGGTGTCAAGATGTGTGTTCTTTCATTCTCGTCGTGTTGTGTTCATGTAATAAGGAAATAAATTAAAACAGACTTTTCGAAAACTTCTTCCTCATCATGCCAGATGCTAAATTAGAAACGAGAAAATTAAAATAAAATAAAATGCAAATATATACAAAATATGGGCAAAATAAAAACATACTTCCTTTAATGCAAAAACTATTTCATTGCGTGATTAAGTTAATGGTAATGTTGAGATTCTCAAATTCCATATGAAACTTTTTTTGTATAAAAGCAGTTTCTGTAATTAAAATTTATTATACGACATAATGTACGTATGTATGGACCGATTTGAGTGATGCTCAAGAGCAAACACCACGAACCTAGTCCAAAGGGATTACATAGGCTAAGGCTCTTAACATTATATGTATTCAGAAAAAATCATGATTAATATTTCAAGGAACAAGAGGAAATCAAGAATCAAGATTTCTGGACGCAATTTTCTCTTTCTATCTCTTTCTCACTATACCAGTTAGCCACGTCTTTGAGACATAATCAATGACGGATGCACGATAATGTTAAATCCTCGACGACACATAAGGGACATCAAGAACAAGCCATCAGTAAAATTTTCTGACAAATTTCGGGAAAAGCGTACACGATTTTATGAGAGAAAATGACGCTCAGCTTCTAATTCACGCAATATCAGTGTGATTACATGGACAACAATTTCGCCTCTTTTGTGGTCAACGATTACATAGCGGATAATGTCATCTATGTTGTCGTTAGTGGTTACTTTAGCGACAACGTCAAAAACTAAAAATGTTTTATTTAACCATGGAACAGACTTTATTCAATAAAATTTGAATACTAAAGTTTAACTTTTTATTTGTTTTATTTACATTAATTTTTTCCATTATAGTGAAGACTGATTTAGCTGGGACTCGAACTGAGGCTGTTCAATTCATTATATTTTTATAAGTTATCGCGCTTACCACCTAAAACAGCGGCAACAAGAGGACAACATATTCATTTGTTTGATTAAAGAAAGCTTGTCGTCAACAGAGTGTAATTGAAGACAAAATGTACGACATTGTCGGTCATCTTGTCCTCAATAGAACGTGATTGAAGACTAAGTGTAAGAGATTGTAGCTCATCTTATCCTCAGCAGAGTTTGATTGAAGACAAAATGTGAGACATTGGAGCTCATCTTGTCGTCAACAAGATTGATTGAAGCCAAATCGTAAAACATTGTCGCTCATATCGGCAGCAAAATTTAAGATATTGTTGCTCATACTGTTGCTTAACAGAGTTTGATTGAAGACAAAATGGAAGACATTGTCGCTGATCTTGTCCTCAACAAAGTTGATCGAAAAAAAATCCTAGAAATTGTTGGTCATCTTGTTACAAAGTACACTTGAAGATAAAATGTAAGATCTTGTCGCTCATCGTGTCCTCAACAGAGTTTGATTTAAGACAGATGAAAGACATTGTCGCTCTTCTTGTCTTAAAGACAAATCGTAAGACATTGTCGCTAATCTTATCCTCAACAAAGTTGATTGAAGACAAATCGAAACAAACGCCCCCCCTAGATGAAAAATTGCCGTCTTCATATTTTTGTAGTACTTTCCCATCAAGACTATCTGTGTGCCGAATTTAAGCTTTCTAGCTATACTGGAAGTGCCTAATACAAAGAAGGGGCACCCCATTCCCCCCATAAAAAATTGCTCGTTTTATATTTTTTCGATAATTACTCATCAGGACCACCGTGACCAAATTTTAGCTTTCTAGCTATACTGAAAGTGCCCCATGCAAAGAAGGGGCACCCTACACCCCTCCCCTCCAACGTGTAAAGTGTCTGTTTTCATATATATTCCAAGGCTGATTAACACTACTAGAACGGACCAGAAAAATACCAGAGAAATAATTTCACTTTTTTCACTGTTTTGTGTTTTCATACTTTTGGACTAAAACATGTTTTTATTATATTAAAAATTGGAATTCCTTTCATACTTTTCATTATTGCACAAAAATGTGACTGCTAATTTAAGACTTTAAATCAATTAAATATTAAAGCAGACATGTCTTATCGCAAATTTTTCAAATAGACATTAATACGCATTTACCAAAAATGTCACAAATTCCAGAAATTATCAAATATTCTCATCAGTTTTATTATAAATTCAATTAACTTTGTGTTGTTTGGTAAGCGCTAAAAAGGAAACCGCATGATGAAATTAAAAATTTTATATTCACATTTTAACCACAAGGTAGAAAGTAGTGAATGTATCATTTATGAATAATTGTCAAAATACTATATATTTGAAATATTCTGGGAAAGGGGAATTAAGTTTGCTTGTCTTTTCCCTTAAGATAGTAACCGCAGTCTCTAAAATGTAGTGAAAATTTCATAGATTATACAAAGTTTAATAAGTAATTAATTAAACATTAGAGATGCCAAACGGGAAAAACCCAATCCCGAAATCCAGGGAATTCGGGAAATCGGGATTGGTAGATCATGAACCCCGGGTTTTGTAAAAATAAATCCTGGGATTTTTCGGGATTTCTTACTTAGCAATTTTTATATACAAAACTATTTATATATTTTAATTTACGTTAATTTTATGGTATTTTTTTTATAACATTTGAAAGTTCCATAAAATTTTGTACGTATATATTTTAAAAATTTAATGATTATTCGTGACAAATTGTTTATAACTTAACAATAGCAGCAAAATAAATTAAATACTTTCTTAAGATCATTTTCAGCATGAGTGCTCAAGGTTGGCAACCGATACCGCAATTAATACAGCTGCCCATTAAATACCGTTTAAAATTGAATACCGGTATCATATATTGTCTAAATTAGTGCTGAAAATTTCTCCTTGTCTAAAATTACATCGATTTTGTAGTAATTTTATTAAAGAAAAAAACTTTCAAATTAAACATATTTAGTCCAAGTGGAAAAAATTCAACATAAAGTATAATACGGCTATGGCTGAATGGTAGATACGTCAGGCTATCAGTTAGGAGCTCGCGGTTCAAACCTGCATGCAGCCAATCGCTTTTTTTAGTACAAACATTTTGTTCAAAAGTAATGCGTGTCTAATTTTAGGTCGATAATAATCGGTAAAGTGTTGCCGACTATTATCGACCTAATTTTCAATAAAAGTGTTTTAGAGTGTAGATATCGTAATTCTTTTCGGTTGTAAAATACCGGTATTCAAATACCGTTCCCTTCAATACCGGCATTATACCGGTATCAACATTTCGGTATGAAAAATTATACAATACTGGAAGAATAAAATTAACACTCGAATACAATTTTTAAAATATTTCTGTTTTGTAAGTCGAATATATTTTTAAGCACCTTACGGAAGCAAGGGAGGGTTGTTATATTAATGTCTCATCGAACGTTTGGTGTCATAAGTCGGAAAAAATCTCTGTTCGACGTTCGGTAAAATTGCGTTCAAAAGCTTTTCTTTGTTTGGACCGGCCTTAATTTGGAATTTTTGGCGTATTGAATATAACTTCGCACAATTGGATATAAATGAAAAGAATATATAAAAAAAGGAAATATAGCAGTTTCTAAACGGGCCGTCCGACATTAACAACCACATGGCTCTAAAGGAAGTGTATTTTTATTACTGTTGCAATAGTTTGCAGAGCGGTTGCACAAATTTACTGCATTTACGAATTCACCCATATTTATAGAATAAGGCGCACTATTTTGTTTAAGAAACTATTCGAGTTTTTATGTTGCTTACATTGCAGCTCAAAAATGTTTTCTTTCTATTCGAGTTATAGAGTATAAGGCCAGCACACTAATGAATATTTGTCGAATTTTTACAAAACAAATTGTGTATGTGATTTGTAATTGATTATTAGGGCAAGGTTCGTAACATTATATTTAGAAAGAATTGGGTATAATCAATATTCCAAGGAAAAAGGGAACTATTAACATCAACTTAATTTTTCAACGTACACAGCAGAATAGAGTAGCGCCACTTTCGGAAGCCGCCGTACTTCCATCGTCAGTGCTCAAAAAATAATAAATTCGTAAAAAAGAAATTAGATCCCGATATCCTGAATAATCTCGGAAAATTCCGAGATCTCGAAAATCCTGAAATCCTGAAAATTCCGTAATCTGGATTTCCCAAATTCCGAAAATCCCCGGATTTTAAAAAATCAACGCCGGTCGGCTTCCCTATTAAACATACTTTAATATTACATTTGGCAGACATTAAGGTGACCTAGAAATTCCTATTTGTTATAAGAATGTGTATGAAATACTGTAGAGAAATTGGTTATTCTAAAATTTTTTAAATTTCTTATTAATTTTCTGTCTAATGGTCACCTTAATATCTTAAAAAAGTGACATTTAATATTCAGACTTTATCACTTATCTAATAAATACTTTAATAGCTATTTCTTAAGATAACAAGTACACCTTCAAACACAAACACACGCAAACACACACATACACGTTACCTTAAACGCCAAATTTTTTTTACTTTTTTAATGGAGTCAAAAGTGAATGAATACTCACTCACTCACACTCAACTATAGAAACAAACCATAAGACATTAAAAATTAACAAAAGGTGTCAGTTGAAAATTTGTTGTGTGTCGGTGGTTTTTGAAGGAATTTAATTTATGACGGTTTAATTGTTTATCGAAACTCATAAATAAATTATTTGCCGGCGGATTGTTTTCAAAACTCGAAGATAACAAGCCAGAAAGTATAGTCGGTCGAGCCCGACCATATGCTAAACTACATTAGTCACGAATGAATAGTTATGGTTTTTTTTTAAATGCGTTCACATAATGTGTATTTCGATATTAATTTAACAAAAATAGCAAAGCCTTTTTTGGCTTATCTGCAGAGACGCTAAGAGTCTTAGAGGAGGGGCGAACTCGCTGCTCCCAGACCAATATACGTATAAGTAGGCTACATATCCACTAAGGGGCCGTTCACATATTGTGTAACACGCTTAGAAGAGGTTGTTCTGGTTTGTTACGGAGTTGAGAAGTTAAACTGAAAATCTGCACAAAAAAAAGTTACAGGGTGGATATTGTCGGTCATCTTCACAGAAAAAAAAAATTGACAAGAATTATGCTCAATAGCATCAAGTTATTGAAAAAAGGTATGAATTTCAATAACATTTGTCATTAGCTTAATACAATATTTCGTTGTATGTATTTCTTTACCATGCCGGTTATTTCTTTTCATACATAAGCACTTAAAACAAGTTTTATCTCATAAACAAATGACTGGGATATGGCTCAGCTGTAGAGGGCGTGCCTTACGTCCGGGAAACCCGCGTACGTATCCCAGGCATGTCAACATTTTTTTAATTTATATATTTTTCTTTTGAAATAATTTTGTTACCAATATAGCGAAATTCTTTATCACAGGAAATTTGAAAAAAAAACTATTGTATACCGGGATTTTTGTTATCAAAAACTTATTGTTTTTCTGTGTTGTTAGCACAGTGCGATTGAAGAAAAATCAAAGATGTTATCACTCATCTTGTGCTCAACAGAGTGTGATTGAAGACAAAATGCAAGATAGTGTCGGTCATATTTTCCTTAGCAAATTTGGTAGAAGGCAAATTGTAAGCCATTGTTGCTCATCTTATCATCAGAAGTATTTATTAGAGGACAACATGTAAGTATTTGTCGCTCAGGATTGCAGGTACGACGATTTATTTTGAATAATAATTATAATTGATTAGAAAACCTAATCGATAGAGGGCTCAGATTGGCAGGTACGACGATTTCCTTTGAATAATAATTATAATCGATTAGAAAACCTAATCGATAGAGGACAAGTCATATATAAATTGTCGCAGACAATTTCATGTACGACAAACTGGTCAACTGAGACAATATCAAAGGTATTCCCAGCTAAAGCAGTCAATACTTTAAATGAAAAGGTAACAAGTAATCGTTGGCGGCAAGATAAAATACATTGTAGCCTACATAGTCACTGACGACATAATAATGGGCGAAATTGTCTTTTTTTTTTTTGTTAAAGAAATATCAGTAATGTGGATCAACTACATTTTGGAGGATGTTCTCATTTACATGGTCATTAATGAAAATATTACGGACAGGGTCGCTCTTATTGTCATGTCTGAACTTAACAGCAATTTTTTGAGAATGTCCTCGCTGCTCTGTTTGAGCTATCGCCAACAGATCCTCCACGCGATAACGTTGTCGTGCATCTGTCTTGCTAGATGTCTGAAAGACATGACGAACCGGACAGTCATAACTATACATACTTTAGATGTGCACTAACATAAATACCATCACAAGTAACATGAATTCCATTTTAATTCAATTTTAATAACATAAAATTTATTTGAAACTAAAGTTAGGGACATGTTGATTTAAAACGATAGCAATATTATTTTAACATTGAAAATTATCAAATCAAAGATATATAAGGTTAGATTAATAAATTTACGTTTAAAATTAATAAATAAACAATGGTAATTTTAAATCAGCAGGAAGACATTTTCGCAGGTAATGCGGAGTTTTTCGGCTAGTTGCCGACTACACGACAACACGAACGTCATAATAAACAACAACAACTCACAAAACTGAGCACAGCAGTGCATTTTAGCTATGAACAAAGCAAGTACCGACCAATACACTTAAACAACAAATTAGTTCTCATTAATTTAATATGATTTCCAATCAAAATTGTGACATGTTGATTTTACATTGGTATTTTTTTCTGTGTGTGGCAACTCACCTCATTCTGAAATATTCGAAAAATATTATGATGTTAAGACAATATCTTACATGTTTGAAAAAGTGTTAGTTCATCGCACTCAAAAAACTACAATATCGAAAAAATTCCACACTTTCGAAAAAGCCTAAGTGCACCACACGAAAATTCAATTAAACTGTGATAAATATATTGAAATGTGATGCCTTAAAGAAAAAAAGCATCTAGCATTTTTGAAAATACCGCAATTCGCTTAAACAAGTTGAAATCGGTAATTGCAATTGCTATCTCTTTTTGGCTGTATGAAAGCCGAGTTTGTGGACTATAAGTCTACGTCAGCAGAATGGGACACATATTCTCTCCTGCTCCGGTTTCATTAAAAATTAAAAACCATTTATCATCCCCCTTCTACCTTATGTCTCTGTTAAGCCCATTTAAACCTAATCATGTATGTTATTTTTAGTTACTGAAATCTACAAACTCAAGTACTTTGTATACTGCTTAAATTGCTGTAGGGTATAAAAATATCAAACGATTTTTCTATTTCTTTATCGGCTGCTTAGAATATCCAATGCTTTTGCTTTTTGTTGATGTTGTTCAATATTTAATGTTTAGGTAAACGTTCATAAATAAGCTGAAATCTTTTTAAGCTCAAAGGCGGTCTCTATTTAAGTCGTTTAATTTGACATCTATTTGACACCAGAGTAAAAGTTGTTCAAGTGAAGAATTGCTAGTAAAATTTATTGATGTGCTAATGAAAAATTGAAATATGGGCGATTAAATTTTGGTATTATGTATTAAGCTTTGCTGTTTAGAAATTCTTTCAGAAAAATTTTCAATACTTTGTAGTAAAGTTTAAGATACAGCATAGTTTTCTTCTTAAAAAGTTTTATTTTATAGCTACATGTGTATGGTGACCATCTTAAAAACTGGACTTAGTATTGGGGCTTGAAAAGTTATATGAAATTACATACTCTTTTAATATTTCTACGTATTTTCTTGGAACTGTATGGGTTTAAGTTGAAACTTCTTGTATAGAATTAAACCCAATACTTGGCTTTATTACTTCTGAATTAAGAATTTTTTTTAAATCCTATTCTATTTTCCTTTTAGCGCTCCATGCACATCAATGATCTGAATTACAAAAATCTGTGCTTGAGGGCAGCGATGCCATTTTTAGCCTTTTTTTACGATATGCCAAAAAACGATATGATATACTGTGTTGCCATATCGTAAGGTTTTTGCGATATGACAACATTAAGATCATTGATGCCAACTTTGGCTCTTTTTTACGATATGACAAAAAACGATATCACATACTGTATTGTCATATCGTAGGTTTTTTACGATATGACAACACTGCGATATGACAACACCGTGTATGGCTATCTTAGTGTTGTCATATCGTAAAAAACCTACGATATGACAATACTGTATGTAATATCGTTTTTTGTCATATCGTAAAAAAGAGCCAAAGTTGGCATCAATGATTAAGATAGCCATACACGGTGTTGTCATATCACAGTGTTGCCATATCGTAAAAAACTTACGATATGACAACACGATATGACATACCGTTTTTTATCGTATCGTAAAAAATGGCTAAAAATGGCATCGCTGGTGTTGTCATATCGCAGTGTTGTCATATCGTAAAAACTTAAGATATGATAACACAGTATGTCATACCGTTTTCTGTCGTATCGTAAAAAAATGGCTAAAATGGCATCGCTGCTTGAGGGGTAAAACAAACATTTTTTGAAAATTAAAAAATACTGGCCATAAATACTGGTTCCAAATACTGGCCGTGAATACTAGCGGACTTTATGGGTTGCCATAATTTTCGGCGAAAGTACTGGGGAACTCCTGGGATATTGGGGATTTTCAACCCAGTTTTTGGGGAATTTTCTGTAGGTTTTGTGTCTTTGCCAATGGTTTGTGACTTGGCTAATCGGTTCATGGCCGTAATATCTGAAATCTATCCTTACTAATATTATAAATGCGAAAGTAATTTTGTTTGTTTGTTGCGCTTTAACGGCTAAACCACAAAACCGATTTTGATGAAATTTAGAAGATAGACAGATCTAAGTCTAGAAGGCCAAATAGGCTTTATATATTTTCAAAAATAGCACCACGAGGGGTGGGGTTAAGGGTAAATTTCAGACTCTCTGAATCTATCTGACCAGGGCTCAAATCGTCACATCCGTGCTCGTATCGGCAATCGTACTAAAATGAATTACGTTATACGTCAATCGTATAAACTGTATGGTATTACAGTACGTTCACGTATGTCATAATCCGAAAATTGAGTTTTTACGTGACGAGTTGTACGTTCACGGATGTGACGATTTGAGCCCAGTTCTAATGATATTTAAGACATGAATAGATCTTAGTCTGGAACGACACATAGGCTATATAGTTTTTCAAAAATAGGACAACGAGAGTGGGGGGAGGGGTAAGGGGCAATTTCTGCCTCTCTGGAACTGTATTACAAATTCTAGTGAGCAATTTCTCCCTATCTGAAACTATCTAACCAATTTTAATGTAATGTAAGGACACAAACACTATATATTTTTTCAAAAATAAGCCCAGCAATGTACCTGGTGTCCCACAACACCGTGCTTTAATTTTTTTTAATATTACAATATCTAATCATCCGACACAAAATTACATCATAAACGCCGTAATGCTAAATACTTATGTGTCGTTAAAAAATCTATGGCAAGTCCTTCAACTTTACAATTAAAGACAACATACAAGTTTCAATTACCACCACGAAATGCTTTTTGGGGGTTTTAGTACAACAACTTTGTATTTTCAATTGAAGTGGGAGTTATTCACTTTCAGGCTATGACCTTTAATTTGTTACATGGCTGATTCTCATTTTAGATGCTTTTTTCGTTTCATTTGAAAACATAGTAAAATATTTCATAAAATAATCGCATAAATTTTAAAATGAAAACTGCTTTAGCATAATTTAATATATTATAAATAAATGTATGTACATTAGTCTGTTTTGTGTAAGACTATCCATTGTGTGTTAAAAACGAAGATACTGTTTATACTCTCTACATACAAAATGACGTGTCCGTAATGTATCCTACTGGTTTTCCACATTACGAAACTATGCATTTTTCCACCAACAATATAACGGTTGTAGAATATTTGCATTTGCTTCTCTTATTCCAAATACAAAATTTTTTTAAAATATTAAAAATTAGAATATTTTTTAATGTTGTTGTCCGCCGTAGGCTGTCATGAGCGTTGCCCTTTTTTAGTACGCTTCATTATTAAATTTAATTATTAAAATTGCATTAACAACATACACTAAAATGACAGCGTAGGTTTGAACTTCTAAATATTTAAAAGTTTTGTGAAATTCGTTAAATAGTATTATATATCAAATTCGTTTCGTCAACAATCATGGTTTGTATCCAAAAAAATGTATTGAGTGTTATCCATATTTTTTTTAATTTAATGGAAATATTTTAGTGAACAGCTGAAGAGTTTATGTTAAAATACATCGAAGATTATACATCTGTGTTGTTTGAAATTTAAAATATATTGTGTGTTCTGAAAAAATTTTGAATTCGTATAAAAATGTATTGAGCGTTACTTAACATTTTTTTTAATATTATATATCGATGTATATATTTTAGGAGTTTAGAAAAAAGTAACATCAGCTGAAGTGTAGAAACGATATAAAGAACATTATCTGTTTACAAATTTTTGATTTTCTTTGCAAAAACTTTGCTTCTACCGCACTGTGTGGTGTTATATTTTCGAAGAATGTATTTGGAAGGTGGTTTTTTGGTACGAATAATTATTTGATTTTGACATAACTTTTACCATTGTTAATCGATTTTCATAAAATTAGCCTTATATGAATCAAAGAAGAGTTGTCCTACTTTTTCCTCATGTATAAATGTTTGTAAAGAATTATTTTAACAGATACAAAAGTTTTATTTTTCCGTGTGAGCCAAGACAAAATTGAAAAAGCTTTTAATTTCGTCTTGCGATTATTATAATATTTTTGTTTTTAGAGAGTAGATGTGTAGTGCCTTTGAACCATATATTTATTTTTTGTGCTATATTTTTTTTTGCAAAATTTATTCCCATAACAACCGCGAAAGCAAATGTAACGTTTAATACACAAAAATGTAAAAAAATCTAAAAATATATTTTTATTTCAGGATCCATTGAATGAGACGAGAATTATAATATGAATCATACCTTCTCATATTTATATTATATATTTACATTGTTAAAAAAACACAAAATTTACGTTTAGAATGAGAATCAGCCACTCACATAGTGTAATCAATTTATTGTACAAAACACATGTCTCTATGTTACAAAATTTCCAACTTGCAAGCAAAGTCGATGAAAGCAATTAACATTTGCGAAGGGACCACAGCTGCCAACCCTCATATAAGGGCATGAATTCTAACATAAAATTGGTATGCGACATATTTTAATCAGATATCATTAACCACTATTTACATTTTAGAAATTTAAACACACTCACACTATGTGTGAGCTGCATATAATTTTACTACTCTATATTTTATGGTTCTATTGCGCACAGCTGATTGTAATACTTTCAATGGTCTTTATTGCACCAGATAACCGTCATAAAAATTTAAATGTCAACCTCTAAAAAAGAATATCTAATTGAAATGCAAATATTTATAAACACACACATTAAAACAAAATATAGAAATTGATTTAAATACTCTTAGGTGCAGAGCTGCCTGCACAAAATTTCGCAAAGATTCCCAAACTCATTTCAGGTATTAACTATGTTTTCTTCTTCTGAAAATTAAAGGCCATTCTTTACATCTGCTTAAAAAAGCATAACGAGCTATAACCGCAAGAAAACCTTAACCACGTAAAAGTAAATGATACAGGCAAGAAAGGATTTTCAAAAGCCTGTAATAATTGAAAAGACATAGACCAATTTTTGACTTTTGTAAGGGTCGATCTTAATATTATGATATTTTCGGGAACAACCACGATCCTATAATCAGAGCCCTTTTTACACTCTAGGCTACTACGACATCCAAATACGCGTCTTTAAACTGATATTTAGAATAAAAATAAGTCTATTTTGAATAGCTCTGGCTAATTCGATAACAAAATTTAAAAAACAAAATTTTTGCAGTGATCTGCTCTATAGTATTACCTTTCAAATAGGTACAAACATGGGGCCAGGTATTTTTGAAAAAAATTTATAATTACGAAATAATTAAAGCACTTTTTTCTGCAAAAAAATGGAGAAAAATCGACTTTTTCACAATTTTCATTTATACTGCGTATAACTTTCGACTCAGTAGCTATTTTTGAACAAAATTTTGTCAGAATATTAATAATTAGTTACTAATCAACGAAAAAAAGTTTCTACAAATCGGAAAAGAATTGACTTCCTCATTAGCAAAACCGTGGACCAAGGTGGGTAAAAAAGTTAGTCGAATATCTCCTAAACTGTAAACAGAAACCGATAAATGTATTAGACTTTTTTTACCTCTTAGATAACAGAATCTACGTGCAAAAACTCTTTTTTTTATCAGATCAAAAACATCAACTTGGCATGCGTTTAAAATTTTCAGAAGACCGAGGTGACAGTTTGGGGTCTGTGGCTCCGCCCCCTTTAGAGATATAAAGACTAAAGGCCAAAGTTTTATTATAAGAATCGGACTGCGCGTTTAGAAACTGCATATTTATTTCCGTTTTTTTTTCCAAAATCCCCCACTGTTGTGCGGTAGAAGCAAAATTTTTTCAAAGCAAATCAGGAATTTCTAAACGGATAATGTTGTCTATATCGTTTATACCCTTCCGCTGCTGTTACTTTTTTTTGGCGTCCTAAAATTTATAAATAAATTCTATTGAAAAATATTGTTAACGTAACGCTCAATATATTTTTATACGAATTCAATATTTTTTTTCAGAACACATGCATAATTTATTTTGAATTCAATGCAATTCAGATGTACGAGTATAATCTTCGATGTATTGTAACATAACCTCCTTAGGTATTCACTAAAAATTTCAATAATATTAAAAAAATATGGATAACGTTAAATAAATTTTTGTTTTTGGATACAAACGATGATTAATTAATGAAACGTTTTGCAGTATAATACTATTTAACAAAGCTTACAAAAGTTTTTAATATTTAGAAGTACAAATCTACGCTGTTATTTTAGTGTATGTTTTTAATAAAATTTTAATAATTCAACTGAGTATTGAAGCATACTTAAAACTCGTAATGCTCAATACACATGACTGCGGCGGCCACTAACAATTAAAAAAAATTATAATTTATAATATTTTTCAAAAATTTCAAATATTCTAAAATCGTTATAAATTTTATCTCGTATTTGAAAAAAATTCATAGTTTCTTAATGTGCAAAATCAACACCATGGCATTACGGACACGCCATTTTGTATAAAGAGGGGATAACCCGTATTTTTGTTTTTAATTTTTAACACATAATGGACAGTCTTACAGAAAAAAACTTATGTACATTTATTTACAATCTATTAAATCATGCTAAAGCAGTTTTTTTTACAATTTACTCATTAATTTTATGAAATATTTTAGTATACTTTCAACGGACACGAAAAAAGCATTAAAAAAAGATTTGTAAATACAATTAATTTTTTTGTTATATCAACTAAATAATTAATTGATTTTTTGAACCTACAACGAGTTTTGTAAATACAATTACAAAATTGTAAGTTAAAAGAAAAGCAGAAACATATTTTCAATTTAAAAACAATTTGTTGACAAAACCAAATTTTAAAAAATATGTTTTGTAGATTTCAGCATTATTTCAATTAAGATTATTGTTATATCAGCAATGTGAATTGTTGATTTTCTGAACAAATTTTAATTATCATAACTGGTGTATTAACAATATTTTTTTTTATAAAAAAACGCAACCCTCGAAGCTACTTTTTGGTTGTCTGCGAAAAACACTAAATGTCTTTGGGCGGAATCAAACCGGCGAACTCTGGACAAATAGACTAACGTTCTTACCTCTCATCTACAAAGCAGTTCGTTATTAAATACGCAAATATTGAGTACATACAAAACTTGATTTGCTTTGTTTCATTTACGTGTGTGCATCCGTTATGATACAATTTAACAAATAATTTTGTTGAGTAACTTAATTGACTAGAAACATTTAAATTTTGTATATCAACAATGATGATTGTTAATTTTTTTCACAAATATCAACAGAAACTTAAGTTGACATTTTTAATAAAAAATATATAAAAAAAATGTTTGAATTTTTGGGCCATACATACCAAAAAATTAGGTTAGTTCAGTTTGTTGAGAAGAATTTCTGTGTTTGTAGTACTAATAACTTAATTTTTTATATTAACCAAATATATTTTTGAATTTAAATTACATATTAACAATTCGAATTGTTAGTTTGAAATGAGAATGAGCCATAAATATTTTTTATAATAGCAATAAGCAGAAAGTTTACATTATTCTCATTTCGAGGAAAATGTGGAATAGTTCCGAAATATTACACAGAAAAACCTTAATTTCATTTTTAGTAAAGAAATTCAATGAATTAGTAAATATTTTGTCTGGAACGGACCTACAAAAAAAAACTCGTTATTACAGAAAAAAATATCTAAACAAACCCCGGGTTTTTCAGTAAAAAATTTTATAAATCTGGTAAGCAATTTGTCTAACAATATATACAAATTTTAAATAACATAATTTACTGAATCAAACAAAAATATTTATTGGATTTTCTGTAATATATCAATCGATATTTTTGTCTTAATTTATGAAATTTTTTTTTTAAATACTTACAAATACTAAAGAAAATTGTTTACTGAATCAAACAAAAATATTTACTGGATTTTTTGTAATATATCAAACAAAATTCACTTTGTTAAATGTGTTCAACTCGGAATGCTTATCTAAATACTGTAAGAAAATTAATGAGAATTAACGCAACACTAACGAATTGATTCATTCAAAAATCTTCAGTAAAAAAACTTGGTTGTTTCGCATTCCTTTTGCTATCATTGTTGTTGTTGTTATTTGGGTGTATGTCGTCATCGGGGTTGTGTTTTTACGACACAGAAAAGGGATTTTATTGTTGGTTTTGGTGTTTGCGTTTTAAATAAAAGTCAAACAAAAAATTTACTGATTCAGTAAAGAACATTTACTGAAAATGAAATTTAATTTTAGACAAACTTTTGTTTGAAAATTTTTTGGTGATTATTTTTTCTATTGAGTAATATATTTTTCTAGTAACATTCTTATGAATCAATACAAAGCCGGAACCTTTCACATGTTTGGCAACACTATTTAGATGAGTGAACAGAGGTAAAAGTACTTACTTACATGTTAACAATAGTGTAAATATTTGTAATCAAATACAAACATTTATTAATAATTATTAATTTAATATTTGTCTAAATAATACAATATGAGTGGTTATTGGTAATTGTATATAATTGATATCGATGACACATGTTGTTTAACAATCGGCTAAATATTTGCTTTTCTGATAATCAAACGAAATACTTATGTTGTTTTATAAAAAAAAAAGATTTGTTTTGAATTAGATATGAGCAAATTAGTAATTAAATAAATGAATTATATGATAATATCGTTATTGATATCAATATAATAAACATTACTTTCCAATTTATCTAAATAAGATTTTCCAATAGATAAACTGGGCATCACAAGCCAGATGAAGTGACAATTTAACCACTAAAGTAAAGTTAATTAGCAACTAACATTGCGTCATGGAATCTGTTAGGCAATTTTCGTTACTTTTAAACCTTCTTTTAAAATGTCTTTTGAACCAATTGTTGGCTAATTTCCTTGATAAAATGTCAACGCCAACATCAAAATACTCTTTAAAATTCATTATTTTCTTTGTATTTATTCATTTATTCCAAATTCGAATGAAGTGTATTAAAACTTTTTTTAAACATTTTATTAACTTGGAATTTGTTGTTTTGAATTTGTAATTCATTCACATAAAAATGATAACAAATGGTTGAAAATGACCTGTAGACTTTTATTAATAAATTTGGTTTTTTCTCGCATTTTTTGTTTCCTTTCAGTTGCACTGGTAGTTCTTACAAAAAAAAAAGAAACAGATTATAAAAGACCTTTTAACAAATAATCGCTTTAATAATTTTCATGATTTCAAACAAACATTTTTGTGTTCTCGTGCTGTGTGTTGTTTGTTGAGTGTTTCAGTCATATTTATGTGACAGTTATTTGATTAAAAAACAAAAAACGAACTAAACAAAAGTCTTCATAAATTGTGGCTGTTGTTGGTTTGTTTGTTCATTTATGTATTTTGTAAATTGTTACAGACTGTAGTGGTTGGTTCAGTTTCAGTTTCATTTCATGTTTTTGAATCCCTTCAAGCAGAAATTTGTTTTTAACAAGTAAAATATATTTTTTTGTTGGAGTTTTGCCCCTCTTGAGCCCATATTTAAGCTTAAATGCCTTAAACATGACATTCAAGTTTAATTGAATTTGAATTTGTTTTGTTTTTAAATATGCATTTTATAGTTCTGAGTTAATATAATTTGTAATATATGATTTCCTCAGCCAGAGATCAAATGATAATATTTCATAAATGCAACAATGTTGTTTCATTTGTTGGAAAAGCTTCGAAAAAAAGCGAGTAAGAGAATTTGTAGAGGGGAAAAGATATTTCGAGCCGAAAAAAGCGTTACCTTTTCTGCAAAAAACGGAATTACCTTTCCACGAATTGTGCAGTATTGGGCATTTTTGAAAAATAGTCATTTACCTACACTCTAAAACACTTTTGTTGAAAACTAGGTCGATAATAGTCGGCAACACTTTACAGATTATTATCGACCTAAAATTACACACGCATTATTTTTGAACAAAATGTTTTTAGTACAAAAAGCGATGGGCTGCATGCAGGTTTGAACCGCGACCTCCTGACTGATAGTTTGACGTATCTACCATTTAGCCATAGCCGTATTATACTTTATGTTAAATTTTTTCCACTTGGACTAAATATGTTTAATTTGAAAGGTTTTTTCGTTAATAAAATAACTACAAAATCGATGTAATTTTAGACAACGAGAAATTTTCAACACAATTTTAGACAATATATGATCGTAAATTTGAAGTAATGTCTTAGAGTGTACACAGAAGAAATTATTCCTCCCAAAAATTTTAATAAAATTCTTATGGGAAACTAAAAAGTTTGTATATATTAAAATGACAACACTAATCGGGCAGCATTAAAAATCGAATCTACAAATCTTCGCAATAATGGTTCCCGGATGTAAAAGTTACTGCGTTCCGCATACTGGACTTGTTGTTTTTCTTTTCAGTTTTTTTACGCAGTCTGGTTTTTTTAATTTTTAAATTTATTTGTTATTTGATGATTTAGTTAATAAATAATATAAAAGTCTTCTTCTGTCTTCTCCTTAATATGTATGTAGTGTTAGAAAAAATGTATTTATGCTAAAAATTTGATTTGCTTCATAGTGTTTTAATTAATGCGCCATAAAGTAATTTCCTAAACTGTCTACAGTTTAGCAAAGAAATTAGTTTTGGAAACAAAAAAATTTATTAAAGTTTCCCATAAACTTCAGATTTTTAAAATTATGGTATTTGAAATTTGTCAAGGGAAATAAATTTATTATTCAAATCTTGAAAACAAAAAGAAAAGTTTTACAAACGTAAAACAAAATAAGCAATATTTTTAAATATATTTAATGTGTTGTTTCTAGAAGCCAAGCAGTCGCCTTGAGTAGAAAATTTGTATGGAAACCACTCCAAAAACTGAGTGCTTTTCATATAAATTGTTCACTCAATTCAATAGTTTGGGTTCTATAAACAGCACATAAAACTTCAAAAGCCAGCTTGTCGTTTTCCTTGCATCCAAGAAAGAGTATGGTTAATTAAACAAATTTTCTTTCCTCACTTTTATGGTTTTTTTGGAAACCAATTTCTTTGATAATGGCAAACTGTTCGTATGACATATTCCTAAAAGCAATGACGAGAGGGGAAAAGTAAAATCAAGTTTTGTCATTTTAAAACAAACTAAAGAAACGATGACACCCGTATACATGCAGAGAGCACATTATAAAATTGGTTTCATTTCATATCGCATTCTGGTATCTTTTTCACTGTTAGCGCGTCAACACTTTACAACCAATTAGTAATGCCACTTTACTAAACACTTAAAGCCTTTTTATACTTAAACAAAACGATCTACTAGTGAGGGCTGCCAGGTGTATAGTTTTAGACCCAACGTTTGAGGAGTTTGTGGTGTTAGAGAGGATAACATTTTCGATATTGGAGACTATGGTTTTCATTGGAGTGAATGAAATATTCTTAATTTTTTTGCAGCTTCTTCAAGAACTTCTTTCTTATTTCATATAATTATAACACTCAAAATATTCTGTATGTAAAAGTAATTGAAATAGTAATATAAAATAAATTAAATTTCAATTAAAAACCAGTTTACTTATTTTTCATTTAAATTTAACAAAAAGTTGATTAAATGTTAAAAAAATTAACAGACCTAAAACCGTAAAAATTAATGATTCTTTCTAGTGATGACAATAGTGAGAAAACCCGCCTGTGATATTTTAATTTATATTCTACATTTTTTATATATTAAGTTTGTGTTTTGTATTTGTCCACTTTTTACAAAACACTGTGATATTTTAAATTATGTAAAACTTTCTAAAGATTAAATATTTTAATAAAGAAACGTCCCTGTAGCAGTTGGGGGAAAAAACACCAACGAAACGTCGGATGGAAATTTTAAATAAGTAAACTTCTAATATATTTATTTATATACATTTTTAAAATTACCTTGAAAGCCTAAATTTTTGGATTTATACCAATATAAAATAATAATCAATGATTCTTTCTTTGTTTGGATAGATTTAATAGCCACAAGAACTAATCGCAACTTCTGTAAAAATAAAAGATGTTTCATTTGTTTCTGCTATTTTAACTGTTAAATAATTAACTCCAAGTTCCGTAAAAATAAATGAATTTTGCTTGATTTTTAAATGTTAAAGGCTTATTATTTCGTATCTTTAATTATTATATTATTAATTTTATATTTTTACTCACTGTTTTTTTATTTTAATTTGCACTGAGGATCGAACAAAGCTCCTTCAGGTTTGAAGTCCAACGCACTAATCACCCGGCTAAATCATAGTATGTAAACCAGCAGCACGAAGTTAGCCACCACTATCGCGAATAAAGAATGAAACGTATGAATTTTATGTTCCCATGAAATTTTCATTTCCCTTCAAGGAAAAATTGGTATCGTGAAGTTCCCGTGAACAATTTTTCCCGCTATCAACTCGTAGTAAATGTAAAAAAGGAAAAAATTTAAATAAAATAAATTAATAATTAAAGAAATTTTAGTTTACAAAATTGGAGTTATATTTTCATTCCATGAGGAATATAAACAAAACGCAATTCTTTGACCAGGTTTGCTAGATGCACCCAATCCCTTGGACTACCCGAGCCATTGCAAGCAAACTAATTCAGTTAAAGCCTCTTTTTGTGTTAAATAAAATCTTTCAAGAGTGAATAAAACGGTGTTTTTATATATTTTTGACGCGAATCTCTACAGACGCGGAAAAATAATTTTTTATTCCATCACATCAAAACTTAGTTCATATGTGATACCTAGAAAGGTGTTTCAAGCAGTTAGTATTAAAATAAATGTGTTAATATTGAAATAAATGAAGACTATTCACTGATTTTGTGCTAAAAATAAATATTTATAAACTTTAACAACACAGCACAACAAAATTGAGTTTTTTTTGTGTTGTTTAAATAAAAATGGCTAAGCCTTATGTATTTTTATCTTCTGATTACAATGATGTCATTACTTTTTCCCTAGTAGCTCTAGTTTTCTGACTGACATTTAGCATTTTCATAATTTTTCATATTTCACGAATGGTCCTCCAAACTTTTAAATACTTTCTGGATTATTAATCTACACAAAAGTCTTTTTCATTTGGGTGGAGTCACGTTAATGAGTAAACTAGGACTTTTTACTGTTGTTGCAAGGACGTTGTAAATCGTGTGTTTCCCGTTTAGTCCTAAAAACTTTTTTTATATTAATTTTTTGAAGTTATTACTGATCCTTATATATTTTCGTCCGCTGCTTACGAAAATAGTTTTCGAAAATTACTTTTCTAGCGCTTCTAGTATATAAAAAAAATACTTTACATTTTTCTTTTCTCACGCCATACAAAACAAAAATCGTTTTGAGTGTTTGTGCGTATGTAATTTTTATGTATGTACTTTTTTGGTTTTATAACATCAACAACAGACAATATTGAAAGCAGCCGAAAATCCGTATTAATGTGTACTTATTTTTTTTATTGAATGTTAGAATCAATTAAAAATAAGATTGGTTAGAATTTTAAATGTTTATTCATTTAAAAGTTACTGCACAGAATACTTCTTGAGTAGAGTACATTCCGTTACTGTAATAATATCGTGATTGTATGTATACTAAATCTTTGAAACCGTTATAAATTTATTATAGTTTTTTGCAAACTTATAAGAAACTATAAATACTATAAAGTGCAAAAGAGACAACATTAACTTTAGGCAAACCGTTTTTTTTCCTGAAGTTTGTAACACTTGGCAGAAACTTTTACACTACAAAAATATTTGCCCGATAAAGTTGATTTTAATTAAAAATTTTTGTGTTGTTATAACAAAATATTTTACTTTGCCTTCAAAAAACATTGTAAATGACAATGGGGAGTATATGGCAGCTCTGCTACGACTACGGATGCGTTTCAAAAACTACAATATTCTTTCATTAATTTAACAAATGGATTTCTTATCAGAAAACAACACTCACATACATGCACTTATTCACTCACTTTGTCTTGCATTTAGAAACAACAATAACAACTTTAACAATAATGACAAAAAGACAACACAAGTAAATTGAATCAAATATTGAAGTGACAAATACTGCAAACAAAAAATATTCATCTTAAGGACAGAGTTTAAAGGAATGACATATTTTTTGTAAAAGTCTTAAAATAATTTTAGCACTAAACATATTTTATATCGCATTCTCGTTTGATATATGCATATGCATGCATGTGCAGGGGAATTTTCAAACATTCAGTAGCCAGTCAGCTGATATCCATCGGAAGCCTATTTGAGATCTATGTATGTATGTATTTATGTATGTATATCGATGTTAAGGTTTAGCCAAATAGCTCGATGTTGGCTATTTTTAAAAATTTCGCTCAACTTTCCTTATTTCCTTTTATTTATAAGATAAATAAAAAACATATTGAATATAAAAAGCTAATTCATTATTAAATAATAATTCTTGCATAAAAAAAGCGACTCCAACACAGACAGACCTAAAAAATGAGACCAACATGAAAGCATTCTCTTATATATGCGATAAACATTTTCCTAATCGGTCTATATATAGTGGAGTTTTGAGTGAACAAAGATCAAAAATAAAAACGAATTAATAACTTTCAAAAACTAGTATCGAATTAAAAATCTGAATAATAATTCGGCCACTACTAACAAATGATGTACATAAATAACTCCCAAGAAATACCTCGTAATAATTTAATAACAACTTATTACCGACTGTTGGTCGTTCATCGGCCCTTTCATTCCTTCAGATTGTGTAACCAGTATCAGGGATCTAATGCATACCAGCACACGTTCCAGCCTTGGCTCATGGGAATCAAGGGCCTTGATTGCGGCCATGCTATTCACATAAAATCTTATAGTCGTGGTATTGCTGGAGGACCCCACTCTCAATCCTTTTTACACCTTTGGGTATGCCATAAATCTCCATCACACAATGTCGTACATTTTGGGTTCATATATTAAGGAAATATCCCCGATCTAAAACTAGAGACCACTTTCGATGCATACGTAAAGGCTAATACTGCACTGTTCCTCATGACGGAAATGTGTCAACGTTACTTTGTAGAATGAATAATTTTACAAATCTGTCATTATTTTCTGTCTCTATTTATTTGCTTTAAAAAACAACTAAGACCCAGACACTCACTACTTGTTGCTGCCTCATATTGTTTAAAAAAGAAAAAAAATATATTCAATAAACTAAATGAAATGACACAAGTAAAAGAAACTATAGTTAATAAAAAGCATCATCCACAAAAATATTGAAAACTATGTTGGGTTTGTAAACATTATCAATGAAGCGACTAATTTATGTTCGGAACGGTCAATATATTGGATCCAATGTGAGAATAATGTGGTATGTGGCAAGAGGGACTATTTTTAACACGCCATGAAATGACAAAAATACTATCAATAGTAATCAAACCTGCGACCTCAAGGTTAATAGTCTAGCATAATATCAACAATACTACGGGGGTACCCAAGACTTAATTAAAGCCAAAATTCCTCAAATACTTGCCACTCAGTTCCACACAGTTCCACGTCCTTGCTTCCCATAGAGCTGTTGCTCTAACCGAATGAGGTGGTACACTATCTCTATCTACCCGTCTCACCCAAAGACTTACCCAATATAATCCATTTTAATTTCGAAAGCAGCTGATCTATAACAAGAACAGACTATTAGAGACTGCTGAACGATCGTAATTAATCGTATCATCAATATATTGCCTGATGATCTTAATCTCCGACAGATTTTGTAGGAGAAAAAACGAAGCCTTTCTCTACTCCTATATTAATCAAGAAGGTCTTTCAAGATTATACTTGGAAAATAAATTTGCAATGGTTGGACACAAAAACTTAAAAAAACTTTTCTTTACTAATCCTTTTTTGCTTGCTTTGTAGTTCAGAGCATTCACCACAACTGTATACTGCACATACATATGCTTATATGTACATACGTACTTTCAATCTACATAAGTATGTGCTGAAATCCAAGTACTTAACTCGTGGTGGTCTTTTCAATTAAATTTGATTCATTCATTCGTACATTCAGTATAACAGATAGTGGTATATTTCGCGAGAAGGCGAACAAACGTCTCAAGAATTTTATTGAATAAACATTAAAGTTTTTTTCCGCTGGATAGACATTAGGCTTCTTTTCGAGATTTAGTCAGTGTAAATTTAATAATAAAAAGTAAAATTATGGTTTTAAGAACAGATATTGAAATAAACAGGCTTATACGGGATTTACACGAAGACTTTTGAGCTAGACTTTTTTAAAGTTTATGGACAAACCGAGTAAAAGAGAATTTAGCGGGATACCAATTACAAAAGAAATTAATTTTTTTAGCAATATCTTTTGTAGTTGTTAGTCAATTGAACGTATTCTTACATTCTTACAAGTGACGGGCAAGTGAAAAAAATATATCGATATATATATCGATATATTTTTAAATATCGATCGGCATCGATATATAGGACAACAAATATCAACAATGATAATTCATACGTACTCCCAAAAGTTTTGTTTAAAATAAAACAAACAAAAAAAAATAGCTTTCTTATAAATAATTAAACTGGAAAGAATTAATTTTCAAGAACCTTGCTCTTCCACCAATATTTCATGGAACATACATCAACAAAATTACACTCAAAGAATGATCATTTTTCGAATAGACAAAATATTATAAATAAAATAAAAGATTCTGTTATTAATATTCTATTTGATGAAGACTGTGCCGAATTGTTTTGAAAAATTGCACGAAAAACTAAACCAAAGCTAAAAAATATCGAATTTGATACTGTCGATATATTTGGAAAAAAATATCGATATCGATATTAAAAATATCGACGATATATATCGATATATTTTTAAGAAAATGTCGATATATCGATATATCGGTATTTTTTGCCCATTCGTCCATCAACGCTAAAAAAGCTATAGCTAAAAGTATCATGGTGTTTAAAACAAAAACGTTATGGACCCTTGAAATGCAATCATTTCACAAAAGACCAAGTTTTAGTTGAAAAATGAGGAAGTTAATTTTGAATCATCCGGCTTCCGGGTAAATAACACTATACAACAATTTCCAACTTTTTTCAAAATTACGTGGTTCTGACAACCGATTCTGTGCCACGAAAAATATTTCACTGAAAAATTTTAATACTCTAACTCTTCGGTGTATTGGTCTTTTTGTACATTTCTTAAAAAACGGGTAATAAACTCCCCTTTAGCGGCGAAATAGGTGGCTGAAATATTCTACAAAAATATTCACCATCAAATTCTGCTGCGGGGCGTTAGAGAGACCCAAGCTCCAGATTTAAATTGGACGCAAGGGTTAATTGCGTACTTATTCACAATTCGTACTCGGCATAGAAAATCTTCTAAGCCTTACGTTTAACGTATATGTAAAATGTATTCAACTTTTTTATGTGCAAGACCACGAGGAACATTTTTGTGGAAGACTGTTGCAACAACCAATTTTTAAGTCAACATGTGTTTGTATATGAGAACTAATTTTTGTCGCTTAAACTTACAAGTCAACAATAGCTGAGTGGGTAAAGTTCTTGTCTTCAAATCTGAACGAGTACAGGTTCGTATCCCACCTGGGTCAAAAAAATAAAAAATATAAAATTTGAAAATATATAAATAAACTACATATATATAATGTGCGTAAATTAATTTGTTTAATTTTAATTTGTTTATTTGACTACTTATTTTTTAACTACAAGTAAGCCAAATAATAACTGGTTAATTGCTGTGACAATGTAAATACATTTTTAAGGGGTACCCCTTATTTTTTGGACTTTTCAAACAAAAATAAGTAGTTATCGAGTCAAATTGTAAGTAGTTACGACTTAAATACGAAATTTATACATTCTTTCGTTCGCTGATTGCCTTGTTTTTTTGTTTAAGAAAAAAACATATTTTTGTTCATCCTGAAAAATTTAGTTTATGGACTCATGGCCTTTTCGCAATGACTGGTTCAATTGTGAATAATTATGGAGTTAGCCCTTGCACATAGTTTAAGTTTTCAATGATTTCTGACGTACAAGTTGAGTCTAGAGCTTGGTTGTTTTTGAAGATCTAAAGTAAAATTTTATGATAAACATTTTTGTAGAACATTTTATACCCGAACTCCCACTTTTTAGGGCTGTTGTTTACGATTTGTCTTATGAAAACCAAAAATTACCGTTATATGGGGGAGTTAGAAGGTTAATATTTTCGAAAAAAAGATTTGTCTTAGTATTTTCTACAAAGCTGCTGAACATAACCTACACCTCAGATGAAAAAACACATAGTTTCATGTACCGATATGCTGCATTAACAGGCCAAAATTGGAAAAATTTAACCCCCTCAAAAATGAAATTCCAATGTGATCGTGCTAAACGCCGACAAACGTATATATTTTTCTTTGGTCTCCTCTAACAGAATCGGTTGTCAGAACCCCGTAATTTTTTATTTTCGTTTTGTATATGTAGTTTAATCGAAAGAGGGACTAACATTTGTTGGCTTTCCAGGTTTTCAAGTATATATTTTCATATTGTTTTTTTATGTTGAAATATGGTAACGAAAAAAGAGACTTTTGGCCGTCTTCTCACAAAATGTGCCACTGTTCAATGTACATGCTTAAGATTCCCAGCAAAAACTTTTGTCATTTTTGTAATCTGTAGTACTTTATTAATGGGTTACAAAGTAATGAGTAATACTTATTTATCTTATTACTATGCTTCAAATTAGAACTACTACTTAGTTTTTAATAAAATTAGTACGTATTTTTCTCATTATCTGAAAGTAGTTATAATTTGTTGATATGTAGACGACCAGTTTTTGAGTCAACATGTGTACAGGTTCGTATCCCAGCTGGGTCAAAAAAATAAAAATAATAAATAAAAAAACATTTAAAAATATAAATAAAACATAATGCGTATACATTTTTTTAATTTGTTTATTTGACTACTTATTTTTTAGCTCCAAGTAAGCCAAATAATAACTAGTTAATTGCTGTGACAATGTAAGTTCATTTGTAAGGGGTACCCCTTATTTTTGGACTTTTCAAACAAATTGCAAGTAGTTACGACTTAAATCTTTATATACTTTTTTGTCTAAAATTTTTGCTGGGTTGTATTGTATCAAAGAATAAAACAACAGCTAAAAGCTTGAAAAATAAATACATTTTAACGGAATCCATTAAGAGAAGTAAAATAAATGAATGAATGAATGAATGAATGATTGCAAGGGTATTATGACATGTGTATAAAAGTGTTTATGATTTATTACTAATTTTTATTGTTTTTCAACAAAGATCTTTATGAAGAACTGTGTTAAGCCTTTTTGTACAAATAAATAACGTTTTGTGTTGTTCAGTTATAAATCAGAATTAACCAACACAAATTTAATCAATAAAACGATTGACCACAGCGTTAAGAAGGGCAATGAAAATGAACACAAACGGCTAAAAGTATTTAAAAAAATGTAGGTTGCTTGTTAAAGTTTTACAGAAATATACATATTTTCAAAATATGGAGAGATTAAATAAAATTTGGAATTTATTTTTACTTAGAATTATCATAATTTCGATTTAGAGATTTTTTTACATTTACAACTTTTTGGGAAGTCGTATACATATATTATATTTGGTAAAAAGTAAAGAAAATTTTAAGAATTAAAAAAAAGGTTTTTATATCTTTAAAGCCATAATAATTCCATAATTAAAAAATTAAGAAAAAACAGCATGCAAAATTTTACACCTTCTGAACAAAATATTTTAAATGTTAAGCATATGGCCGTGTGACCCATTGTTTAATTTATCATTTTGCGAATAACTAGCAACAAAAAGATACATAATTTATCTTGTGTATATTTTTTTGGCGAAACCTTTCTTTATTTATTTATATACGCATTCGCTGTAAAGAAATGGCATGTTAAGTTAACCACACTGTTTGCTTTGTTTAAATAAAGTTTTCTTTGAATACTTCAATTTACAAACTAGTTTTGAATTAAAAATTTTATAATAAATTTAAATTTTTATTAAAAAGGGAATATTAGAATATCTAATCATTAGACTAGCAAAATGGATCGGTATTAATATCGAGGCCGCTACACCATCTTATCAGCGCATAGTGAATCCTATTGCAAAAAATTTTAATAAATCTGTATCTTTGAAACTTGCTATCCGATTACAAAACGATATATGAAAATAGCATAGAGGAGGACCTAAGCTTTAAGAAAATTAAATTTCCCAGCTATAACTGTCAACTATATTTGAGCTAGCTGCTAAAAATCCGACAGCGGTAGTATGTATAGTTTTGAATTAGTTTAAAAAAAAAATAGCTATGAACAGTTTTTTTTAAGAAGGATATTTCACAGTTTGGTGGAGGGTATATAAGATTCGTTACAGAATTTTAGTTTTTTTTTTCACCAAACAAACAGTCATCGCTCGTCTAAAGTGTCAAAGATAAAATGTTAATGATGCCTAATGGTAGCAGCACCTGCCATATGACAGACAAATTATTACCGCCACTACTAAGGCCACACCTTCGACTCATAATGGCACAACTCAGCACAATACAGACTCCCAAAAGACACACAAATACAAAGAATTCAAACTCACATCATTAAAATCAAAGTAAAGGGGTCATTTAACAATTCGCATGTGTTTTGTATTTTTTTTTTATAATTTGTTTAAATTTATTAACATTCTTTTCATAATAAACTAAAAAGAAATATTTAACAGAGTAACACACAAACAAACGATTTATTGTGCGTTTCAAACACAAATATTGGAGTTCTCATGTTCTTATGAATAAGAAAAGAAAAAGTTCTTTTTCGTATACTAAGAATTACAAAAGAAATCCCCACTCAAACAGTTTGGCCTTAAATAAAATACTCCACTGCCGTTTTTAATGATTTTAAATGAATATTTGTTTCTGTGGCTGCTGTTTAAGCCTGGTCGTCATATCATGTTCTCTCAGCATTTGTTGTTTTTTTTATGACATTGGAAAATTATGTGCCAAAAAATTGTTTAAAAATGAAATAAAAGCATATGGTTTCTTAGAATTTCAGTCGCCTTCTATAATGTCTATAGAGGATTGTTGTGTGCTGTTCGCATATGGACAAGGACATACCAGAAATTATTCTTTTGATAATTTGGTTATTAAATTGTAAGCTAATACTTTAGGCTGTTTAGTTGACAAAATATTTTTTCTTTGTACACGGAAAAAACTTTAAACATACACTGTGCAGCACAAAAAATAACGTAGTTTTAATGATTGATTCTGGGAGATATAAAAAATATATATGTATGTGCTTTGAAAGTTTACACGTGGGACTCATTTTAGGGGATGATAAAGTAACTCCCCCTCCCTTGCGCTTTAGTTATAGTGACTCGGCATAGAAAATATTGTAAACCTTACGCTTAAAGTATTAGATATGTTCAACGCTTTTATGTAAAACATTACGAAGAACATTTTTGTTGAACGTTCTAAGCCTCTAACTTTTCGCTGTGTACGTTCCAAAATATTATTTCAAATTTATGATCATATATTGTCTAAATTTGTGTTGAAAATTTCTCCTTGTTTAAAATTACATCGATTTTGTAGTTATTTTGTTAGAGAAAAAAACTTTTAAATTAAACATATTTAGTCCAAGTGGAAAAAATGTAGCATAAAGTATAATACAGCTATGGCTGAATGGTAGATACGTCAGACTATGAGTCAGGAGGTCGTGGCTCAAACCTGCACGCAGCTAATCGCTTTTTTTTAGTAAAAACATTTTGTTGAAAAATAATGCGTGTTGCCGACTATTATCGACCTAATTTTCAACAAAAATGTTTTAGATTGTAGGCTTTTTTGTCTCTTTCTTAAAATAGAGACAAAAAGCTTCCCTCCAGCGGCGATATGCTGGACGGAAATGTTCTACGAAAATATTCACCATAAAGATCTGCTTCAGCAGTGAGACACTGTAACTTTAAACAATAACAACAGTTGTTATATTATCAACTTCTTAAGTTGTTTGTACTAAAAATTTTACGATTCTGTGACTTCTTGTTAACAACATTGTTTAAATATGACATCATGTGGCATCTCTATTAAAATGAACGAAAAGCGCAAAGAGGAATATCATAAAAACAAATAAATTTATAATTGCCAAAAAGTGTACAGAATTTTTTTTTCATTAATTTCATTATTTGTGTGAATAATTTTTTTTTTGCAAATTAACTTTAATTGTTGGCATAAAATACGTGCTACGTCTGAACAGCTGACTCGTTGTCTACACTCTAAAACATTACTTCAAATTTACGATCATATATTGTCTAAATTTGTATTGAAAATTTCTCCTTGTCGAAAATTACATCGATTTTGTAGTTATTTTATTAAATAAAAAACCTTTCAAATTAGACATATTTAGTCCAAGTAGAAAAAATGTAACATAAAGTTTAATACAGCTATGGCTGAATGGTAGATACGTCAGACTATCAGGCAGGAGGTCGCGGTTCATAACCTGCACGCAGCCAATCGCTTTTTTTTAGTAAAAACATTTTGTTCAAAAATAATGCGTGTGTAATATTAGGTCGATAATAATCTGTAAAGTGTTGCCGACTATTATCGACCTAATTTTCAACAAAAGTGTTTTAGAGTGTACTCATTAACAACAGAAACATTATTGTTGTTAGTTAAACAACGGCAAATATTGTTAAAAATGTTACAGAGTAGCAAAATCGACAATTTGCTTGTTAAACTTTTTAACAATGACAACTATTGTTAAAATTGAATAGAGAATCGCACTACAGGTATTCAAAGACATCCGAGCTCCAAACCAAGACTGAGCACAAGAAATCATCGAAGACATAAAATGTGCTTAAGGGTAATTTCGCACTTATTCACAATTAGTACTTCACAGAAATATATAAATATATAAATAAGTTGCGTTTTTGATAACAAAAAGCCCTGTATTCAATTATTTTTTTGTTTCAAATATCCTTTGATAAAGAATTCCGCTATATTGATAACAAAAATTGTAAAAGAAATTTTATTTCAAATTTAAGTAAGTTTTGATAAAAAATTTATTTAAAATTTACTGTATAAAAATATATAAATTTAAAAAAAAATGTTGATATGGCTGGGATACGAACCAGGGCTCTTCGGACGTAAATCATGCTCTCTACAGCTGAGCCATATCCCATTTATTTTTTAATGAGATAAAAGTTGTTTTATCGTACTTAACGCTGAAAAGCATGTCAATGTATACATGGAACTAAGTACATATGTATTTGATTTAATGGCTATTTTTATTAAATATTTGCAATTTTTCAATAACTCTTTTTCTCAAATACTTTTTATTGCGTGATTTTTAAAATGCGCGATATTGATAACTATTGTATTAAGTTATTTACACATGTTATTGAAATTAGTATTTTTTTCAACAAAATTATTTTATTGAATATAATTCTTATCTATTTTTTTCTATATTGGCATAAACAATCTTGCAGGCCTTACGTTTAAGGTAAAGGATATGCTCAGTACTTTGATGTACATTTATAACAGGGAATACGAAAAGGTTAAGAAAATGCCAATATTGTTGAATCAAACTGAAATAAACTGATTGTAGTTTATTTCAATCAATGATTTGTCAAGTGAATTTTTGCTGGAATGTAAATCCAATTACTTTCGGCTTGCTACTAATATGAAATTTTTAAAGAATTTTTCATCGCGAGTTCTTCTTTATGTCCAAATTTCATTAATTTTTTAAATTCATGGCATAAAAGTGTTGCCATAATTTAAACGAATTTATGGCAGAAATTTGATTTGATTTCTCAATAAATTATAATTTGCTGTGAAGAATATTAATTTTTCTTGTGTATTTTAAACATTCCAAATTATTAACAACACAGTAGACACATAATTTGTATAATTTTTTCATAATACTGGTATCTTTTTTAACACAAATACTTAAAACTACCACCAAAACTTTATTTAATTGAATTAAAGTATTAATATTTTTGCTTTTGGAATTTTGTTAAATGAAATCAAGAAGTCAAAACAAACCATTAATTTTAAGATTTTAGTGTAAAAAACTTCAAAGGCTGCTTACAATCAGGGTATTCAAGCAAAACTGGTTAAAATAAATTGGAATTAAATTTTAATTTATGGCAGATACATTTATTCGTTGTAGATGTTAATGCCGAATTTTTTATTGTATGAACGGTTTTATACAGAAATTTATTTTATATCAACAAACTTTTTTAACCACTTTATATTGATTTCTCATTAAAGCTTTTGAGCTTTAAATTAATAAAAAATCGATACTTAAAACCATTGATTGTCACACACAACCACACAACAAATACACAGCACAACTCTGAATAATTTTATGATCTTTTTTTACCAAGAATCGGATGACTCTTGCTTATTTAATGGTCTTAGCTTTAAAGGATCTTTTTATAAGAGAGTGAGTGAGACTACTGTTTAAGGATAATCTGCTCATAAGCGTTATATATTTAATAATTTGGGGCAATATAGGGCTCACGGGAAACCGAAAATTAAACCCAAAATTTTTTTGTTTGATTTAAAAAAATATATATGTGTAATTTTTGGTTATGTGTATATTGGATCCTTCTGTTATAAAATCCATCTCTTTTGAGCGGCAGTTGGAAAGGCTAAAAATTGTAAATTATGAAAGTAAAAATTATTAAAAAAACACAATTTTAAAAGGCAAAATTCACTAAGAAATTAGATTTGATCGATTAATCTATTAATTGATACTAGTATAGCCAATGCACAGTGGAAAAAAGATAATACATCTGTATCTTTGAAACTTGCGATCCGATTATAAAGCGATGTCTGTACGAATCATAGAGAAGGACCTGAGCTTTAAGAATCTTGAAATTCGGACCACCCAGTTGAAACACACGTTGAGCTACAGGGGGTCAAAGTTGACTAGCTCGTGCCTGAAAAACTTTGTCGGCCTAATAACTTTTGCAAATATGTATTACCCGATTTTAGCAACTCTTTAAAAATATTAAACACATTTTAATGAAATAAACTGTCACTCTTCTTTTAATCTATATATAAACTTAACATCAAGTTTAAATTCATTAAAATCGGATAATTGTTGTAAAAGTTATGAGGCCGACAAGGTTTTTCACGCCCGAGGTAGTTAAGTTTGACACCCTGTACTACAACATGTATTTCAATACGGTGGTTCAAATTGCAAAATTCTTAAAGCTATGGTCCTCCTCTATGATTTTAACGTACATTGCATGGCAACCGGATTGCAAGTTTCAAAGATACAGATATATTACAATTTTTTCCAATGGGAACCACTGTGCGTCTTTGGACTGCTACTTTCAGCGTTATGCCACTGGGCAAGCATTTCGGTCTTATTTTATTGGCCAGCAACGTTCGGTTGCTATGTCAGACGCTCCCTCATTTTCATCGCCCTTCGACACAATCCGCCTAGTTAACGGACCTTGCGCTATGACCCCCACCTAAAATAAAAGATATAATTTAAAAACAAAGACTTCATCTACCTTGATGACACTAAGTAAATGAAGATAGTAATTTCAGCCTCTTAATGGAACAAGATGACATTCGTGAACAAAAAACAATTATCGCCTAAAAGATACTTAAGCGATACTTGCAATTTCATTTAGCAAGGACACTAACAATTAGCCAAGACACCAAAATAGTGGAAGAATTTCCAAAAATTTGGACAAAAATATCCCGAAAATCCCAGTTCCCGGATTCCCAAAAGCTCCCAAAAATACCAGAAGTTCGCCGTATTCCCAAAAACTAGGACAAAAATCTCCAAAAATCTTAGAAGTTCCCCGGAAAACAACAGCAACAACGAAAACCGCGAGAACACCAAAGCAGCAACACTGAGTTCTTAAGGAATTTATTTTTTGCGCCGGCCTATTACCTTCGTTTTGAATTGTCATCACAAATATTTCGTAAGGACTCCCAAAAGCTAGGACAAAAATATCCTAAAAATCTAAAAATAGCAGAAGTTTGCCGTGTTCCTAAAAACTAGTACAAAAATCTCCGCAAATCTCAGAAGCTCCCCAGAAAATAACAACAACAACGAAAATCGCGAATATACCAAAGCGGCAACACTGAGTTCTTAAGGAATTTATTTTTTGCGCCGGCCTATTACCTTCGTTTTGAATTGTCGTTACAAATATTTCCTAAGGATTCCCAAAAGCTAGGACAAAAATCTCTCAAAAATAGCAGAAGTTCGCCGTATTCCCAAAAACTATGACAAAAATCTCCACAAATCTCAGAAGTTCCCCGCAACACAATAGCAACACCGAAACCGCGAAAACACCAAAGCGGCAACACTGAGTTCTTAAGGATTTTATTTTTTGCGCTGACCTATTACCTTCGTTTTGAATTGTCGTTACACATATTTCCTAAGGCCGTTTCAGACTATAATACAAGTATTAAAACTTTTGAAGAAAATGCCTCCCTGATATAATTGTTGGTTGAAAAATTTCGAAAAACAACAAATTACCATTTTAGGCTTTAATTTTCCTCAAAAGTATTAATACTTGTATTATAGTCTGAAATGGCCATTACCAGTATCCGTTACACGTATTTGTAACACGTATGTTAAAAATTGTTAAAAATTAACTAAATGATTTTAACCATCAAAAATAGTTTTATTTTTAAAACGTCGTTTTTCCCAAATTTATATTTTACAATCCAGTAAAATATAATATTTCGGTATTGAACTTAGGTTCTCATGCTTATGAACCGGATGCCTTTACCATCTCAGCTATGTCATCTTGTTGAATAACGATAGCACAAAGTAACCTAGACATGAAATTACTTACAACTTTAAAAAGTTATTTTAACCAATGAAAATTGTTATTTCATAAAAATTGCAACAACAATGTACATTAACAGTAGGTTAACTATTTCTATTGGTTAGATATACCTATCAGTTTATTTTGAGTGTACTTTTACTATTTCAATTGGAAGAAAACATTTTTAAGTCTTCGCTAGACGATTTAATTACGCATATGATGAGAGATCCTTTATTAAAAGGAAACGCTAAAAATAATATCAGATCTGCCTGGCTTTACAACAATGAAAACCATCCTATTTTTTCCCATACACATATTAACTAACATACGTTTGTATGTCCATAAAAATATGACATACATATGTATGTATGATGCAAAGTCCTTATACCATTATTTACAACCATTTACAAGTTGTATTATGTTGTAATAACAAATGACTGATAATACAACAATACATTCACAATCTCTGAAACAACATTCTTTTAGTCCTGCTCGAGTTTTTTATGTTTTTAAGCAGCCATAAAGTGGCATTTACTTTTGTCCACTTTCATTTGTTAATGCTCGCAAAAAAATGTGTGTGGGCAGTGTACAGTGGCCATTATATTGTTAACGCAATGAATTATACGTTTTAAGAAGGCATTAAATTTTTCGCCGTGGTCAGAGATACGCTATAGTCTGAATTTATCAATTTGTCAAGGAATTAAGCAGCGAGTGTATTCTAAAGGTCTTGAGTTAATATCAAAAAGTGCTGCAAAGATTTTTCCTGAGGAATATTTTGCAAGGTGGCTTAATGGAGAATTTAATTTGATTAAATTAAATTTGTGGTATTTGTTTTTCAATTTTGGTTATACAAAAGACCTGGAAAGGATTCTGAGGTACAGAAGCCATTCATAGAAAGCTAACTTTCCTTAAATAGTATTCTAGTGAGATTTCTAAATTTTTGAACTCTAATTTTTTATTTGAAAGAATTATTTAACATCAGCTTAAAAATTATATATATATTTTTGTGTAGAGTAGCTCAATATTCGCTACATTCGTAATCCTTTGCAACATTTTCACAAAAATAAGTCCGCCATAATTCAAACATGCACTTTCGAGGAGTGTCACAATCGTGCAAGTCGTCAACAATGTCATTATGGTCGTCAATGGTCATTTCCTTTTAATAAAAAGTATAGCAACAAACTAAAATCTTTTCATTTCCTGCCACTCACACAAACACACACATATACACAAACATAAAGCAATAAAATTGTTCACCATAAAGTAACATTTCGTTCGTATCATAAAAATGGCATAAAATTGTAAAATTGCATTCTGTAGCGCTTTTATTTAGTCTATGGCTGTATGTGTCTATTATGGAACGAGCATTTGTTGCTGCAACATTTTAAGCTTATGAAATATGTGTTAAAATGCGCACTTTCTACATAAACAGGATTTGAAAATCCTTGTGCGATTGCTAGAACATGCCCTTCTAACGTTTTGGCTTACATTTTTTCTTTATGTTTTACAAAAAAAAAAAATACTTATGGCTTCTTTCAATGGTGCATTAAAATAGAATTATTATTGTTGTTGTTTATGACTCTTGTCTGATATTCATTATATTGTATCCGTTTAAACTGTTGAATAATAGTGAAATTCTTGAATGAATTGTTATTTTAATACACAAAGCCATATGGCTGCAAGGAAATACATTTTTAAGGGATTTACATTGTATTTTGTTTAGAGTGTTGCTAATAATATAAGAGCCAGTAGCGGGCTACCTGTATGTAGTTGACCAGGCCAGGCAGTGAGCCCTATATCTATCCTACATGAAATGGGGACTCAGTAAGTCCAGCGCGGCTGCAACGGCTCGAGAACATGTACGCCAGGTATCAGAAAATCTGAGTAATTTTAAATGTATTTGAGTCAAATAATTTGATCAATTTTAAAATATTTATGGCATAACTATGGCATAGTTATTTAAAATAGTTATGCTGCGTATTTACCCTTATATTCATAAAAAATAAAATGTTTTTGAAATCTATTTTAGGAAAATTTTGTATGAAAAAATGAGATGAATGATAGAAAATTGTTTATAAATAAAATACATTTCAAACTCATTTTAAATTTCATAAATATGGGGGTTAGTGTATAAAATTTCGAAAAACGATGCAATTTTAAATTTTGTTTACACTTAAAAGTCGATTTATTTAATATTTTATTTTTATGGCTTACCGAGTTATTGCACTAAGCCTCCCATATGTATAATAAAGTTCTTAGCTTGAACGAAGAATGTTTGATAAAAAAAAGTTGTGTTCGATTAATACTACATTTTTATGAAAAAAAAGTTCATTGTATAGAATTTTTTCGGACCTGCTTATTTTCATATTACTGAAGGCTGAGTACAAGAATTTCAACTGATTTTTTACGGCCATACTAATGTACATGATTTGGCTATTCAAGTGCAAGTTATTAGCTCACTTTTTATTAATAATTTTGTGTTATATTATTGGTCTGGTGAGCTAAGATAATCGTGTATCTTTCGGCCAACCGCTGTCTTTATATGACGCTTAAAGTATGTTTTGCATAACATTTTTTACATTTTTTTATACTTTTGCTCCAATTTCAAGAATATAATGAGTCTAGCTGTTTGATCATGAATTTTCTTCAATTGTGTGTCTATTGGTATCTTAAAGTTCCCAGCAAACACACGAATTTGGTTTGAAATTGAGAACGATTTGAAATCAAACTCTGCCCCATACAAAGAAGGTGCACCCTACTCCACCCAGGTGGAAAGTGCCCGTTTTCAGATTTTTCTAGTTAATTGCTCACCACGACCTACCTGTATACCAAATTCAGCATTCTAGCTATTGTGGAAGTGCCCAATAATATTAATGAGTCAGTGAGCGAGTCAGTGAATATGTTATAAAATATGCACTTTTTTTTCTTTCATATCTCGGGAAGCTTTTATGGTAGATCCTGCAAACTTCACCTATGAGGTGAAGTTTGCGGGTGAGCTCGAATGGTCTCGTGTAAATATACACACGTGTGGCAAAAATATCGATATATCGATATTTTCTTAAAATTATATCGATATATATCGTCGATATTTTTAATTTCGATGCATCGATATATCGATATTTTTTTCCAAATATATCGACAGTATCAAATTCGATCTTTTTTAGCTTTGGTTTTTTTTTCGTGCAATTTTTAAAAACATTTCGGCACAGTCTTCATCAAATAGAATATTACTAACAAAATCTTTTGTTTTATTTCTAATATTTTGTCTATTCGAAAAATTATCATTATTTGAGCGTAATTTTGTTGATGTATGTTCGATGAAATATTGGTGGAACAGTAAGGATCTTGGAAATTAACTCTTTCCAGCTTAATTATTTATAAGAAAGGTACCTTTTTTGTTTATTTAAAAAAAATTGAGGCTACATATGAATTATCATTGTTGAAAAAATATCGATATATCGATATTTTTATTCGATATATATCGACGCCGATCGATATTTAAAAATATATCAATGTCGATATATATCGATATATTTTTTTCACTTGCCCCTCCCAAGTGTGGCCGGATATATGTTGTGAGTTAATTCGTATAAAACCAACGAGTGTTTTGCTTCAATACATAATGGCGTATGAGTACATTTTTTTAATATAAATATTAAGTACACGCCGGCGTACCTACAAACTGCTTCAAGCACTTTTTGTAATTATTCCTATAACAAAAGCATCATAATTTGGGAACCACTGGGACTGCTTTTATAATTTGTTGGTCAAGACGGCAGTACCAATTGTTATTGTATTCGGAGTCGGTATTTGTAATCTATTAGTAATCAATTAGATTACTTTTCATTTTTAATTGATTACGATTACAAATAATCGTAAAACAATCGGGATTAATTGGGATTATTTCAAATAATCAAAAATAATCAAAAGTAATATAATTCATCTACTTTTTACGATTACTATATACATATGTCGTGCAAGTGCCATTATTTTTTACATAATTGTATATCTTACAAAATATGAGGTGATAAAAAAGTGGAACGCAGATTCGCGTTCAGTGGCCCAAATAACTAAAGAAACAGCTTTTAATTCTAGGGAACGAGAAAGTTTACCGAATTTTGTAAATTTGTGTAATCATTTTGAAATTTTTAATGTTATGGAATTTTTTCGATATTGCTGTTTTTTGTTTTTATTAAACATGCGATTTAGATAAAAGTCGGTGAAGAAAAGCTGTTGGAAACTTCAGAGACAACAACTTTGTGCAAGAGTGTTGTTGTATGTAAATGCTATATTTGATAACGTGAAAAACAGAAAAAAAGCATTTGCTTAAACTTTGGTGGGCGTGCAACACGCCTAATTATTAAGTGATTAACCTGAAATTTTTTTAGGATAGTTTTTTTATAAATACCCGTCGTTTTGTGCTATGAGACTTGAAGAAATCCAAATTTTAGTTATGTACGACCACTCTAGCATGCCACGTTTATTTGCATATACTTATAATTTTAGAATATCACTTGATAACAAATTGATAAAACATCGTTTGTTAAATTTTTATATTCAAATCATTATTAACTTGAATTCAGATGCAAAGCTCAAAACTCTGCTTTGCTTTGAAAAAGTTTGATAATTGTGCTTGATATCAAATGATAAAGTCATCTTATTTCCAATCTTTGGTTTCGTGTTTGCTGGTGTTATTACGATGATAGCGATTACATGTATGACTGACTGGCTGTGTGTGTGTTAATAAATCGTATTGCCTGTCAAATATGACATCACATTCAATTCATTTCAATTTGAATGACACTTCAATTAGAATACCATTTAAAAAATAAAATGAAAACAAAATGAAAAATATTACAAAAATCTTAAAATCTTTAAAAATCTTAATAATCGATACCTTAAAGGAAACCAGCACTCGATTGAACTCCCCAGCAAATAAAAGCATGTCAATTAAATCTCAAATTTATTTTCATAATAAAATAATAAAATGTTAAAAATTTTCTTCGATTTTTTTCTTGCTGTCTGTCGTGTTTTGTAATAATTTTTACAAAACACAACCCAAAGCTATGTACAGACGTTTGTCAGATCTTACAATTTTGTCAGTAAAATGTGCTAAGAATTTCTTACAATCGTGTGAACTGACAGTTTTTGTCTGACAACGTTGCCAGAAAAAGCATTGTCAGTCGATTTTAATACTACCTGCTGCCAAAAAATTGTGAGACATCTAACAATCGTGTGAACACATCGTGTTGCCATTGTCAGATTATTGTCAGACATTTTGTAATTGTCAGATGTGCGAAGCTTTTGCATCTCACAATGGCGTTATTGTCAGAGACTTCTTGCTACTGGCAGCACTGCACATATCTTTTTTTCTTTTTAGGGAAAAAGGAAAATAAAAGAAACTATGCAGCTAAAATGGTTGGAATTGCTTCTTTATTTTTAATACTAAATTATATTTTCGCTTTTTAAAGATAACACAAGCACAGGTGATAAATAATTGCTAATTTCTGTTAAATGATTTGATCCTGGCAACGCCAAATACCAGAGCTGACAATTTTTGTATCTGACAATCGTGTGAACTACCAATGTTTTTACTGACAATATTGTCAGATAAATTTGTTTTCAGACAATTGTCTGGCAATAAATTGTAAGCTTGTCTGACAACTTTGATACAACCGTGTGAGCTAACAATATATCTTGTACTGACAATTTTCTAATTGTCAGTACATTGTCAGCACATAGCCAGATCTGATAATATTGTAAGATCTGGCAACCGTCTGTACAGAGCTTGAAAGTTGATTGTAGTCGTAATTTACAAGTTGCAAAAGTGACAGTTTGTTCATTCTCTGCTTGCTGTTACAAACAGATCATTTAAAAATGATAATTTTGTTTGTTTTGTGTGTGTGTGTTTTTTCGTCAGTTAAATGATCATTAATTGAATAAATATGGGTTTATTATTTTTAATGATTTATTGCATTTTTTTAAGGTTTTTATTAACTCGTTTTTGTTTTGCTTGCTTAAAGATTTTGCCAGAAAATGTTTCTGATCATTTGCAATTGCATTAGGTAAGTAAGTACGTGTACTTGCATTCATTGACTTTAAATTATTTTTTATTTATCTTTGTAAATTGATCACAACTCCGTTGGGAGAATGATGATGAGGTTCTTTATTTGGCATAAATTCATTAAAATTTTTATTTAGGTTGCAGCCGAATTAATTTAATTTGAAATTCCTTAGGAGTTCACTAATTGATTTGGTTTTCAATGAGCGATACAAGGAAAAGTACTTATTTCAACAAAATATGTTCTTAATGAAAAATAGCTGTATGATATTATAATTGAATTTTTGAGTTTCCTTTTGAATAGGACATGAACGAAAGTAAATTTTAATTAATATGCCCTTTTCATATACAAAGTAGTTGCATATAATCCGTATTTTTAAAATGGAAAAGACTCACAACAACAGGCAGCTTTAAAAATTTGATTTTATTGACAAATAAAAATTTGTTTCAATTTTCATTAAACCACGATGGAGAAGGCAATTATTGAATTTTAGCAATAACGGAAACCAATAAAATTTCACAACTTTTCATAATAAATATTGCAACCATTAATCAATAAGTTCTTAAAATACTTTGCATGTTATTTCATTTATATATCAAATTGGCCAAATGCCACTTTGTTTTATTACTTTTCATTTAATATTTTTATTAAATGTTTTTTTTATTAAATGTTTTTCTTTTTTTTCCAATAAAATAAACTGCGGAACAAAACAACTTATGAAAAATTACCACTCGTAAAAAGATAATCAAAACTTCTAAGCCAACCCATAAATTTTGCTATGGAAAACAAAATTTAAATATGTTGTATGCTTTTTTCTACTCTTTATTGTAATTCAAAAATAAAATCTATTTATTTAACGTTAGTTCGAAATAACTACAAGTAAACAAAATTGAAAGCAAAAATAAAAAAATAAACAATTGCCATTTAAAAATTTTAACGTCTTTGTTCCGTTTATGGTTTTACAAGTTGCTTATAAATTTGGTTGGATTACTAAAAAATTACTTAAAGAACTTAGAAGTTAGTTTGGAAAGTAAAAACTTTTTAAGTGCCCTATAAAAAATATTTATATAGTTAACTAATATTTTAAGAAAAACTTAAACTCATGTCTGTGGATGTACGTTGTATTACACAGCGGGGCAGAATCAAAATAGTCGGAACATAAATCAGTCATTTCTAAACGGATAGTCCAATCGGAAATAAATTTCACATGGACATAATAGAGGAGTATTTCTATTTATCTTATAAATATCTTACTTGCTCAGTAGCGGAGTTATGGAGTCTCAAAGCAGGGCATTTCGGTCATAGCTTTTAAACTTATGGAGATCCCATTAACAAACTTTTACAGAGCAATGAAGGATACCCTAGGCTAGTTTTGGTAAAAAATAAATAAAAAAATAAAACATGTCGAAGTTAGAAAAAATTTTTATTTCAATTGGTCATTTCCAGTTTTAAAGATGATTTTCTTTTATTAAATATTGTTTTTTAAAAGCTTAGAAACAATAATTAAATTTTTTTTAAGAAACGGCAACACTTTCGCACTACATAAATCGACAAATAAACATCATAAAAATATTTTTAGCATCCACATTTATACCTACTAGAACTATAGTTATGCCAAATATCAAGGAACTTCGAAAAAAAAATTATTGGGTTGTCTGCTTCAAAAAGAATGCCCCATATCCTTAATAAAATTGAGTGATCTTGGTGGTCTTTACCTCCCAAATGGCAGTTTTTATTTTTTTCTTGCACACAATTTCTACATATTAAATTTCTTATATTGAAGTAAAATAAAAAATTCAGTAAAGTGCGACTTTGACTCGCACACGAAGAGTTCCCATTCGAATACATATATCATTTTTTCGTTTTGGCGGTTTTTGTTTGTTTTTGGAGACGTTTTATCTTTGGCATATGTATGTTTTCGTTTAATTTTTTTTGTTTTGACAAATTTTCCTTTTTTTGGCGAATTTTTTTTGGTTTTAGCGATTTTTTTCGTTTCGGTGCTTTTTTTCGTTTTAGCGTTTTTTTTTTCATTTTGGCGATTTTTTCGTTTTTACTATTTTTTCAGTTTTAGATTTTTTTTTAATTTTGGCGTTTTTTTACTTTAGCGATTTTTTTCGTTTTAGGGTTTTTTTCGTTTTAGCGTTTAATTCAATTTGACGCTTTTTCGATTTGGTTTTATTCTTAATTGCGGGTTTCTTAGTTTTGGCATTCTCCTTTTGTTTTAGCAATTTGTTCGTTTCGCGATTTTCGATTTTTTTTAGCAGCAATCACCACCTCCTAAAATGAGTGATATATCAATGCCGTTTCTAAAAAAGGGGAAATTTTTTTTGCCACGCCTTAAAATACTGCACTTTTTATTTTTTATATATGGCGCCGCCATTTGAAGTCTGATTTCATCATATTGTATATCGTTGTTTAAAACTTGACTGTGGCTTACTTTTTGGCTCTGATGGCTTCTTAATCCGACATCAAATTATGGCCGCCACTTAAATCATCTCGGATCTTTCCCTCCTAATGTCCAATTTTTAGCATGTGGCAAGAAAGCTCTTCTAAAACGTTGTATGTCTAGCTTTTAATATATACAGCTCATGCCACGCCCCCAAATTAAGTCCATTTTTCCACTTCATTATATCGCCATTTTCACTCCCATTTCCACTAGTGAAAGGCCAATTACTTTGATGACAATTGTTACAAAAGTTTTCCACGGGGGGGAGTAACAAAAAATGATAATAGCTTTCATATGCACTGCAAAATCCAAAAAATATTTTTATATATATTTTATTTTTGTGTTTTTTGAATAAAATTCTTCGGAAGACTGTGATATCTTTACATATTTGATATCTATAAGAAATTACCTTTCAATTGATAACAATCTTTCTTATCAAAAGATGTCGGTTGATTTATCGCGCGGTTTGATATACTTTTGCCCCTATGTGCAGCGTAGCGAAAACAGTAGCGTTCCTTTTCACCTTTGGTGCACGCACGGAACCCTAAAAATCACGGGAAGACACAACAACAAAATTCTTTAAATAATGGGCTATTTTATACTTTTTGCTGTTCTGCTGTTTTTTTTTAGCAGAAATATGGGAATGTGATTGCAGACGGTTAAACACTAAATCGAACAGGGACCCTTTCCTTTCTACGTACTTTCTTTTCAGTTAATACAGAGGGATCAGCTAGAAACCTACCTATTGGCGCAGTTTAAATTCATATTATTTAGCATCAGAGTTTATTTATTGAAGTTTACTCAAGGAATTGATTTTCATTTTATAAGACCAGTATGAACTTTTTATATGGCGTAAAATGAAGCGGGCAGAGTTGCCTGTATTTCCCTCTTTATTCGTCTTTATTGTTCGAAAAAATGTATTCGCATGTTATTCTAAAAGATAAGGAGAGACTCCTATTTTAACAGACTTGGGCAATATCAATTACATTTAATTTCAATTACAATTACATGCAATTGCGATTGAAATTTTTATAGGTATGATATATTTAATTACATGTAATTGCAGTCGTTTTTTTTCAATTATAATTAAGTGTAATTATAATACAATTTTTTCAATTACAATTACATATACATAATTGTAATTGAAAGTTTTTCCATTACAATTAATTTTAAATGCTATTTGTTTTATTTTTAGTTACAACAATATGTAATGGTAATTGAAAATTTTCAATTACTATTACGAGTAATTGCGTAAATGCATGCATGCAAGTCGGTATTTTAGGATTTGTGGAATTTCTCTCAAGTACTTTTGTACATAACCTTATGTGTATTATATATATTAACAATCAGCTGTAGAGTGCATTAATCAAAACTTTTTAAGGAACTAAACAATCAATTCTGTATTTAATGCAAATTTATATGATATTAATAAAGCAACTACAACAACGACAACGAAATGAGCTGGGAAAGCAATATCAACAACAATGAAAATTGCATTAAACAGTAGTGTTACAGAAGTGGGAACAACACAACAGCAGCAACAATAAGCAGCAGCAGCGACAATTTAATTTCCTTAAAACACTCAGATGGTGGGTTGTCATTTTTACCGTTTGTTAACTTCTTGATGGGGTTCGTTGGTTGGCTGATTCCATAGCAGTCTGCTATTGATTATAACTTTTGGTCTTAACAACAAAGTTTTATATTTTTTCTTTGTTTCTTTGCCACTTTATTGTGTTTTCCCATTCAATTGTATAAAAATAATAACTTTATTATTTTAAGCCAATTATGAAGCGAAAAAAAACACGTAAATCTGTATAAGAAAAATTAACAAAATGTTCAATTGCAATCAAATTTAACAATGGCATGTTTTTTATTCCAATGCTTTTCTTTTTTTTAATTTTTCTTTGTTCGAATGAACAGGCGTTCGTACAATTGTGCTGTATTTTAATACGTATTCAATATTTCATTTTAGTTTAAACAACAATTGTTAAAATAAAATTATTATTATTATTATTTTGGCTTTTCATATTTTTACAACAGCATCGATGTTTTATAGTCAGTCAGCCTAGTTTTTTAAGACACAATTTTAAGAGAAAAAAAATGTATGACCTTCACTTTTTGCTCAGTTGTGAAATGAGGCAATAGCATAATTGTTAAATGTTACATTGAATAATAAAAAAATATTTAATTGTTTGTGTATGCAAAATTTTTGGTTAGTTTTTTGCTTTAACATTTTTGTGTGAAGCCAACCAATTGAGCAAAACGAAGAGGCGGAGATTTCCTTAGTAAAATTTTATTTAACCCTTATGTGCGCGGCAAGAAAACACCTTATAATGCGCTGTAAGGTACCCGGGTACCTATATAAAAGTTACGTAGAAAACAAGAATTTTCGCACTAAATGTAGTTGTAAAATAAATATGGGATTGGCAATATATATCTGTAGCCAATCTCATATATGTTTTACTACGTTTTAATATGATATTTAGTGAGAAAGTGCTTATTTTCAACGTAACTTTTGTATAGGTACCCGGGTACCTTGCGGCGCAATAGAAGGTGTTTTTTTGTCATGCACATAAATGTTGCTTAATTTGATTAGAAATTTCTACGTCTACCACGTTTATATAGACTTATTTGCTTATGCAGAGCTACTAACAACAAATATATGTACTTACAATGGCCTCATTCCCATATAAAGCGCGTACAGGCACTCGGGTACCATGGTGCGTATTTAAGGGTGTTAAGAGTAAATTGGTCTCTCACTCAAATTACAAAATTTTTCTTAGCTGTATGGCTGCAAAAATGCAAACTTTTTTGAAAGTTAGTAGTTCTCAAAAAGTTTCAGATATGCAGACTATTAATTTCAATGAAAAAATGTTGGTTGAACACGCGAAAGGTACCCGGGTACCTAGGTGCGTACATAAGGGCTAACGATCAATAGAGAAATATTATGACCCTAAGTTTTATTTCGAAAGAAGGCAAGTAGTATTATTCACCTTTCGATATTTGTTTTTATTTTAAAATGATACTTATACAAGCAGGTACTTTGAGTACCTCTGATATCTTAGCAATGCCTCGCCCTACCAAACAAATTTCCCTAGAGCATATCTCATCTGGGGACTTAATTAATATAAAGAACGATATGTTCATTAATTCCGTGTTATTAATTCAAAAATAAAATTTTTTGAGTTATGGCACTATTGAAGTAAATGAGCAATATGGTCTGTATTGGTAGTTGAACGCCCAATTTATGTTTTTATGTGTTTACTGATTTATATGTTTACTGATTATTTGCACAATTTAAACCATGCAGAGAAAACAGATTCGTTGAGACAACCGAATTTGTTGTCAATCGAATTTTGTCAGTTGCACCAACTATCATAGAATGATAATAAAATTAACCAATAGTTAGTGGCAACAACCGATAAAAAGTAAAGTGAATTTATACACAGAAAAAATTATCACCAAAAAATTTTCAAACAAAAGTTTGACTAAAACAAAAGTTGCATTTTCAGTAAATGTTATTTACATAATCAATGAATTGTTTGTTTGACTCTTATTTAGGACGCAAACACCAACAACAACAAGAAAAACTGTGTCGTAAAAAACAACCCCGATGACGACATGCACACAAATAACAACAACAATAATAGCAAGAGGAATGCAATTGTGCCCAGTTTGTTTACAAAAGATTTTTGAGTGAATAAATTAGTTAATGTCGTTGCGTTAATTCTCATTCATTTTTTTTTAGAGTATTTAGATAAACATTCAGACTTGAACACATTTAACAAAGTCAAATTTAATAAAGGCTTAATGGATGATGATGATGACACAGACAAAAATTTGGTTTGATATATTACAAAAAATCCAGTAAATATTTTTGTTTGATTAAGTAAACTATTCTGTTTAATAATTGTTAGCATTTTTAGACTAATTGTTTATTAAATTCAGACAAAAATATTGTTTGATATTTTTCAGAAAATCCAGTAAATATTTTTGTTTGATTTAGTAAATTGTTTTGTCTACAATTTAAAATATTTTTAGACAAATTGTTTTATAGATTTAAACAATTTGTTCACTGCAAAAAAAAATTTTTTTTTTCAATGAAATTGTTGAGGTATTTTTGTCTATATGTATTTCCAAATTCTTTTGTAGGTCCGTTCACAGACAAAATATTTACTATTTCATTGAATTTCTTTACAGAAAATGAAATTTAGTTTTTTGTGTGTAAAGAAAATTTTTTTAGTTGCGAGTACCAATAACTGGTACTAAAATGTAATTCACAATATCTTATTCGGTTGTGCTCATCATATTCGTTATTTTGTCATGACGAAAGAAAACGATCAGTTGATCTAATCAATTTAAGAATTTTCCGAATCATATCTTTATTACAATTATGCTCCTAAGGTAATGAACATTGATTGTTTCTTGGATTCATAGAAAATTGATAGCGTGAGTTGAAATATAGTCTATTCAACTAATATTTCATCGGCCTAACAATATTCCAACCAATCTTTTTTCTGTTTGCAAAAATAGAGATTAATTTGTACTGATTTATTAGCCCTTGGTATATGTATATATGTGTATGTATGTACTCGAAACTTTTTAAGTCTCAAGTATATAATTTGACCTGCACTAAAAATTAATTAATTTTAATAATTTATCTTTAAAAGAAAAGCAAAATCCGCAATAAAAATCAAATGGAATTTAAATAAATATCAAAAACAACTCCCATTCTTTATTAAATTTCACACAGAGATACAAAAAGTTTTTTTAAACAAGCATTCACTACAATTAAAAATATTTAACAACAACAACAACGTTTAGTACAAAAGCACTCGAAAAATGTTTAAATGACTACTAGTATCCCTGTTAGTTGAAACGATTGTTGCTGCTGAAAGGCGGCGCCGTAAATTGATGATTCAACACTTGCACCTCTCCAATTGCTGCAATAGTTGCTGTCTGCTCCCCAACCCAACTGCTTATCCTATAGCCAAGACTTGGCATATTCATACACCAGATTAAACATGGGTCATTTGCCGCAAGCTGAGAAACAACAACAACAGGAACAATAGCAAGAACAGCAATAACAGCAACAACTAGAAATAAATAAATAAAATACTGCAAATTGATTGCAAAAATTCGTACAATGAAAAAATAAAAATAACAACCTTAACACGAATTGTTATTAATGATAATAATAAAATTTAAATATTATTGCAAAATGATATAAAAACTATTACTCATGCCATTAAAAATTCATTCGTATTCACAGACTATTTCTTGATTGTTAAATTATGATCAGATCAAATTCAATATTCCATGTTAGTGAGCGGTGAGGTGGTATGTCTACTAGAGATAAGCGCGTGTGCTGATAAAAGATCGCTGATTAAAGCTTAAAAAAGCTTGTGAAAGGGAAGTCTAAACTATAAAAACTATTTAAATGGAAATTATCAGTACAATCGACCAATGATTAGAAGTGATTTGTATACACATATTCTGAGCCTTCAACGAAACCTTCCATAGATGACCAAACAAATGCTGACGAAAGGTGTAGCAGCAAGGAACATGTATGTATTCCATTCCATTTACATTCGTAAAATAAAGATTTAACCCACCGTATGACGACATTTTCAAACAAAGGGCACAGAAGTCGTAGATGACAACATTAGTAATATGCTACTGAAGTTGTCGTCAATGAATATATAATAAAATTTTAAAATCTAATAATCGAATCGAACGCACAACCTCCAAACTGATAGTTTAGAAGGCTATCTACTAGCCTACCAAGGTACTAAAAAAACTTTATAAAAAAACACGTTATGTGGGCAACTTAAACTTTTTAATGTAGAAACATAAATGGAAGCACGACAACTTCGATGCGGTTGCTACTATTGTTGTCGGCAATAAAACCGTTCACACGACAACTTCGATGCAGTTATTACTCCTATTGTCGGCAATAAAAGTGTACACGCGACAACTGCTACTTTTGTTGTCCGTGGTAAAATTGAACACACGACAACTTCGATGCAGTTGTAACTCTTTTGTCGGCAATAAAACTGTACAGACGTCATGTTACATGCAGTTGCTCTTAATATTGTCGACAATAAGGCTTTGTAGCACTAATTTGCATAATCTTGTCTTGAGCAAACTCTTTATACACGACAACGTATACCACCTTGTCGCCATACTTATTTCTAAATGTGTTTTATAGACGACAAATCATTGATTATCTTGCAGATATCATCGATGAAAATGTCGTCGTTAACAAATGAACCTACAGGGAAGATAAATATATGATGAGTTCTTCAAAGAAATATTTCTTTAAAAAAAAATTATGTGGACAGTTGATTTTGCAGGTCAGCCCTGGAACTTCCCGCTAATAGCAAACCTAAAGCTCTCGAAAAGCTATTAATTTTTTAGCTGATTAAAATAATATACAGATATTTTCTGAATCACATATTTAAATAAAATTTACTGCATTCTTAAGTCCAAAAAAGTGACCGAACTCGATTTAACAAGGACTTTCAATCAGTCCGAAAAATTATTATTCTGGTATGTGATGGAAATCGATCGATTTCAAATCGCTCGATTTCATAAAACTAATAATAGCCAAATATGTGTTATTTAAATCGCACGATACAGTGAAATCGAATTTAAGATCGAATAATATATTCTATCCCTCGAAAACAATAAAAACATCAATAAGTCATCTTTAATGAGATTTTGTTTTTTGAAATCGACGTAATTTGAAATCAATCGATTTCCATCACATACCAAATTATTATATTTAATTATTCTGGCTTAAGTTCATTCAATTTAATTTTTGAATAAAATTATTTTTAGTAGAAAGAAGTTCTAAAGTCCGTAACAATAAAAAGGATAAAGACAATTTTTGGCGTTACGAAAGGCTGAACTGACATCATGATGTTTCAAAACCAACCACGATCTCATCATCAGAATTCTTGTCCTCAGTCGAAGTTAAAGCTGTAAAAACTACAAGGTGTCTCCATCCAAGTTGATTAAACTTAAACGATGTGCAACTAGTTGACCGTAGCTGTCGCGATTGGCGGTGAAGTCTAAGCAGAATCATCATGATGTCAGTTCAACCCTTCCTACTGTAAAATATTTTCTTTGTCTTTTTAATTGTTACAGGCTTAAGAATTTCTTTATAATTCAATTGACGTATTAAATTCAACGAAGCTAAGCCAGAATGATTAAATATTTTCGAATTAAAAACCTCACAGTCCACATAAAAGTTCAAAGCGAAATTAATGAATTGTAGTGGAAATTGCAGCAATTAAATTTAAAAAAATTTTATCGGGACCTTTATTCTGGAAGATTCTGATTGGTTCATGCTCACATGAAAAAGAAGTCAAGTTGAACTCCCTAGAATGCAGTAAACCTTTATTTGCCAAGCGCTGGGTTTTTTCCGATTGGATTTGTTTGTATTTGGAACGATTTTTCATCATCCCACGTCAAATTTGGTTAATAAATAGACCGGTTACAGGCTATGTCCCATCTTTAGTGTTCTCTTGAATATATTATTTGCCATATTACTTCAATCGTTGTCAAGCATGATAAACGGTTTTCTATTATGAGCACCTGTTGATGTGGCTGTATTGTAAAAACTCACGCTTCCATCTCTACTATCTTCTCTTCAGGCTGTAATATAAAAATTTAACAATAATTGCAATGAAATATTGTATGTTAAAGGTGGTTATTGTTTAACAAATTGAAACCTGAAACATTGTTGCAAATGGCGAAAATAAATTAAATTATTAATTTTTGTTTTAAACTATGGGGAAAATTCAAGTGAAATTATAGCGAAGACGAAATAACAAGAAGAAATCTGATAATCTTCATTATTGTTTTGTTTTAAATTTTGCTTTTAATGTGTTTAGCATAATGTATTTGAAATTGAAATCTAGTAAACCTTATAAATTCCCTCGCACATATTACAAGAGTTTTTATTTAACACATTTTAGATTTGGAAGGCTATAAATAGTTTAAAAAAACTTTTAAGTGGGCTTTTCTGAGTTTTATTTGAATTAAATTCGTGTGGTAGAATATAACCAGTAAGAACTACTGCTTCGGCCGAAGCAGGTTTGTAAGCGAGGGAAATGTCTGGGTGTATTTACTCAATTGCTAATAAATTCAACATTTATCTATCGAGCTTCATGATATATGACTTATTTTGTTCATAAGGTACCTGTCCCTAAGAAAAATAGCTAAAGTTTTTGCAGTTTTAAATTTTTTATGAGTTGTTAGAAAAAAAATTTAGTTTGACATGAAAAAGCACTTTTTGTTCGATACTAGTTTGTTAATAAATCCGAAAGCGTTGATCAAATCAAAAAAATTGATTAAATAAATAAGTTTAAAGGTAATTTTGTCATGCATATATTGGCGTTTTGTTGATCGAAATCGGGCATACCGTTCTGGAGTTATCGTGAAATATACAGACTTAGATAGTGGAAATATTAGGTAAACAGATCTGTAAGTGATAGAAAAAAGTCCTGCACATTTTTTTTGCTGAGCAGTGTTATTAATGCCAGCTGAAATGAAATTTTAAATATAATTTTTATATATCGGTTCTTTCATGTAATATCTGTTTTTAAATATTGGATCCTAACTTTGTGCCATCCCATGATCGTCATTATTTTTTTTTCGGTTATATTTATTTAATGTATCTTCAATAAAATTGAACTAACAACAAGTTATCAAACCTTAACTCTAAAATGCCAATGCCAGACAAAAGTATTTGTTTCAGCGGTTGGTTCTTTCGTTGTCTATGCCGCTCGTGTTCGGCTGAGAGCAAGAGTGTCCCTCCTTCTCAGTCAAGTGTGGCCTCTAAAGTCAATAATATTTCGGGCTAGGGGATTTGGGTGCAACTCAAGTTTTTTATCTATCTTGTCGCGTGTTTAGAAAACACTGTCTTAACCAGCGGCTCATCTAAATCTTTATGAATTCGCTTGTTTCTGACATACCATGGCGCTGCTTTAATCGTACGGAGTGTTTTACTTTGTCGCCTTTGAATTGTGCCTCATAACTGGATACCGTAGGACCATATTGGTTTTAGAATGGAGTTGTATGGAAGAAGTTTAAAGTCTAGGCTTAGAGTAGAGTTCCTTGCAACGAGCCAATTCATTTGATAGTGTCAGACGTATTTGGAGTAGATACTTTCTGCAAGGGTTTTACAAACAGAGTACCTTTTTTTAGCGACAGTTCTTGCCCTTCGAAAATTATAGTGAAGGTGGAGGTCCTAAGGAGCACACTTCGGCCTCCAGATATCTCCACTACAAACAGCGGAAATCTGATTGGGCACGTGAGCATATTAGAGCAGTTTGTAAAGGACCAATATGTCAAGATAAGTGATCAAATACAACAAACATTAGTCTTGAACAAAAACGATCTAATTCCTGAAAGAAGCCAATAATCTGGTTTACTGACGGCTCCAAACAGGAAAATTGAGATACAGGGGCAGGTGTCTACTGTCTTAACTTCATAAACGCAATTTTCATAGCGAAATATCCTACAATTTTCCAGGCGGAAGTCTATGCCATCCTTATTTTTTCTAGAGAATGCTTGAGGAGAAAGTGTAAGGGTATTCGTATCTAGTTGATGTCAGATAGCCAGGCACCACTCAAGGCCTTAATCTCTTATCAGATAAAGTCGGGTTCTTGTCATTGATTGTGTTACATCTCTAAATGAACTTGGCACTAGAAATAAACTGACGTTATGCTGCATACTTGGCCATGAAGGCCATGCTGGAAATGAACGGGCTGACTGTCTAGCTATCAGAGGAGCTCAACGTTAGCTTATAGAACCGTAACCCTACTTTGGCATCTCACGAGGATTTGTCAAAGAACAGAATAACTCCTTTCACGGTCTAAGATAAGCAACACAATTCATTACGTTATCCCAAAACAAAAGCCAAGAGTTACTGCTTGCTATTGGACAAAAATGACCTTAGATTGCTAAAGGGGTGTTTTATCGGACACTGCAGTCTAAAGCGAAACAAATTTATCAGTGGCAACTGTGACACCAATAGACGCCGGATCACATTCTCTGTGCCTGTCCGGCGGTAATGGCGTGCAGACTGTATTGATTCAATAGTAGTGATTCAATTCTCGTATGCAAATTTCTCAAAAAGTTTGTACATACATATACGAATTGCTAAACGAAATATTAAAAAAATTACTGAATAGTAAATGCAAGAACTTTTATAACGGTATACAAAATGAGCACCTCTGCTGTTGCAACATGTTTAAAAGATGCAGTTGATTTAATAAATTGATTTTATTAAATATGATGAGAAAACAATTCGTAAAGCTTTTGGAATGTGTCACTGTTGGGTCCAAGTGAAACATATCTCCCATTTTTTTAATCTAAATATCTAAAAGCTAATGTTTTCTTTAAAAATGAATGATTAATTATTTTCAGCTACTTCTTCTTTAACTAAGCAATACCCACATATATGCTGGACTTCTTTCATACATATTATTAACTCTTGAAACTCTTTGAAGTAAAAAAATCCGCACAAATACATAAATGTGAAAATAAGGCCAAGTTCCTATCCAAAAATTTAGGCCGTAAAAATTACTGAGATCAAAACAAGGACCAAGTTCTTGATATGTACAATACCATCTCATTTTCAGGCAACCTGAAAGCCTAGCAATATTTTTCCCATAATTCTTTCCCATATTAGAAAGGCAAGAAAATATTGCCAAGGTAACAGGTTGCCTAGAAATAAGAGGGTATTGTATCTATCAAGAACTCGGCCCTAGTTTTGTTTTCAGTACTTTTTACGGCCGAAATTTTTGGATAGAAACTTGTCATTAATTTTACATTTATGTTATTGTGCGGATCTAAGTTCTTTTTTCTAAGCTTTTATTTAGCACAATAAGGGTCCCAAGTGTACCAAAATTCAAGTTTCGAGCTATACTGGAAGTGCCCCATATAAAGAAGGGCCACCCTACTCCATCCCAGATGAAAAGTGCCCGTTTTAAAATTTTGTTCGTTAATTGCCTATCAGGACCTACCTATGTACCATATTTCATCTTTCTAGCTATACTGGAAGTTCCTCATACAAAGAAGGGGCTCCCAGATTCAAAGTGCCCGTTTTCATTTTTTTTCGTTAATTGCTCATGAGGACTCATCTGAGTACCAAATTTCAGCTTTCTAGCTATTCTCGAAGTGCCCCATACAAAGAAGGGCACCGTAGTATCCCAGGTGACAAGTGCCCGTTTTCAGGATTTTCTGGTTACTTGCTCACCAACGCCTACCTGTGTACCAAATTTCAGCATTCCAGCTATAGTGGAAGTATTGATGAGTCGGTCAGTGAGTTGGTAAGTGAGTGAGTGTGTGAGTCACCAAAATATGCACTTTTTACACCTTCATATCTCGAGAAGATGACGGAACTTTCAAACTTCACCTTATTTTATGATCAAGTGGAGCAACGTTATGAGGGGGGTAAAAACCGCTCGAATGGTTTCGTGTAATATACACACTGTGTGGCCGGAACGTGGCCTGGCGCACTACCGTTCGCGTAGATATTTACTTAATTTTATGTTAATTGCATCAACAATAAAACGGCCCCCATTCAATGATATTCAATGTTTAAAATAGCGTTTTATAATTTCAATGTTTAGTATACAAGTTTTTGTTTATTTACATATTTAAAAATATTCAATTTACTTTCTAAATATTTATCGAAGCTACCAGTTTTGGAACAAAAAAAAAAATAAGCCAAATTATTAACTGAAGACATCCTACGCTTTCAGTAAATTATGAAAATTATAAAATTTTATGTTGAGTATGACTGTATAAATTAAAGAAAAAAAAAGAGAAAAAATATTGTCCAGCAGCAGTTTTAAGGTTTCCGTAATTTAATTCAAACACTCATCTTTTTTTGTTGTTTTTATTTAATTTGATGAACAAAATCATGTTAAACAAAAACCGATATATACATATCTTGACCGTTACTCGCATATCGCATCCAATAAAAGTCTTTGTACATAAATAACAAACTAAAATTTGATTTGAGTTTTTATATACATATTTTTTAAGTCATCATTTCTTTTACATGACTTTTATCTTATTTGATTGTTGATTGTTGAATTTATAATGGTAATCAATAAAAATGTTCTTGTAATGCTTTAAAATCAATAGCTTCGATGGCCACCCATTATGTTTAATAAGAAAATCTTTCCAAAGCTTCAAATAGATATTGGAAAAGATTTCTTAATACTTTATTAAAACTGAGAACTGTTATAAAAAATTACTCATCACATATTTTATTATTGTAAAGTTTTTGTCTTTCTAGCAGACTTGTATGGCTTTATATAAAGTTTTCAAAATTTTTTACTTTACTTTTCCTTTAACTTTTATTTTTTTAATGTTTCACAATCATAAAAATGTCATCACGAATAAATCAGTCATCAATTTTTAACATGTTCTTTTGTATTACTTGTATTACTTATTCATATGTGATGTGTTGTGAAGTTGTTTACATTGAAGTAATTTTAATTAGTTGGTAATGATTGCCAAATATTGTCAAACTAAATTTATTTCGTACTTTAAAAGGAGAACTAACTTTGAAGTGGTTTCCAGTAAAAAAATAACTTTCAAGGAAGTCAAAAGGACATACACCAATATGAGGATGTGCTCGAGATCTACACCGGCGGGTCAAAGTCGGGCATTAGAGTAGGCGGGGGCATCTACTCATGCAACGTAGGATACATTTTAGGCTACCAAATCAATGTATAATCACTCAGACTGAAATATCGGCAATCAAAAGGCCGGCCAACTGGTTAAGGTACTACAGGTTATTCGATCAGGACATCCGAATTTGTACCGACAGTAAGGCTGCACAACATGCTCTATCTGGTGTTTACACAACATTGGAATTAATTAAATAATGCCGGGTATCTCTTAATGAGATGGCGAGACATAAAAACCTAAGGCTCTTCTGGGTACCGGGCCACACTGGTGTGCCCGGTAACACTATCGCGGACGATCTAGCCAAGGCTGGCGCCTGCCTCCATGAAAATTACATCTACTGGTTAGTAGGTGTCCCACTAAAAAGCTGCAAAATACAAATTCAGCACCAACTCTTTAGAGAAGCGCAAACCAGATGAACAAATGAAATCATACTCGGGCTTCCACGTCAACAGCTGCGTATACTCGTAGCGGTCATTAAGGGGGCACTGTCTCATTAGTGTCCATGCCAGAAGATTAAATGTTCCTTTCAACGATTTCTGCAGAAGTTGTCAAAACGCGGAGGAGAAAGAGACTGTTAAGCACCTCCTCTGTCGATGTCCAGCACTATTTAGAAATAGGGCGTCATACTTGGAAAATCCGTCACTACTCGAACTAGCAGACCTGGGGGAATGCGACATTAGGGGAATAAATTCATTCATACGGTACTCGGGTGGGTTTAACACCGACGCAACCTCTGGGATAGGCAGGACACCTTCTCAGATTACCCTACTATCCATCCCAGGCATCACAAAGGGACCAAAGGATCCAATTGGGCAAGTTTTTAGAAACCGACAGTCTGTAAAACCTAACCTTGCCTAACCTAAGTCAAAAAGATTCTGAACTTGTGATCCGAAGGAGTCTCAAATCCGCATCATTTCTAATGATGTTTACATAGGCTTGTTGTCATTAAAAGAAGTTCCTTTTTTGATGTCTATTAATTGCATCCGAAGTTATGCTCATGATGTTAAGAAAACTCAATTTTTTGTGTATTCTTTTTAATACGTTCAAAGGAATTAATTTTTCATTAGTTCCGAAAAATCGCGAATAGGTGGTATTTGAATATGATTTTAATGCTCTTATTGAGAATGTACCTTTGTCAACATTTCTTTCAATTACAAATTAAACGAAAAGCTAATTTTCGGATGATACACATATTCATATATTTAAAAATATACATATACGTATATTTTTTTAAATAGAAATATAATATTTTTACGTAATTTTTATTTGAACTGAATATGTTGGAAGTTGAACGTTATTATTTCGGCTCAAGCTTTTCTATCAGCGTCATCATATTGATGACATGTTGCCATGAAATTGATGTCAATTAGTCATATCCTTGATGACACCGCATGTTATTAATCAGAGATTTGTTATCACTGGTACTGATGTCTAGCTAACGTAAAGTTTGACATCACAATGATGAAAAGTGTGTGTCATGGGGCCAAAAACGAAGACACTTGACATAACGTTGTCAAATTAAATCAGCGTTATGGCGGTTTTTCTATCAGTGTACTGTGATGCTAGTCTGTGTTTTAGAGCATTTTAAAGAAACAATTCTGGAGACCAAAAATTAATAATGTTTTCTAATTCTAGTGGAATAAATAAAGTTTTTTAAATAAATTTTTTATTACTTCAAACAATGAAATATAATACGTATTAACATTTTATGAAAACACTTAAAATTGTTTTCATGCATGCCTAAGTGTTAAAATATCATAAAACTGATTTCAGTTTTTTAAATAAGCAATTAACTTGAATTTGTAGTCTCTACTTTTTTGTTCTTATCCCTTTTAAACATCAAATTTTATTAAAGAATTTTTATATTTTCAAAGAATTTTTCGTATTTATAGCGAAACAAAACAAAAATATATATTCATTAATACAAGAATTTCTTGGCAACCCTTGTGCCAAGAAAAATGCGTGATTTCGCGGTTTATAAACTTCAATAATATTAAAATGCCCGTCAGAAAAAAACAAATTGGAATAAATTTATGTTCTTAAACGAAACTGTGTTAAATCATTTTTCCATTTAATAATGTCGCACATACGACGAGTACATTTGAGAAAAAATATTACTTCTTCTTAGTTTTTTAAACTAAATGAACATGTTTGTGCTTTTTTAAGATTTTTATATTTTTTATTTATTTTTTATTTTTATAAATATTTCCCATTTTATTATTAAGTATTCCAATAATGTCTTAAACATTTAAGCTCACAAACAGCTCAATGTTTTGTAGCAAACATGACTTAAGAGTTTTTCTCCGTTCTTAAACCATATAATTCCTAGTCTTTTGTTAAAAAGTATTAACGCAACGTGTCTAGTGATCAGCAGCGAAGAGGGGAGGAGGAATTTGAATGTCCCCTTTAGCGTTATTAAATTGTTTTCAACACCATTGACGAGTCAGTCAGTCAATGCAGTCGGCTTGCAAGCATAACAATTGGTATGCATAACTTTATGTAGTTTACAACACAGGCAATAATAATGACAACAATAGCAACAGCAACAGCTAAAGCAACAGCAGGCAGCATTGCTCCTCATACTTACTTATTCGTAACAATAGCTGAAGAAACATCAACAGCTACAATTTAAATAAAGCAGAACAACATAAACATTATAAATATTTTGTTCATTCAACCATTGACTCAAACTGTATTAAAAATATTTATAAACTTGTAGATCCTACACTCAATCGCATTGTCGTATGAAACACTATGAAATCATTCTGGTACTTTGAAATACTCGTACAAAAGAGCTACTTAATAATCTTCAAATACACCAAAAGTATTGTATGCAACAGTATGCGCCTCATAAGCACAACAACAAAAATTCTCTATTTGACAAGTTCTTGTGATGTGATAAACAAAGTGAGTCACATTCGAATAAAAGTAAAACTAATATTTTAATAAAAAAGGAATTTTTCTATAGAAAAAATTTTATTTAACATGTATTTGAAATTCTATAATAAATTAATTTTAGATGCATAAGCGGAGAAATATCCAATCAGTTTTTTTCATAAATATTTAAATCGAACATGACTTTTACTCCTAAACATTTTTAATTTAGGTTAAGATCATTGTCATAAATAATATCAACTTAAATGACGTTTGAATGTGATTATTTCGCACTAATTTCCTTTTTAATCCAAAGTGATTATTTTAGGCTAATGTTCATAACGTTATATTCAGAAAGAATATGGCATGGTTAATATTCCAAGACACAAGTGAAGATTCATCATAAATTTAATTTTTCACCACAGACCGCAGAACAGCGTAACGTTTTTTCGTAGGCCGGCAACACTTCCATCGTCACTGCTAATGTGTATCAACACCAGACATCACCATGCTAAGCCACCGGTGCCCGAGTACTTTTCGTCATTATTACACATACAACACGAGTGTTAACGAAACTCACTACAAAGAGTGTAAGAAACTATAATTTTCATTCAGTTGTATGATGAAACAAAAACAAAACACATAGTTGAGATTGAAAAGAAAAAGTTAGATCTCAACTGGGTACTTTCATGCCTCTTGATTTTTCAGCATTTGCAAAAACACCAATACATTCTCATTTTAAATGCTTCTCTTTACGATAACGTATGTAATTTTAGGTCAATAATAACCGATAAAGTGCTGCCGACTATTATCGACCTTATTTTCAACAAAAGTGTTTTAGAGTGTGGGGTGAAAGTATGGCTCTGTTGAATGTGATCGCAATTTTTATATATAAATTTTTTTTAGAAACTTGGATACGAGAATTGAATCGCTACTAAGTGTTTGACTTAAGTAGAACAAAAATAAAACCAGTAAAACGGCATACAGAAAAATAAACCAACGGTAACATTGGGATTTATTGTCATTATTTCACTAAAATAATCGAAATTACTCCGAAAAATATAAAATTTTGCTAAATACGTATATTCGGTTATTTAAATAGTATACGAGCAGCCGAAGTGTGCAACAGATAATCTAAAGGTCCTCTTACCTGAAGAGAACCATACAATTCCTGAAAATATCCGTGCTATATGAGCCATGGGTAGCAAACTCCGAGGTGATGGCCTTCCCGAGGTCCACGTACAAGGTACGTAAAGGTAATGGTAAGCCCAGATCATGTCTAATAGCCAATACAAAATTAATATTTTTCCTTGCACACTGTTTAACTCAGAGGATCTTACGGTTGCGATGATCGAGGTGAGAGATGGCAAGAGCTTACTCATCGCATCATGCTACATGGCCAGCACCGCCATACGAAGTGGAAACTGTTATGTCATCCATTGGCGTCAATGAACACATCATCCTCTATTGTGATGCCATTGCTAGGCATACAATATGGTGCAGCAGTGAAATCAATGACAGAGATGAGCATATCTTAGATTTTATTAACCTTAATAAATTAAATATTTGTAATTTCGGCACTTCGCCAACTTTTATCTCTCCGAGATCCAATAAGAGATCCTTCTCGGATCATAATTGGACAGTTTTCGAAGTTAGAGTATAAAACAAACAAAAATATTGCTTCAGAAACTCGAGGAGAAGCGATTGGAATATATTCAACAGGATTCTGAAACATGAACTAAAAAAAGTGTCAGAAATCGAGAGTACGATTGATGAACTTGCACACAATGTGGAAATCTTCAACAAGGCTATAACCAAAGACTTTGAGATTTCTTGCTCTTTAACGAAAGCTAAAAAGAGTCACCATCGCTGACGGAGCTCGGAACTCTCTAAGCTACGCAAGGACTTCGTTCCTTCTTGCGTAGCTTAGAGAGTTTCGGCCTTCAAGACTTGTTACGAGAATAAAATGGGGCAACCTTACCGTAACAAACTAAAAGCCTATAAAAAAGCTTTAAAAGTCGCCAAAAGAAACTCATGAAGGAATTTCTGTCAAGAGACAACACGAGGCTTATTAGGGCTCTGGCCAAGAGCCACTCGTGTCCAACCTTTGTTAAGAGAGCGTATAGATCCTGGTCAGACTCCTCTGCAGAGTCACTAGATATACTTCTTAATACACAGTTTCCTGGTTGTACCGGCTCGGCCAGTGTGAAGAGTTCCTTTAGTGTGAACCAACTCGCTGTCAATGATGATATTATATACCCGGAGAGAATCTCATGGGCAGCTTGTCTTATATTAAATAACCGGATCCTGATGGTATCATGCCAAAGAAGCTACAGAGCGCATAAACCTCTATCATACCCTGAATTCTTAGATTCTATAAAGTTTGCCTGGCGCTCAACTAAGTTCCGACCAGCTGGAGGAAGGCCAGAGTAGTTTTCATTCCCAAAATTGTCAAGCAGACTTTTATCTTCCATCTGGTTATAAACGCTGGAAAGATTAATAACTCTCATATTAGACATCGACTTGTAGGGTCGTCAAAACTCTCGGACAGTCAGAATGTCTACCTTAAGGGACACTCTACTGAAACAGCACTACTTGAGGTGGTAAGGTCCATAGAGGGATTCCTTGAACATAAATAGTATGCTCTGACTGCCTTCCTAGGACATGGAAGGCGCCTTTACCAACGTAGTGGTGGCAGCCATTCAGCAGCCTCTCCTGCGGGAAATGTTGTACCAATTGTCTTGAACGTACCTGTCCTATGACTGAAAAGAATTATATCACAACATATCGCAAAACTAGAGCAAAAATTTTAGCAAAATAAATTCATTGTACAAGCAGATTTTTTCAAATAAAAAATATATGTATGTTTAGAGTACAGTAATTTAGCTAGTATTAAAGAACCCGTTACACTACAAGGAGCTTATGTTTGTGTCTAGAACCTATCACTGAGTATCTTAATTAGGTCAATTAAACCCCTCCAATGACAACGCCATGTAAAAGTTACCGGTCCCATTCATATAAAGTTCCGGAACTCAAACCGGTTGCTGGTCCAGTCACGTGACCTGTCTTGTGACAGTTTCTTTTCCCTCTAGGGTTGATTATCAACATGTTGAGGGATAGAAACTTCAGTGCGAAACTAAGGAACAGCGAAAACTCAAAATGGGCATGCAGAGGAACACCACAGAGTGGGGTGATCTCACCTCTAATTTGGCTTCTCGTTGTTAATTAAATTCTTCTCAGATTAGGCGCTGCGGGAGTCAAGGTTGAGGCTGGCGTGGACGATGTGGTGTTAATGGTATCGGGGGTATGATAGGCGACATCATGTCCAACGCCTTGGGCACACTCAGCAAATGGGCTCCAGGTTATGGTCTAGGAGTGAACCCAAATAAAATGGAACTGGTACCATATCCTAAAAGGACCAAAATTCACAACTTTAGACTCCTACCGCTAGAGAATCAGGTACTGTCCCTATCGGACAGTGCAAAATATCAAGGAGTTACCCTGGACTCTAAACTATCGTGGAAACTAAAATTCCACACAGAGTTAAAACGTCCACAGCTGCCTACTACTCCTGTCGGAGAATGTTTGGCTCCAAATGGGGTCTAGGCCTTAACATGCTTAAATGGATGTACCGATTTGAGCAAATTTTTGCAAGAAAACCAATCGGGTCCCAAATACGTTTCTGCGTTACATCGTAATTGGGATCCCAGTTAGATCCAGAATGTGTTTGCATGAAAATTTCTAGTCGGGACGTTACGAACCTTAGCCTAATAATCAATTTGGAAAAATAAGAAATAGTTTTTTACTTTCTTTGCGAGTGTCCATTCTAGAATAAAATTCCGATGTGATCTTTCAAAACGCCGACACATGTAATTTTTTATTTTTATTTTTTTTTGTCTCCTCTACCAGAATGCATTGTCAGTCAGATCCCCGTAATTTTTTTTTCATAATCCCAACTACCGATTACTTAAGTATTTAAAAAACTTCCACCACTCTTCCATTGCGGATTGAACGAACAAAAGACATTTATGAGGCACTTGCATGCGCGCATGCTCCGTTTATTTCATTTCTATTGTTCAGTTGTGATTGTCGTTTATTATTGTTATTGTTGCTACTAGAGTGACGGTGGTGGTGGTGGTGATGGTGGTATTGCTTTCTGCTTCATCAGGAATGTAACATTTCAGCACGTTTTTCTTTTGGAATCATTTTTAATATTTTTTATTTATTTGTAAATTTAATTCTATCTTTATATTTCTTATATTTTTTTCGTTAAAAGTTTACTTTAGATTTTTCTTATACATTTTTCGATTATTCCATCGGTTTCGCTTGCTGCAACTCGTCTTTCTACTCCTCTTCATCCATCCATCTAGCCATCATAACAACCAGCCATCCATACATCCATTTAAGAGCCGTAATACCAAATCGTTTTATTATCGCTTTGTTGTAATCACAGCAACAGTGACTGGTTAGTAAGTAGTTTTTTTTCGTCTTCTTCTCACACTACTCTGCCAGTACTGATTGTACGGCAGTTGTTGAATTTTATTATACGACTGTTGCAGTTGCAGCTCAACGTATTGATTAGTTTCTGGAATTGTTTAAGAAAATAAAATGAAACTTTTATCGCCCAAACTATAAAAATTTTTTTTAAAGTATTTTGTATGAATTCATTTTAAAATAAAGGGTTGGGTTCGATTTGGCACTCTTTACGTTTGGGAACTACAAGAATAAAAGACAGGAAAAAGTGTAGTAGTTTCTAATTGTAGCTGCGGTGCTCATAAGTCAAAGTACTATAATCGCTATTCAGATAGTTAAATAGGAAAACTGTTTATACAAGATGTGATAATTTGGGGGATTAAAGCGTTTTTTATTTACAGCAGCCAGCCGCCATATATTTCCGTTCAGCTTTGAATGTATAAAGCACTCTCAATGAAAAGATTTTGATATCGAATGTACTGTCTATTTTTATGAAATAAATTTAATCATATATCAGAGATTAATTTTTTAATATTCATTGCAAATTGCTAAACATTTTTTTCTTTTAAGATCATTTAAGTCATGCTGCAACCAACATTCATTTCAATAGTCAGAAGAGGTTCCCAAGGATAAAAAATAACAAGTTTCAATTTTCAAACATTGTTCTGGTTTCCAAAACTCAATTAAACTTTAAAGAAGAGCTTAAAACTTTAATTTTCAAAATGTTAATTTCACTGTACAACAAAATAAATTTTTTTTAAGTGACTAGGTTCTAACGACTCATTATAATTATAGTAGAGGGTACTTAAAATCAGTCCAAAATATTTCTTCGAATAAATTTTGAGAAAAGAATACGGGAACTATAAATATTCTAGGGTGATCATCACTTTAAATGCCCTGTTCTGGTCCTTTGATAGTATAGTAAAATAAACATTTTAAAATTAAGACTGCTTTTGTATGATTTAATAGATTATAAATAAATGTATATAAGTCTTTTTTTTGTGTAAGACTGTCAATTATGTATTAAAAACGAACAACGAGAATACTGTTTGTACTCTCTTCATACAAGATGGCGTGTCCGTAATGCATGCTGTTGATTTTCCACATTATAAAACTATGAATTTTTCCGTAAACGAACTTAAATTTACAACGATTTTAGAATATTTGCATTTGCTTCTCTAATTTCACACATAAATTTTTTGAAAAATATTAGAACTTATAATTTGTTTCTGTATTGAGCGTTACGCCTTTTTTGGCTTTATTACTTAGTTTAATTATTAAAATTGCAAAAGGTTTCATCAATCAATCATGGTTTGTATAAAAAAATGTACTGATGTGATCTTTTTTTAATTTAATAGAAATTTTTTAGTAAATAACTAAGGAGCTTATGTTAAAATACATCGAAGATTATACATCTGCATTGTTTGAAATTCAAAATATAGTGTGTGCTCTGAAAAAAATATTGGATATGTACAAAAATGTATTGAGCGTTACGTAAAAAATATTTTAAATATAATTTATGTATATATTTTAAAACGTGAAAAATAAGATAATATCAGCTGAAGGATAGAAACGATATGAAGGATATTATCTGTTTACAAATTTAGGATTTTCTTTGAAAACATTTCGCTTCTACCGCGCACTGCGGGTTGCTATATTTTGCTACGAATAATTATTTGAAATTGACATAACTTTTAACACTGTTGGTCCTTTTTATTAAAATTAAGCTCATTTGAAAGAAGTGTTAGCCTACTTTTCGTTTATGTATAAAGTTTTGTAAATAGTTATTTTAGATACACAATTTTTTTATTTTTCCATGTGAACCCAAGTCAAAATTGAAAAAGTGGTCAGAACTTTTAATTTCGTCGTGGGATTATTATACTTTTTATTTTTTTTAGAGAGTGGATGGTATAGTGCTTTCAGACCATTTGCTCATTTTTTCTGGTGTATTTTTTCCGCAAAAATCATTTCCAGAACAACAGCGAAAGCAAATGTAATGCTCAATACACAAAAATGTTAAAAATCGAAATATAAAATTTTATTTCAGGATCCATTGAATGGGTGAAAACTATAATATGAATCGTATCTTCTCCTATTTCGTTAAGCTACATTGGTAAAAAATAAACACAAAATGTACGTTTAGAATGAGAATCACGCTCTAACATATAAAGGTTCTCAAATACATAACTGAAAAAATTTTTTTTTATTAATACCACTATACAACAAAAAGCAAAGGCGTTGTTTTTGTATTTTAAAAGTATTTCTACTAGAGATGAGCGATATTTCAATACCTGTGACTTAATCACTCTTACTGAAAAATCACGATTCACAGTTGTGACAAAATTTGTCAAGTAACTGCTACTTGCAAAGTCGTTCTTTTCTATTTGTTACATACAGAAAATTATGATATTTCACTGTTTGTGTGGGTAATTACGTTTTTTATTTGCGTACAATAACAACAAACGAATAGTGTTGCTATTTCTTGTGTCCTCTTCTTCCTTAATTCAAAGTATATTTTAAGGCGTATTTAAATTTGCATAAGTATATTAAAGAACAACGTTTTTGTTGTAGAGATGCATGTGTGTATTGCTATAAGAGAACTGAAAACTGTGATCACAGTCACAGTTTTGAGTAGCAGTGATTTTTAAATTAGGTTAACTGTTCACGATGTGCTTTAAAAATCACGGGATCGCTCATTTCTAATGTCTACAATTTTTTGTCATTCGTGACTTTTTTGTTTTTAACATTAAATGTTGTTATCAAATAAATCAAAATGAGTTGTTTTTTTATAAAGAGAACTAACACAATCAGGCAATTAATGCCTACTAGTTAATTAATTAATGTTTTACCTTCACTCTAAAACACTATTGAAAATTAGGTCGATAATAGTCGGTAACACTTTACAGATTATTATCGACCTAAAATTACACAAGCATTATTTTTCAACAAAATGTTTTTACTACAAAAATGCGATTGGCTGCGTGCAGGTTTGAACCGAGACCTCCTGACTGATAGTCTGACATATCTACCGTTCAGCCATAGCCGTATTATACTTATGTTACATTTTTTCCACTTGGACTAAATATGTTTCATTTGAAAGGTTTTTTCTTTAATAAAATAACTACAAAATCGATGTAATTTTAGACAAGGGGAAATTTTCAACACAAATTTAGACAATCAGGTATGTGATGAAAATCGAGGCACTTTTGAAAGTCCCTTTTAACGCACTTTTCATTAAATTTTTATAATATTTGTGATAAAAGTTTTTTGTAATAAAGAGATATTTTTATGATATTTGTGATAAAATTGTTTTTAATAAAGAAATATTATTAAAAACCATCTTTCAAAACAGCTTCGTTTTCGGAATCGATTTCCATCACATACCTGAATATATGATCGTAAATTTGAAGTAATGTTTTAGAGTGTTCTTTGGGAAAGTGATAGTGTAGAGAGATTAAAAGCTTGTGTTAGTATTAATCGCTTCCGGTACTGCCAAAGTGATCAATGCTATGCGTTCATCACTTTAACAGTCCAACAACAACCAACTCAAAAACAAACCAATGCACATTACAAAAAATTCATGATGTTGTTGGCTTGCCTGAAACTAGTCTTGAATTCAAGACTTCAGGGTTGGTAGTCAGCTCAGCCAATAGTACTCTTAATAATTGGAATGCAAAAAAAATATTAAAACGTGTGAAATTTAAGTGTTTATTGAAAAATTAGCTTCAAAAATTTGCTAGCTATATTCGTCATTCGTTACTTGAATATTTATTCGAAAGATTCAGTGTAGTGTTACATAAAACCAAAAAATTGTTCGAATAGAAAAATCTGTGTTCCAATCGCAATAATTTGAGTCGTAAATAGTTCTATCATATTAGACCTTTTGCTTAAAATTTGATTGTGAATAAAAATGAATTTGTGAAAAAACTGTAATTCGTGACTTGTGTATTTGTATGAATTTTGTCGTGGTAGTTTCTAATTCTATGTTTTCTATTATTTTGGGTCTTAAAGGACAAATAAATCAAATTAACCAGAGCAGAGATCCAAAACGGTACACAGAGAAAAAATGTAAACTAGAAGCAAAACAGTTAACAAAAAGCAATGGATAGGGAATTATTCTTAAAATAACTTGGTTTATTTATTAATGCTTTGGCTTTGACTGAAGTCAGGTAACGAATGGCGAAAATAGTATGCGTTGAAAAAACCAACGTATTTTATGTCTCTTTTTTTTATTTTATCGCTCTTTAGGGGACCACAATCTATAGAGAGTTGTTTATTCACTACATATTTTAAAATTTTAGAATAATTAAGTCCATATATAAATTTTTTTCTATTTGTAGGATGTTTAAAGAATTTATATATATATATATATATATATATATATATATATATATATATATATATATATATATATATATATATATATATATATATATATATATATATATATATATATATATATATATATATATATATATATATATATATATATATATATATATATATATATATATATATATATATATATATATATATATATATATATATATATATATATATATGTAATATACATGTGTATAATATATGATTACTTTGGCTTAATTTCGCATGTTGCCTCAATCTGGTTACATAAATTTTTTTCCCGAATGACTAAAAAGTAGAAAAAGTGCTAAAAATTTATATCATCTTTGATAGGATCTTAATATTTTCCAAATGTTTCAAAATATTAAGCCTTCTTATTTATTTTTTTTTTTTCTCAACATCGAATAACCCGTATACTACATTACTGGACAAGCTTTTAATTTGCTGCGCACAACAATTTTACTATATTGATTAGAGCAAATATTGATTTGTAGAAATTTTTTGTACCATAAAACACTGTTAAAATTATCTAAGAAAAATTATTAGAATTCATGCAATTACATTCACATACAAACGCAAACTGGAAATGTAGTTCTTGCATTCATTTCAGCCTTCACAGAAACTAAAATGCATAGAAAAATATTTAATCACATGCTGCTAAAAAAATGTTAGTTCCATAATATTCTGCGAATCATGCAAACAAATGCCGCGCAGCAGCGCACCTTTCAACGATGAATATCCATGAGGTATAACATGAAATCAAAACTATTTGTTATTTACGGCAAACATTCTTATATAATTTTTTCTATTTTATAAAACAATTTGAAGATTTTTTTCTTCTTTCTTTTATTTGGAGACCATGATGGGAGAATTTGATTTTCACAGAGACAACAAAAGAAAAGAAAAACGCTAAAGTTAAAAATGCAGCGGGTGATCATTGATGAACTTGGCCTTATTGTGGTCATTGTTCAAAAATACGAATGAATAAATTGTTAATACAAGACATAATAAAAAAAATCTATAATAATTTATAAATTTGAAAGTATGAAGTACTTCTTTGCAAGAAACCCTGTTTAAATGATGAGCATGGAGTATTGAAAATCAAATGCCAAACAGAATCGAGTTTAGAGTTAATTTTTAAATGATTTTTAATAAACTTGAAAAAAAACGAACTTCAAAAAGTTGTAGACCATAAAGTAAATAAAATTTACAAAAAAAAACATCAAGATAAACAAGAATTGATTACTAGATGAGTAAGATCGAATATAAAAAATGCTACAGTAGAATCGCTTCAGATTTATAATCATGTTAATTTGTTAATTTGAAAATTTAGTTCTCCGATTTTTAAATACACAAGTTTACAAGGCTTTGGACTAGAAAAACTAGAAGGTGTTTTTTGTATCTAATTTGGGGTACTAAATTGGAATTTGCAGACTGTTTTGTTTTGGTTCTACTTGTCGAGATATACATTTATTTAAAAAGTGAAGCAGTTGCATGACAAATGTCTACATATTCAATTAAAAACGAAACCAAAACTTGGCAACATTATCATCTTTACGCCGTATAAGCATTGTTTTTTAATCTGCTGTTCCAGAGATATCGTGGAACTCCTGTCAAAAATGTTTTTTAAATAAAAATTTTTGTTATTAAAACATTCATAAAAAATGAAAGCCGAAATAAAATTCCGTAATTTTTCTATTTACATAGAGGTAAATATGTTCCAAACAAAACAAGCCATATTTCATTAAAATCGACCCATAACTTTTTATTTTATTCACAATTAAGTGGAAAGCTCAATTGCAAAAAATCATGATTTTTACACAAGGTTGAAACCAAATCGAGAAAAATATTATACTTTTGGAAAAACCAATCCGATTTCCACTGTTATCCATTAACAATTTTCAAAAAGTTTACAGACCTCTACACCATATCAAAAGCCTTATTTTAACCTGCAAAATAACATCAAGTTACACTTTTTCACCTTAGTAGTTAAGAATTTATCATAAAGACACACACTTCACTCATATTTTGAAGATTTGTTCAATTTGCATGACATCATATTTCGGAAACCAAATGACTTTAGTGTTAAAAAATTTTTGTTCTTCGAAACTTTTTTGACATACACTATCTGTGGTGAATTTCATTAAAATCGGGAACGGTCGATCAGAAATGCTTTCGATTTGTGAACATTACGCACAACAATAACATTTTAATGCGTGTGTGTGTGTATGTGTGTTGTGTGGAAATCTAAATTTTTTGAATTGAGTTCTTTCACTTAATTGAGGATAAAATCAAAAGTTGCGGATCGATTTCATAGAAATATGGATTGTTTTGCTTGAAACAAATTTACCTATATGATTATAGCAAAATAACATAATATTGCTTTGATTTTTATTTTTGTTAATGTTTTAAAAGCAAAAAATTTAAAATAATTTCTTTTGCCATTAGTTCCACGATTAATTGATTTTATGGTTTTTCTCAAAACAGATCATGTAGTAAGAAAAAAAACAAAATGAAAATGAGTTGAAATTTAGTAGCCCAATTCACAATCTTGTGCAAATGTTCTTGCATCGTAAAATTTGGAAAATGGTATTGCATACTGATACTCACCACTTAACAATTGTTAGTGGTGAGTATAAAAATACTATACCATTTTGCAAATGCTACGATGCAAGACCATTTGCACAAGATTGTGAATTGGGCTAAGGTGTTGTCATCAGAACACATTAGCCCAATTCAAAATCTTGTGTAAATTGTCTTGCATCGCAGCATTTGCAAAATGGTACATATAGTATATTTATACTCACCACTAAAAATTGTTCAGTGGTGAGTATCAGTATGCAATACAATTTTGCAAATGCTACGATACAATACCATTTGCACAAGATTATGAATTGGGGTATTGTAAAAATGTCTAAAATCAATTGTTTTAAAGATTGGTGCTTATACTCTGTTCAGATATCTATTTTTAATTGAGATAACTTAATTTTAATTGAGCAATTCAATTTAGTGTTCACACGTAGTAAATAAAGCTTATTCAATTAGTATTTGACTTGCCAATGGTGTAATAAGTATACAGGTTGGCGCATAAGGGCAATGAATACAACATTAAAACAAAAACTAGATAAAAAACAAAAACTAGATAATGGTTGCCAAAAAAATACACGTGTTTGACGTAGCTTATGCACAAAATTACCAGAGCAAAAATAATCATCTGACGTTATATTCACTCTAAAACACTTTTGTTGAAAATTAGGTCGATAATAGTCGGGAACACTTTACAGATTATTATCGACCTAAAATTACACACGCATTATTTTTGAACAAAATGTTTTTACTAAAAAAAGCGATTGGCTGCGTGCAGGTTTGAATCGCGACCTCCTTACTGATAGTCTGACGTATCTACCCCTCAGCCATAGCCGTATTATACTTTATGTTACATTTTTTCCACTTGGACTAAACATGTTTAATTTGAAAGGTTGTTTCTTTAATAAAATAACTACAAAATCTATGTAATTTTAGACAAGGAAAAAGTTTCAACACAAATTTAGACAATATATGATCGTAAATTTTAAGTAATGTTTTAGAGTGTTGCCATCTGTATACTTATTACACCATGAGCTTGCCACTGTATACAATTTTTGATTCTTACTGAACATACTTCGCAGTAAACATATTTGTCACAAAGGGTTGCATTTCGAACTTTACTTAATTTATGATACAATTAAGTACTAATTGCTCAATTTAGTATATATATATTTTTTTTATTAAGAGAAGTAACACAATCAGGCTATTAATGCCTACCAGTTAGTTAATTAATGTGTTAACTTCCTTGGGAAAGGGATAGTGTAGAGAGATCAGTTGGTGAAGTGGGAAAGAGATAGAAAGCTTAATTCATTTACAATTCTGCTATTGCGTGTTTTTTGTACAGCAGTGCTGCAGGTCCTCTGGTGTCGAGTAAAGGCATTAATTTGTTTAAGCTGTGTAGCCATTTATTAGTTCTTTTACATCGCCAGAGATTATACAATACCGACGAAGAAGGGTGCTGTGAAGTGCATCAGGATATGTTAGCATTAATCGCTGCCGGTACTGCCAAAGTGATCAATGCTATGCCTTCATCACTTTAACAGTCCAACAACAACCAGCACGCATTAAAGCTTTGTATGGTTAATTGAGCTCACGTAAGGCCTTAATTGCGTAAAATTCCCATATTGCGCAATTAAGGCGGATGTCTGAACACGGTATTAGACACTTACTGTCTGTTTTTGTAAATAAAAAAACAATTAATGGGGTAATTTATATTGAAACGACAATAAAAAAATTTCAACAAATTTACCACAATTGTTTCTAAATGAATCCTTTTTTCATAATACAATAATTTGTTATAATAAAAAACCAATGAAATTAACGAACTTGAGCCTAATTAAAGCTCCTTGGGCTTTTTTATTTTTATAAAAAATAAACATAACCCGCGAAGCGATCAGCTTGTATGCGGAAAAACACCCAAGGTCTATGGCGGGAATCGAACCCACGACCTTTGGACTGACAGGCTAGCGTCGCTATTACTCATCCGCCCTGTGAAAAAAACTCGTCACACCATTTAACTGTAATGTTTTAAATTTATTAAATTAAAACTACAAATTTCGTTCTTTGTAATAAAATTATTTTTTAATCAAGTCTTCGGTTTTTGTAATTGAATCTTACCTATAATTTTTTTCGGTATATAGATGGTTTCTTATTATTTCGTATTTCTTTAGATCGATTAGGACGACTGACACTGTATTTAAATTTCTAACTGTCCAATATACATCTTATAGGGTACACTATACCTTTATAGACTTACAACATTAGATTGGGGTCTTTGAATTTCTGAAGTAAATAAAATTTATGTTGTGTGCTCCTCTTGAAGAGTCTGCAATTTCTGTTACCATTTTTAACCTAAACATAAGCACACACACTCGCACACACACACATACATACTAAATGCAAACAATGTTCAATATTTCCGGTTTATAAAGAGTAAAATGATGTCTCTGGAGGAGATGTGTCTGTCACAATTCAATAGTTTTCCATTTGCAAGAAAGAGTTAAATTTGTGGTTTGCAAATCTATTTCTTGACTGGTTGTTTTGTTTGTTTGATTTGCTACTTTGATTGATAAATGAGTTCATTATTCTCATTTTTAGACTGCGTGTCTAATGTATTTATAAGCCAGCTATAATAACAGTAACTGGAGCACAACCCGGCGTCCATAAGACCAACAGTGGCAGCCAAATTTCCATCCTAAACGATCAACAAACATACAATCAGCTCTGCAATATTTGAAATTGTCAATACAACAGCATAAGGCTATTGAACAAAGAAAATAAGAAAAATTAAAGTAACTTTGTTAAATCACGAAAGCTTTTTCCAATCATTAGAATATTTTCCAACGGACATAATCAAAACTATTGCGTGGTTTGAACGTTTTAGCGTAACCATTTTCTAGGCATATTAAATAAATTTGCGATAGAAAAGCAATGCGGCAAATGAGGAAGTAATTTATTTCTAAGACTAAAAGTCCACAAGACGCACGTACGGTGGCTCAGAAATTGAATTCGTTGAACAAAACCTAAATATTTGCTATAATCGATTTTTAAAATTTTAACGCTATTTAATAGTAAAAATCTATCTAAACTAAGGTAATAAAAAAATAGGTCGAAATATTTGTAATTGTGGGCGTGGCATGCTGTTTAACACACATATTTATATTTGATCAGTTAGAAATTATCATTTCTCGCAAACGTAAGATTTTAGTATTTAAGGAGTGGTATGTGGGGCCACTGTACCGTTTATGTTTAAGGTGTTATAAAATATTTTTTGAGCTGCTATGTTTTTGGCAAATTTAAATTCTAGAGAAATAGAACTTTTGAAGATCGAAAGGGATCAAAAAAAGTAAATCACCCAGATAAAGGTGAAAGTGTTCTCTTTGACCCCATATATACTCTTGTACCCGTCTCAACCTTTTTTTTTAATTTTAATTAAACTACTCAAAAATTATTCACCCCTTTCGTGAATACTTTTTCCCTCGAAATGTTTTCCCTTTCCCTTCTTTTGCAATCGTGAATAAAAATATGAAAAATTCCCCTTATAATGAATGATATTTTTCACGTTCGCCTGCTAAAATAAAGTGAACAAAAACAGGGGAAAGGGGAAGAGATTCCTCTGTTTTTGTTCACTTTATTTTAGCAGGAGAACTGGATAAATACGTCATGTAATTGCTATTTTATTCTTCCAATTAATTATTAAAACTTGTAAATATTTATTTTTAGGACAAAATCAGTAAATAGTGTCCTTTATGTTAATACTAACACATTTATCTTAATACTAATTCCTTCCAACACATATCTGGCGGTGATTATTGAGAATACCAAATTATTGAGATTAACAAATTATTGACTAAAAAATTACTGAATAACAAATTATTGATTATTGAGAATAACAAATGATTTTTCCGCGTCTGTAGAGAATCAATTACCATGCTTAATGTTGCGCTCATGCTACTAGGGTATTCATTCGGCTAATCGTTAATCGGTTAACCATCAAATTACTACCCGATTAACTGACCGGTTAATTTAAAATTGGCTATTTTCGATTAACCGACTAACCGACATAACAAATTGTTTCATATTTTGTAGTATTATGACGCATTTTTTGTAAGTTTAATTATTTCTTTCGTCTGATAAACAAAATGTATGTGTTTAGAAATTATTTTTCCTACAAACAAATAAGTCTCTTCAGTGAATTTAAGTTAAGTAAAACATTAAAAACGGAAACTAAGAAATTCGGAAATAAACATTTTTGCAGAATGTTCGTCGCTGAGCTCTGCCAGTTAGAGAGATGACCTTATAACAGAAGACACTCTATCGATAGTAAAACAAGAAATATTTTAACAAAATTAATCAAAACAATTGTAAGTGTTAAGAATTTGAAAAAACTAAAACAGGGGGGTACTCTGTATTCCGATGCGTAAGAAAACCTGATCGCATTTGTATGTTATATACATTGCAATGCGAAAGCATTTCTTTCGTTTCGAATTACAGAGTAACCCCCTAGATATTCTGTGTTATGGATTGCTTTCGATTTCTTCAACATCTATGATAACTTTTTTTTCGGTTATATGTATTTATTTATTGTATCTTCAATAAAATTGAACTAACAATAAGTAATCAAATCTTAACTCTAAAATTTTAATTTCTAAATCCAGCCAGTGCCAGACAAAAATATTTGTTTCAGCGGTTGGTTGTTTGGTTGTTTATGTCTCTCGTGTTCGGCTGAGAGCAAGAGTCTCCCTCCTTCTCAGCCGAGTGTGGCCTCTAAAGTTAATGATGTTTCGGGCTAGGGGATTTGGGTGCAACTCAAGTCTTTTTATGTAGCTTGTCACGTGTTTAGAAAACACTGTCTCAACCGGCGGCACATCTAGGTCTTTATGAAGTCGCTTGTTTCGGACATACCATGGGGCTGCTGTAATCGTACGGAGTATTTTATTTTGTTGCCTTTGAATTTTTTCTACATTTGATGCCGAAGCAGCGCCCCATAACTGGATTCCGTAGGACCATATTGGTTGTAGAATGGAGTTGTATAGAAGAAGTTTACAATCTAGGCTTATAGTAGAGTTCCTTCCAATGAGCCAATTCATTTGAGCTGCTTTTAATTTCATTTGGGTCACCTTTGCATTTATGTGTGACTTCCATGTTAGACGACGATCAAGATGAACACCGAGATATTTTACTTCAGTGTGTTGAGGTATATGTAGTTTGGTTATTTATTTGTATAGGTGGACAGGTTTCTTTGCACAATGTAAAAGTAATGTGTAGACATTTTTGTTCGCTAATTTTTATCCGCCATTGTTTTAGCCATTGTTCCAACTGGGGTATATAATCTAGCAAATTGCGGGTGGCTTCTTGATGGCTTTTGTGAACAATTAGAAAAGCTGTATCATCAGCTGCTTACTGCTTACCGGCAAGTCAGAGGCATATATCAGATATAATACAGGACCGAGGATGCTGCCTTGAGGAACTGCGGCTTCAATGGGTTGCGGAGGGCTTAGAAAATTACCTTCTTTAACAACAAATTTTCGCTCAGTTAAGTAGCTTTCTAAAAGTTTAAGGATGTTTTCGGGTAGGTTTTGCTTTAGTTTATGTATTAAACCTTCGTGCCATAGTTTATCAAATGCCTGAGAAACATCGATGAAGAGCGCAGAACAATATTTCTTTTCTTCGAAGGTTTTTCTAACCACGTTCACGAGTCTATGTGTTTGTTCAATCGTACTATGTTGTCTCCTAAAACCGAATTGGTGGTCTGGAATGCATCCAGTACGATTCAGTATGGGTGTTACCTTACTCATAAGTAGCTTTTCAAATAGTTTTGACATGTTAGACAACAGGCTTATAGGCCTATAGGACTCCACCTTCGTATGATCTTTGCCTGGTTTAGGTATCATGGTAATCAGCGAAACCTTCCATTCTGCGGCATTGCATTTGAGGCGCAAAATACTGTTAAAAATAAACAGAATTATCCGTTTTGCAGTATAGGGTAGCTCTAAGAGCATTTTATTGCTTATTTTATCAGCGCCTGGAACTTTTTTCGAGTTTAAGCCCGCAATATAGTGTTCAATCTCACGAATATTGAACCTCAAAGTAACATCTGGTATAGCGAGGACTGGTGGCAGCTCAACTATAGTATCAGACGTATTTGGAGTAAATACTTTCTGCAAGTGGCTTACAAACAGAGTACCTTTTTCAGCGTCAGTTCTTGCCCAGTCTCCATTCGATGCTCGCAATGGAGGCTTATATATCACTGGTCTTTTGAGGCCTCGGGCTGCTCTCCATAGCGAATAGTCTGTTTGAGGTGTTGCGTCGAGCCCATTCAGAACGTTTTGAAGATAAGCGGTTTTTTGATATTCTAGTAGAGTTTTCAGCTGTTTAGCACATTCCTTCAGCCTAGATGTTAGCTGAGGGGATCTGTAGCGTTGCCATTCTCTACGAACTCTTCTTTTTTCGGATAAAAGCCGTTATACATCTGCTGAAAAAATTTTATTATATCTCACCTGCAGATTTGTAGTAGTAGCATTTAGAGCAGCTTTCTTAAGGTTTGCCTCAAACATTCTAATAGAGTCATCTATGTCAGCAGGCGTTTTTAATGGAATATTTTCTGAGCAATGAGCACTCAAATATTTTTTGTATTTCAACCAATTTATACGTGTGGTTGTCATCGTTAAATCACAAGTGGGTGAATATGTTGTATGTGAATATATAGTGACAATAGTTGGTGAGTGATCTGAAGACAAATCTAAAGATGCTTCAACTTGGATCATTCCGCTGGGCACACCCTTTACTACTCCAAAATCAATGACATCAGGTATTTTTCGGCGATCTGTTGGCCAGTAAGTTGGCTGCCCACTTGATATAACCGCATTTTTGAAATTGTGTCAAACAAAACGCGACCCTTTGGCGTGATGAGGCGAGATCCCCAGAACGTGTGCTTAGCGTTGTAATCACCGGCGGCCAAAAAGCGTGGGCCTAGTGAATTATAAAATCTACTATATTGATTTTCTTTAATAGAGTACCTGGGAGGAGAGTAAATTGATGAAATCACCAGGTTTTGATAAAAAGCTTCAATGCAGATGTTAGTTGCTTGAAGATAGTCTTCACAATGATCACTCATTAAGTAGTGTTTTAATCGCGATTTTATTAGCATACCCGAGCCACCACAAGCTCTACCTTGGGGGTTCTTTGTGTCGTAGAGAGTATATCCGTGGATTTAAAAAAAAAACTTCTAGCAGTCAAGTGCGTCTCAGAGATAAGCATATGATAACTGAAAGGGGTTTTCCAAGTCAAGTTTTATAAAACTAAAGAAGAGAACCGCTTAAATTTTTCTAAAAGATTGTTTACAAGATCTCCTTAACTATTGAAATAACTGATATAATGATCTCACAAACTTGTTAATTTTTTAAAGAATACATATTTATGATTTTTTTTTTGCTTGATTTAGTTCAAGAAGTTATGTTTGTTATGTTATTGTTTTTTTTTTAATAATAAATTCAAAATAGTAGATAATTTATGCATTTGATATTATTTGATTTATGAAAAAACTTGATTAATCGGTTAACCGGTTAATACCGAAATTAAACGATTAAGCCAAAACCTTGATTAATTAACCGATGTTACTCGCCAGGAAAATAAAATTAAACTAAAACCTTGTGACACTCAAAACAATGATGCCAACATAAAAATCTCTGAATCTTACAGATACACGCACCCTTTGTTCCATTTTAATGCACAGCAGTGATGTTATATACTTTTTTGAAAAGTCTTTACGCAGCCCGAAAAAAATCCCTACTTTTCCCTACGCGCCCAATACATTATCTTTACAAACAAAAATCCCCAGAACTTTTAAATGATAAAATATGAATGCAAATAAGCCCCTTTGTGTTTAATGTACATATACGTATATGGCTTAATACGAAAAAAGCTTGTCTCGAATTTTCGATGTTTTACAGGAGCAGGAAAAGCAGAGCTGTAACTTTCTTAGTTCTTTACGAAGGGTGTGATGACACGTTGACTACTAGAAAACTTTAAAAACGCGATTTCGAAAAAAATCGAGGTACGCCTTTTTTATGTTAAGCCATTGATATATAAAATTTATTTAAAGTTGTTATACAAAACTTTTAGAATTTCGAGTTTTAGGAAATGTAGCTAACTTTCGACTTACGGAAAACAAATTCCCTTTTTATCGGGATCATCACATATAAAGATATACACTTTTATATGAATTGCACTGTTTTATAAACTTTTATTTTTGGAAAGTTTAAAATTTTCTAATCCATTTTTTTAAGGTATTACTACCTATAATTAGGATGTGTAAACAGGAAAAAACCTTTTCGGCCATTGCCCAGATAACGACGGTACATTTGTATTTTTCGATGCACACTCGTGTTTAAAGCTCCACACAGACTCAAAGGATTCTTCGAATAAAATGAGTTATATATCTACTAAATTACGCTTCGAATATTGGATTATTAGCTTTGATCGGATAAAAAATTACGGAGTTATAATGGATCAAACTCAAAATATAAAATTTTTAACTTTTTTAACCATTTTTTGTCATTTTGGAAGCTGTTATGTACCACAAATAATAAAACAAATCCATAGTTTTATCATTTTATTGAATATTTCATGCAATTACAAAAATTGTAAGCCATAATGGACTGCAATCGGCTAAAATCTAAAAATGCTGTAGAAAATAACGAAAAAACTAGCATTTTTAAAAATCCCTACATTTTAATGATTTTAAAATATCTGTCCTTTTCTCCCTACGGTCAAATTTTTTTAGACAAAAATCCCCACGAATAGGGATTTTTCCCTACATATAACATCACTGATGCACAGACATATTTTTTTATTTGCTAATACCCCTTAAGCTTGTTTTCTTTAACAATTAATAGGAATAATATGAAAATAAAAGACAGCAGCATAAAGTTGAGTAGCTTTTTACGATTTTTGTCCATTGTGGTCAAGAATACTTTTAATATTTTTTATATAATTTTTTTTCTTTGTCACAAGATTTTCATAAGTATTTTATTTTATTGTTACTGAGTACTGAGTGAGCATTATTGTTATTATAGCCGAATATGTTTGAGTGTTGCACTTATTGTTGTAAGTCTTTTTGTTTATTATATTCAGTCATCTTGTGGTTCGTTCTTTGGCTTGTGGCAACTTGTCCGGTACCATATATTTTTTTTTTGCATTTGAAACTTGAATGTCAACCATACGTGCTGCAGCAGTAATTGTTGTTATAAATATGTTGTACATATACTTTTTTTCTTCTTTTTAGTTGCTCGCATTGTTTATGTGCTTCCTCTTGTTGTTGGGCATAAACTGCAGTTATTTTCTCTTATCCTCATTTTCCATCGCCTCAAACAACTGCAACCACATTCCATTGCTAAAAGGCTGCAAACACATTTCATAATTGCATTTAACGGGTTGACGTTTTAGTTTTTGGGATTTTCAAATAGTTCAGCCTTAAATGTTTAAAATCTGTTTTAGTTCTTAAACTAATTTTGCTTCATTTTTTTTCTTTTTTTATTCTTTTCTTTTGCTTCGTTAACGCTTTTGTGCATTGCGTGCTTGATGGCATTTGTGGTTGACTTTGATGTGTAATTTTTATATTTAAAGAGACTTTTTGGCTGCTGCTGTTGTTGCTGCTACTCCCTATTTTGTTGTTTATTACAATGGCTTGTGCTGCTGTTGCAACATTGTTGCTTTGCTTTCCATCTAATCGATTGTGCTTATTGTGTCTCGGTTTTGGTTGCACTTAAAAAGATATTTTCCTTACTTCAACTTCAACTTAAGTTATTATAATGTGTTCTTTTTTCTTGTATGTATTTTTTGCAATTTATTTTTAGTTCTATTTGAAATAATAGAAAAAAAGGTTATAAAAATTGAGGCAGGAAGAGGGCGTAACAAGCTTATTTGGAAATGTTACTGTCAATGTTTCTTATTTAACAATGGCATGCACAAAAAAAAAGAACAATTCATTTTAACAATAACAAAACAAAAATTTTTTTAGATTTGTTTGTCGATTTACTTCTTTTTGAGGTTCTCGAATACAACTTATTTGGCAATTTATTTATTTATTTCTATTGCTGATTAGATATATGTATAAAAACAAAGAATAATGGTGACATAGGACTTTGTAATATATAAAAAGAAGCTGTACGTTCATTTACTCATTAGAAAAGTTCAATTCAAGCATGTAATTCAATACATAATATTAGTAATAAAAGCCGCAGTAAGGCTCGCTTTTTCAATTCTGAAAATATTTTTACTTAATGTTATCATTTTTAAGGACAGGAAAACTTAAACTGGACTGACTATATAGTCAAAGGGATATAGAACGCAAAACAAAACTTCATCATGCAACAATAACAATAATAGCATATTTTTAAATTTTTTATTGCCCCAATTTTGTGATATTTTTAGAACACCTCAAAAGAGCCTTTGTGGTGAATTTAAAGGTTTTTTTTGATTACATATTCGCTTAAAATATATTAAATCTTCAAAAAATCACTTTTTTTCGTTTTTTGCTCATAACTTTCTTAATAATGATGCAAATAACACAATTTTTTTTTTAATTTTTGTTTTTCCAGCAAAAAAATGTTTCAATTTTGATTTTTGCGTTTGAAACTTCAATTTCTTGGGATAATGTAGAGAGAACAGGTGGTGAAGTGGGAGAGAGATAGAAAGCTTAATTCATTTACAACTCTGCTATTGTGCCTTTTTTGTTAAATCTTTTTTGTAGAGCAGTGTAGCAGCCCCCCTAGTGTCAACTAGAGGCATTAATTTGTTTAAGCTATGTAACCATTTATTAGTTCTTTTACTTCGCCGAGGATTCTGCTATAATGCCGACGAAAGAAGGTGCTGTAAAGTGCATTAGGATATGTCAACATTAATCGCTGCCGGTGATCAGTGCTATGCCTTTATCACTTTAACAGTTTAAGAACAATGAACGCAATGACACACCAATGCACATCAAAAAAATTCATGATGTCGTTGGCTTGCTTGAAAGTAGTCTTGAACTTAAGACCTCAGTGTTTATAGTCAATGCGCTAACCATCTCAGCCAGCAGCACCCTCACAAAATTATAAATCCCATGAAATTTTCGAGCGAAACTAAGAAATTCTTTTAAAATATTAATGAAGTTTCATTAGAATTGTGAAATATTTCATTGGAATTTAGAAAAAATCTAGCGAAATTATTTCATTGGATTTATGAAGCGAAATTATTTTAGTGTCTGTTTATGGTTTATGATATATTCAGCACTTTTATGTAAACACCACAAGCTACATTTTTGTGGAATATTTTGATTCTTTATCTCTTCGCTGTATGGGACATTTCGGCATTTTCATGAAAAAAGGCAAAAAAAAACTCCCCCTCAGTGGCGATGTAACAGGCTAAAATGTTCAACAAAAATATTTGCCATAAAATTCTACTATAGGCTCTTAAAGACTTTCATCCTCCAAACTGAACTGGAACGCCAGAAATCAGTCAAAACTTAAAGTGTGTTTAAGGGATAATTTGCTACTTACATATTTACAATAAGTAGTCGGTAAGGAAATGTCGTAAGCCTTACGTTTAAGGTGTACGACGTGTTTAGCACTTTTATGTAAAACACCACGGCGAACATTTTTGTAAAATAGTTTTTCCCGCTGTATCGCCGCTGAAGCGGAGTTTTTTGCCCTTTTTTAAAAAGAAAATGGAAGAATTCCCCATACGGTGAAGAGTTAGAAGGATAAAATATTCCACAAAAATGTTGCTTGTGGTGTTCTACTAAAAATGGTAAAAATATTATATACCGTAAACACAGGACTGACAAGATTTATTATGCTTTATAATATTTTTTTTTTAATTTTTACAAATCAAAAAAAAAATTATGGAAGGCCCACTACTGGACCGACCTTAAAGGATATAGGGTGGATAGTATGGAATAGCTAAGATCACAACAAATAATAATTTTTCAAATACACAATTAAATTCTGAGAATATCTCAAATACCCAGCAAAAACTTTGCTTACTGTTAGGCAAAAAAGTATATGAGGATTTAAGTCGTAACTACTTACAATTTGACTCGATAACTACTTATTTTTGTTTGAGAAGTCCAAAAAATAAGGGTACCCCTCAATGTATTTACATTGTCACAGCAATTGACTAGTTATTATTTGGCTTACTTGAAGCTAAAAAATAAGTAGTCAAATAAACAAATTAAAATTAATAAAATTAATTTACACACATTATATATTTTTTATATTTTTTTCAAATTTTAATTTTTTTGACCCAGCTGGGATACGAACCAGTACTCGTTCAGATTTGAAGACAAGAACTTTACCCACTCAGCTATTGTTGACTTGTAAGTTTAAGCGACAAAAATTAGTTTTCATATAATTACAAACACATGTTGACTTAAAAAGTGGTTGTCTACATATTCTATTAATACACATCGACAAATTGTAACTACTTTCAGATAATGAGAAAAATACGTACTAAAGTTATTAAGAAGTAGGTAGTAGTTCTAATTTGGAGCATAGTAATAAGATAAATAAGTACCACTCATTACTTTGTAACCCATTAATAAAGTACTACCCATTACAAAAATCACTAAAGTTTTTGCTGGGTATGTTTAATAAATGTTGTAATTATTTTAATTTTCAAACTTTATGCTTTTCTTCCAACGGGGTTGGTTTAAATTTGGAACGATTATCCGTCATCCCACGTCAAATTTGGTTGATAAACAGATCAGTTTCTGCTATGTGCAATCTTCAGTGTTGTACTGAATACTGAAGATGGCACATAGCCGAAATCGGTCTGTTTATTAAATAAATTTCACGTGGAATGACCGAAACTCCTTCTAAATTAATTTCTTAAATTTAATGTATATCTTTGGTTTAAGTTCAACTATTTTTATTAGAAATAAAAAACTATTTCTACATATTTTCAATACAGACTTCGACCACCTTTGGCGCTCTTTTGCAGGAAATAACCTAACTTTATAGTATTAGTCGAAAAAAGTACATACAAAATATTTAATTTTTAATAAATTTTAATTTGTTACAAATATTAAAAAAAAAATTTCTCTTTTATTTTCATTTTATTGTTAAAGTAAATTGTAAATTTTTGAAATTGTAATTGTAAGCTGTAGGAGATAAACTAATTAAAATAAAATTAAAACAATATTTCACATAATGCTAATTGTGTTTCATATATTTTCTAAAGAAAATTCCAACGAAGAGTTCTTTAGAAATTTACAAAAAATTTCATAGAGCGCCACAGAAACAATAATTTAACATGCCTATAGAGTTTGTATAGATGGATTACAGCAACTTTTAAATAAATGATGGTTGTATAAATGACCATAAATCTTAAAGTAATTTATCATTCGCTCTTATTTACTCACTATTTCATTCATTCATTTATGTGGCATCAATTAGCAGTTTCATTACAAAGCATAGAATCAAACAAAAACAATAATTTTTTTTTTGGAAAATATACACACTTTAACCTAAAAAATGAAAAGCAACATACGACTAACAAGCTGAATCAAAATATCAATTCTTTTGTTTTCCACGCTCACTTCAAACTTAATAAATCTCATAGACAGACAGAGAGACAGACAGCCAGATATTCATTGAGGCAGATATAAAAAAGCAAACTTATCATTTCGATTTAGCTTGCTCGCTTTGGTTTTCTCTTTTGTATCTGGTATCTTAGAAATACACAAAATCAAATTGATCTTCACGCTGAACTTAAGTTTTTGTCTCTTTGATTAGTTTCAATTGGTTTATGGTTAATAATTTAAATTGTTTTGTTCTTGATCTGTGTGTGGATCTGTAGCTGTATCCACATAAATTAATACGAGTACCACCACCATCACCATCAGCACACATTAACATTTTCCATAGCAAGAAATATCTGTGTTTGTGTTTTTATTTAAATTGTCATTCATTATTATTATTATTATTATTATTATTATGAAATTTTTTTTATTAGTACGGGGTTGTGTTGGCTTCTTTTTCTTTCTTTATTAATTCTATTCTATGCTGAACCATTCATCTTTTTATGTGTATAATTTTATTTTTTGTATTCATATTATTTTCGGTGTTTTTTTTTTGTTTTTGTGGTAATAAAACCATTTAAAATGATTTATATTGAAATAACGAAAAAAGACACGAATGGGAGCATCAATTAAACTTGATTTTATAGCAAAAATCCCATACAAATAAACTTTAACAATCTCATTAAAGGCGATTTTATTTTACTGTTTTTTTTTATTGATTATTGAGTATTTTTTGAGAGATAAATTTTCAATATTTTTATAAAATTTTCAAAACTATATACATAAGTTTTCTGTGATTTTATTTAAAATTTAATTGAATTTTTTTATTATAAACCGCGCAACCAAAAATATGCATTAAAAAAAGGGTTTTAAGCGCATAAAAATTGCTGTAAAAACAAACAAAAAAATGCTCTTAAAATGTGAAAAATATGTTTTAAAAAAGTTTTTATATATCAAAATAGAAAATTTTATTTAAAAAATAATGAAAAAATAAAATATAATTCTCGCAAAAAAGTCGATTACACTGTCCATAATTTTTATCATAATGATGTACTTTCACGAAAACTAATTGTGTGCAAAATTTCATAAGAATCGGTTACGTAGAAGTAGTTGAAATCAATATTTACTTTTCATAGGCGTGGCCTTGCCCACTTTTCTTACCATAATGTTGTATTGTAGCAATAACTAAATGTATATGCAAAATTTCATAAGAATCAGTTCGGTAGAAGTAGATGAAATTACATTTATATTTACTTCGTGTGGGCGTGACCACGCCTATTTCTCAATAGTACCAATCCGGAGTTACATCCTTTTAAATATAGAAAAAAAAAATCCGAAATCAGCTTATAAATGGCGGAGTTTTGAGGGAACATCCATAAGAAACTACATAACGAACTAAAAACCTTTCTCCTTTTTTTGAAGTCGGCTAAAAATATAAACACGTTGAGAATTCATAAACCTAACGTTTTAATTTAGGAACATATTTCGTGTGATAAGCATAAGTATATGTAAGTACTAGGGTATTCACTCGAATAATGTTTGCTCGATTAATCGAATAATTAAAGACAAACAATGTTCGATCAAACAAAAAATTTAAATTTAGAGTAAAAATTTATTCATTATTTCTTAATTAGTCCCATTTACTGCCAGTTTTTGTAAAATAAAACGAAAACTTCGTATGAGAATTTATGTTGAAAATAACAATAAAATACGATAGTTTGTTTTTGTTGGCAATATACTTTCTCACACAAAGTTTTTGTTTTATTTTACAACAACTGCCAGTTAATAAAAAATTACTCACAGAGTTTTGACCATTGATAAACATAGATAGCAAGCTCTCGCACTGTCAATAAAATAATGACAACTCTCTTCACACGTATAGATATTGTGAATTCAACAAAAATGATAGGACACCATTTTTGCATTTCAACACACTTGAGGAGACTATAATTTTTCCACTTGAAAATTCACTAAATCGTAACTTTTTTTCCACGCACAAACACTTTTTCGTTTTATTTAATTTTTTGATTTATTTTGATATAAATTTTATATTTCTTCTTGATGTAATTTTAAAATATTTTTTTAATTTCGTTGACATTTGTGTGTTGGAATTTATCAAAGTTTTCAACCCTTTGTTTCATTGAACAGTATTGTATTTTTGTTCCTATTTGGGATAAAAATTTTTAGTACCAAATAGAAAAATTGCAAAAAAAATGTTTAGCAAATCATAATATTTTGAACTCGAATATATTAAAAAGCATTCTAAATTCATATTTTCATTAATTAACACAACAATAATTGCATAAACTTCTAAAAATTCATGTACAAAAAATATAAATAATTTAGAATACATTTTGTTACAACCAAGTGCGGTTTTAGTGCTGTGGGGAAATTTTTATTTTAACCCAATACTAATACAAAATGTTCTACTAATACATCCTTTAACTTAGGTTTTTGACAGCACACTTAGGTTTTTGAAGTTTCTGTTTGGCCTCTATATACCCTATGGTTTTGACTTTAATTTTTTTTTCAAATTTTATCATGAGTAAAACCTTCTTTAGCAACCCATTTAATTTTTACCTTTGCAGCTTCAGATAAAGATTTTCTCCGATTCATTTAAATTTCAAATTGTTTTATCGGCTATAAAATTAAGCAGAAACCTATTCTGATTAGGCACTGTTCTTGGACAAAATTTGTTTTGCAGAAGTTATTTGATAATGGTACAATATTCCCGTTAATGTTTTTGCACAAGTTTAGCGTAATATATATTATTTATTAATAAGTCCAATTTTATTGGTAGTTTGAGCAATAGTTTTTGATAGAACTGTCAAAAGTATTGTTTGCTAAACTATATTTTTAAAAATTAAATAACTTTTTTTTACATTTTTCTTGTTATTAAAGTTGTCCTTTTTTTCTCAGAAATCCCTTTTTTCCAAAATCCCCTTTTTCTGCACCTTTATGAACAATTTTCAACGGTAACGCTATATGCACGCATGTTGGAAACAGTGATGGGAATTGAAGTTTATGATTTCGGGCCCAGTTTAGCTCGATATAGTGCCAAAATGACTTAAATAGGGCCAAAATTACATTTTATATACATACATACATACATACATACATAAATAAAATGCTATGTATATGTAGTATAAACATAGTATCATTAATTCAGGATTTTGGCTTTTATTGTCTTTTTCATTTTTCCTACAAAATTAAAAACTTTTCCTTTTATATGACTAAGGCCATATAGCATTTTAAAATTTTTAGCAAGTAGTCGCATTTGATTTATTCATTAATAAACATTAGCAAAAGATAGTTAAGAAAAGTATTTTAAACATAGCGGAAAGAGCCAACGTGCTACCAATTTATATCGTTAAATTTGAATCTGCATAACATAAAATGTGAATCTAAAAGTTTGTCTTGAGTAGAACAAAAATCAGAAAAATGGGAATGAAGAAAAATAAACCGATGGCAACGCTGGGAAAGTGCACTTTAATATCAGCTTGAGAGTGATTTAATTCTCGTATTCAATTTTCACGAAAAAGTTGTATGTATATATAAGAATTAAAATCACATTCAACAGAGCCACCTGACAAGTGGTGATAGCAAATACACGTGAGCACTGACGATGGAAGTGTAGCGGCTTCCGAAAGTGGCGCTACTCTGTTCTGCTGTGTACGTTGAAAAATTAAGTTGATGTTAATTTTTCCCTTGTTTCTTGGAATATTAATCATACCCAATTCTTTCTGAATATAACGTTACGAACCTTAGCCTAATAATCCATTTTGATTCACAAAGCCAATACGTTCGAAATAATCATATTAATATAACATGAAATGGTTTTCATTACAATGCATTGCAATGTATTAAAAAGGGCCCAGAAAAGAGCGAGTGTGCCACAGTGCCAGGCAGTATCCAATAGTGACAAAAATGGCACAAATGTGCCACAATTCCCATCACTAGTTGGGAAATTTCTGCCAAAGGTGGATTTACTCAGGTGGTATTATAAGCACAGCTGTTCGTTCTCGTTTTTTCCGCAAATTTGAGGCTCGCATGTCAAAATTTATATATGTTGACAAAAGGGCTGAGATGTCAAATGTTATTGTAATGTTGTAATTGCTATAGAATCAACACCACCTGATAAAATTAATTCCCCTTAATTCTGCCCATGTTAAAATATGCATATACAATGCTCTTTAGTGAACAAAATATCTCTGCAAAAATATTCTCTTAATCCATTAAAATTCAAGTTCGTCTCTTGAATCTTTTGTTTTTTTTTGCAAACAACATAAAACGTATAAAAAACAACAGCATAAATGAAAAATAATGCAACATAAACTTCAAAAACAAGCAATGCAAACAACAATAAAATAATATTCTTTAGTTTAGTTTATTAACATAAGCATGCGATTTACTTGTTTGTTAAATTCCTGATTTTTTCTTCACAGTTGCACTGGGGATGCTAATGCTTATTGCTTTTGTTGCAGTTAATTTTCTAATCGTTTTATTGGGCATGAAAACAACAACAACAACGATCAACAACAACAACAACGATCAACAGCAACATTATATAAACAACTGAACTAATGAACAATTGAAGGAACGTGAAACGAACAAAAAGAAATTCCTTTAAACTACTTTGCAAAATCAAACAAACATTAATGACACACACACACAAGCACGTACAGTTACTGTTAGTGGGTATGAGAATGTGTGTGTGTATGTGTGTGTGTGCACCACATCTAAAACAAAAAGTAATAAAATTAAGCCCCTCTCAAACTCGCATTAAGTTGCTGCTGTATTTTTTTTAACTTATTTTTTCTTCTAAATATTGAACTGAATTTAAAAGAAGAGGTAAGAAGAAAACAAAACAGGTTTAAATAAACAACAAATTTTTTTCGTATATTATAGGGCGATTTTTTTATAGTTCAGGTACACATTGACGCAGTTACTTTGTTTTGTTTGCCATTTTTGAACATGATTTCTGATCGGCTCTACGCTTTCTAACCAATAATTTAATTATAGTGCAATTTCTTCTAATAAAATTCAAGCTAAAGCTAATAAAAAACAAAATTCAAGCTAAAGCCAATAATTATATTGGATCATCGGCTTACAGTATGTAGAGAAATCAAGGCTGTTGGGATACTCCAAAGTCGTTTCATCGATGAACAAATTAAATTAAACAATTTTTTTTATCACACTTGAAACCTCAGTCGTGGGATATTTTTAATATGGGGCACTGAGTTTCAAAACTCGATCAATTGAACTTGAAATCCATGCTAGGAAGCAATATTGCTGCTTACTATGCAATAAAATGAAAGAGTATTGGAGCTCACTCCAACTGTCAATATACTTTACAAATGATTTTGTGTGTTTTTCACTTCCGATATTAACGGAGCACAGTATTATCTGTTAAAATTCATTGCCATCAAAATATATATATTTTAATGCAACAACGAGTTTTGGATTTCAGCTCCTCATCTTATCTTGAATGCATTTGCCTACCAACTTATAATCTTTCCTCGTAGGTTAGCGCTTAAATCGATACGAAGCGTGTAGCAGCAATCAAATGCCTTCCATACTTCAAAAAATTTAGTGCCAATTTTATTAAATGATATTGAAGAATATTTAAATTATTGAATATAAAATTTTAAAAATTTTATCAAAGAAGTAGTCAGCAAAATTTTGGCTCTCTTTCTATTTAAATAATTTTGTTAATGTTGTTATTGCTTTAGGCTAACGAAAACAAATTACAAAAAAAGAAACTAGTTACTAGAGGCAACAAAATTTGATACTAGATTCTAGTATCAAATTTTGCTGCCTCTAGAAGATTGTTTTACAAAAACAAACAGCCGTCTGAGTAAATGTATAAAAAAAAAGTTGTCGGGTCAGTTCATGCTACGAACCCAGCAAACGGCAGACATAAAATAAAATACTTACTACTGGCATCAACAAAAAATCCAACTTGCCAGTGATGCCAAATTAGTGCTTATGTTTCTGTTATTAATTTTTCATTACTGCCTGCAAATATAAAAACTTTTATATAGAATGGGTTAGACTAAAAGAAAAATGTATATCTTTTGTCTCTTCAATTTTCAATGGGTTATTCTCATTTTAAGTATACATTGTGTGTTTTTTTTGTTGTTTATCAATATAACTAATAGAAATATTAGAAGGGATTCATGTTATAGTTTTCGCCTCATGCAATGGATCCTGAAATAAAACTATATTTTTCGATTTTTTAACATTTCTGTGTATTGAGCGTTACATTTGCTTTGCCGGTTTTTCAGAGAATGATATTTGCGAAAAACATATGCCACAAAAAAGTGGGTATTGGGTTGAAAGCACTATACTCCCAAGAATGATAAAATATGGATTATGCATTCAGCTTTTGAAAACACTTTATTTCTGCGCATTTACGTCACATCAGCAGGTAAGCACAAACACCATCACACAAACACGTGTATTTCGTATAGGGCAATTTTGTTTACATATTGATTCCAACATAATCTTGACGTCACATCAGCACACAAAAGTTAACGGTCATGCGCAATCTGTATTTTATTATTCTTCCTATACACCTATTCTCTAAAAAGCAAAAAAATATATAATAATCGCAGGGCAAAACTACAAAACTAAAAGTTATGACCTCTTTTTAGTTTTGACTTCGGTTCGTTCACAGGGGAACATAGCCGAAACCGGTCTGTTTACAAACCAAATTTGACGTGGGATGACGGAAAATCGTTCCAAATTCAAAAAAACCCCGTCGGAAGAAAAACACAACACTCAACAAATGCCTGTCAGGCTTACAACTTGGACACAATCGGACTTTTAAACAATAAAAGCAAACATTTGGTTCAACAAACAATGCCTCGCATTGAATGTCACACCAATATACGCTAGAATAAAACTAAAGACCAACACAGTAGCGAGTAGGAGAACTGAGAGAAGAGCGGAAAAAAGTTTCGTAAAATTTGAAATCCAGGACTTGTATACCAAAAAAGAAGTAACAAACTCGGAATTACTAGACATTCATTTACAATTGGCAGAACGAGTCCCAACTGATATACTAATGAACATAATTCACCAAATAAATACAGGAAACACGGAAGCAATGGAAGAAAAATACAGAAATATGAACCATAAACTAGACAAACTAACAGGATCAACAAACAGAAAAAGATACGAAAAACACAATTTCCACACTAGATTCATAAACGTAACTGAAGTTAGAATCAATAAAGAAGAGGCTCAATTACTAGAGAAGGGGCTAAAGCACAACATCCAGGCAAATAACAAGAAGAAGGAAATAGAACAAGCTATTGTGGACACAGAAGTGGCAATAGCGATGCTACCAAACGAGGAGCAGGATCAGGCCAGATACACCTGCAAACGAATAATAGAGAAGGAAGTCAAATCCAAAAGGAGTCCAAACAAGGAAGGCAAAGCTGTTAGAAATCTTAAACAAAAACTTAAATCTAACAATATCGTAGCAACGAAAGCGGATAAAGGAAATACAACGGTATTAATCAACAAGGATGAGTACATCGAAAAAACGGAACAGTTAATAGTGGATACTAAATGCAGGAGGATCAGGAAAGATCCTACAGACGAATACCAGGCAAAGGTAAAGGAATTAATAAAAAGGCAACCAAAGTAATAAAACCAGGCATATCATATTCATTAACACTTATGAATCCATCCGCTCCATCTATGATCGCTTTACCGAAGATACATAAGCAAAACACGCCAATGAGACCCATAATTAATTATAAATCTGCTCCGAGCTATAGACTATCGAAATACTTAAAAACAATACTGAAAGTTACTTTGGACCTAGAGAATAAACACACAATAGCCAACACCACGGAATTAGTTAACAAGATAGGGAGCATACAGATAACAGAAAATACTAAACTAGTCTCATTTGATATAAAAGACTTATATCCATCAATCCCAACAGCAGAGACAATAAACATTTTAAAATAATTATTTACAAACATTTAAACATGAGTAAAAGGCACGCTAAATCTTCTTTTAAGAAAGATGAATTCTAATAAAATCCGCCGACAATGTTAAAATTTATGCCAATTTTAAATAATTATTCATTGAACCTATAAAACTTCTATGTACAAATAACAATATTTCTATCAGTTAAACATTTAATTTAACATTTATTTCTCAAAAATAAAGCAATTAATGGAAAAAATTCTGTACGCTGTTTGGAAATGATAAATTCATTTTGTTCGAAAATATAACAAATCCACAGTGCGATAGAAATTTCTAAACGGTTTCTGCCCTTCCGCAGCTTTATACTTTTTTATCGTCGCAAAATTTATGGATTAATTCTATCCAAAGTTATTTAACTAGTTTGGCTTAAGTTCGTTTTTAATATAATCTTTCGATCAAATTATTTTTTATTTAAGAAAGAAATTCTAAAGCATGTAAATATTGAACATTCAAAGAAAATTATGTTTAAGAACATTGTTAACGGTAACGCTCAATACATATTTTTACGAAACTAAAATTTTTTCAAAACACACTTTATTTTTAGTTTTGAGCAATTCAGATGTATAATCTTCGATAAGTTATAACATAAACTCCTTAATTATGCACTAACAATTTTAATTAAACTAAAAAATATGCATAACACTAAATATGTACATCATTTTTGGATACAAACCATTTTTGATAGAGAAAACATTTTGCAATATAACACTATTTAACAAAGTTCATATAACTTTTAAATGTTTACCTACGCTGTTATTTTAGTGTATGTTGTTAATCCAATTTTAATAATAAATCTGAGCAATGAAGTGTACTAAAAAAAGCGTAACGATCAATACACAAGACTGCGGACAACAACAATTTAAAAAAGTACAATTTCTATTATTTACCAAAAATGTTATGTGTAAAATAAGAAAAGCAAATGCAACTATTCTAAGACCGTTATAGATTTAATCTCGTTTTTGGAAAAACTCACACTTTCGTAATGTGAAAAATTAACAGCATGCATTACGGGCACGCCATTTTGTTTTTAACACATATTAGACAGTCGTACACAAAAATAAAACGTATGTACAATTATTTATAATATATTAAACTTTTGCGTTTATTTTATGAAATATTTACTATACTTTCAACGGACACGAAAAAAGCATTTCAAATGAGAATAACCCATATAAACAATTTTGCATGTATTAATAATTTTGTGTTTATTCGATTATTGATAGTATACTTACGTCAGTGAATTCGTCGAAGTCCAATAGGTATGTATTAGGGATGTAACGAATACCGATACCGATACCGATATATCGGCGATACTTCAGATTTTCCGATACATCGGTATCGACGTTATTTTACTGTCGATACACCGATACTTTAAAAAAATTTTTCAGAGTTTTTTTAACAAATAATTTATTTTTGTTCGATTTTACCGTGAATTAAATTCACTTCGATATTTTTTAAATCTTATTAATATCAATTTTAAAAATTAATAATATTTTATGCTGTTATTTAGTAAAAAAAATATATATTTTTTGTTAGTTTTACCATGAATTCAAATTCAAGTCGTTGTTTTTTAAAATCTTATTCCAGCAAAAAAATAGATACTCCAAAGAAGTCATGAAAATGTAGAAAATTTGGATAATTTCTAATTAGTTTTACATATCCTTGCCATTGCAAGAAGTTCTGTTTTTCGATTACCAATCACCGAATTGAAAGCGATGCTAGGACAAGTTTCTTTTTCGGTATTCTATAATGATTTTTTCTCAAGGAAAAAGGATACAAAATCAACCATTTTCACAATTTTTTTATGCGAATTTAAACTCAGAACTGTATTTTCATGTAAATTTAAGTGAATATAAACTTAGAAGTCTTTTAATAATTAAGCTATTTAAAAGAATATTAGTTGATTTTTTAAAAAGCATGGCGGGTATTTTTTTAAATTATAAAGGAATTAAAAATTTTTACTTGCTTTTCTACTAATTATCTGCATATTTTTAATATAGATTTTTTGGAAGCAAAGAAAATGTAGCTCCTTAAAAATTACTTCCAATGTTTTATCAATTTTAAATATTCTCTCTTATAATGTAGTTTTGTATAATAAAAAAATTGCGCTTGAGTTTTGTTAATCTAAACATGAACTTAATTTCAATATTCGTATCGGTATCGGTATCGGCGATATTTATTTTTAAATATCGGTATCGGATCGGCAAAACGGCGTATCGTTACATCCCTAGTATGTATAGGACTAAGATTTAAAATTTTCTTTTTTTATGCATTTGTTGCGATTTTATCACCATAATAGTTGACAACACTGCAACAAACCATTAAAAATATTTAAGTAAATAAACCATAATTTTTCTTTTATTGATACTGCTTCTATTGCTTGTTTTGTTAAACAATTGGCACAAAATAATGCAGAAACAAAATTTAACAGAACAAGGAAAATAAGTCAAATATTTTTAAAGAGTTCATCAATCGAAACAAGAGAAAAAGGGATGTTAACAGAAAATCCTGTTTAGACTTATGCTCTCAGTACTCAATTCCAGTGTGGATTGTGTTCTGTAAAGTGGTTATTAGACGGTCATACTTGGTATGACATACTTGGTATGTTGAGAGAGAGAGAGAGAGAGTACAATCAGTGCTGCCAAAAATTTTAGGGATAAAAAACAAATTTTCAAGAAAAAATCTGCAAAATCTGCATTTTATTTTTATAGTTCTCAAACAACTTTTCAAATCCATTTTTAATAAAATACATACAGGCTTGAACATACATTTTTTCATAAAAAACATAAACATCGACAATAAAATAAAATTCAATTGCGTGTAAGATGCATACACAGTGGTGGCCAGCTATTTAGGGAGAATTTTTTGTTGTACATTGATGCTATTTTTTCAGGATAATTTTATAGCCGTTTAGAAAACCTAACACACAAATTAAGTTATTGATTGAAAAGATATAGATAAATAACAAAGTTCGTGTAATGATTGCAATTAAAAATAAAATATCAAAATTTTTTTAAATAGGATCCAACCAGAATATTTTGTTCGAAAGCCCCGGCGGGCTTTAAAAGTTCTCATATTTTGAGACATAGACTCATGTCCCTAAATATGTGGCCACTATGGTCATATGGACTAAATTTACACGATGAAAAATTTACTAAAACTATCTGGAATTTTATTTCAGACTTTTTCTCCACCCACCATGCCTCCTTGTCCATCCTATTTGCAAATAAGAGGTTTAGTTATACAAAGTTTATGAAATATTTCATGGTGTAAATTTAGCCCTGTTGTGAAACGTATTTAGTCTCATTAAGTATAAAGGCATTTAATTTGGAGATATCAATGTGGCAAGACAGTGGACATTTTTTAAGGTTTAGGCAATATCATGCATACAAAAACCTGACTTAAGATTCAAATTCCAAACGACTTTGAATTTTTTTTTGTTAACTTTACCTGACTAAAAATTCTTTCGATGAATGCGATGAAAGCATTATATTTTAAATAAACTTAGAGTTGGAAAAGCATAATCAGAATTAGCTTGATTTGTTTCAGATATTCTTTTCCATAAACTTTTTTTGGCATACTATCTCTAAAGTTAAAAAATTTTAACGCTCTAAGCTCCGAGTCCTAATCCTATTTTTCGTTTTCTTTCGAAAGTTTTGTCAAATATTGGTTGGTATTTTATTTCTCACATAAAAGCAACAAAAAGTAGTAACAATATAAGAAAAAACGTGAAAAAGTTGACATATTATTAGAGATTACAAAATCTGCGTTTTAAGTCAAAAATTCTCAAATCTGCATTTCGTCTTTGGGAAGGGTAAAATCTGCATAATGCTGACAAATGCATTACATGCAACACTGAGTACAATTTCAAAACTTTTTGATTTTCAACATACCAAACTGTCAAACACGAATTTTCGCTATTACACTAGTATGATGGTGTGAGGTCATAGCATTCTCACATACCAAGTATGACCGTCTAATAGCTGCTTCAGATACAGTATTGGCGATTTCTATAGAGCTATACAACACTGGCTCAAAACAATGATATTTGGGGCAGTTTTTGAATAACACAATAAATGCGTACGTAGTCAACGTAAAACTGTTTCAGAATATCTTTGCAACATAACGTTACAGAAAAGAGTTTAAAGGATAATTTTGGGCTCAGCAAAAAAAAATCATAAAAATTTTTTATGCCATATGCATAACGAAAACTTGGCATATCTTCATGCCAAGTTTTCGTATAACCGATGAAATTGAACTGGCTCTTAAGGAGTTCTACTGGACTATTTGACATCAGAAATAATGTACAATTTAGTGACGAGGCAGGACTACAAGATACAGTTGTTTTTAATAACTAATTATATGCAAAAAACTCTTTAAGAGCCGGTTAAATTTCGTCACTTATGCTAAGTTCCTACCAAGTTTTGGTTAGGCATACGACCGATAAGATTTTACATGGGTTATACAAACAGTCTATACTTACATGAGTTGTGATATTTCAGGTATTTTTAAAACTGTTGCTGTAGAAGATTGAATTTCAACTTTGGCAGCACTGGTAATATTACAACTTCTGGAAAGTTGTAGTAATACAACTTTCTGTTATAAAATGAGAGATATACGTATCACGTTTTTTTAAAGATATTTACTTCTGCTAAAAGTTATACCAGAAAGCAAATTGATAAAAGGGTTGAAAAGGATATAGGATGGCGATTCTCTTCTCCAACATAAATCAAACTAAATATGTTATTATTATTGTTTTTTAATTGAATAAGAAACTAAGTAGGAAATAATGTGTTGTAAAAAATATTATTCGTTAAATATGGATTATTTACAACATTTTTAAAATTTATTTTTCAATATTTTCCTTTCTATCCTTAGATTTATTTTATATCACAGCAGCAAGTTATTTTTATCAGTAGGCGTGCAACCAAGTAGTGTTATTGGCAGCGTTGTCAACACAGTGCTTTTTGCACCGTTTTTAGTGCTTTTTCGACTTTTCGACGCGAAAATTTTTGGAGTTAGTGCTCGGTGAATTTTTAGTCTAATTTTTGGTGCTTTTGTTTTTATGTTTGTAATGGCATAACTTGTGAACAGATTGTCAAAGTTCTATTTTTGTTTGAAAGGGTTTGCTTGCTGTTTGGTTCCACAATATTTTTTTCGAAAATCGGTAAGGAATTTCGCTCCCCCAATCAAAACTCTGTCATTTGTAAACCGATTTTTAAAGGGTTTGCCTGCAGTTTGTTGCATAATTTTTTTCCAAAAATTGGTGGGAAAATTTGTTCCACCAAGCATAAGTCTGTCATTGTGAGATTTTCAAAATTCTTTTTGCGAAAATCTGTAGGGCATTATCCTCTCCCCCTGAAATATCGATTATCGCATAATCCTCCATTTATGAACCAATTTTCAGAATTCTTTTTAATATAGCGGACAAAGTGGTAGCCCGATATATTAATTATCACATAACTCCGACATTTCTTGACAGATTTTCAAAATATTTTATTTGAAAGGACATGAAAGTTTTAGTACTATGAAATATTGCGGGCGAACGCCCCATTTGTAGGCAAGCACACCATTTGATCTAAGACAAAATCGCGTTGGTTTTGTAATCTGGTACATAAGATCTTTGCATTGAAGTCGAGGGGGTTTTTTTGACATATATAATTATAGTTCTTACAGAGCTAACTACAACTGACAGATTTTTATTGTACAAAGTCTTTAAGTAGGAATGAGCACAGATTCAAAAGTTACAGTTTTTTGTTTATTCCTACGAAAAACCTGTAGAAATAACTATGTAGATCATATATAATGAATTAATATGGGATATGATATATTAAGCTCTAAAAAATAGTTAACTACAAAAAAGTCTGAAAATTTTTTGCTTTTAGTGAATTTAATTTTTCTAAAACGATTCGTTTTAAATCGGCTCGATTTACAGAACAGGCAGATAAAAAACAACTTTTTTAAATAAAATTAAACAAAATCAAATTCAGTGTTTTTTTTTTAAAGAATTACGCCTTTTTTTAATTTGTTTCAGTGCTTTTGGAAATCTAAAAGTTGACAACGCTGGTTATTGGTATGAGTTTGTTGGGGCTATTATTGCTAGCAACATGTTGTGTACAGCATGTTGAATGTAATTCGTTGGAGTGTTTGAATGCCTAAAACTATTTTAGTATAATAAAAACTTGAAAACTAAATGCTTTTCATTGTATCTTTTTAGAGTTGGGCATAATCGTTCTTTTTAGTGAGTAGTTATTTTTTTCCCAACAAAACAATGAACAAGTTCGTACTTTTCGTGCAGTTGTTCACTTATTTTGTTTACTGAATGATTGAAAAGCTGTTCAAACATAGTGGGAGATATGTATGTTCGTACATAATTGCTTATAATAAAACTTCAATAGCAAATACATATATGAAAGCGAACTATGTACTTTATTTAGCAGATATTAATTAATAAGTGAAATATTTAGTGTATTTAGAAATAAATTTAGTGTTTGTTTAATCAAATAGAAAGAATAAAACGAGCAAAAACACTGAACAAGTTCACCTCGTTTATACCGCTGAATTATTCAATTGAACAAGTTTATTCATGAACATCACAGCTCTAGTATTTTTCATCTGTCATATAACTTCACAACTAGACTATGAAATGAACTTTTGCTTTACTGTTTGCTTTAAAGAAAATTTCTTAAAAGAGTATTTTATCAATTTATGATCCCTCATGAAGCAAAACACGAATTGTTTTAATCACTATATAATTTTGTCCCTGAATAAATAAATTCTTTACTATACCTATGCGAGATTAGCAGACAGACAGACTGACGGACAGTGTAGCGACAATAAAAGGTTATATTTTTACCTTTGGTGTACGGAACCCTTAAGGGGGTGGGATAGTATCTCCCCTTAAAATAAATCCCAGACGTAAACTTTCAAACCGCTTATACACCTTCATACATAATAATTTTTTAGTCCCCTCTACCAGGATCAGTCGTTAGAGCCTTGTTATTTTTTGTGGTGTACAGTGTTATAAACCAACAAAATTTACGTCATCAATAAATAACGCGCTTGGTTTAAGGCAAACATGTGACGGCACTGGATTTGGGCCATGGTAGACGTAGATGCGATGCATAATCCATGTCCGCCACGAAACCAATCCGTCCCATTTCTTCCTTAAATGAAGTCTTTATTTGTCTTAAAATCACGCGCCACCAGGGTTGATAAAACTTAAAATTAAGATTTTGGGACTTGACGAATCCGTTTTTGAATCATGCGCTCTGCACTTAGTTTCAAAAACTCCGCACTTGTGACATCATTATGACTTAATTTAATTACGGATGACTTGATTTCTATTTTAAGTGTAATTACTCACAAACAGCAAATTTTACAGAATTAAATAACAACAAAAACAACAAAGATAGTCCACTTACTTTTGCATTCTTTACTAGTTTTCAGAACAATTTCAAGTGTTCGATTATATTTGATAAATGACCATCAATAAATTAATAAAGCGTCTGAAATTATAAAGAAATTAAAAGTAAGTCTGTGTAAAAATAAAAATCAAACATTGTTTAATATAATAGTGTAAAAATATCAACAAAAAATATCAAGTAAATTGAAGAAAAGTGTTGTAAAATAAATTTAAGAAAATTGAAAGCAATTGTTTATTTTTCGGGGTATTGCTTTTGTTGGTGTTCCTCCAAAAAAAGAAAAGAAATGATAATAAAGTGGAATGTAGTGAGTGGTCGGGTTTTTTATTGCCAGTGGTAATGAATAACACAGGTTTTCATTCAATAGTTTTTGAATTAGAAAAAGTGGAAATAAATAATATGGACGTATGCATGTAAATATGCACATATGTACGTACGTACATACTTACATATGAACACAGGTACATATTTATATAAAAATAAAAGGTACGGATTTTGAAGTAATCAAGTAAATAAAACATTATATCGAAGGTGAGTCATTTAAATAATATTTTCTATAAATCTATATTTCAATGTAGGCATGTTTCACTATTCATTAGCCCAATTCACAATCTTGTGCAAATGATCTTGCATCGTAGCATTTGCAAAATGGTATAGTATATTTATACTCACCACTAACAATTGTTAAGTGGTGAGTATCAATATGCAATACCATTTTGCAAATGCTACGATGCAAGACCATTTGCACAGGATTGTGAATTGGGCTATTGTGTTTATCTCTTGAAAGAAAAAAAAATTAATCCGGCTATAAGTAACATCGTCTATATCGAACGAAATTTCCCATCCCTGCAGAGTTAGTTATAATTTCATTTACTGCTTAAATTTAAATGAAATTAAAAAAATTTCTTGAAACCTAATTTTTATTCAGACTGCATTTTCAATAAAAAGCATGCAAAAAACACAATACATAAAACCAATATATAATAACAATAACGGGAGTCAATTAAAAGACAATCAAAATATAAAATCGAAAGAATGTCATTTATCCAAAAACAACAACAAATATTTGCACAACAACACATTAAATACAAATGGAAGGAAAAATAAATACATAACAACTTGTGGATCTCAAGTTAATTTTGCATTTTAAACATAATCAGTGTTGTCAATGTTTCAAATGATATACCTTCCAGTGAACTAAAAAATGAGTAAATTTAAGGTTTTTTCAAGATAATATTGAGTTTGCTTTTCGAAGAAAGCTTCTTCGTGTATACATGTTCAAAGCAAACCCGAATTTCTTCGGCATGGTGAAGAAGGTTTTTAGAAAACATTGTAATAGTTTTTATTTTTAAGGAAATCTCAGAACATGCACTAAAAAATGCTGAAATTATGAGATTACAACTTAAAGAAAATTCATTTATTGCCAATATATGAAAAAATATGTATGTAACACAAAATTAGAAATAAATATGCAACTACACAAATCGATGCCAAATAGCTTAAAACTAAATGGTTCAGTACTGCGATTCACAAAATTATTTTAACGCTAAACAAGGCGTTGAAAGAAATTAACACCAAAATTATTGCTTTTACTATTCGTCAAACTTTTAAGCGCTACTAGCTGCGTTAACTAACTTGGATGTTACACGTTCAAGTTTTGTATCAATTTTTGTTTCAAGTTTCAATACATTCACACTTTTTTACTAACACACTCACATAATTGGAAATTGACTACCAACTTGATTTCAATTTTGCTTTCAAGATTTGTTTCAATTTTTCGTTCAATTCAAACAGCTGATCTCTATTATTGTAAGTAAATTACAGAAAGACTCGGCTATAACGAACTTTGTGCAAACAGCAAAAAAAAACCGCTCTATGACAAGTTCATAATAAGCGTAGTTCGATACAAACGAGGACTCGTTAACTACGAATTCGCTATTACGAATTATTTTTGTATGAAAATGGCAACCGAAACGTCGGCACTTTAGACTTAGATCGTTACAACCGAGAATTCGTTATAACCGGGTTTTACTGTTTCGTTGTTGATTCCTAGACGACGGCATCTTGAAAACAAAATTGACTATCAAGTTGCTTACAGCCTACGTCATAGCGTCAATTTAAAGTAGTTTTAACAAGCAATACGTGTGATCAACTTGAAAGCAATTTCTTGAACGTGTAACTGCAGAGTAAATGGCAATAATTTTTGTGGTGCTATTGAATAGACAAGAGTCAGCGGTTAAGTTACAGCACCTCGTCTTTTGGCAAAACAATAAATAATTATTCGGCAACAATATGAAATTTTTAATTTTTAGGCTCAAACTTTTACGATGTCTCTGAAACTATTGGCCGGATTTTGAAACAAAGGATTAAAAATAATTTTGTTGTCTAATTTGGTTTTTCTTTTTTACTGAATAGGGCAAATCATTCTCTAGTTACGCTAATATATGTCGTGCAAGTATCTCGAAAACTAAAACTGATAAAAAAATTGGCGTACAGATTCACGTTCAGCAGCCTAAGTAACTAAAGAAACAGCTTAAATTTTTACGAAACGAAAATTTTTATCGAAATTTGCAATTTTATGGGCTTTTCTTGGTATTTTAATAGTTATGGGCTTTCTCGATATTTTGCTGTTTATTTTGTTAAATACATGATTTAGATAAAAGTCAGTAAGGTAAAAGCTGTTGAAAACTTCACAGACAACAACTTTTTAGAAGAAAGTTTTTCATGATGTCATATTTTTCGACATAAATGTAATTTAATAAAATTTTAACCAGGAGCGCGAAATTTTTTGAGAGTAATTTTTGCATCAAGTCTCTATTTTTTGTGGGGAGAGAGTTGTAAATTTTCATAAAAAAAATTTCCCATAGAAATAACGTACACGCTAATGTACATATCATTACTTTAATTTACGAAAGGCGTTATTAGTTCTTCCATTAATATTTATGTTTCAAACTTAAAATTTTTATGTTAGATACGCCTTTTGTAAATTAAAGTAACGATATGTTTATAGAATTTAATTTTTATCTAAAATTTCGTCGGTAAATACTTATTCTCAATAGCTTTAAGATAAGTCAAGTTAGGTAAGTCAGTGATTGTAGGCTGGATTTGGTATTTTTGTGCAATCTGTAAAACAGTTGCAAAAAATTTTTGCAATGGCTATGATTTAAAACATGTCATGGACTGAGAGTGCTAACATGAAAACAAAAACGTTTCAAAATCGTTTACCATTAAAACAAAGAAATATTTTAGCTCTTCTTTAACAAAACAGTTTAATATGTAGATGGTAAGTGTCAGAAGTAATAGCAATAGCACTAGTGTGGCATCACTTACCATACACAAGCCCCATCTCAAAACATAATGTTCCACATTTAGACGACACTAACAATTTAGTGGCACTCTAAATAAAAGCGAACATCAAACAAAACTTTGCAACAGGCTTCAGAAGTTTTGTATGAGAAAATATTTTTTTTTCAATAAAGTTTTGCAAAACTTGCATTTAGTTAGGTTGCTTTTTATTATTGGCAGTTCGAATCATACATGTCGTGTCCTTCATTTAACCGGTTTCATACAGAGGGGGTCATTATAATTAGGTTTGATGCAACTCTTGAAGTAATATATCGTCACTGAAAATGCAAGATGCCCTATCTAACATTTTAAAAGTTTTTCAGGAGAAACATACAATTTGTTTAAATGAAAACTATATTGACAATTAGTGCAAAATCTTACAATACAATTAGAAAAGGACCCACAAATTTATATGTTTATTGTAAAATTTTGCACTAATTGTTGTCAATGTAGTTTTTCATGTAAACACGTTTTATATATCTCCTGTCAAACTTTTAAAATGTTAGATAGGGCTTTTTGCATTTTCTGTGACGATATATTTTTTTACTGTGACACTTTATGAGTGTGTGGATTTTATTTATCCAATTTTACAAGTTGTATACAAAAATACAATGTTGTACAATTTAGTTCTTCGTTGGCTTTACAAGGCGTTTGACCATGGCACCGGTGGTTCATGTTCTGCTTGTGTTTTGAAAATGTTTTGTTTAATTTCATCTACTGACACTTGTAAGTGACTGTGTGTACATAGTATGTTCGTGTAACGTTGTAAATTTGACTGTGAATACATAAATTGTTCGTACAAATGTCGGAGAATTGATAAAAATTTCAGTTTATTACGGGCGGTTTAATGGATTGGTAACGAAACCGGTTCCTAGTGCCTGTTTTCTTAAGTTCTTCTTTCTTTCGGAATTCGTGCTTTCATTTAATAATGATTTTTTTGACTGTCTGTACGACCAAACAAACGACTACTACTTCTCAATTGTGAAGTAAGTGAATAAAATGTGTCTTTAAGTGCAAAAAGGAACAAATGAAACGAAAACTAATAGCTCCTTAGAAAAATATTACATATTTTATTTTCTCGAAAAAAAAAGACAGGAAAAATTCCTGATGGAAAACTAAAGAAAAATAATCCCGAAAATCCTTGTATGTAAAAGAAATTGATTACATACCTTTAATGTGAAATTAACGAAAAATGTAATGGCTTTAAGCAGATATTAGATGTTTAACTAAGAAAAAAGCGTAAATAATTTAAAAAATTTTATGCACTAAAAAATTAAAAATTTGTGAATGTCTTGCATACATTAGATAGAATTAAAATTATCTTTTCACTGAAATTTAAAATAATAATAAATTTTTAAATACAATGGCACCTGCCTGTCCTACCTTAAATAAAAGTACACGACTATATTTATTGAATGGAGATTAAAATTACAAATTTAAAAAACTTTAAATCAATATCTTAATATTGGAATTTAAAAAGAATCAAAGTTTAAGTTTATTAAAATCTAGCAACCAGAATTGTAAATAAAGCAAACATAATAATAATTTTTGTATAAATAAAATAAAAATTTATAATCAAATAATATCTAAGAAATATGCTTAAAATTTAATCTAATTAAAAAAAGTGCTGTTTTACTAATGCTGAATAACAAATGAAAAATTATGAATAAAATCCCATTTTTTGTCCAAAATATATAAAATATAATAAATCACTTTAATACCCAATAGAAATAATCTACAAGTGTATAAAAAAGTTATCTTAAAAATATATTAAAAATTTTGCTAAGCTTCTTAAAAATATCGTCATCGCTTTTTATGATAAATCAATAAATATTAATTATTACAGAAAATATAATAAAAATAATAAATGTGTCACTCTACTTTTAATATGAAATTAAGCTGAAATATTTATAGAATGAAAATATAATATTAAGAATTTTAAAATAAATTTTTGAACTAAAGAAAAAGAAGAAAAATACTAAAATTTTCAATATTTTAAAACCATCTAATTCATCATTATTGTTGGCTCAGCAGATCCAAGAAGCACAAAAAAGACTTTGTCAACGTTAATCGATATTTCAAGGTGGGTTCTTATCTCAAATGGTATATATCATTTTGAATTGATTTAATAATATTCTTATGCAGGATTCTTTTTAAATTAAAATTTGATTTATTATAAAAGATGATATTAAAATTTGCAAAGCGTGTTACACCTTCATCTAAAATATTGCAATTATTCAAAGTGATATCAATAAGGCGAATGAAATTAAAAAGAAAGATGTATATCTGTGATCTTTTGACAAAACAAGTTGATTTAAGAAAAAATTTTAAACTTATTACACTGTGAAGCATGTAGACAAAGAAAATGTTTGACTGCGCGGAGGGTTGAACTGACCTTTCGATAGCTCCCGCTAATCTCATCAGAGTTCTTTACCACTTAGACCACTCGACCAAAGTTGGGTGTTTGCAGTCAAGAGCTGAATATCATCTACTTTTAATCAATTCATACTGGCACTCTTGGAGCTGTATTTCATTTGATAGTTATTGATATTCAGTTTTTTCTTTGTCTTGTGTTAAGCTTCTTTTCTTCACCGCACAGTCAAAAATTTTCTTTGTCTACATGCTTTACATTTATCTCTAAATAAAAATATAATTTAATTGAAAAATTAAATTAAAACCGAACTTAAGCCAAAAATAATTAAAATTTCTTTGGATATAAACCCATATAGTTCGACTAAACCCATAACTTAACTTATTACACTGTACTAACGAAAGTTTCTAGGTGGTAGAGGGGATTAGAAAAACATACATACATACATCGGTGTTCTAAAAGTGTACGCATGGGGTTCATTTTCACTTTTACCACCTCTCAGGCTTATCCAGGTTAATACATCCCTAAACTAACTATAGGGAAGGAAATACCGTTTAATTCAATATATAATTGACGTGTTTCAGGATTTTTTTCTTATATGGAGTTTTCACATTAGAATTTTTTTTTGAAAAAATCTATTTTCAACCATTGAATAAAAAAGAGGAATGTAATATTGCAGTGTGTATTAAGGTGATTATCAGAATTTTTTAGCTTTCTTTTCGTAACCAAGTTTCAAAGTTATGTTTAGGGAATAATATAGCCCTGTTAAAATATAAGATCCTAATATTAACGATAAGATGGTGTGCACCGCACTTTTCGATTTCCCATATGATTTACATATTTGTGATTTGTCTAAAACGAGCCAGTGACCGAGTTGACCCACGTCTATCCAACTCGTTTAGTAGAACATTTTAGACACAACCTATGATCAAACCTATTTAAATTAGATGGGCTTGATCAAACTTTTGTGCCTAAAGTATGGTACTCTGTTCAAATTTGCGAAAAATTTTGATCAATATTGGTTTTTTCATACGAAAAATATGGCAAGTAACCAATCACAACTAGCTCTTGAAAGTATGCTGCAATTGTGTACGTTTAAAAAAAACCCAATGTGTTTGTTGTAAATTCCACGTGAAGACCCAAAATGTTGTAGATACATTTCATATGTTTTTCACAAAATAAACAGAGTACTACTTCTGCAACAATTTTTCGTGAGGAATTAGCGTAAATTTTTTTATATGGACTTTTGACAGCACTTCGCACGAAATGATGAACAGAGAGAGTACCATGCTTAAGGCAAGGTATTGTGTTCAACATTTCACGTGAAAACACATACTAAAAAATTTTGCATTAATTGTTCATGAAAAAATGTTGCATAAGTAGCACTCTGTTTGTCTTAAGGAAAACATATGAAATGTATTGGCAACATGCGAAATAATATGAGTGTCAGTTTTTTCGCATGGAAATTACAACAAAAGCTAAGTACTCTGTTCAAATTTGCGAAAAATGCTGACCAACGTTAGTTTTTTCCTACGAAAAATATGACAAGTAACCAATTATAATAGCCCTTGAAAGTATGCTGCAATTGTGTACGTTTAAAAAAAACCCAATGTGTTTGTTGTAAATTCCACACGAAAAAAGTGGTGCTCATATTATTTCGCATGAAGACTCAAAATGTTGTAGATACATTTCATATGTTTTTCACAAAATAAACAGTGTACTACTTCTGCAACAAATTTTTCATGAGAAATTCGTGACAATTTTTTTATATGAACTTTTGACAGCAGTTCGCACCAAATGATGAACACAGTACCATGCTAAACACATGAAGATTATAGCAAACGTACATGTAAAATTTTTCGCATTAAATAATCAATTGTGCCGAACATTTTTCACAAATTTGAACACAGTAACATGCTTAAAACGAGCTACTGAACGAGATGGACAGAGTTGGATCAAGTCGTTCAGTAGTTCGTTTTAGATACAAACCTTTGATCAAACCCATGTAATTAAAATGCGTTTGATCATAATTATATGTCTTAAGCGATTTACTGAACGAGTTCCACCCAAGTCTAATTGGCCGTATCAGGATTGCCAATTAATGTTGGATATGTAAAGATTTCGACAAGATAGGAATTTCGAGTATCCGTCTAATCCATAATTTACTAAATTATTTCGACATTAAAAAAGTATTAAAAGACGAAAATGAATAATTTTCGGGAAGGTCCGGTAGCCACTGGAATTATATTTATTGACGAAAATCCAGCCGTACTATCAACATTCGCTGTAGCTTAGCAGGGCTTGCTGTTACATTTTGAAGTAGGTTAGAACATCTTTATTAAGTCGAAGTAGTTGAATTATTTGTTGCTTTCGGTTTGAAAGGGATGTGTTCCAGTGAACAGAAAAAAATTTTAAATATTATTTTCAGACAAGCATTTGTTTGAAATTCACTTTTTAACTCACGACCACAAAAGAGGGGTGTTATAAGTTTGTAGTGTGTTTCTGTTATCTGTGTGTTTGTCGTAGAGCCTAAACGGCTGGACCAATTTTGATCGAGAGTATTTTTCGCTGTGTTTGAAGAAAATCAGTCCAGCTTGTTGAATTTGTGCCTCTGGAGCACCTCAGCTCCCAAACGGCTAGATTGATTTTAATTAAAAAAATCTGGTTTTATACATTCTTTTACTGATTCTGAAAAAAAAAACATTTTCAAACAATTACTTTCTATCTGATTCAGTAAATGATTTTGTTTGAATTTAATTTTTTTATAATAGAAGAAAAAATATTTTGATTGAATTAAAAATTTTTTTCGTTGGTCCGTATTCATTATAATGAAGTTTACTTTTTTCGGCGCACTAAAACAGTCGTAATAATGCGACCATAGACGTGAACTTTCCAAAGCCAAACTCAATATATAATTAAAATAGTAAGACAATGAGAGAATTTGACTTATTTCATCAGACGATGAACAACTTGCGTATTCAAATAAGCTCCCTTGTTACAAATACCGACGTAGCTCTTGAATACGAGAATTAGCAAACTTGTATTTCACAAGAGTAATTCAGAATGATAATTGAACGAGCCTTTAAACGCCAATATGCTTTCCATAAATCAAAATGATTTATATTCATGTCAAACAATCAATTTCTGGCTGTCGTTGAAGGACATAATGCCAAGATAGTTTGAATTCCAAGGCATGAAAAAATTCAAAGGAACTGAATTGCTTATGAATGCAAAAAAAGATGAGCTTTCAAATAAGATTAACAAGTGGACGCTAAGGAAGACGACACTCATGTTGTCCGCAATTTCTACTTGCAGACTATCCAAGACTATTTGGCCGTCACATAGTTGAGTTGGAACCAAGCAGCTTCTAACATTTGAAAAAGGTCGCATTCACTCCTGACTGAAGCCATATATACCGAAAATTTTAATGTTCAAATGGTCGAAAACAAGGTTAATGTAACATTTTACGGTAGTGATTATGCTACATAGGTGTTTCATGTTAATTCAACTTGATTTTACAATAACCTGCAAAAAATATTTTTTCTTTTGAAATAATTATATTTCATGTTAGTTTAATATTCTAGAACCATGTTGAATCAAAGTTGTTTTAAGTTGAAACAACATGAATTTAATTTAGCCATTTTATTAATTACTTTACTTAAGTAATGTGTATTAAGCATACGAATCAGAAAAAATCATCGATGATATTTACTGTTAGGTTAAATTCACCCTTATTCTGTAAATATTTGTCAACGTCACGTCAAGACAATATCAAAAATAGGACACTTATGTACTCGTCGTCGACAGCGATTGACTACTTTTAACAGTCTCTTGCTATTTTTTAGGCCTTAGAGAGTAGTAAGAGACTATCAGCAGTAGTCAATTTTTGTCCAAATCGAGTACGTAATATTGTCTTGGCAAATAGTTACAGAATAAGGGGGAATATTTCGTTTAAAATCGAAATGAAGCAATTTTAACTTTAAATTAGCAGCTAGCTATTTTTCGGCTATTTACGTTTACACAATACGAACATCAAACTAAACAACAACAAGTCACACAACTGAGCACAACAGTATATTGTAGCTATGAAAAGAGCAAATAAAGACCAACGCACTTATAGCCGAATTCACCATGTCGGTTTTACACGTTTTTCGACTAATTTCTGACTGATTTCTTTGTTTTGTATTAGCTAAATAGTTTAGGACATATTTAGGTCGTTGTCTTTGAAAATGAAAAATTATTGCGTCCAATAAAATAATTGTTTGAATTGCCACATTCGAATAATTATAAGTTGAACAAAAAATACAGGCCAAATAATTTCTTAAACTATTATGGTTTTTGACTTGGCAGTGCCTTATTTCCAATTTCGTGTAGGCAAGATAAGAATCCCGAAACTCAAACTAAAAAATAATAACGGTTTACTGAATTGCATTAGTAAGTGCTTTCCGTCTATAGACGTAACGTTTTATCGAGATACTGAATTGGGGTATTAAACTAGAAACTACGAGTATTTCTCATAAATTTAATATGATTTCCGTTGCGACACGGTGATTTTAAATTGGTATTTTTTCCGAACATTTATTCTTCCTCCATGATGGCCATTACAGGAGCTACTTCGACGAAGAAAAAGAGTCAGTCCAATATCTTCTTTGTGGCTGCCCGCGTCCGTAGGAATGCATTCTTAGGCATTTAGACAATCGTTTCTAGCAGGAGTTGGACTGTCTCAGAGATGCACCACTGGTTAGCCTATTCTAGGTGGTTCTCAGCAGTTGAATTACCAAAGGTCTGTAGGCTGTAGATAGTCCTCTGGACATCATATTACAGATCTAATAAGAGCATCCACCTCAGTTAATTAGATATGGTATTTGATGCACATTTATTGATTATTCCGAACGAGCTAATGCAAAAATATATTTAACACCACCCACATGGAAATAATTATTATTTCTTGAAAAACTACATAAATATTTATTAGCTTAATATAGGTCTGACGAAATATAAATTTTAATATTTATCTAACCTTATATAGAATCGCCATTTAATGAAAACTATATTAGTTTTTTTCTTTTAAATAAATTCTAATGAAAATTGTTTTTCTGAATAGATTAAGTAGTAGACCTTAGGTTTACTACTGTCTAGATGCTACGTATACAAGTTACTCTTCTTAAATAAATAGAAAATGAGAATTATTATAAAAACATTATACATATATTAAAAATACTTTCCAAATATTTATCCTTCTTTCTTTAACAAATATTTTTCCCCTTAAGTACACTTTTATTTTATTCACTACCAGTATCAAAAATCTAAAACTTTACACATAACTTCAAATGTTGAGACGTGTGTTATTTTAACACATTTGTGTGTTAAAACAAAACACCTTTTAATAAAAAAAAAACTTTCAAAAACAATTGTGAGATAAAAATGTTTGGTGTTTTCTTTTATTTCTGATAAAAAAAATGTCTGGGGGAAAAAATTCCACATTACATATTGATTGCTTTACAATTGTTTGTTTTGTGGGGTTCATTTTTCGATTCCTAATTTTAACGTGTAACCAGTAATTAGTTTTTATTTCTTTTCTTTTAACTTTAGGTAAACAATTTAACATGACTTGACAAATAAGTATTCGTACGAGTACCTTTTATATTTTTATTTATGTTTATTGTTTTTGCATTTTTTGTTGATTTTGAATTTCTGTTTTAATAGAAACACTACACAGAAAAAAGTCTAAACATAAATGGTATGAAATGATGTCATAAATTACACTAAGCAACAAAATGAATTTTTTTATGGTGCCTTACTGGGCACCACTTTATTTATTTATTTTTTTTTTGATGTGATGAGTTGTGTATGCTCTCCTCTTTACTACAACTATCGAAATTTTATACTCTAAAGATAAGTTTTAAGTTTTTTTTCAAATATATTTGTTTTTTTTTTGATGCGACTGCTGCAACGCTTTCTGAATAACTTGGGAACGAGTTGATCAATTTTATTGCCAGATATACCGTATAATTAAATTTTCATTACCTTTATGTTATTATAATATACTTTTTTATATATTCAACGATTTCGGAATTATTCTAGCCGAAATTATGAAACATAATTTTTTGTGCAAAACAATTTTTTTTTTGAAAATTCATTAAAATTATAAAACGGTGACAAAATTACCACCTTATTACTGTATCGCGAAATAAGTTTTTTGCTATGAAAAACAAATGCTAAACTAAATTCACCTGATTATTGCAAGGATTTCGCATTTTAAAGATGCTGCTTCAGAGATATTATCATAACTTGAGAACGCCACGCCACGTCCGATTTTGTTTAGAAAGACCTTAAAAAGTTTGAGTTGTGGATATCTCCTAAGGAAGACTTTTCAATATTATCGCATTATTTTTTAGGCGCTACAGTTTGGAGTTAATCACAACGCCATGATGAAAAACTTTTTGCTCGAAATTTTATTTTTATTAAAAAAAAGAGAGTTTATGTTAATAAATAGTTAATAAATAGTTAAATATAGTTTTTGTCATATCGTAAATAATGGCTAAAATTGGCATCGCTGAAAAATGGCTTAAGTGGGGTGTGAGAGCGCCTTATACAAAAACCTCAAATTGGTTCATCAAAGTGTCTAGTGCCAGTGTGCATCCGAAAAGATTTAATTTTTAACGACCACTAACATCTTAAAAGTAAAAATTTTTAATTTATTATAAAACGATAAAGTTTTTTCTCTGCTTAATATCATTTCAAAATGTCATAAAAACATTAGGACAATGCTTAGAGAGATAATGTTTTAATAACCCTTTTAATTTTAAAAAATATTCAATATTTTCAAAATAAATAAATCACTGCATTCTTTAAAAAATAAATTTTAAGTTTATCTAAAACTCTCTACGCACTCGTACACAATTTGTAGACGTTGACAAAAAATGTCTTCCATTTTATTATGTATATGTACATACTTGAAAGATGTCTTGTTCTTATCAGGAATGGAAAATAAATATTTTTTGCAAGTAATAGAAAAGTGAGAACAATCTTTTATCTTTAAGAAGTCAATGTTTCAATTGAAGATACCATTATCAATAATTAAAATAAATATCAAACCTTTCGTTATATATTTGGTTTTTTAAATTACATCTAGGACGGTCTATCTTGAAGGGTTGAATAAACATGGGCCACGAATTTAACTACCCATAGACATCATCAAATCATGCTCTGCAGAGAAAGTAACTAGTATATAGTTAGAACTATACTAGTTACTTTTTACTTCAGACTAGTTGCCTATCTGTCTTTTTTCATTTATCTAACTATCGCTTTTAAATTTGGTTGTCATAGGTGGCCAACTAGTTCATTTGTATACACTTATATCCCAGTTAGAATACTAGTTGTTGTAAACTAGTGCTCTTACTAGTTTTTTTATTTATAGTTTTGTAACTCTTAAAAAAACTTTGGCTTAACCGGGGTACGCGCATACATTCCTCATATTTCAAGGCAAGTAGTCTACCCACTGAGCCCCTTTTTAAGAGCTAAACATATGTTTTATGCCTAAGTGGTATACCTGAAATTTTTTTCCCTTTTTTGACCACACAGAAAAAACTAAATTTCATTTTCTGTAAAGGAATTCAAAGAAATAGCATATATTTCGTCTAGGAACGGACCTACAAATAAATTTGTAAATATAGACAAAAATATCTCAACAATTTCATTGAAAAAGGTATTTTTTTCAGTGAACAAATGGTTTAAATTAGGGATGTAACGAATACCGATACCGATATATCGGCGATACTTCAGATTTTCCGATACATCGGTATCGGCGATATTTTACTGTCGATACGACGATACTTTAAAAAAATTTTTCAGTTTTTTTTTGACAAATTACTTATTTTTTGTTAATTCTACCAAGAACTAAATTCATTTCGCTATTTTTTAAATCTTATTAATATCAATTTTAAAAATTAATAATATTTTACGCTGTTATTTTGCAAAAACAATAATTTATTTATTGTTAATTTTACCATGAACTCAAACTCAATTCGTTATTTTTTAAATCTTATTCCCAGCAAAAAAAGATACTCCAAAGAAGTCATGAAAATGTAGAATTCGCGATCCGGAAATATTGTAAATTTGGATAATTTCTAATTAGTTTCACATTTGCTTGTCATTGCAAGAAGCTCGCTTTTTCGATTACCAATACCGAATTTGATGCGATGTTAGGACAAATATCTTTTTCGGTGTTCTATAATAATTCCTCAAAAAAAGGATGAAAAATTACCCATTTTCAGAACTTGTTTCTTTTTATGCGAATTTAAACACAAAATTGTTTTCATGTAAATTTAAGTGAATAAATATAAATTTTTAGAAAACTTTTAATAATTAAGCTATTAAGTTATTTAGAAGAATAATAGTTGATAAATGTCCTTTAAAAATCGATTTTTTAAAAAGCATGGCGAGTATTTTTTAAAATTGTAAAGGAATTACAAATTTGTACTTACTTTTCTACTAATTATCTGTATATTTTTAATATAGATTCTTTGGAAGCAATGAAAATGTAGTTCCTTAAAAATTACTTCCAATTTTATATACTGGATTAATATAAATTTTAAATATTAATAATCTCTTACACTGTAATTTTGTATAATAAAAAAATTGCCCACCTTGAGTTTTGTTAATCTAAACTTGAACTCAATTTCAATATTCGTATCGGTATCGGAATCGGTATCGGCGATATTTATTTTTAAGTATCGGAATCGGTATCGGATCGGCAAAACGGCGTATCGTTACATCCCTAGTTTAAATCTATAAAACAATTGGTCTAAAAATGTTAACAAATTGTAAACAAAACAATTAACTAAATCAAACAAAAAGATTTACTGGATTTTCTGAAAAGTATCAAACAATTTTTTTGTCTGAATCTATAAAACAATTAGTCTAAAGATACCTACAAATATTAAACAAAAGAGTTTACTTAATTAAAAAAAAAATTATTTACTGGATTTTTTGTAATATATCAAAAATTTTTTTTGTCTGGGTCATCATCATCCATTAAGCATTTATGAAATTTCACTTTGTTAGATGTATTCAAGTCTGAATGTTTATCTAAAGACTCTAAAAGAATGAATGAGAACTAAAGGAACGACATTAACGAATTGATTCACTCAAAAATCTTCAGTAAACAAACTTGGTACAATCGCATTCCTTTTGCTATCATTGTTGTTGTTGTTGTTATTTGTATGAATGTCGTCATCGGGGTTGTTTTTTACGACACAGTTTTTGTTGTTGTTTTTGATGTTTACGTCCTAAATAAGAGTCAAACAAAAAAATTATAGATCATATACAGAACATTTACTGAAAATTAATTTTATTTTTAGCAAAACGTTTGTTTAAAAATTTTTTGGTGATAATTTTTTCTGTGTACTATCGTTACTAGTCTCGATACAACTTGTAATATGATTGTACTTTTTTCACTAGTATCGCTACTAGTCTCGTGACGACTAGTAATATGACTGTCCTTTTTTGAATAGCATTACCAAATTTAGCTGCTGGTTGGTTTTGTCCTTTCCTGAAAAAAACTATGTGTGTAGTTCTTATGTTCTATAGTAGTTTGCATCAGTATTAAGCTTTTAATAATTTTTATTTCCCGAAAATTACTAGAAGAAGTTAAATACTACTGAGCTTTCCATCCCTGAATATTATAGTGTGTGTGCAAGAGTGGCGTGTTGTGTTCTCTATTAAAATACAAAATCTCGAAAAATATTATCTTAAATGGTTTCAAATTACCAACCTTATGTTTTTTGTCATCTTTTTCAGAGACAGACGCAATAATAAAATCGTTTTCATAAATTAATTTTGATTGATTTTATGTTCATTCGGTTATTTAGTTTTTGGTTCTTGACACACGACTAGTTATGAAAATTTTTTTTTATTACTAAATTTCAAAATAAAAATGTGCGTTTAAAGACTAGTACGCAGTTCTGCCTGAATTTCAGGCTGCCATTAGAAGTATGTGTAAAAAACTTAAATTCAGGTTTGAAAAATTTTCAGGCGACTTTCCGTTTGGTTGTAAAGAAAAAACCAATACAATTTTTGTTTATTCCAGGGATGGCATATTAATTATTGGAGACTTTTTTCTGTCAACTTTTTTTTTCGAGCTTATATTTATTTATTGTATCTTCAATAAAATTGAACTAACAAAAAGTAATCAAATCTTAACTCTAAAATTTTAATTTTTTAAGTCCAGCCAATGCCAGACAAAAATATTTGTTTCAGCGGTTGGTTCTGTGGTTGTCTACGTCTCTCGTGTTCGGCTGAGAGCAAGAGTGTCTCTCCTTCTCAGCCGAGTGTGACCTCTAAAGTTAGTGATGTTTCAGGCTAGGGGAATTGGGTTTTAACCAGCGGCACATCTAAATCTTTATGAATTCGCTTGTTTCTGACATACCATGAGGCTGGTGTAATCGTACGGAGTATTTTATTTTGTTGCCTTTGAAGTTTATCTACAATTGATGCCGAGGCAGTGCCCCATAACTGGATTCCGTAGGACCATATTGGTTTTAGAATGGAGTTGTATAGAAGAAGTTTACAATCTAAGCTTAAAGTTGAGTTCCTACCAATGAACTAATTCATTTGAGTCGCTTTTAATTTCATTTGGGTCACCTTTGCATTTATGTGCGACTTCTATGTTAGACGACGATCAAGATGAACACCGAGATATTTGACTTCAGTGTGTTGAGGTATAGTTTGGTTATTTATTTGTATGGGTGGGCAGGTTTCTCTGCACAATGTAAAAGTAATGTGTAGACATTTTTGTTCGTTAATTTTTATCCGCCTTTGGTTTAGCCATTGTTCCAGCTGGGGTATATAATCTTGCAGTTTGCGAGAAGCTTCTTGATGACTTTTGTGAAGAAGCTTCCCGCAAACTGCAATATTATATACGTCAACTAAAACAAAAATTAATGTTCAGACAATTGTTTGGTCAAGAAATTTTTGATATTTTGTGTTTTTGTGGTCTTTCAAAAAAAATTTTCATATTTTGTACGTTGTAATTAATAAAAATAATTATTTTTCACCTATAAGTGAATGAATGTATGTAAATAAAAACAAATTTGACTACACAACAATTATTCCGTGTAGAAATAAATAAAAGATCTCAAACCTAAAATTCAGGCGGATCTCCGTACTAGGCTTAAATGGTGAAATTCTGTTTTGTTTAAATTTTTCATGACGAGTTTTTCTATTCTATTTTTTCCTATTTTCACAGTTTCCTACTGATATTTGTAGTTTACGTGTGATATGTTTAACTTTTTCATAATAAAAATAAAGCCATTTTTAATAAAAACGTGTTGTAACTAAGGATGTAACGATACGCCGTTTTGCCGATCCGATACCGATACCGATACTTAAAAATAAATATCGCCGATACCGATTCCGATACCGATACGAATATTGAAATTGAGCTCAAGTTTAGATTAACAAAACTCAAGTGCAACTTTTTTATTATACAAAATTAGAGTGTAAGAGATTATTAATATTTAAAATTGATATTAACCCGGTATAAATAATTGGAAGTATTTTTTAAGGAGCTACATTTTCTCTGCTTCCAAAAAATCTATATTAAAAATATGCAGATAACACAGTGCAACAGTCCAAAAAACACACGGACTTGACAGTATAGATTCGATTGTACTACCACGGGGTAGTAAAACCCTATACTTAGCTTGGCGAATTTGGTGACCAATTTCGTTTTATGGACCTCCAAAGTTTTGGAAAATCAGCGGGCCCTCAAAAAAGGTGTCATCAACTTTTGGCCAACAGAAAATTCAAACTTGGTGATACCGCTTAACTATATATATGGCAATAATGTAGCTAAGAGTTCGCTAAACAGATTTTATTACCATTTTATGCCAAAAAATATTTTTTCGTGCACCTTTTTTGAAAAATTAAGGAAAACAATTTTTTTTCACTTCTTCCAGAATAACTTACAGGGACTCGTAATTTTTTATTAACAATATTTGGCAAAGTTATAGCTACGGTAAAGCTGAACAACTTTTGTCAACATGTCAATACGATCTGAATGTATCTGGGCATCCTAAACAGCCCAGAAAAACTAATTTCTACCTTAAAAGTTTTCGTTTTTTACGAGTTAGGCTATATTTTTATTGCATTTTTTGCTTTCTTTGTTATTGTTCCACTTCTTATGTTGCTGATTTTAGTATTTACTATTTTTTATTGTTTGTTGTTGTTTTGCCAAATAATCGTAATGAAAAATTTGGAGTCCCTACAAGTTATACTGAAAAAAGTGAATAAAATATTTTTTTTAAATTAAAAAAAAAAAAGTACAGGAACATATTATTTTTCTGGGCACAAAATGTTAGTGAAACTCAACAAAGAAGTATGCACTTGAATATACTATTTTCAAAAACAAAAAAAAATGTTTTTAGCATAAAAAATAGTGAAAAACTAAAATTTTTAAGCTAAAAAGTGGTCTGTGTTAGCTATTAGAGTGCCTAGATACGTGCAGATTGTATTGATATGTTCACAAAAGTTGTTCAGCTCTACCGTAACTATAAGTTTGCCAAATATTGTTAGTTAAAAATTACAAGTCCCTGTAAGTTATTCTGAAAAAAGTGAAAAAACAATTTTTTCCTTAATTTTGTCAACAAAAAGGTGACGAAAAAATGTTTTGGCATGAAATGTTAAAAAAATCTGTTAAGCAGACTCTTAGCTACATTATTGCCATATATAGTTAAGCGGTATTATAAAGTTTGAATTAGGTGTTGGCCAAATACTGATGACACCGTTTTTTGAGGCCCCACTGATTTTCAGAAACTTTGAACGTCCATAAAAAAAATTGGTCACCCAATTCGCCAAACTGAGTAAAGGGTCTTACTACCCCATTGTAGGACAATCGAACCTGTACTGTCCAGTTCTTGTGTTTTTCCAAAAGTCTTTATTTGTCGCATAGTGTAATTAGTAGAAAAGCAAGAACATAAAAAATTCTCGCCATACTCGCATTAAAAAAATTGTGAAAATGGGTAATTTTTTATCCTTTTTACTTGAGGAAAAATCATTATAGAACACCGAAAAAGAAATTTGTCCGAGCATCGCTTCCAATTCGGTGATTGGTAATCGAAAAACAGAACTTTTTGCAATATCAAGGATATGTAAAACTAATTAGAAATAATCCAAATTTGCAAAACTTCCGGATCGCGAATTCTACATTTTCATGACTTCTTTGGAGTGTCTTTTTTTGCTGGAATAAGATTTAAAAAACAACGAATTGAATTTGAATTCATGGTAAAATTAACAAAAAATAAATAATATTTTTACAAAATAATAGTATAAAATATTATTAATTTTTAAAATTGATATTAATAAGATTTAAAAAATAATGAAATGAGTTTAGTTCATGCTAAAATTAACAAAAAATAAATAATTTGCCAGAAAAAAACTCTGAAAAAAATGTTTAAAGTATCGTCGTATCGACAGTAAAATATCGCCGATACCGATGTATCGGAAAATCTGAAATATCGCCGATATATTGGTATCGGTATCGGTATTCGTTACATCCCTAGTTGTAACATTTATCAAAAAAAGATTTTTTTATTTAATAATTAAAATTTAACTTAAAATGTTGTTTCTACTGTTTCTTAATAAATAATTTTAAAAATAATTTTTTCTTCTTTTTTTCCTGTTTTAACTTTGCGTGTTTGTTTTTAAAGTTTTAGTAAATTGTGTACAAAAAAGAAGTGTTAAATTATTTTTCATGTTAAATTTTTACATAGTTTTCGTGTTTTTCTAAATGATTTATTGGCTTAAACGCAGTTTATTTGAAGTCTTTATTTACATAGATTGAATAATTGGAAAAATCTTTGTATGAGTATTCATTTTTTCTATCGATTTTATAGATAAACCTCCATACAAACATGGAGGTATTTTGAAATTGATTAACATGCCATTTTAGTGAAATGTAAATAAATTCTTTTAAGACAACTTTATTAATTAATGGAAATACAGAAATAATGTTTAAGCTTTTTTCTTTGGTGTTAATTGACCAAATTGTAAGAGATGATGTAATGGCTGGAATAAAATAACAACTTAAAACGTTGTTGAATTTTTATTTAAATTTTAAATTTTCTAAATGATACGAGAAAAAGTTTGTTACATTTGAACAGCGAATGAAAATGAATGCGTTATTCGAAATTCATAATTCAGAATTTAATATAATCATGGGAAGAAGTTAAGAGTTATGATTAGTTGTTTATTTTTGACTTCCGATCCCATAGAAAACTAATTCTTCTTTCAAATAAAACTAGTTGTAACAAAATCGAACGAAAATGTTAATAGTTATATCAATTTTAAATAATTATTCCTACCAATATGCGACCTAGCTCGGCTTTTTAGCTAAAAAATAAATAAGTGTGGCAATAGATTGTGATCGGATCCGATATCTTATAAATACTGTATAAAGGTTTTGAGAAATTTACAAATTTTAATTTTCAAATGATTATGCCACACTAACTACGCTCAAAATATTATTACAGTAACGGAATGTACTTTATTCAATAAGTCTTCTGTGCAGTCAGTTTTAAATGAATAAACATTTAAAATTCTAAGCAATTTTATTTTTAACTGATTCTAACATTCAATAAAAAAAAATAAATACAAATTAATACGGATTTTCGGTTGCTTTCAATATTGTCTGTTGTTTATGTTCTAAGTACTAAAAAAGTACATGCATATAAATAACACACACAAACATTCAAAATGTTATGTACGTGAAATTAGCTAAAATTTTAATTTAAAATATATGAATACTCATTTGAAATTAGTAGTGTAGTGGATAGTGTGCTAGACTAAAAACCGGGAGGTCAAATGTTCAATTTTAATTTCAATGTTAAATGCATAAAACTAAGAAAGTTTATGTTAACTTCGTGCTAGAGGTTTACATACTATGCCTTATCCGAGTGGTTGGTGCGTTGGATTTCAAACCTGAAGCAGCGTTGTTCGATTCCCAATGGTAACTAAAATAGCAAACAGTGTATAAAAATATAAAATTAATAAAATAATAATTAAAGATACTAAAAAATAAGTCTTTAACATTTAAAAATAAAGCAAAAATCATTTGTTTTTATGGGGTTGACTATTTATTTTTACGGAAGTTGCGATTAAGTCTTGTGGCAGTTAAATTGGTCCAAACAAAAAAAGAATCATTAATTTTTTACGGTATTATGTCTGTTAATTTTTTAACATTTAAAATTTAATAAACTTTTTGTAAAATTTAAATAAGTATACCGGTTTTTAATTGAATTTTAATTTATTTTATATTACAATTTCAATTAATTTTACGTACAGAATATTTTGAGTGTACGAATAGTTATTTGAAATTCACATGAGACTCAACTTCGTCGGTCGATTTGGTTGAAATTAGTCTTATTTGAAAGAAGAACTCACCTGCCTTTTAAACTTCAATAAATCATTGTAAAAAATTATATTAAAAGATACGAAATTTTGAGTTTTCTTTGGAAGCCCAAGTCAAAAATAAGAAAATGATCATAACTCTAAATTTTCTCCTACGATTACTTAAAATCTTTTTTTTTCTTTTTTCGAACTTATAGTTTTAACTAGAAACATTCAGGTATGTGATGGGAATCGATTCCGAAAACGAAGCTATTTTGAAAGGTGTTTTTTAATAATATTTCTTTATTAAAAACAATTTTATCACAAATATTATAAAAATATTTCTTTATTACAAAAGAGTTGTATCACAAAAATTATAAAAATTTGATGAAAAGTGCGTTAAAAGGGACTTTCAAAAGTGCTTCGTTTTCAAAATTGATTTCCATCACATACCTGATTATTCATAAGTTTTACCGAATGCGAACAAATCGAAGAATTTGATTATGCAAATAATGTTTTGACTATTACCATATTTACACTACGCAACTTTGTTGCATGCAACTCTCTTTTTTCAGTGAGAAAGACAGAGAAGAAATACAAAATGTATACATTTCTATTTCAACACTCTCACTTAAAATGAAAATTGCGTCCAACAAAGTTTCATAGTGTAAATGTGGTATATATAAAATAAATTTTATTGCATAAAAGCGATATCCGCATAACTGGACTTGAGTTATCTATGCTGCAATAGCACTAACAGGGGTGCTATTGGCTGAAATGTTTAGCGCAAATAATGGCTGAAGTCTTGGGTTCGACACAAGTTTGAGGGAAGCCATCAACATTAATTGCGTTAATTCCAAGAGATAACTGAAAGGAGTAAAGAAGCTTTCTATAAGGCCGTATTTAGCAAGCACTAGTACTTCCAGTCCCATTGCATATTCCTATATATTTTACATGCGATGTCATTGCGTACCAAGGCCTTCCGCAACCCATTTTTCAGCAGGCCTATTGAAGGCATTCTTTAGCAGGCCTATTTGCTGGTCATTCATGGCAGGCCTGATGAAAAGGGGCCTGATCTAGGAAGGTCTGTTAAAATGCAAATGGAGGTAAATTTTTTTATCTGGGTATTTTTATAGTCGCTTCTATATATTTGATTAATGTGATTTTTTTTTTATTTCGAACTATTCCCTTTTGTCCATAGGACAGAATTATTATAAGTTAATCAGCTCCAACATAAGCGGCATAATAGCAGCATATATGATGTCTCTTGTGAAATTTCAGTCCTATATACAATTTACTTGCGAAAAAAGAATACGAGAATGTTTGTTAGTTCTAAAGTAAATTTTTTATTAAATAAAATGTAAAATCTAAAAATAAAATACTCCTTTTGAAAGAAGGGAGAACGAATGTGTGTCGGATCTTATAGATACGAGTGTAGAGAGAGGCCTTGTAGAAGGTCATCCTGAGAAGACAGAAAATAATTAATTCTGGATCTTATTTTAGGTCTTTGAAGGCCTTCAAGAAAGGTTGTTTAATGAATACCTCATGAATTTTTCCGCTAGATTGCTGTTGGACTGGTAAAGTGATGAAGGCACAATACTAATCACTGGACTGTACCGGCGGCGGCGTGTAATACTTATACTATTGCACATCATAGAACCCTTCTTCGTTGGTATTACAGCAGAATCGTCGGCAAGGTAAACTAATTAACAAAATGGCTATATATAGTGAACCTACTTGACAACAAAGGCGCTGCAACATTGCTCTAAAAATTAATAAAACGAGTAAAAGCATCTGTTCACTTCTCCATCTGTTCTCTCTACACTATCCCTTTTCCTAGGTAACGCATTAATTAGTTAATCAGTAGACAGTAATTGCCAGAGTGTGTTGTGTTACTTCTCTTAAAAAAAGCTTCATATTTACATGAAATTTGACTAGTGTTAAGGAAATCACCAAAGGACAAGTACCCCAAGTTTGGATCTAGAACCTATCACAGAGTATTTTAATTGTGTCAATTGATCCCATCCAATGACAACGCCGGGACTATCTCATGTAAAGTTCCAGGACTCCAACCGGTTGCTAGCCTTATGACTTGTCTTGTGGCAGATTTTTTCTCTCCAGGATAGCTTTGGATTAAGTTCACATTATCCTTGAATTATTCAATGTTCCCCTAAATAATTTTTAAGTTTTTGGTGAAAAAGTTTAATCTACAACGTTTAACAGCTGCTGATCAATGTATCTGCCATAAATGCAAACATCTGCTTAATAAACGCACACTTGGTAAACAGTTTAGTCATAAATAGATTAACTTTTAAACAGGTAATAACAGTTAGTTAGAAGAATTATTAAAGGGAAAATTCAATTTAGTAGTAATAATCAGAGAAATGAAGAAATGGAGAAACATTTTTCACATGCACAACAACGCACAGTGGGGACTTTCGTACAATACATAAATGGTAATAAATCTGCACGAGAGGAGCTATAGTGAGCCAAAGCTGACCACCTCGGACTCACAACAATTCTAAGGCTTGTAACTTTTTTAAATAATATCCGATTGTAAAAATTTGAGTTGAGCTAAATAATTGAATGAAATAATGCCCTGGCATGTATTTCCGTATCTCGCATAGTTTAGAAGATATTTGACTTAAACAAAAATGTATATTTTTGTCTTTAGTTTTTTTTTTAGTTTTTTGCTTATATCTTTTCGATTTTATTTTAAAAGGCAGCGTTCGATTTTTGGTAAAATACTAAGTAAAACTAAAGAACAACTTTTTTATTATCTGCAAATCGGATAAAACTTAAAAAAGTTAAGAACCTCAAACGTTTTTTGAGCCCGAGTTGGTTAACTTTGGCCCATTATAGTCTCTCTCATGCTTAAACTAGATGGATACCGATATACGACTTATTAAACCGGACTCCTCTAAAGATGTTACAAGTTGCAGCTAAATCCAATGCGTAATTTACCATTTATTTCGCGAAAGTCCCTACTGTGCAACGCAATGTATTTCAGGTTTATTATTTTTTCCTTTTCTTCGATTCTTTTTTTTTTTGTTAGAATATTTCTTAAGCTAAATTTTAGTGACTCAAACCTTGAGTAGAGTGATTCCACGTAAAACGACTCTATGCAAGGAAAAAATAAATTTCTTATTTTTAATAAAAATCTCTCAATTGATGTTTTTTAGAGCATTAAAATTGTAGAAAAAATAAAAAATACATTATTTTATATTTTTAAGCAATTTGAGGCACTTAAATGATCATCCACGAAACATTTTGCTCTCCCTCTTTGTGTCTTTAATATTTACTTCAGATTTTCTTTAATTCCCTTTCTCATTATTAATAAAAACCGTTATCTCTGAAAAGAATATATTTTTTGCTTTTTGTTGATTTTAGAAAAATACTCAGCTAGAGTATTCTGCTGTCTATAATTGAACGGATAGCAAATAATTTAATGTGCTATTATTTTCTTATGATCTTTTTTATATTATTTATATTAATGAAATCAATAAAAAGTTTTATTTCTTCGAATTTTTTAAATTTTCGTATTAGGTCACACCCGTCACACTTTAAATATAGTTTTTGTTAGGAAAATAGATTTTTTGTCAAACAGTAAATACGTAATACAGCTAAAAACACTTTGAACAAACTGCTATACCAAAATTATTGAGTACGTTATAGTAAAAATTTTACAGAATTTATGCTGAAAGTCATAATTCTTTAAAACTAAGATTTGTAAGGTCACACCCGTCGCAGCTTTCTGACGATAAGTCTGAGCAGGAATCGTGTTCTTTCAGTGCTTACCTGTTATTCAACGACTTTAAACTTAATGGCCTTGCGAGTCGCAACCTTTTTTAATTAAAAAATTTCATATTCTTCATTTATAACAAAAAATATGTGTAAAGTGGTCACACCCGGCTAAATGGACTTACTCAGTAGTAAAAAAAGGGGAACAATATATATCTTAAGAACGTGCAATAATAGTAATTGGCATGAGTTAAAAAAATCAAATAAAAGGAGATTTGGCGGACAAAGTGCTAGTATTGTTTCTAGCATACCAAAAAAGGTTGCTTTAAGGCTCATTTAGCCGACCGTAAATGTAGAAAACGTAAATGTAGTCGAATGTGCTGATCGTTTCTGTCTCATAGCTTTTCAATGTGTCAGAAACGATCAGCACATTCGACTACATCTACGTTTTCTACATTTACGGTCGGCTAAATCAGCCTTTAGAGTGATTACCCTTAATATTATACTTGCTTAAATTAAAGATTCTCTCACTACATTTACTTAATTAATTTCGTCATCTTTTAAATTAATTTTTATTGCATTTGATAAGCATTTTTTTAAGAGTTTCAAGAAGTCTTCAAACTAAAAACAAAAAATTTTAAAGTGTTAAATTAAATAGAAAATAATCTACAAAAATCTATTCAAGTGTCCGTTGGCAAGTTTTAGATTTCAAATGAAATGGCCTTTTAAAAAAACATAAACATAAATTTGATACAATTTTAGATAACCAACCATGCTTTTGAGTTCTGGGACTTCTTCGTTGGTTTTTTATTTCAAAACTTTAAATAAATATTTAATTAAAGTTAAAAATATTTGACAGCAAAAAAATAAACTATTAAAAAGATATATTTTCTTAAGACAGTTTTCTATATAATCTTAAAGGCCGTTGTGGAAATTATTTCATTGTGTTTTTTATATCTTCTCTCTTTTCTTCATTTAAAATTTTTTAGGCCAACAATTATTTTCTTAAAATTTTCTTGTCAAAAATTAAACGTTTAAAAACAAAATGTTGAAAAACTGTGAAAAAAGCAGACAGTGATTGTTTGTAATAGAAGTAGAAAATTGTCGTAAGTATACAAATTATTTATTTATTCATTGGTTGGAAATCTTTAGTATCCGCTCGCTACTGATGCTGCTAATGTTACTTTTTCAACTTTTATTTTTTTTTTGCCGTTTTGTTTTCAACATCATCATGACGACGATAACTTTATGTAAGAATATTTTGTTGTTATTTTCTATTTTCTTTCAAATAATATATTTTCTCTACTCCGTTTAGCTGACGATGCTAAATGTTGTAGTACGCCTTTAGCATGACTGGTTTGACTATCTTGACTTACATGGTTTGAGCTGACTGGTTCGTTGGTCTTTTGGATTTGTTAGTCGCATTTGGATCTTTTTTTTTCTTCATTTTTGTATATTTTTCTATTGACTCTTTCTTTTTTTCCATACTTTTTTGGTACAACTTTTCTGATTGTGGGGTTTTGATAACAAATTTCTTGTTAAATTTTAAAGCTTTATATTTTTTGTGTGTGTTTCTCTTTTTTTCCTATTCTATTATTTTTTTTGGGTATTTTGCTTCTTGTTATTTTAAATTATTTTTTGATAGCTCTTTATTACACGATTTTGTATAGACTTTTGGAAATAAGAAATTCTCTGAAAATTAAAAATTATTGAGAACAAACTCTTACATTTTTTTAGATAAAATCTTAATGGCATTTTAAATGAAAATTAAAGATAAAATTAATATTTCTGTCTTAAATTAAAAGAAAAAGAAAAATCTAAGTCATATTCAAATAGACTTTCCTAATAATAAATTTTTCTTAGTTTAAAATGTTTTTTAAAGACGACCCCCATTAAATGGCCACTGAAAGTCATTTGTATATTTAAAGCGTTAGAAATTTTAATCTGTGTTTTTGTATTCAAATTGTTTTCTAAGTAAAAAAGAAAAACTGTTTAACAATAAACTTATTTATTTGTTTCAACAAAAATTTTTCTACTTATATTCGCTCTAATTTCTTTCTGTTTAAATTCATGTTATTTCTTTTTTAATTTTATGCCCCAACATGTTCTTTTATATTAATAAAATTTAAAACAAATTTTTTACAACAATTTACAAGATACTTCCACTTTCTTAAATTTTTCTTGTTGCTGGGATCTTTTAACTACATCTTCCTTCCCTTTTACACTTTCTTGCGATTATTTTTTTTTTCTTTTACTACTTTGTAGTAATTACATTTCCAACAAGGAAAAGTTGGGCTCGCAAATAGTAGTTCGAAATGAAAAATAATAACAATACAAGGAAATAAAATACAACTCGCTTAAAAACAATACAAAACTCTCAGACACTTTCAGGCATACAAATACTCAGCTGAAAGCAACACAAAAAGTTAAAATAACTTAGAAGAACGTGTTCGCCAGCTCTAGAAAAAATAGTTCGTGTAACAACTGATATAAACAGGACTTTGAAGGAATTCGTTTAATGGATAACACTGCAATATATATAGAGGGCACAAAAAAATAATATTTTATATATTATATACGTCTATCGCCATTTTGAAAATTTACAACTGGAACTCATCTTTGGGGGAGTTAAATTTCCTCCCTATCGCACGTAGTTGTAATGACTCTGCATAGGAAATCGTGTAAGACTTACACAGAAAAATTTATCACCAACAAATTTTCAAACAAAATTTGGAATAAAATAAAATTTCATTTTCAGTAAATGTTCTTTATTGAATCAGTGAATTGTTTGTTTGTTTTTCATTGAGGACGCAAACATCAGAACAGTAACAAAAACCAGTTTTCAGTGCAGAGAAACAAGCCGAGGCAAAATTATCGGCGGTGGCGGCGGCTGGACAGATTTTGAGGTCGGCGGGGGCGCGCCGACAGAATTTTCGGTGACTATTTACTGGTATTTTGGGAAAAAAGTAGTAAAAAATATATTTCGAAAAAAGTACGCAAATTTGCAACGCAGCCGTGAACAAATTTAAACAAACTCAGCGGCTGGTGTTGAGCCGATGCGAGCCGATGTAATCGGCGGCAGCGACATAGGTAAAAAAGCAAAGTAACAAGTTTGTTTACTAAAGATTTCTGAATGAATCAACTCGTTAATGTGTTAATTCTCATAATTTTTGTCTACAGTCTTTAGATAAACATACATAGTTGAACACATTTAACATAGTAGAATTTCATAAATGCTTGACGGATGATGATGTTATTACATCAAACTTAAAAATATTAAAAAAAGAAGTTTTTACTGACTCAGACAAAAAGTTTGTTTGATATATTATAAGAATCCAGTACATATTATTGTTTGATGCAATAAACTATTTTGTTTGGAGTTTGTAAGCTTTTTTAGACAAATTGTTTTACTAATTCAGACAAAAATGTTGTTTGATATTTTACAGAAAACCCAATAAAATTTCCGGGAAAATGAACGTGCAATAGTTTCCTGTCAGTGTAGTTTTATTATTTCACGTTCATTTTCCGGAATAAGTAGGGGCTAGAAATGCACAATTTATACCATATTTAAAAAAATTTTAAGATACTTATTTTTACTCCCAATAATAATTAAACAGATGTCTTCGTTTTTGCCAACATGACACTTTTCATCATTGTGATGTCAACCTTTACATCAGCTGGTGATCAGGGTTGTCAGATTTCTTTTTTCTGACCTATTTCGCCCAATTTGTTTTAAAAGTCGCCAAAATTTGATTTATGTAGTTTTTAATAATAATAGTTATTTTAATATAAGTTTTTATAAAATATTCGTATAAAAATTAAGCAGAAAATAGCCAAAAGTAGAAATAAAATCGCCAAAAACTATTTTATGTCAATTTTTCACATCAAAATTAAAAATCGATTTTTATTAGCTCAGTCATAGTAATGATGATATGTATACATCAATGTAATGTCATGTTTCTTAACTTTTTAAAAATGCATTTAAACATAAAAATAAGAAATAAAACAATAACTTTAGTTTACTTATTTCTTTTATACATATTTTACACTTTAATAATACATAAATAATAATTGACATCGTGTTGACGTCATTCCAATCATGGCATTGATGACACTTAAACTGTGACAAAATTCTATGATGATGTTTGTCGTGAGATTGATGTCTGTTTTTGTTTTATTGATGACATTTGTCATAGCATTGATGTCAGAACTCTGATGACAGAGCGTCATCAATGCGATGATACATTTTTCTATGAGTGTACTATTGAATATACATCTCCCGTTAATAGCCTTTCAGTCTTGCGATTTCGCTCATTAACTTAATTTCCTCATACAAAATTGTCAACAAATCCACTTTTCGTTCAATTTTCTTTTTGGCTAAATTACTTCTCAGCACTGGCTTTGTTGTACACTAAGGTATACATGAAACCCAACATGCATCCCTTAAAACTTCGTTTAGTATTTACAATTTGAGCTACAAGATACAGCGATAACTAAAGAAAAACAAAACGCTGCTGGTTACCTATAGACTTGATGACAACTTACAACTAACAAAAACGAAAAGTTACTTACTAACTACAACAACATTAAAATAAACACAGAAACTAACTTAACCGAAAACAAACACAATCACACACACACACACACACACACACAGATACAAACTCAGTATCTACTAACTGCGCGGTTGTTCGTTGGCTGGTTGAATGGTTTCTTTAGTTTTTTTTTTGTAATGCCACTAGATTTCCCAGCGTTACTACGTTTTTTTTATTAATGCTGTTTCTACTTTTCTGTTGCAAAAGTGTAACAAAAGACAGCAGGTAGTTTGTTGCTGCTGTTGTTTTAGTTGGAATGTTTTTTTTTTGGAAAACTAAAACCTAACGTAAAGTATCTTTAAGATGTGCAAATATTTACTAAAGGAAAAGTAAACATAAATTTCTGAGAAATTTCGAAAAACTAGCGGACTATTATAGTAACTTAATGCAGTAAAATTAAATTTGAGTAAAACACTTTTTTGCAATTTTTATAAAAAGAATATATATTTCTAACGGAGTAATATGTGAAATAACAAATGGCATAACAATTTCCAGTCTAGCCTTTTCCACCTATGGAAAATAATACATAAAGTTTGTTTTTTAGTTAAGCTCCTTTGAAAAGCACTACTTTCTAGATAAGGACATATTTTCATACTTTATAAAAACCTTATGTATATTCTTTTGAAAAAAAAAACTTGTAAGAAATTTTATTTGGAAAAGTAATTTTGGCGAAAAGTTATTTAGAAATAAGTATCTTGTCAGTTTCATTAAAAAAGAACCTTTGAAAAAACTTGTTTTAAAAATAAGTCCTTTTTGAAAAAGAAAATAAATAACTTTATACACATTAATTTTTAACCGATTTAAAAAAAAGAGGAGGTTATATCATGTATGTATTTTTTGTCTATGTTCAGCGATTTGTCTGTCCCTCAATTGTGAAGCGATTTAAACGTTTTTTTTATACGAAATTGTACACACCACAGGTGGTTTTGTTTTTATCAATATATCGACCCCTTTGCGCGAAATGACCGTAAGCCTATTTACCAGACTTGGGCAATTTTGATTACATTTACTTTAATCACAATTACATGTAAATGTAATTGAAATTTTTTCAATTACAATTACAAAAATATAATTGTAATTGAAAAAAGTTTTCATTACAGTTACAAAATGCAATTGTAATTGAAAACCTTCAATTACAATTTCATGTAATTGTAATTACAATTACATGTAATTCGAAAGATTTCAATTACAAAGTACATCTGATTGTAATCGCCTTTTTGCAATTACAATTAGTTACAATTACATGTAATTGTAATTGTAACTAGATTGTCAAAATGTCAAAATTTTTGATAACTTTTGAAATACAGGCTGTAAGATTTGATCGTAAGCGGCAGCTTATGAATATAAATCATGTGTAAATACAATAAAATATTTAAATTTTTGTCACGAAAATGGGTCGATATGATAGAAGCGGGAGAGGGGTACTTCCCATAAAAAATAGTTATTAATTATTACATATTTGGAATACTATATCAGTGAGAGTCTTTAAACTTAGTGTGAAGACCCAAATAGTCAGAAAACTGGCGGTGTTGGAGCGAAGGAGTGGTACCTCCCATACAAAATAATCATTAGTTATCGCATATTTGGAATACTATATCAGCGAGAGTCTACAAACTTGTGGTCCATATATTAGTCCATATATTTTAAGCTTAAGACACTTTAATCTTTGCATTTACTAATTTATTACAAAAGCTTTTATCCGAGTCTTCCAAAACGAAAGTGTTATAAAACGCAAAAAGCTTCTTCGTATTTCGAACTTTCAGTAAAAAATTTGGGTTTAAAGATTGATGTTTTACTACTGGACGTCATCACCGTACAACGGCGGAATTCTTAGAAACAAAAGAACTTGATTGGAGAGATCGTGTTTGATCTCGAAAACATCATGGTGCTAAGTTCAACCCTTGTTTCGTTAAAAATTATTTTAGACTTTTCAATTATTATATGCTAAAAATATTTCTTTCCAAACAAAATAATTTAATGAAAAATTAAATTAACGAACTAAAAAGCCTGAATAATAAAAAATAGCTTTGGAATTAAAAATAAAAGTTCGACAATAAATTGCATTATTTTAAAATTGTTGAACTACTTTACTTCGTGCTAAAAACTTGTTTTCATGAGCAAGCACAAGTAAAGAAAGTACAAGCTGCTTGGGTTGAACCAACAATTCCTGACTTGGTAGTTGCACTCCCTACCAATGTGTCCAACAAAAAATTGTTTACTTGTTTATTTACTAGTATATAAGTATGAACCTACTTTAAAGTATGTAGTTTGTCATTGGAGATTATGTTATTAGTTAAGGCAATTCATTACGAACTTTTTAATGTCCCTCTTATCTATCTCATTCTGCTTAATGATATTTGGACTTCACCAAATGTTTTGAATGTGTTCTGAAAAAGGACTCTCTTAACTGAAATTAAATAAAATCATACGCTTCCATACATTTAAGCTTTTACTTCTTTTATTTTAAGTAATTTAAATATATATTCTTCGCCACATGGTTTTTTGGTTTTTGGGTTGGTTTGATGTAAAAAATATTTATCCTAATAAAAATGTAGGAAGCAACAGATGGTTAGGATAATCTTCCCAATGACCTACTTAAAATCCTTTTTCAAAAATTCGTTTCAACAAATGTTAGGATGAAATCCTAAAGTATTGAAATCTTTATGAAAGAAAAGCCTTAAATTACGCAAGTACTTGAAGGACTTTTCTCAACTAAATTAAAGATGCAGTAAGTAATAAATAAATAAAATTTATTCAACATTAAGCTTGTTAATTCAAATTATTAATTAAAATTTTTGTTATTAAAAAAGAATGCCAGAAAAGCCAAAAAAGTTCACAGCACTAAAGCAGAACGTAACAGCATACTCCTTTCGCATGGTGCAACACATTGCCATCGGTGAATAGTGGGACATTTCACGTGCAGGCAGTCAAAAGTGTATAACTTTTGATAGAACTAACTTTTTTATAAAGCTTTTTCTGTTAGATAAATGAGACCTTAGGCTTTACTTTGTAATACAGGTACTGAAAATTTAATAATAAGCCGTAAAGTTATATGGGGGTAAAAATGGATTTTTAGATTCAGTCAAATTTTATATATCATAAGAAGAAGGTATAACCAAAAACTAGGCACTCCTTGAAATATTTAATGCAAAAACTTTTCCTGCGTCCGTTCGTACATCCATGCGAACATAGCATACCTACACAAAAAAAAAATTCATGATAAAACAAGGCGAATTTAACATTTTTCGGAAGTGATTTTGCTTTATAGGTAGATATTTGCTGTCAATTCAAGTTGGTTGGTTCCACCCCAGATTTCAACTCGGTCTCATTAGACTTGGGTTCAACTCGTTCGAACTCGTTCAGCAGTTTGTTTAGTTTACAAACCCATGATCAAACGCATGTAATTTAAATGGTTTTGATCATAGGCTTGTGTCTAACACGAGCTGCTGAATGCATTGAACTCAAGTCTAGTTTGAGTCTAAAACGAGTTGCTGAACAAATTGGACCCAAGTCTAGGGCTCATGCCGTCATCATGTTCTTGGTGGCTAACCACTACGGCCACAACTGCCTCAAGGCTCATTTAGCCGACCGTAAAGGCTCAAGGCTCAGTTAGCCGACCGTAACGTTGATGTAGTTGGATGCTCTGATCGTTTCTGTCACATTGAAAACTTATGAGAGAGAAAAGATCAGCACGTGCAACTACATCAACGTTACGGTCGGCTAACTGAGCCTTCAGTCAGCCGACCGTAACGTTGATGTAGTTGCATGTGCTGATCGTTTCTGTCTCATAACTTTTCAATGTGACAGAAACGATCAGCAGAAGCAAATACATCAACGTTACGGTCGGCTAAATGAGCCTTCAAACTAGACTTGGGTCCGACTGGCTCGAACTCGTTCACCAGCTAATTCTAGACACAAACCAGATTTGGTTACAACTCGTGCGAACTCGTTCTTTAGCTCGCTTTAGATTGACGTGGGTTTGATCATAGGTTTGCGTCTAAGAGCGAGCTGCTTAACGAGCTCGAACGAGTTTGACCCAAGTCTATCTCAAACTTTAATACCATCATAAATAACATTAGTTTCATTTTAATTCAACATGATTTCATTGATTATAATCAATTAAATCATTTAATAAATAGTTAACATAAAATTTATTTTTAATTAAAGTTCCCAGCAAAAAAATATCATGGTTCTGGAAGCAGTAAAAAACTTTCATTGTTTCCACATGCGATCTTTGGAAGCGCTTCCGAGGATGCTCAAAAACAAGGCAGAGATCTCTCAGTGTTCATAATGATTAAACTACGAAATTAGTCAGCATTTTACATTTCTTCAACACGAACTTCAAAATAAACAAAATCATATTCAGTAGCATTGAACTTTCAACAATATAGGCTCTAAAGCATTGTCGCACGCATTGTTCAAATAAACACTAACACATTTTAAAACTCAAACCCCATTTAAAGTATGCTCTCTTTTTACATTTCTCAACTTTACACGGAAGAGATAAATTTATAATAAAAAACGATTTGTTTTGTCGGTAGTTTAACGACGATAAAATGAGACATGATTTTAGAGCATTTTCGATGCTTCGAAAGAATCACTGTTTTATATCAAAATCAAGAGCTCCAAAGTGGGACATCGCGAACAAAAATCATGCATGTTCGAAGCGCTTGTGGAAGCAGTAGAAACAACAAAACTAGCTTCTCTCGCTTATAAACCTGCTTCGGACGAAGCAGTAGTTTTTTTTGGGTTAATGCAATTCATGTTGATTTAAAATGAACTATAACATAAACTTTTCATTATCACTAAAGTAGAACCAACTTTAATTATATCACATTAATATAATGATTTTAATTTAAAACAGGATTTTGTGGATTCAAGAGTTTCGGAACTATCCAGAAATAACCGGCAAAAAAAATTTTTTTTTTCATGAAAAATTAAACTTTTTTTTGGTTGTAAAAGTTCATAATAAATGAAAATTAAAAACATTTAAAATTTGTTATCATTATTTTGAGCACTAAATGCACTAGATAAAAAAAAAAGCCATAACTCAATCAAATCGATTTGCAAATAAATGTCGATTTTATTTACAATAAAGTGTAGAAACCAAATCGGACAAACCGTTTTCTTGTTATGATCAAATATATTAACGGGACCGTCCTATATTAGGAGTCATATTAGTCACGCCCATAAAAAAATCTGAGCGTGATAGAAAAAAACTGCAAACGGATTTGAATTAAGCACATTAAGCTCTCTATATTTTACATATTTTTATTTTTTTGCAGATCGGTTTTGTTCATAAAATCATCCAAACACACAGAAAAATTGCATATCAAAATCGCCATAACGCTATTTTTAACATTTTTCAGTTGCGATTTTGCTTCATAGGTGTTTCATGTTAATTCAACATGGTTTTACAATAACCTTCAAGGAACATATTTCATTTTGAAATAATTTTAAATCATGTTGAGTTGATATTCTAGTACAATTAGAGAAAAATGAAGTTAATACTAAAATAATACGAAGAATCATGTTGAATCAAAGTTATTTCAAGTTGTAACAACGTGAATTTGATATTAGCACAATGCAAGGAATTTTATTGAATCAAACTTATATCAAGTTAAACAAACGTGAATTGTGAAATAACACGAAGAATCCTGTTGAATTAAAGTTATGTCAAATTGAAACAACATGACTTTAAGCTACATATTTTATTAAATATTTTATTAACGTGATGTGTATTAGCATAGTAATCGGAACATTTTATGTTGTAGTTGGCTGCCCAAGTCAATATTAGAACTCGGACCACAACAGCTAACCACAGCGGCCACAACAGCTTCAAATTTTACTTTGGATATACCGTAAATAAATACCATCATAAGTAACATGAATTTCATTTTAATTCAATATGATTTAATTGATGATTTAACATACAATTTATTTAAAATAAAAGTTATAATCATATTGATTTAAAATGCAATGTAACATTATTTTAACAGTGAAAAATATTAAATGAAAAAGATTTAAGGTTAGATTGATAATTTTTTGTCTAAAACAAGTATGAAACAATATCAATTTTGAATCAGCAGCAGGAATTTTTTCGCTATTAATTCGAAGTTTGTCTGCTATTTGCATTTACACAACACGAACATCAAAATTAACAATTACAAGTCACACAAATGAGCACAACAGTGCATTGTAGCTATAAACAAAGCCCATAAACATCTACACCCTTAAACAACAAATTATATCTCATAAATTTAATATGATTTCCAATCAAAATGGCAACATGTTGATTTTACATTGGTATTTCTTTCTGTGTGAAAGAATATATTTTTGTTATATGTATAATACGGTTTATAAAGCAATGCTTAAGCAAATGGTTCATATAATGTAGGGATGGATAGCTTTACCTTATTTTTGTAAGTTTCGTCTTTCCTACTTTTCAATTATTTCCTTTTAATTTTCTTCATATATTTTTTCAAAAGCTATTTTTTTCTTGTATTTCATAGATGCCATTAAAAGATAAAACTGAATATATTCAGTTTATTTACCATGGAAAAAAATTTCAAGTAGTTGGTTTATTTTCATTTGGTTACTTTCATAGCAAAAATAAACGGTAGGGTTGTAGCCAAAAATAAAAAATAAAACAAAATGTGAAGAATATAAGATTGATTACCTTAAATAAAGACGAAAATAAGCAATGAATTGAAAATTAATGAAATGTAAGCAAATTCATGTGATATGAGATCAAACTAAAATGGGATTATTTAAAGGGATTTTATCAAAAGTTACTTACTAGTTTTCATTGCATTAAGTATTCAAAAACTTAACCCTTGAAATTGAAATTTTTAATATTCAATCGTTTGAAAGGTAAGAAAAAAATTTATGTATATTAAAAAAATCCTCTTGTTGTAGCGGCATCATAAAAAAATTTTAACATATGTTTATAAAAAAAACAATAATTTGTTATGGTAATGATTGGAAAATATAATTATTATACTGAAAAAATTTTTGACCTTATATCCTTTTCATATAGGACTATTATGAACATATTGTTCAATTTTGTTTTATTACAAAAGTGTCCTTAATTATTAATGAAACTATAATTTCATTTCATTAATATAAATTTGCTTCACCTTTTCAAACACATCCACACGTTAATTAAAAGTATTGATTTCTATTGATGAAAGACATCAAAAGTTTTTGTTCTTTTAGTGCTACTGACATTTTTTATATATAAATTGTTTCTTTAACTACCCTTCTTACAATCTACTACAAAGGACTTCATATCAAAGCAATCATGTTTGTTTGCTTTTGCAAGCAGAACTTTTTAATAAAATAAAATTAAAGAGAAGGAAATATAATGAAACTCAGTATATCATAAATGCACAACTATGTACTCGTATTTGTAGGTATGGGCTGCTGTTCCATATTCTTTTCATTGAAATTTTAGTAAAAAATATTTTTATAATATTTGTAATTGATGTTTTCAGTGAAGCTTTGGCTCGTTTTTTCAATTTATTTCATTCTGTATTGAATATGATTTTTGATAATAAAGCCAGGGCATCATTTTATATAAAAAAAATTCGAATAATGAAAATAATAGAAGTTAATATAAAAAAAGTCCCCATTATTCGCTTCATAATATGGCTATTTAAATAAATTTTTTACATATTTAAGCAAAAAACAGACAAACAAATCTTTAGTTAACCCTCGGCGAACTGAAGAATTTTACAATGTTAAAGTACGGTGTAGGTAGAATTGTACCTTCCCAGCAAAAACCATTGCTTACTGGTAGGCAGACAAGTATATGAGGATTTAAGTCGTAAGTACTTACAAATTGACTCGATAACTATTTATTTTGGTTTCAAAAATAAGCATTCATGAAAAATGTTAAGTCCTTTAAAAAGGACAAAAGATGAGAAAATGAAAAACCATGTACACACTTTGACAATGTTTTGTCTCTAGATTAATGGATATATAGTGGCATTTCTGCCAAAAAATGCTGTCACTTAGTGTAATCGATGTAGAGAGCAAACCACCAAATTTTGGAATTTTTGTTTGTCTGCCTGGCCCAACACGCGTCACGCAAAAACTACTGAATGGATTTTCATGAAATGGTATGGAGGTACTTTATAGTCTTGATTCAGACTTAGGTTACTTCTTACCGCGATAAAATGTCTCATTTCTAAGTTAAAATAGAAAGAAACGAAAATATACCCTATTTTACTAATATAAATGTTGTTGGAAATTAGAAAGATGTTTTTGTTTTTTTAACGTTGGCAGCACTGTTATATTATTATATTATAAGAACGTTATATTATTATATTTTACAGACACCTTATAGTCAGTCATAAAGCGAATTTTAAGCGATCCAAGCGGGCGGGCACATCTAGTTATGAATAAAATCAATACTTATCCATCGATTTTTATGAAACAAAGCTTATTTTATTTTTAATATATGCGGCTTCATGATCACTGAATAAAAATGATAAGTTTTAGCCATGTCTGATTTTTTAAAAATTTTTTAAAAATAAAAACTTCAATTTTGCATAAAAAAAATTTATTTTTAATTATTTTGGCTTAAGCTCGGTTTTAATTTAATTTTTCAATTAAATTATATTTTTATTTAGAGATAAATGTGAAGCATGTAGACAAAGAAAAATTTTGACTGCGCGGAGGGTTGAACTGACGTTTCGATAGCTCCCGCTAATCTCATCAGAGTTCTTTACCGCTTAGCCCACTCGACCAAAGTCGGGTGTTTGCAGTGAAGAGCTGAATATCATCTGCTTTTAATCAATTCATACTGTCACTCTTAGAGCTGTATTTCATTTGATAGTTATTGATATTCAGTTTTTCTTTGTCTTTGTATAAAGCTTCTTTTTATTATTTCTCTATTCTAGTATGAATTATCATTGATAATTACAAGTACTAGTGTGTGTGAATGTTTGTTTGTTTGTTTAGTTTTATTTGAACATGTACATCCTTTTGCCAGGTGCCTTTAGAGTTTAACAATTAAGTTTTGAGTTTAGTCGAACTGTATGGGTTTATATCCAAAGAAATTTTAACTATTTTGGCTTAAGTTCGGTTTTAATTTAATTTTTCAATTAAATTATATTTTTATTTAGAGATAAATGTGAAGCATGTAGACAAAGAAAATTTTGACTGCGCGGAGGGTTGAACTGAAAAGTATGTACATGTTCAAATAAAACTGAACAAACAAACACTCACACACACTAGTACTTGTAATTATCAAAGATAATTCATACTACAATCCGGCGCAGTCAACATTTTCTTTGTCTACATGCTTCACATTTATCTCTAAATAAAAATATAATTTAATTGAAAAATTGAATTAAAACCGAACTTAAGCCAAAATAATTAAAATTTCTTTGGATATAAACCCATACAGTTCAAGTAAACTCAAAACAAAATATACTTTTGTCATCATTGCGATCTGAATAAATTCGAAACTATTGAGTATATAAAAAAAAAATTAAGTTATGAGCTTAGTCGAACTGTATGGGTTCAAAGAAATTTAATTATTTTTGGCTTGAGGTCGGTTTTAATTTAATTTTTCAATTAAATTATATTTTTATTTAGAGATAAATGTGATTAAAAGTAGATGATATTCAACTCTTTACTTTGGTCGAGTAGTCTAAGCGGTAAAGAGCTCCAATGCCAATGAGATTAACGGGATCTGTATCAAAACGTCAGTTCAACCCTCCGCGCAGTCAAAATTTTCTTTGTCTACATGATTAAAATCTATCTCTAAATAAAAATATGATTTCATTGAAAAATTAAATTAAAACCGAACTCAAGCCAAAGATAATTAAATTTACCAACAAAAATGTAAACACTAATTACTTTTCTACTAGAAAAAGTACTTATTTTTGTTCTTGAAGTCCCAAAATGAATCCATTATACTTTGAATGTATACATCCAAAAAATAAGTACTTTTCTTTTTTACTTGAAAAATTCTTAAAAACCATTAAATTTTTTAATGTCCAGCTGCAAAATAATAAATTTTACATACATACATATCTTATCGTCTTCAACAGTCGCGGGTCCATCTCAAGCAATTTTTACATGTAGTACATTCATACACAACACAAAGAGATTGCTTTTACCAGCACACGAAAATGGCACATATCTTAACTGCATAAGTCTGTTGCCTTTTTTTCTGGATCCACGACACGTAGTAAGAGTCGATTTTATTTTAGAAAAATTTTCTTTAGAACATATTCTAATACATATTTTTTTTTTTTTTCAATTTATGTTTGTTTGTCAAGTTTGAAGTTTTACAAATTTTAATTTTGAAATATAATTGAAATGTAAATAAAGCTACAAAATAATGAGTGTAGGAAGTTGTTCAAATAAGGATTGTATACTAAGTTTTTGCTGAGTTCTTTGGATATAAAAACATTATATTTAACCGGCTTAAAAGTAGTTTTATTTGAATTTTTTGGTGTTTCTTGTAATAAAATTAGATTACCCCTTCCCAAGTTGTGATGAAACTAAATTACGATGCTACAGAACCACAGCTTAAAGGGGACGCAGCGAGAAAAAAGGTGATAACTTTTAAATGCCTAAACTATACTCTCAATCAAGTCACCTTTCAAAAAAAAAAAGACTAAATCAAAATCGGTCCAGCCGTTTGGGTTTTACGATAGCACAGACATACACACAGATACACAGACACACACTACAAACTTAACACCACCCCACTAAACCTGAGATTCGAAATAAAAGAAGGTTCGCTAAAACGAACAATTTTCGAAACAAATTTGTTCGATAAATGCTCGTGAATGTAAAAAAATCGAATGTTCGCAAATGCGAGCTTTTGTCGATAATGTTGCGACAGTAAGCTCAATTGCCAAATTTCATAAAATGTGAATGTTCGCAGCATCGAAATATGTCTCGATAAGAAGCGAAATTGCCAAATTTCATAAAATGTGAATGCTCGCAGCATTGAACTATTTTCGATAATTTATCGAATGTGTAATTTACATTCATGTGTGCAATAATTGAATAGAAAAAAATTTGCCACCATAGCCTAGTGGATGTGTGCTAATCTGTTAGCCTGGAGGTACCGTGTTCGAATCTGATTGAATGCAGCGTAAGTTAAAATTTAAAATAAATAATTATTCCATTTAAAATAAAATAGATAAATTAAAAAATAAAGATAACAATCTTGAAAAATTATTTTTTCCTGCATTTTTGTGGTATCGATATTTCTTCGATATTAGTTCGCTATTGATTTGTCAGCGAAACATCGCAATCGAAAGATTTGCTGCCACAAACTGAGCGACGAGTGAGCTCTAGCAGCTCTTTCTCTTTCCGACTTCGATAGCCGTTCGCGAGTGTTTTGTCCGAGAAACGTGTGCGCAACATTCGAATGCGATATTATTTTCGAATGTTTTGGTTTGCTGGGACTCTTTTTAGGTCGGTGTTTAAAAAGGATATCCATAGAATTTTAAACTTCGTCTGTTTTCATTGTTAGAGGACCACAACTCATCAAAAGAAAATATTTATATTTATATTTATGTATCTCTTATATATTGTTTTTGTTGCATATGGTAGTTTAAATTAAAGAAATCTAGCCCGATTTAATAACCTTCAATTAAACCATCGTATCCTTCGAAAAATGATGAATTATATTATAATTCTTTATAATTTGTCAAAACAACTATTTTCTTTTGAAAGTTCTTCGCTCTAACGAACATTAGTTTTTTTTTAGTATCAGATCACAGGTGGGAATCAAACAATAGAAAAGGCTCCCAAAAACAAAAGTTGTAGTTGTTATTTTTATTGTAATCGATATCCCTATTTTTATTGATACCGAAAAGAAACCTTTTCTTGCTGTTTTTCTTTTCTTTTCTTTTAACTTTGAGTGCATTTTAATGAGGCGTGTGTCGGTTTGTGAGTTTAAATTAATTTTCTCTTACGTGTAGCAGCGTTAGATAAACTAAATAAAAATGTGTATTTTATTTGATTTTTCATGCCCTTTTTGTTGCTGTTGCTTATCATTAAATATTTATAACGTTTTATTTGAATTTTAGTTTTCAATACAACAAATTAACATTAAATAAATTGAATTTATTGGAAATTCCTGTATTGAATAAATCTTCATGCGTGTGTTCGTTTGTGTTTGATAAATTTTTAAAATCAATTTTATTTTGTTTCAGAAGTTTTTTGTTTTGTTGTTTATTTGTTTTGATTAGCCACACACGCAGCTGTTTTATGTGCGTTTGTTTGTTGTTAGTTTTTTTCCACTTTTGTGGTTGACCTGTATTCCGTTTGTTTATAGAAAATTAACTATAAATTGTTAATAAATTAGTTTTTAGTCATTTCAGTTTATTCTTTTCATTCTTTCATATATATTTTTTTAAATTTTTTTTTGAAAGATTAAATGAACAGGTTTCTCTAGGGAATCATCATCATCATCATCGTCAATTGTTAATTTGTGTGAAATACTGCTGCATGGCTGGTTATTTTTTATATTTTATTTTCTGTTTCGAATAAATTTGTTTTTAACATTTTTGTCACATATAATTTATTTGAAATTTGTTTTTACTGTTTTTCAAGGGATTTCAAAAGTATCAATGGTTGTTATTTTGATTTTCGGTTAGAACAATATAAATAAAAGAGCAAGTGTTGTTTTTCCGTTTTTTTGTTCTTAGGAAAAGGTGTAAATGTGTTTTGTTATAATATATATTTTCTATTTGTTCTGGGAGCTGTTGTTCATAAAAAACAAACATTTGCTGGATTATTTAGGGGCATAAAATGCCTGATTATCCTTTAAGGCGATTTAACTTAAAATGCAAAAGTTAGTAAAAGGGTGATTATTTTTAATACTTAAAATACCAATAGAATAAGTTAGGTTGAACAAAATGAATTTGAGTGAGTATTTTAATATTATATACAAATATTTATATATTTTATATAGCCTGGTATTGTATTCTGTTGAAAATTTAATGGGAAGTGATGTCAAATCCTATGTGAACAATATATTAAGTGTATCTGACTGGTGGTGTTCGCTGAGTAAATTGTTGGACTCCAACTGGTTCACGAGGTAGAAATCCACACAACTTTCCATCACTTTAGGAAGTGCAGGAAAAATTGAGATTGGTCCAGAGTTGCCAGTTGGGGGGTTTTCCCCTAGATTTAGGGGTTTTTATTTCATTTCGGGGCAAATGTAGCAGGTTAACATTAATGTGAGGAAATTTAGGGCCATAGATTTATATTTAAGGCTTTCTAGGGGATTTTCCTATTTGCATGCCTATAAAGGAGCTAAGCATAATTATATTTTAGAGCTGGTCAACATCTCTTTCAGTGTGATTCTTATGAGGGGCTTAAAGCACAAGGGATTCAAGGGTGACAGGTAATAAGGTCAATGGAAATAATGTCGATTGACTTTATTTCCCACCATAAAGAGAAATAAAGTCAATTGACTTTATTGCATTTTCGAAAACGAAATAAAGTGAATTGATTTTATTTCAGTATTGATATCAACTAAAAGCCATATAAGGGGGTTAGAGCACAAAAAAAAATATATGTTTTCTGAGAAGACTCTTATGGACCCACAATCTACAGATAATTGTTCATTCATTAAATATTTTAAAGTTTTAAAATAATAAAGTTCATATATAATTTTTTTTCTTTTTGTACAATGTTAAATGAGTTTTACCAATATGATTTCAATTAAAGTATGCTTTTATTGCAATTATCGTGTAGTTTCAAAAGTTTATATTTATATTCGCCTCATCTTTTAATGTTGTTGAAAGTGTGCCACCTTTTCTGCAAGTTAGAACACTTCGTGGAGCACCATTTTTATATACATAGTGGGATATCCCTTCACATCCCCTTTTTTCACAATAACCACTAATCTTCTTCAGAAAATTTTCTTAAATTAAAATTTTAAAACTCATATTTCCAAAGCTACAAAGTTATTTCGGATGTGCCACCTATTCTGCAAGTTAGGACACTACCTGGAGCGCCATTTGTATATAGTGGGATATTCCTTCACATCCCATTTTTCCACAATGACCACTAATCTTCTGCAGCATTTTTTCTTAAATTCAACTGTTAAGTGTTTAACAGTGCTCAGTTAACTTGAAAATTGTCTCGGGAAAAAATTTTGGTTTGCGTCTTTGCTTTTTAAATTTAAATTCATCTTCACACACATTATGTAATGAGACATTAAAAAAACCTGGCTTTACCAAAAAACAAATTAGAGTGATAACTATGCAGAAAATGAACGTTCACAGAAAAAATTATCATCGGTTTCTTTTCAATTAAAACTATTGTTTGGTATAGTCTGGAAATTTAATTATGTTGTTAATTGATTCAATTAATTTCTTAATTAAAAAAAGAAAAAAAAACGAAAAAAGTACTATTAATTATTAATTGATTTTTAATTAATATTTTATTAATATATTAATTAGTTCAATCAATTACTTTATTGATTCAATCACTTACTTGATTGAATATTTGCCGCGAATTAAAGTAACACCAACAGGCACATACCGATGAAAAATAACAGCTAAAATTTTTCTAAACACAGTGAAGTTCGCTTATAATATTCATCGGCGATGGCGAATATTTTTGTTTGCATAGAAGTTATTATTTTAAAAGAAAACTTAGGAGAGTGTATGCTTCTCCTGTGTCATACATGTTACATTATTTTCAATTATGTAAGATAATTCATTTAATTAATATATTAATATATAGTCAATTAATTTTTTGGTTAATTTAATTAAACAATTGTTTAATTTTATGTATTTTATTAATTATTTATTTAATCAAATCTACAATTACCATTAATTAGAAAAAACTAGGGATGTAACGATACGCCGTTTTGCCGATCCGATACCGATACCGATACTTAAAAATAAATATCGCCGATACCGATACCGATACGAATATTGAAATTAAGTTCAAGTTTAGATTAACAAAACTCAAGTGCAATTTTTTTATTATACAAAATTACAGTGTAAGAGATTATTAATATTTAAAATTGATATTAACCCAGTAAAAAAAATTGGAAGTATTTTTTAAGGAGCTACATTTTCTTTGCTTCCAAAAAATCTATATTAAAAATATGCAGATAAGACAGTGCAACAGTCCAAAAAACACACGGACTTGACAGTATAGATTCGATTGTACTACAACGGGGTAGTAAAACCCTATACTTAGCTTGGCGAATTTGGTGACCAATTTCGTTTTATGGACCTCCAAAGTTTTGGAAAATCAGCGGGCCCTCAAAAAAAGGTGTCATCAACTTTTGGCCAACAGAAAATTCAAACTCGATGATACCGCTTAACTATATATGGCAATAATGTAGCTAAGAGTTCGCTAAACAGATTTTATTACCATCTTATGCCAAAATGTTTTTTTCGTGCACCTTTTTTGAAAAATTAAGGAAAAAAAATTTTTTTTTTCACTTTTTCCAGAATACCTTACAGGGACTCGTAATTTTTTATTAACAATATTTGGCAAAGTTGTAGCTACGGTAAAGCTGAACAACTTTTGTAAATATGTCAATACAATCTGAATGTATCTGGGCACCCTAAACAACCCAGAAAAACTAATTTCTACCTTAAAAGTTTTCGTTTTTTACGAGTTAGGCTATATTTTTATTGCATATTTTTGCTTTCTTTGTTATTGTTCCACTTCTTATGTTGCTGATTTTAGTATTTACTATTTTTTATTGTTTGTTGTTGTTTTGCCAAATAATGGTAATGAAAAATTTTGGAGTCCCTACAAGTTATACTGAAAAAAGTGAATAAAATAATTATTTTTTCAAAAAAAGTACAGGAACATATTATTTTTCTGGGCACAAAATCTTAGTGAAACACAACAAAGAAAGTATGCACTTGAATATACTATTTTCAAAAAAAATTATTTTTAGCATAAAAAAGTAGTGAAAAACTAAAATTTTTAAGGTAAAAAGTGGTCTGTGTGAGCTATTAGAGTGCCTAGATACGTGCAGATTGTATTGATATGTCCACAAAAGTAGTTGAGCTCTACCGTAACTATAAGTTTGCCAAATATTGTTAGTTAAAAATTACAAGTCCCTGTAAATTATTCTGAAAAAAGTGAAAAAAAATTTTTCCTTAATTTTGTCAACAAAAAGTTAACGAAAAGTTTTTTTTTGGCATGAAATGTTAAAAAAAATCTGTTAAACAGACTCTTAGCTACATTATTGCCATATATAGTTAAGCGGTATTATAAAGTTTGAATTAGCTGTTGGCCAAATACTGATGACACCGTTTTTTAAGACCCCACTGATTTTTAGAAAATTTGGAGGCCCATAAAAAAAATTGGTCACCAAATTCGCCAAACTGAGTAAAGGGTTTTACTACGCCATTGTAGGACAATCGAACCTGTACTGTACTGTCCACTTCTTGTGTTTTTCCAAAAGTCTTTATTTATCGCATAGTGTAATTAGTAGAAAAGCAAGAAAAAAATTTTAATGCCTTTATAATTTTAAAAAATTCTCGCTATACTCGCATTAAAAAAATTGTGAAAATGGCTTATTTTTCATCCTTTTTTCTTGAGGAAAAATCATTATAGAACACCGAAAAAGAAATTTGTCTGAGCATCGCTTCCACTTCGGTGATTGGTAATCGAAAAACAGAACTTCTTGCAATGGCAAGGATATGTAACACTAATTAAAAATGATCCAAATTTGCAATACTTCCGGATCGCGAATTCTACATTTTCATGACTTCTTTGGAATGTCTTTTTTTGCTGGAATAAGATTTAAAAAACAACGAATTGAATTTGAATTCATGGTAAAATTAACAAAAAATAAATAATTTTTTTACAAAATAATTGTATAAAATATTATTAATTTTTAAAATTCATATTGATAAGATTTAAAACATAACGAAATGAGTTTAGTTCATGGTAAAATTAACAAAAAAATAAATAATTTGTCAGAAAAAAAAACTCTAAAAAAATGTTTAAAAGTATCGTCGTATCGACAGTAAAATATCGCCGATACCGATGTATCGGAAAATCTGACATATCGCCGATATATCGGTATCGGTATCGGTATTCGTTACATCCCTAGAAAAAACCCTCTTTTGCAATTTTTGCAATACCGATAATTGGTATCATCATTTTGGTGATAGGTGCAAAATTAAACAATTTTTTGTTTGTTTTAACAATTTTAGTAATTGAAACCATTTTTTACTTTTTTCTGTGGTAATGATACTTTCCGATTTTAATAGCATTAACCGAATTTTTCTTAATGTGTAATTTAAGATTTTTCTTAAGCAAATTTACATTAGTTCTTTTTCTTTAATATATCTTAAATCATTTATTACAATTATATTTTGATATATTTCCTCATCCATGTATGTATATATTTTTAGTTACCATAGCAATTTATACATTCAAACAATTATTGCTTAAACTAAGTTTTCTTTATAATGATGCTGACAGTTTATGCACATGTGAGCGAACACGTTTAGTCACTCGCAAATGTGACATGATGAAAAAAACAACATTTAAAGAAATAAACTCTTGTCGTCTCCCAAATGAACAATTTATTTTCAACAATGTCAAAATCTCTAAATCTGTCGTCTGTTATAAATTTTCTTTTTTGGCCAAAAGGAAACTACATACTCGTAGAATATTAAATTAATGACAAAAAGTATCAGTGGCAGAAAAACACTGAAGCATACATCTTGTCATTTTATTTATCTTCATGCGAGCATCTTTAAGCATTTAAACTGTTTGCAAAACACATACATACGAGTATTAAGCTAAAATTTTATTATATAGGTAGAAGTTTATAAAAAATAGAAAGAAAAGCAGTAGGGAGAAGAAAAATGGCACAAATAGTATTTGACACATGTGAACATGCTTTTATAGACACTCTCAGGTACTATCTATGTGTAAAGAATTGAAACCTTCCGACTATAAATTAGCTTTTGGCGAGTTAGTCAACTTTGGAGCTTTGCGCACGACCCCACGTTATGAAGGCGTGCCATCGCATGTGAACTTAAGAAAATCTCAGCTTTGTCTCTGTAAAATTCATGACGATATCTTGAACGGTTCACGAACTAGCGAATTATTTCCACAAAGAAAGTCTTTAAGCCAATGTGCGCCGCTGAAGAGGATTTTTTTTACCTTTTTGGAAGAAAGGGATAAAAATACTCATACAACAAAGAGTACCAGGGTTACAATTTTCAACAAAAACATTCCCCGTGGGGTTTTACATAAATATGCTGAACATATCTCATACCTTAAGCGCAAGGCTTACAAGATTTTCTATGTTTAAAATGGGGAGAAATTTAATTCAGCCTAAAATGAGTCCCAGATGTAAACTTTCAAAACGCCGATATGCGTTTATATTTTTTTGGTGCCATCCACTACACAGAAAAAAGTAAAATTAAGATTCAATTAAGAAAAACGAAGATCTAGTTAAGAAATTAATTAGTTTTCAACTAATCACGAAAATTGTAGTATTAACTCAACAGAATTAATTGAAAATATTTTTAAATTGTTTCAACTAAAAAAAAATATATCAACTAAAAAATTAATTGAAATTTAGAAAATTAATCAATCAATTAATTGTCATAAAACAATGTTGCATGTATAGCAAAGTTATGCAATTCTCACACATGCAAACTAAATTTATTTTATATACACGCAATTAGCATGTAGACATTTTTTCCATTTTATGGTAAAATGATTTAAATTCTAATTGATAGCTTTGTTTTAAAAGAAAATAAAACCAATTGAAATTAACCTTGATTCAATTAAAATATTAATTGAAAATAAAAATGCTTCTGAGTAAACACTTAATTGGATAATTTTGGGAAATAATATTTTCTGTGTAGAATCAGTCCCGTTAGAATTTTGTAATTTAAAAAAATTTATATTGTTGTACAGTTTTACACAATTTTATCAAGAAGAGTTATCTACCAGATTTAGTTGTGCTCTTTTTCTCAACACTTCTGTAGTCCTTATATTAATATCTTCTGCATATGTATTGGTAATAAAATAAAAAATAAACATATTCTAAACGTTATAAATGATGACGTCTGCAAAAAAAAAATAGAGCAATAACAGCAGCAAATAATATAAATTCCGACAATAAATGCTAACAACAATAAAAAAATGTGAAAAACACATAGATAAAATTTCCAGCTAATGATAGCAATTTCCGGTTTCACAAAGCTTTCTAACACAAACACAAGGCTAAAGGAAAAAAATTTTTTTCAACCATAACGCTAAAGTAATAGAGAAACAACAGGACTTTTATAAAACAAGCTTGAGGCTACAAAAAGCAGGATGGATGGACACACAAAAAATCTAAGAAAAATTATAAGAAATGATATGTGTGTGTATGTGTATTTGTGTTGTTTTTTTTTACATAAAGAGCAACGAATGAGATATGAGCGCTAGAACAATAACTTTGTGTTGCTTTATAGGAGAATTTTTTTTTTCCTTTTTTACATATGAAGATATAAATTATTTTAATAAAATTTTATTTAACAATTTTTCATTTATACATGTGGGCATTTCCACAAAAATTAACACTTTTTATTACATAAAATTACCCACCAATTAATCTTGCATTTCTGAACCATGTAGTTCGAATTTTCTTTATCTTTTAGAAATGTAGAGCTACTTCCGGTCTACACAACAGAATTGTTCGATGAGCTATATGATAAAAGTGAAGTTTTCTGTGGAAATGCCTATATGAATTAATTTTCTTTTCATTGTCTTACTTCCCACCAAAAACTTTTGTCATTTTTGTAATCAATAGTACGCTATTAATGGGTTACAAAGTAATGAGTGGTATTTATTTATCTTATTACTATGCTTCAAATTAGAATTATTACTTAGTTTTTCATAAAATTAGTTTGCATTTTTATCATTATCTCAAAGTAGTTACAATTTGTTGATACGTATTAATAAAATAAGTAGACTGCCACTTTTTAAGTCAACATGTATGTTTGTATATGAAAACTAATTTTTGTCGCTTAAACTTATAAGTCAACAAAAGCTGCGTAGGTAAAGTGCTTGTCTTCATATCTGAACGAGCACAGGTTCGTATCCCAGATGGGTCAAAAAATAAAAAAATTGAATAAAATTGAATAAATGTAAATAAAAAATGTGTACAATTTTTTTTTAATTTTAATTTGTTTTTTTTTACTACTTATTTTTTAGCTTCAAGTAAGCCAAATAATAACTAGTTAATTGCTGTGACAATATAAATACATTTGTAAGGGGTATCCTTTATTTTTTTGACTTCTCAAACAAAAATAATTAGTTATCGACTCAAATTGTAAGTAGTTACGTCTTAAATCCTAATATACTTTTTTGCCTACCAGTAAGCAAAGTTTATGCTGGGCTTATGATTTGCTTAGAAGTTTACAGTGCTGTTTACATAATCCAAACAGTTAGCTCGTTTAGAAAATTATACGAAAAGCACTGTTTTTATTGTAGTATCTCGAATTGACCGTTTCGATTGTGTAAAAAGTACTTATGTATTATTTATGCATTAAAAAAATTACTGAATATTGTTTGTTTTATTATTTGAGAAAAGTTCATTAACTTTTTCTTTACCTTAAAAAATAATAATTTTTTATCCACTTTTTTCAGTTTTTTTTTCAGTTTCTTGCTTTTATTGGCATTTAATGAATTTAATCAAATCAAAATGTTTATTGAATTTTAAATTAACCAAACAACTTAAACAACCAAAAAACTTAACCAGCCAGCAAACCAACGTCGAGGTCTCTCTCAGCTTAAGAAGACAATTTGGCTGGTTTTCCATTGAAATGCATTAAACGGCCAAAAAAGTTTAAACACGACAAACAGCATTCAAAAGAAGAAAAAAAAAGAAACAGAATGAACGTACAAAAAATGTCAATATTTACATAAATTAGCTGTTAAACACTAAATAAGGTTTCGTCGTCAAAATACGTACGACAAAAAAAGTTTTTGTGTTTTTATTTTACAATTTATGCGCATGCACGCACGTTAAGAGAAAAGAAAATCCAATGAAGCTAAATACAATTAACATAATGTTTAAATAATACACCGCATACCGAAAAACTTATGGGCTCCAAACCATTTTTCTGATTTTCTGTTAACTTAATGACAATCACAAATGGAAAGGAAAAAAAAACGCCAACGCATCTTAATCAATTAAAACAAGCATATCGCCACCAACAAGATACAACACACCAGCTGAATTGTATAAAAGCTTTTTTCTTAACTAATTATGTTTTTGGAAAACATTATTATTAAAAATTTTTTTTTAAATGAATAATTACAGCGAAGTAAATTTTAAAGGTTAAGGCAGCGAATCAGAAGGGGATTTGGGGGCGAAATATTACATTAAGGTTTGAATATGATTTCGGACATGTAAATGACGCAGCTGGAGCTGCTTAGTTTGTAGATCCAACTTTCACACTCTCTCTTGAGTAAACTAGGCTGTATTTCGGTCACAAGTCATTGAGTGTTTGCTTCAAAGTGGTCGATTGTTTCTTCTTTCTAGTGCTGAATTGATTACATATTCCCCAAAGAAAATAATTTAAAGGCATTGATTGAGTAGCAGGAATTCAACGACCTGTGAATGTTATGGTCTATTCCATGAAATAGGCCGATCGAGAAATTTTTGTCTTTAAATATTGTCAAGAGGAAAATTTCGAAGCTTTAGGAAAATCGGTACAATCTTTATTTAAAAACAAAATTAAAAAAAGATTAAAAATATTAATATCGCTATACGCATACACTAATAGCAAAGCCGTCATAATGCTGATATAAATTGATATCAATGCTCTGCGAAGTGTCTTCGTTTTGACCACATGACACTTTTCATCATTGTGATGTCAACCTTTACACCAGTTGGTCATCATGTCATCAATGGAATGATTAAAACGATTAATCAAAATTAAATTTTCTTACTTTTACTTGTTCCTAATTTGTTTTACGTTTTTGTTATTTTATTGTGTCTTCTAATATTGGTCCTGATCCGAGGCTCCTCAATTCATCACATACTTATAAGCTGACACTTCTACCATTTCAGCCACGTCACCATCTAAAACATCGCCCGCACAAAGTCAACACAAACAGCATTAATGATGACTATGTGTCATCATGTCATTATGTCTCATCAATATGATGAAAAATTGTCGTACTCTCGTTTGTTTCAATGTTTTGTCTGTTCATGTATGCTGTACTGGCTTAGTTTTTAAAAATACTTGTTAATTTTGTCATTAGCCCTGTCATAGTCATGACGATGAGTGAACATCAATGCAGTGCAAATTTTTGTTAACTTTTTAAAAATGCGTTTAAACACAAAAATAAAAAATAACACAATAAATTTTTTATTAAAATACAGATTACAAACGTTATAACATTGTTTACTTTTTTCTTTTATACATATTTTATACTTTAATAATATATAATACCTAAGCTACAACGTATTGATGTCATTCCAGTTATAGCATAGATGACATTTAAACTATATCAAAGTTCCATGATGACGTTTGTCATCAGATTGATGTCTGTTTTCGTTTTATTGATGACATTTTTCATAGTATTGTTGGCAGAACTCTGATGACAGGGGGTCATCTAACTTCGCATTGATTCTATTTTTTTTATGAATTTAGAAGCATCAATACTCTAAATCGTTTACATTAAAATAGGACTATTATTAAATTTCGCATGTTAGCTGATCTTTATGCTAAATATCCACAATATCAATTGGATGGATGAGGAAGGAAGTTTGATGGAAAAAGTGTTACACACAGAAATAATAGGAATGTAAAGTTAACATGACGCAATTTATATTGGAAATCATATTAAATTTATAAGAAATAATTTGTTGTTTAAGGGCCATTATTACAACTTGGCAATAGGTAAAGGCAACATTTTGTCGGACGGATAAACAGTTTAGGTTAAAGTAAATTTTTAATAATGATAAACTGTTCATCCGTTCCTCAAAATCCTGCCTTTAACTATTGCCAAGTTGTAATATGGCACTAAGTGTGTTGGTGTTTATTTGCTTTGTTCATTCCCTGAAGTAAATGTCAATAGTAAAACTGTACTGATTCACTATTGACTTCGGCCCCAGTACTACTGTACTCCAGGCTATATTCTGTGCTATAGACATTTAGCATGTGCTTGTCATTGAGATTGCAATACTGACCTCGGAACTATTGACTTACTATAGACTAAGTGGTTCTTACTTGCCGTCTATGCTGATAAAAATTTATCATAACAAATAACAAAACGTGGGCAGAGCCTTTGTCAAATTTTTGTTAGAGCAAGCATAAATGCAAAGATGTTGTGGTTTTTTTGTTATGCTAAATTAGAAATCGTTTGTCGTCGTGAAGGTGACCTAGAGGGAAAACAATCAGTCACAAGACAGGTCACGTGACTTGTTCCCAAGGACTAAAAACAGGTTCAAGTTCGGGAACTTTATATGAAAGGGACCGGTAACTTTTACATGGCGTTGTCAAATAACATAATTAAAATACTCAGTGATATGTTCTAGACCCAAACTAAGGCTACTTGTCTTGTGATGGGTTCTTTAATACTAGCTGAATTACTGTACTTTAAACAAATATTTTTAATTTGGAAAAACTCTGTTTGTGCAATGAGGGATTTTTCCTAACATTTTTGTTTTAGTTTTGTGATATGTTGTGATAATATTCTTTTCACCGGTCACCACTCAGGAACATTTCGTACCATTCCCATTTTCACCAGTCATAGGACAAGTACGTTCAACACATTTGGTACAGCATTTCCCGAAGGGTAATTTGTCACTATTCATGCACTATTTCACTAATGTTTCTTATTAAACTGATTTTATTAATTAAAGCATTCAACATTTTCTTTATTCGTATATATTTTTTTTTGTAAAAATGTTAGTTTTTGAAAATAAATTAAAACGTCAGTTTGTTTACGTTTTATATCAAGACAAATTTCTCTGAGCTTGAGCTCTGACGAAATTGTCAAGACACTGCAATAACACTAATAAATGCGGTCTATACCCACTGGTTTGGGACCACAATGATACATGGGCACCAGAGATTCTCTAGTGCATTTTAATGATTCCAGTCAGCACATATGAAACTTTTGATTAGCTAAGGCAATTAACTTAGATTTTTTAATGAAAATTTTTAGTTTTGCGTGTAGTCGCATTTATTTTCAACACAGCAAAATGAGACAATAAAAAATCGCTTTGTAGCGGTCAAATATTTCTCTTTTCATTATAGGCGAAATAAAAAGTGTAGATGATTTGTTGACAATGTCACCAAAAAGTCACCAAACTTGTTGACAAAAGTGGTGACTTGGAGACACTTGGCTAATGGCTTGCTTCAGTGTTGCTTCAATTCACTGTTGCGGTTAGTTGTGTGATTTGTTGTTGTTCAATCTTATATAGCCGACCAAAAAGCCGAATTACCAACGAAAAGTTATTGCTTCTGGTGTAAAATGACTATTGTTTCATATTAATTTTAAACGGAAAATTATTATTAATTTTAAATCAACATGACTATAAAATTAAATTTCAAATAAATTTTATGTTAAATAACACTATGCGACAAATGAAGACTTTTGGAAAATCGCAGGGATGGGACAAGTACAGGTTCGATTGTACTACCACAGGGTGGTAAAACCCTGCACTCAGTTTGCCGAATTTGGTGACCAATTTTTTTATGGACCTCTAAAGTTTCCAAAAATCTTTTGGCTCTCAAAAAAGGTGTCATCAGTATCTGGCTAACAGCTAATCCAAACTTAATGATACCGCTTAACTATATATATCAATAATGTAGCTAGGCGTTCGCTAAACAGATTTTATTAATATTTTATGAAAAAATAATAATGTTTTCTTGAAGTTTTTTTGATAAAATTAAACAAAAAAATGTTTTTTTTTTAATTTTTTCAGCATAACGTACAGGGACTCGTAATTTTTTACTAATAATATTTGGCAGAGTTGTAGCTACGGTAGAGCTGAACAACTTTTGTGAACATATCCATACGATCTGAACGTGTCTAGGGCGCCTAGACACGTTCAGTTCAGTTATATTTTTTCACATTTTGAATGCTAAATTTTTTTTTAAATAGTATATTCAAGTGCGCAATTAATTCACGTTATTATTTTTCGTTTAAATGTTTAATTTCCACCAAACACAATTTACTCGAAAAATATGCTAATTTAATATGCTAATTATGTATTATTTTAAGAGCATAGTTTATTTTGCAAATAAACTCTTGAATTGTAAATTACTTGTAATCTAAATACAACGAAATAATTGCACAAGTATACTTTTTTTCTTTCCATATTAACAAAATTTACTGACTAACATATTTTCTTCCTTTTTCAGGTATGTGTACAGAAATTGTTATAACAAAATTTAAAGGTAAATATCGTTTGTCTTAATTCATGAAAGTATTTGATTTCAAAAGTTTAATTATATTTAATTAAAATCTAATGGTATTTTAAGTATTTATAAATTTACAAAGATATTTTTACAAAAAAAAAATTATTTCTTTTAAAATTGTTTAAGTTTTTCTTTGGAATCAAATTAAAATCTTGACGCAATACTCTATAGATTATTATTTAGTGACTGTCTTTTAGTCATTAAAAATTCAACTCATTGCACAATTTGCTTTTAATTGTTAAAACTTTTCTGAGATTTATTTTGTTTTGTCATACCAAAGAGTGTGTGGCTTTGCAGAGAAGTGCAAACTTAAGCACTATTGCCCATAACTAATTTATTAAACAAAAAAAGCTTTACATCAGTTTTAAAATAACTCGCTACATAGATTGGCCAGCTCTGTATGCCTGCATACTTGGTGGTCTTACGATGTATATATAAAAAATCAAACATACTACGAAAAAAACCCATTTTCATTCTTCAGCCGACTCATTGTAAATACCAATAAAACATGTTTAACATACTACAACATGAGCAACAACAACAACAACATAAATTAAAGTTAATTTTTCCTTTTTTTATTATTTATTATTAGTTTTATTATTATTTTTGTACCATACACACATGTTTCTTTTGTTTTACAAAATAAATTGTAGTGTAATTTAAAGGTGTGCTGCAGTAAAGTATAGAAATAAAATTTTATTAAAGCAAAATTTTTGTAGGAGTAGTATTAATAAAATTCTTGTTAAATAAATTAACTTATAGAAGAAATAAATAAATTTAGTTTGAGTAAGAAATATTTGGAAAAGTGAATTGTAACCTTGGGAAAATTTTTTTTGTTTTAAAAAAATTTATAGCGGTGTGCTGGGGAAATAAAAAACTTCTATTCAAATAACAGAATTTCTATAATATTATTCGATTCTCAATAGCTGCTGCAAATTCTCCTGAACCTAATAATCCCATATTGGCAGAATAACGGCCAGAATACGCGATCATAATCTACCTCATAATCAGGGAAACCACAAATATGAATTTGCATGTTTTTTCCTGAGCGACGTATGTCTATGCCTGAATAACGAGGGTTCCCATCCCTGTCCTCAAAGTATCGAATGGCGCCAAATCTTTGATAACTTTTTTTTTTTCATTAATCCCACGAAACGTGACGTTGGTTGAGTTTTAATGAAGTATTCCATTGCATTAATGTGGAAATTCACAGAATTTATGAACAAAATTCTTTTAGTGTATATGCACATAAAATTACATTGGAAGTATACTTCTTATCTATAGATAAGAGAGTAAATGTTTTTGGCAAGATTTGTGGAAGTTTTCGTTTATCTGGTTGTTGTAAAAATAATTATTTCTAATTTTTTCAGTTAATTTGATAAGAAGGCGCAAATATAAATTTATTGACAAGTTGAAAGCAATGAAAATTAAATAACTTAAAAATGACTTCATTCAAAAGAAAATTCAATCCATCCGTAATTAAAGCAATCCAAAGCAGTGGCAAAAGTACGATAAGTACGGATTTTCTAAAATCAAACACAGAACGTTCAAGAACGCGGCAGGTTTCATTTCTGGTGAAAATTGGACGGATTCGGATTGAATACATTATGGACGAGGACTGGATGGAAGATAGAGAATTATTTAACATCATTTAACAAGTCCACGTCAAACATCATTATGCATCCAATCCAGGGTTGTACGCAGTTTTTTTTGCCTTAAATCAAGCCTGCCGCAAACTTGAATCAAACCCGTCGCGTACTTGAATCAAGCCCGAGCTTATTTTTACTCCTGGAACAGACTTGAAATTTATTTCAGTTCATTGCTTGTATTGAACATAGATAACTTAATTCATCATGCTTGTAAACCAAAGCCTTAGCCAAATCACCTACAGCTAAAAACTAGTATACACACTTGAAATTCGCTGGGAGTTTACTGGGAGCAAATAAGATTTTTGTACTTGATTCAGGGCTCTACCTAAATAAGAGCGTTGTGCCGTCGCGTTATCAGCAGAGTACATATTTACCATACATTCCAACAGATATATTTTAATATGAATGTGCGGTAAATACGTGACTTGCTGCCGTCGCGTTGCCTTAACTCTATTATTTCGGTTGGACGGCAAAGCCTTTTTTTACTTGATTTACGAATTTTATTCTCATTTTAAGAAATGCGAGGACTGATTTTCTAAAGTAATCCAGTTTTGGTTTGATTTAAATACATTTTAGTGTTATGCGTACTTAAATTTTTCAGTACGACTCGTACTAAAAGTAAGTCGAAAATACTTGAATTTAGTACGGAGTTTTTCTTTCTTTCTGTGTTCCAACTTGATTTTGCTGAGATGTTAAAACTTATTTCGCTATAACCAAAAAACAGCTCTTTGTGAGTGTTCCGCGTTTCATATCCTTGCAAATTTAGAGAAGTGTTGTTAAATAAATTTTCATTTTACACAAATCTTCCTGTTTTGATTTTTTTCCATTGTTGATACCCTTTAGCTTTAGTCGGACCGGAACCACCTTGTAAATGCAATGACTTCTAAGTCAACAAATGTGGTTTTCCATTAACCATTTATATAGACGTTTCAAATATGACTGATAGTTTATGTTAGACAATTTCACATAAATGTGCCTCATGAAACTACAAATTCTAAAAGATATTGTTAAAATAACCAACCATTTTCCCAATTTGGAAAATGAAAATTCTTTGAAATACTTAAAACTGGAAAAATAAAATTCCTGAAATATTTAAAACTTCTTATTTTATTGCCATGTTTCTGGCGTTCTCATTAAAAGATCTAAAATACACACTGGCCTTCAGATATGCTGTAGCTAGTGTAATATGTTTTATTCATTAAATGAAAATCATTGGAATTTATTTGATTTTTTGGTCCATTCACTCTTCTCTCACTCTCTATCAGCATCATCATTAAATGTATTTATGTTGCAACATGAATGTTACTTTAATTAAGACATTTCCCCATAAATACAAATGACCTCATTGTGACATTTATTAAAAAAATGCCAAAAATAAAACAAAGAAAAAAAAGGAATTTTATTCTTGTATAAAAAGATTTTTTGGGGCCAAATAATTTCTTTTTTGTTTTCTTTTTTTCTCTTTAATTTTGTGATTATGAATAAAAGAAATTTATTTCCCGAAGACGCCAATTTAATTTATGGCAATTTTAAGCAAAGACATTTAATTACACATTTGTTTTGTGAAATACAAAAAAAAATTAATAAAATTCCCATAAATCTTGCTCGTAAAGAATGTAAAGGATTTAGTAAAAAGATATATTGGAACATATATTGAAAGAACATGAGGATTATGGAATAAATTTAAATTTAGAGTATAAAATATTGAATTTTAAGCCAAAGACGCACTTAAAAGGGCTGGTTAACGATTTCAGTAATTAGTCTCACGGCCATTTTCACAATGTACGATTAAAAGTTAACATGGACTTTAACGGCAAGTTCGGCATACAAAACTTGCCGTTAAAGTCCACGTTAACTGTTAATCATACATTGTGAAAATGGGTGTTAAAGACAAGGTGAAGGTATTTATATAAGAGCATGCGTTAAATACGCTAATGCGTTACAGACGTCTGTCAAAAAAGTTGAAATAGTGTTTCCATAAGGCAAGATACAAAGCGATGCTTGCGACGCGCGTAACTCGCAAAAAGTTGAGCATTCTTCAACTTTCACGCGTCGTATACAAAATGACAGGCAGTGCTGCCAGATTCATATGCTAAAATGTTTGTTTAATGGAAATAAATTATTAAATTAATTTTTTTATTAAAAAATGGATGAAAACTGCATTAAATATATAAAGAAAAATAAAACTTAAAGGCAAGACAAAATATAGCCGGCAAAGGCTTGAAATTGTATAAGCAGAAGAGCATCAAAAGCGTGGTGTGTAACTTGCCATTCTTAAAGCGTTAAAAGTTCGAAAAGTAAGAAAAGCCTTGCCGCATAACGCGTGGTATGTGCCTCCACCTTTAGAGAGCCAGCTCAATGTCGATGAAATCATTTATTTGTGTTTATTTTTAATTAAAAAATTTTAGTAGGGGCGATTTAAACTACTCTGAACTTTATTCTGTTCTATTTTTAAATTGTTGCTCTATAATTTTATAATTACACTTATTATTTATCAATTACAAAACTGTTTTATAAATAACATTTATTTTAATTAACTCTCTCTCTCTCTCTCTTTTATTCTTAATTGCGCCATTCGATAATTACCACCACATTTTCACCCCCTCCCGTTGCAACACTTTTTTTTATAATTATCCCACATTATAGTAACTCACATTTGAGCATATGTTAAAATATATTTAATACTACTTCAATTAGCTATTTGTATCCTTTGATCTTTTGTTACCTTTTTTTTATTCGACACATTTCCATTATAATTGTTTGTATTTTTTGTGCTTCTTTGCTAGAGCCCGTCATCGTTTGTCTAACTAATGACATGACTTTTTAATGCTCTTATATAAATAAAATAAAAAGAACTTTTATTTTATATGGTTTCAAAACAAAACGGTGTTAAATAACCTTCAATTAGCCTTTGAATTTCTTGTTTTTTATTTTTCGTTTAATTATTAAAAAACAATTTTATTAAAAACCCCATCCATACCCATAGATTTGTATGCAAGTGAATTTTTCTATGTAGAAAAGGAATTACACTTGCAGAAAATATAACATTCTCTTTTAGTGCAATTTTTAAAAACGGTGCATCAAACGAGCGATTATCACTAGACCCAAGATGTTATGAGATTTGAGGTGATTAATAATGTACTTTTCTTAGTTGATATCGCTACAATCTCAAAACAATTTTGGAATCGTTATAAAATATTTATTTAATCAAAGTGGCACTCTGTTCTGCTGTGTACGTTGAAAAATTAAGTTGATGTTAATTTTTCCATTTTTCCTTGGAATATTAATCATGTCCAATTCTTTCTGAATTAAATTTTACGAACCTTATCCTAATAATAAATTTGGATTCACAAAGCAAATATACTAATGGATAATTTAATAGGGGATGCTAAACACTCGTTCTTCCGCCTCCATACAAGGTGAATCAGTCCAATGTAGAGATAAATAATATTCTTTGGTTTTTAATGCTTTAATACGAACTTCTTTCTATAACACTGGTCTGCAAAAAAGAAACAACAAATTTTTTTTCAAAACTTTAAACAAAAAATGTGAAATATACAAAGTTTAATGCGCTAAATTCGAATCCGTTTTCAGTTTTTTTATCTGGCTCGGTATGTTTTTTATGGGCTTGACTAATATAACACTCGAAATAGGGCGATCACGCTAATGTATCTCATGATCATTTTAGAACGGTTTGTTCGATTTAGAATAGTAAGACTTTAGAAGATGCGGAATAAAATTACCTTTAAATCATCTGTATATCGTGTTTTTATTTTTCAAACTTTTTCTGACTTATTCAGAAATTAGCGGCAAAAAATTAATTTTTTCATACAAAAGCTTATATATTTTCGTTTTCAAAAGCTCATAAAAAATTAAGAGAGGAATAAAGTAACCCATAAATTATTAAAATCGATAAACAAATTTTGATTTTATTGACAATTAAGTAAAGGAACTTAATTGACAAAACTCAGAATTTTCATACAACAGAAAAATTTTACCTTGTGGTGTGTGTATTGTGTGTTGTATGAAAATCGCAATTTTTGTCAATAAAGTTCCCTCACTTAATTTTAAATAAAATCGACTTTTGTCCATCGATTGTAATGCTTTAAAGCTTATTTCATTTCTAATATATGCAGCTTTAAATATGAGAACGTTCTCGACTTGTCGACATCGTGGCACAGGCAGTAAAAATTTGTAAAAAAATGCCTGTTCAATATATCCTTGAAATTTTTTTAATATAAAATTATTGCTATGTTTTTACCCCCACCAAAAAGGAGGTGCGTTATAATTTTGTTGTGTGTGTCTGTGTATCTGTGTATCTCTATGTCTGTACACGTCATCGTACAGCCCAAACGGCTATACTGATTTTGATTTAGATTTCGCTCTTAAAAAGGTGACTTGATCGAGAGTGTTATTAGCTATGTTTGAAGAAAATTGGTCCAGCCGTTTTAAACTTATCATATGTTTTGTTCGCGGGCTCTTAAAATTTTTCATTTAATGTTATTAATAAACAGTAAGGCAATAAAAATTAAAAAATAATTAAGTTTGATACTATTTTCATGTAGCTAAAGAAATGCTTCTGAAAATTTGTCTAATTTTAAAAAATCTGCTCTCATGGCCACATTTTTGACCGGGCGGGTGGGTAACAATTAAAAGCCAGATAAATTATATCAAATGTGAACACATTTTTGACCAGGCGGGTAACAATTAAAAGCCAGATAGATTATATCAAATGTATCTCATAGAATTTGTAAAGAAATTTGAAAAACTCGATGCGCGTTTTGTTTTATTAAGCGATTAATTTAGAATTTCGTAGAAAAATTCACTTAATTCGTTCAACGCTACATCGTGTATGCCTTAATCTATTTAAAATTTCAACTGCATTAATGTTTAAGTCTGTTATTTTGAAATATTGAAAAGAAAAAAATTTTATTTTTGAAAAAATTTTGAAATAAATTAAGCAAAGCTCGCACACGAAGGACTCCGTACGAATACACATATATTTATTTTCGTTTTTGCCCTTATTTCATTGGCAATTTTTTCATTTTTCGTGTAATTTTTGTTTGTTTTATTTTTTAAGTTTTTTGTTGATAAAGCGATTTTTTGGTTTTAGCGCTTTTTTCATTTTGGTGTTTTTTTGTTGCGATTTTTCGTAAATTTTTTTTGACGATTCTTTAGTTTTGGTGATTTTTTCGTTATAGCGTATTTTTTAACGTTTTTTTTTTGTTTTTTGACTATATATTTAGTTTTAGCGATTTATTTTAGTTTTGGTAGTTTTTGTCAGTTTTAGCGCTTATTCGGTTTTTGGTAATATTTTTAGTTGTAGCGATTTATTTTTGGTTTTGACACTGTTTTTTGTTTCGGCGATTTTTTTTGGGTTTTTGGCGATTTTTTTTGTTTTGGTGTTTTTTTTTAGCGCTTTTTCCGTTTTAGTGATTTTTTTCATTTTTGTACATTTTTTTCGTTTTTTGACGATATTTTTAGTTTAAGCGATTTTTTAGGTCTTAGTGCTTTTTGGCGATTTTTTTAGTTTTGGTGATTTTTTGCGTTTTAGCGATTTTTTTAATTTTGGTGATTTTTTCTTTAAGCGCTGTTTTTATATTGGCGATTTTTCGTTTTGACATTTTTTTAATTTTGGAATTTTTCAGTTTTAGCGTTTTTATAAAATTTTAAGATTTTACCTTTTTACGGTTTCCAAGATACAGAAAATTTTTTAAATTAAAGAGGCAAAATTACATTAACTGATAAAACACCCTTTAATTTTTATTGTTTTAAATATTGGTGTTAATTGGAGTAGTCTCTTCTACAGACTACACCAATTAATACGAACTTTGAAAATTTAAAGTGTCTATATATAAGTGCTTGTATATTACATTAGTATTTCAACCTTTTTCGTTGCTCGCTGTAGAACTCCCTTTAATTTTAACTGGCATATATTTTTTGTTGTAGCGGTTAAAGTTTTACATATTCTGTGAAAATTTCAGGTCCGTAGATCTTACGGTTCCCGAGAAAACAGACTGTGACAGACGGACAGACAAACAGCGTAGCGAAAACAATAGGGTTCCTTTACACTTTTGGTGTACGGAACCCGAAAAAATATAGCCATTTTTCACCCTCATTTCAAAGTTTTAAAACAATCTTAAAACAACAAAATAATAGGATGATTTTATTATATACTGAATGCGCTGAAATATTTGTTCAACAATAAATGCTCCTAGTTGACCATCGCGAATAAATAGCATGCAATACGTAAGTAGGTTTGTAAGCTATACCAACAAAACTCTCCTTTACAAACCTGCTTATGCCAAAGCAGTAGTTTTTGCTTGGACGACAGGACGTAAAAAGTATCAGAAACATTTTCAAGTTTATTGATATTTTGTCAAACATGACAAAAATTTCTTTAGAATTTTCCCAGGAAATTTTTCAGGGTTGGTACAGAATTATCTCAGACATTTCGACAAAGATTTCAAAAATTCCTCAGGCATATTTTCTGGCCGACCCCCGAATCCCCCAAAAAATGTTACCTGGGTACATACATACATATCATCGTTTTTATTGTCCCCAACTGTGGTAATAGCTAAGTATGGCGTGGCCGTTTTCACAGTTTGCGCTCTATCACAAATACGTTTTATCCTACGAAATATCTCTGTATACACAATTTTCAAGAATTTTTATGTTCCACAAATTTCGAGATTTGGAAGCATATACATACACTTTATTCGGTCAATCCAAAATATTAACAATCTATTTCGCTAAGTGTATGTAACATTTTCATTGAATTTACATACATATGTGAGTATGTAGGAATATGGACGAATGTCTATTTATATAAGCTTAACTAACCTTTCTTTAAATTTAATACATTTTACAACACAATAACAATAAAAAAATACAAATTCATACTAAACTTATTCCTTCAGGTAATTTCAGCACAATACACGCACACAACCAGCCACCTTCTCTAGTCTGAAGTCACCTAAACGCTGTCATAAACAATAAAATAAAACCAACCATGTGTTATTACATGGATGATGATGATGCAAATGTTGTTGATGTTGGTTGAGTTGGACATACGTTGTTGTTGAATAAAATAACAAGAGCTCGGCATTTTTCAAAGCGTAATTTCAATTATGAATGTACCACGTAGAAAGAAACACCCACTGATATACAGTGTGACTGATATTAAGTCGCATTTATGTAAAGAGTGAACAATTTTTGGTTGAAGACAAATTTGTTATGGCTTTTTTTCAGAGAAAAAAAACTCATATAATATATAAAATAAGCCCCCTTGAAAACTACACGAGCACTAAATACAACAAGTACATCATATCGTCGTCGTTGGTACTTGAACTTTTTTTTATTTTTCCAAGGAGGGAGAAAATTCTATGCCGCTTGTATATGAATGTGATTTTAATTTCAAAGAACTGGACAATTGTAACACTTTATAATTTATTTTTTCGGGGCGGTTTGTTTGAGTTTAAGAGTGTGTGAATAATTTTTGAATAAAATATTTTTTTATATGCCTGTTGGTTGGTTAGCTGGTTGGTTGGTACACATTTTAAAGTACCCTAATTATAATCCGCAAAGTTTTCAAGTCTGCAATAAATGTAAATTTATTTGTGTTAAGTATTAAATCAGAAAGGAAGGCTTGAAGGGGCAATTAACGTGAACGCTATATTTAAAAAGTTTCTTGAATCTTACTTAGTTGGCATATAATAATAGGGGGATATTTTTTGTAAACTAAAAAGTATCGAAAATAAAACGCTATAAACACTGAATTTTATATCAACATTATTTTATTTTTATTGAAATTATCCTGCCTGTTCTGTAAATCGAGTCGATTTAAAAACATTCGATTTAGAGAAATAATATCCACTAATAGCAACATTTTTTCAGAGTTTCTTGGAGTTTCATATTTTTTGGAACTTAAAATATCAAATCTGAAATTAATTTACTATATATAATTTAAAATACATCAATGAAGGCATTGTTTGTTTTTGGAAAACTCGGATTCGGTTTACAGAACAAGGCCGTTAAATTTTTAGTCGTACTGTATGGGTGTTAATCCAAAGAAATTTTCGTTCAATTTAATTTTTACAATTAAATTATTTTTATTAAGAAAGAATTTTTCAAAGCATGTTTTGAAAAAGAGAAAGAAAGACAAATTCTTGACTTTGTACAAAGGTCGAACTTGACACCATGATATTTCGAGATCAACCACGATCCCATCATCAGAGTTGTTCTTATACTCTAGGCTACTACAGCCACAAAGTCAAGCAGGTAAACATTCAACTTTAAACCAATTTGCATTAAGCTTTACAAGTGTGTATATTTTTCCAAACTTATTTAAGCTTTTTTTGTAGCTTAGAAATTTCTCCATATTTTTGGTTCCTGTCTTAGCTAACATTGCTTTTGCTTTTTCATCCTAGTTGAAAACATTTGGCTTTCGAGTTCTAGGGTTCACATGTGTTTGTTTTTCCTTATATTACCTGGCAACAATCAAACATATTTTAAAGCTACGTGCCTTTAGTGTTACCAACTCCATACATTTTTTGTCGTCCAGGTATATTCGGTTTCCTGGAATTTATCCTTTAGTGAAATTCCAAATTTGAAAATTTTAGTAATAGCGAAGTTTTTTTTACTAAAATTGGCAGTGGTAAAGATTTTGACTACTTAAGATCTAGTGAAATTATCAAATTTGAAAATTTTAGTAAAATCCAATTTTTTTTTTATTAAATATCCCATTGTCAAAAATTCTGACTACTTTGTAAAATCCAAATTTTTTATTAAAAATCCCACCGTTAAAGATTTTCATTACTATGCATCATAAAAACCAAAAGATCCATCAATTTCGGTTCTCACGGAATTCATTCTTTGGTGAAATTCCAAATTTAGAATTTTTAGTAGAATCCAAAGTTTTTATTAAATATTGTTAAATATTCTGACTACTGTGCATCATCAAGGACTATAAACACCATTAACTACATACATTTTTAGTCTCCCAGTTATGTCCCTTTTCTGGAATTCATCCTTCGGTGAAACTCCAAATTTGAAAATTGAGTAAAACTAAAATTAAAAAAAAAAACACTGTTAAAGATTCTGACTAGTGTGAGTCATAAACGACCACAAGATCCACCAACTCCGTATATTATTAGTCGCTAAGGTATGTCCTTTCTTTTGAACTTATCCTTGAGTGAAATTATAAATTTGAAAATTTAGTTAAATCCAATCCTAGTGTCCGATATTTTGCAAGTTGGTTTTTTTTCTTTGGTGCCGCCTCCTAAAACCTAGTATGCAATTCTGCCTGTAATTCAGGTTCGAAATTCAGCATTTATTTCTACGCGGAAAATAGTTGCGTAAATGTGTGCAGAGAACTTTGTTTGTAAAAAACAAACAATTTGGAAGCGTATTTGACAGGTGGGATCACTAGCGCAGCTAAAAAATAAATATTAAAATAATATAAGAAATATGCATTTATCAGTGTTGCCAAGGTAAGCAGTTTCACCCTAAATTTAGGGTTTACTTTTGCGGTTAGGTTGAATTTTAGGGACTGAAATTTAGTTAGGAGGAAATTTAAGTTGCAAAAATGGTATTTTGTAATATTTTAGGGTTATATAAGTGTTGATTTTATTTAGTAGTATCATCAATTTTTATTTTATTTTGATATAAATTTCTTGGTAACAGAAAAAAAAACATCTCTTTTACACACATCAGTTTTTCTTGAAGCAAGTCTGAGTTTATAGGAGAGAGCGAGAGAGAGAGAGAGAGAGAGAGAGAGAAAAGAAGAAAGAAGAGGGGTACATACTTGATTGTACCGAAAATTTACTTCGATATCTTTTGTTATTTCATTCTGAGTATGGCGTCATAAAATATAATAAATAAAAACATTAAAACCGACCGTCTGAGTGTAAACAAACGAGCAGTTTTAATATCGCTACAGCAAAGCGTACAATCACACAAAATTCCCCTACACGACCAAATCACTGGCATCCACCGTTGTCACTCTTTGTACTATAGTACAAAAACTGTACTATTTTTGTACCATGAACTTTTTGTACTATTTTTGTACTACAAAAAATATAATAATAACAAATAATAAATAAAAGAGCAAATTTTTCTGAATGTTTCATAAACTTTTGTTTGAAAAGATACTATTTTAAAAACCACTTTATTATTTACATTTGGCAGTACTGCTGCTAATAACCTTCCATTTCTCTGCATTGAGAACATTTTGCCCACTTTTAAATAGTTTTTAGAGATTCGGAAATATTATAAAACGTGAGTATGCATATAACTAAGGCGACAGCGATTATTAGTAAGCTAACACCCATACTGAATCGTACTGGATACATTCCAGACCACCAATTCGGTTTTAGGAGACAACATAGCACGATTGTGCAAACACATAGAATCGTGAACGTGGTTAGAAAAACCTTCGAAGAAAATAAATATTGTTCTGCGCTCTTCATCGATGTTTCTCAGGCATTTGATAAAGTATCGCACGAAGGTTTAATACATAAACTAAAGCAAATCCTACCCGGAAACATCCTTAAACTTTTATAAAGCTACTTAACTGAGCGAAAACTTATTGTTAAAGAAGGTAATTTTCTAAGCCCTCCGCAACCCATTGAAGTCGGAGTTCCTCAAGGCAGCATCCTCGGTCCTGTATTATATCTGATATATGCCTCTGACTTGCCGGTAAGCAGTAACATACACATATCAACATTCGCTGATGATACAGCTTTTCTAAGTGTTCACAAAAGCCATCAAGAAGCCACCCGCTGAAACAAATATTTTTGTCTGGCACTGGCTGGACTTAAAAATTTAAATTTTAGAGTTAAGATTTGATTACTTATTGTTAGTTCAATTTTATTGAAGATACAAAAAATAAATATAACCGAAAAAAAGCAATTCTGAGTAATTTATTAGGGCTTGTTTCCTACGGATTTAATGATGAAAAAGAATTAGACTGTAACATCGTCCGAAAATCATTCAGAGCGAAACAAAGTCCATAATAAGAACAACGATCGAATCGACAAATTTCTCATTACTTTTATTAAAATTTTGCCTTTTCCTTTTATATATCCTTACTCAACTGAAATGTCAATTTTTATGGAAACCACGTTGTGGAAATCTTGTTGGCTGCGTAGCGGACACACCAAATGTCATATTCGATAATTATAATTCTGTTTGTACTAATCTTGTTGGCTTCGTAGCGGATACACCAAATGTCATATTCGATAACTATAATTCTGTTTGTACTAATTCAAAAGTAGCTTTCAAATATATTCCAGCTTATTTAGAAAATTTCTTGAGAAAGCTTGGATCTAGCTTTAATTGCAACTGTTTACGATAATATAAGCTCCAAGAGTTTCAATAATATTTTCAGTTGATAAAATTGTATCAACTGTCATAACTAGATGGTTGTCATTAAAGGGTTGCGTTGATCGTGTTATCGAACAACAAGGACTTTTGAACAACGACAGCTACATATCGTTCTCGTAAATAATAATGAGTAGTGTTGTCAACATGTATTTTTGCGTGACCAGTCGATTTTTTTTTTGAATTTTTATATATGTGTGTACATTGAAATTGATTATGGAGGGTATTAGCTAGTTCCTTTTGTCGAAACTTTTTTTGTACTATTTCATTTGGTTTTGTACTATTTTTGCTTAACTTTTGTACTATTTTTAGTTTCTTTGGTGACAACACTGCTGGCATCAACACTTGATTGTGCATGCATACTGGTGTGGTGTATGGGGCCCTTTAGTCTTCCAACATTTCGAATGGCCCTTTAACATACATTTGTTTTTTTTTCACTTTACATACACTTTGCAAATATGATTGAGTGAATATATGAATGAATGAATGAATGAATGAATGAATGTAATTCAATGAGTGTGCCTGAATGATGGCGGTGTGGGTGCTAATTTATTAAGAGGATTTTTTACAATCTTCCACATTAAAGACTAGAAAAAACTATGTACATATTTCAGATGTTGCTGCATTTGATGTTTATTTTATGTAGTTGTTGTTGTTTCGCCTGTTATTTCCATAGATAAAGCTCAAGGTAATTTACAAAAGTGTTATTAAGTGTATGTTGTAGCTGTTGCTTCTTAGTTTTTAATGTTTTACAAGTACACAAACGCTCTGTAGTGGCTATTTATATTTTTCCTTTCATTTTATGAGGTCAAAGGTTTAAGTTCTTTGAAAATAAGCAAACAGTAATAAATTTCAATAAAGGAACAGCAACTAAACTCCACTTACCCAGTATACTGAACCAGAAGGAGAAAAACCAATAAATAATGAAAAAGTAAAGTCGTTTTAATACTTTGCAAAAAAAAGTTAAAAAACAATCTCAACAGGTCATTAGTTTAATTAGCTTTATATATGCACGTACAACATCATACACATTCTTAACTTGTTATTTTTTGTTTTTGCCTTTTTCCTCTGAATAAAGGTACGAGAGTTTGTGCAGCAGTTTGTGTTGTTTATTGAAAAATAAAAATCTGTTTGAATTTGCCGAAAATTAAAAAGTACTTAAGGGGGAAGTTTATGGTTCAGCTTTATTTTTTATTTATTTGATTATTTTTTTTATATTTTCCTGCTGTTTTTTTAGAAAGTAATTTATTTTTCGCACGAGTTGGGAAAGGGTTGAAGGCACGGCAAAACAAAATGTTACAATGTGATTTTAATATGTACATATAAAAACGGCAGGTATTGAAGGGGTTCATCATGTGGGAAATTTTATTGCAAGAGCAAGAAAAGAATTGAAAAACTTTCTAATTATACAAACATCCGACTTAAGCAAACTTATTTTTTTTATAAATTTAATTAGTTTGCGTTTCGTACACTATTGCTTTAATTGAATGTTATGTTTTAGGGTTGAATTTCTTAATTTAAACTATTGAGACCATGCAGTTCGACTAAAAATTCGTAACTAAATTGTCATAAACTGTAAAGGGACATAGATATCTAAAAATGTACACTTTTCAAATAAATAAACAATCACACAGTAGTAATATTAAGCCGAAGGCTTTCAAATCTTAATTGAGTAAGACAACCAAATAATAGTTAATATCAATAACCATCGAATGAAAAATCTGAATAACAGCTGAACGAGTGACTCCGCAGAGTTAATTAATAGTAAATGACTTGACTGCAAGCTGCCGTCATTGGCAGGGTGGTCTAGGCTGAAAAGAATTATGATGAGAAGACCGTTGTTAACCTCGAAACATCATGATGTAAGTTCAACCTTTCGTAAAGCCAAAATTTTTTTTATCTTTTCAATTATTACATGCTTTATAATTTCTTTCTAAATAAAAAATAACTTAAGTGAAAAATTAAATGAAAACGAATTTAAGCCAAAATAATTGAATATCCAAATTGATTATTAGGCTAAGGTTCGTAACGTTATATTCAGAAAGTATTGGGCATGATTTCAACGTACACAGCAGAACAGAGTAGCGCCATTTTCGAAAGCCGCACACTTCCATTGTCAGTGCTCACGTGTATTTTGCTTATCAGCACTTGTCAGGTGGCTCTATTGAATGTGATTTCTAATTCTTATAATTATATACAACTTTTTCGTGAAAATTGAATACGAGAATTAAATCACTGTCAAACTGATATTAACTGCACTTTTCCAGCGTTGCCATCGGTTTATTTTTCTCCATTCCCATTTTTCTGATTTTTGTTCTACGCAAGACAAATAAGTAAAATACACGTTGATGTTGATTTTTCCCTTGTTGCTTGGAATATTAATCATGCCCAATTCTTTCTGAATATAACGTTATGAACCTTAGCCTAATAATCAATTTGGATTCACAAGCAAACACATTTGAAATAATCATATTAATAATTAAAACTTTTAAGTTTTATAAAGGAAAAATTAAACATGAGACACTTTCACTCGTTCTAAAGTTGATTAATTTAATATGGTTGAACATAATAACGTTGTTTTGGGAGGCCGCTACACTCTCTGATCAGTATTCTTATTTATTTCTAATGTTTCTCTATTTTTTTGTGCTGCCGATTTTTGTTTATATCCAAATCATTTACGAGAAAAGTAGACAAGAATTTTTACTACTCCATCATATCTGTAGCTCGGAGGTAAACTGCACTATGTAATTTTAGTCAACTTTTCGGTACGCAAGTTTTAATGTTGTAAAATAAATTGAACAGGATTGAAAACTTTACTTAATCTCTTCTGGCATCTTTAGTTGTGACATCGTTAATATATCTGTGACAATAAGGAATAAGTGCTTAAGTCGAGATAAGCAAATTTTGAGTTAATATAATTATTGTATATTCAATATTCAAAAGTAATTATGGGAAATTTTTCATTTATATCGTACTATTTTTCAGAAAGTTATGACTTGCTGCTTATCTTTTTTCAACTCATAATCTCATATGGAATAATTTCGTAATTCAGCTTAAAATATATTAAATTTAAAATTAAATATATTTATTGTAGTAGAACAAAAAGAACAAAAAGTCAACATTAAGTGCAATAGGAAAAAATTTCTAAAAATTCACTTGAACTTTTAAAAGTGCTTTCTTACAAAACAATAAAATATGACTTAAGCACTTTTTCCTAATTGCCACAGATATGTGTTAGAGTATTTCCGGAAAGGTGTCGATGAGCTGAATCTAAACATGGAACGTTTGTTTCCCTTCGAGGTACAGATATACAAGTTTTGAAGTGACTTGAAAAGCTCTAAAATTGTCATGTCTTTAAAATTTTTATACATTGATTGTAATTTATTTATAAAATAAAATATAAAATTAACTCTAATATGTTTTGTAAATTGATGTGAATATTTCTTCAAATATAAATATTTATTCATATATAATCTTGACTTCATTTTGTAAACAATTTAGTTCAATTTCCTTGAAAATTCATTTTAAAATGTTGCCATAATTGCAGTCATTTCATTCGGTATGTCATCACATTTTCTTGTTAATATTTCTTTATCATTTTCCTTTCTTGTATTTAAATTATAGTTCAATATTCAACCCCATACTTAATAATAAATATCTATGTATTTGTTAAAAAAAACTAACAAAGCATAATATTTGCTCCAAATTTGTTTTGAAAATAAAAAGAAAATTACATGGAAATTGTTGCCAGTTATTTTTTTTCCTTCTTTATTTATTTGTTTGTTATTTTGGTTATGGGTAAAATTTTATCATCAATGAATATAATATTCATTACATACTGACATTCACTTCTTAATTTTTCGTCTCTTCTTCTTTGCTGATACTTGGCTTTCAAACAACAAGCTTTTTCCAGATACAAATCTATAAAGAATTTTTCATACAATTTAGTTTTTCTTTTTGTATTTTTTTTTGTTGTTGTCCTGGCACAAAGATGTCATTTGAAATTTAAATGTCATGTGTTACAAATATCCTTGTAGTTTATTTTTGTGAGTTTTTTCTTGCATATTTTCAATACTTTTATTTTTTCTTGGAAAGGGAATACAAATTATTGTTTTATAACGAGTATGAGAAATATATTGCATGTAGTTTGTAATTTTGGCAAACGATAATGTTTGCATGATGAGCCTTTTTAAAGTCTATTAAATATTGAAATAGTAAGTGTCAGTAGAAATATTTATTAAGGATGATTTATGATTTTACAATTAACCAACAACATACTTTTCAACACAAACTACATACCGACTGTATTACTTTATAGTAATTACATAAATTAATTACTAGTAAATAAAAAAGCCACATACTCTCTTATTGGCAGTGCCTCCGTTTATCATAAACATGATCAGGGCTGACTTCCAAAATGTCATTTGCTTTGTATTCGAACAAGGTATAGTGCAAACAGAAAAATGCCAGTGTAAAATCATCAAAAACCAGATTAATTTAACATTTTTCGGTAGGGATTTTACTTCATAGGCATTTCATGTTAATTCAACATGATTTACAATAATCTTGAGACAACTTTTATCACTTTGAATTAACTATATTTCAGGTTGATTTAATATTCCAGTACAATTAAATCAAAATAAAGGTGATACTGAAATTATACGAAAAATCATGTAGAATCAAAGTTATTTCAAGTTGAAACTACGTGAATTTGATATTGGAAGAACATGAGGAATCATGTTGAATCAAAGCTATGTCAAGTTGACACAACGTGAATTTGATATTGAAACAACACGAAGAATCATGTTGAATTAAAGTTATATCAATCTGAAACAACATGACTTTAATGTATCGTAGGCATTAGAAAACTTTATTTTGTAGTTGGCAGCCTAAGCCAAGATTTGAACTTGTGCCACCTGCATGATAGTCCACGCGCTAACCACTGCATCCACAACAGCTTCAAACTTTACTTAAGCCATGCAGAAAATAAATAGCATCGTATGTAAAATGAATTTCGTTTTCATTCAACCTGATTTAAATGAATATTTAACATAAAGGTTATTTGAAATTTAAGTTATAGTCATGTTGATTTAAAATGAAATTTAACGTTTATAACAAAGTTGTTTTAACAGTCAAAAATTTTAATCAAAGAGATTTAAGGTTAGATCAATAATTTTTCGTTTAAAATTAATACGAAACAATGGCAATTTTAAACCAGCAGCAATAAACTTGCGCTGGTAATTCGTCTTTGTCGTCAACATAGCCGAGACATGTAAGAATAAACAACAACAAGTCACACATCTAAGAACAACAGTGAATTGCAGCAATGAACAGACAAATAAACACTAATACACTTAAACGACAAATTATTTCTTGAAAATTTACTGTCAGGCCCACTATGTCGACACGTTCTTTCTTTCGCCACAATTACATTTAAAACAAAAACAAATTCTAAAATTTTGTTTTTGTTTTATATGTTATTATAAGAAAGAAAGAATCGCGTCGACATAGTGGGCCTGGCAGTTAATATGATTTCCAATCAAAATTGCGTCATGTTGATTTTACATTCCTTTTATTTTCTGTATGTGTTTCATGCGCCGCAGTACAAAACATTGACAATGCATACCTTTCCAAAACGTCGTTGACAAGTATCGGAAACGCCGCAAAAGAGCAGTCAGGGCATCGGCCTTAAAGTTGATGCAATGCTTAGCAACTTCGCATATGTACACAATCTAAATACCGCAGCAGAGCTGTATACAAATTTTGTATTGATAAGTTTTGGAAATCAGCCCTGCAGTCCGACCCCTGGCAAAACAGATTTTACGCCCGTTACAAAATAATTGTTCAGTAGACCAGTAAATAAAGCAATTGACATAAAATACGACACTAACTTAAAATGGAACGAGTTCAATGGCCAGCAGAAACATTTACTTTTTATAATGCTTTGTTTAATCAATCAATAACTTGTAAATATTGAAAATTTAAAATTGTTATTTTTAAAGCAATGTGGTAAGTACTTGCAAAGTAATTTGTTAGAATGCCAAAGTAGAAGCAGTGAATAATGAACATATGCATTTACACTGGACAATTTGTGTTTCCTAATTTACTTTTCGTTTATTTTCATTTGGCTAATTAACTTCTCACTTTGGTTTCCTTTATGCATGTCATATTATTTGAAACCTCAAAACCCTTAACTTTTTGTATTTGTTTAATTTTTTTAATTGGTCACTTTTTTTATTTCAAAAACTAAAGTAGTTTCAACTATATTTCTACTTCCCCAAGATAATAAGTGGTGGACACAAAAAACTGCAGTGAGTTTATAAAAGCTATAAACAGAAATGACATTTGTGACTTTTCTTGGCGCAGCTCCCTTTTTATCAGCCAGCCACTTTTGTTATTTTCTGTTTAGTTAACCAAAATTACTTTTATAACAGTGGCTGCCATCACTTCAACACACTTCCATTAACAACAAAAAAGTTTAAAAAAAGTCGTTAACCAAAAACTCGAAAAGGAAGTGGAATTTTATGGAAAAAAAAGAAGAAAAATAGAAAAAGAAAAAAAAAACAGCAAAATTCCCTCAAAAACGTACATCAACAATGAACAAAAAGTGCAACTCCAGCTCAACAGTGGAAGTAGGAATAACTCTGTGGCTTTTTGGTGGAGTTAAGTGGCAACGCACAAAGAGAAAATGCGTTCTTTCATGTACACATACTTTTGTTAGCTTTCCATATATTTTCACACATACAAGAGACATTTTGCAGTTAAAAAGTTGTAGCAAATTTTTGGAGTTTTTTAAACTTTTTTTTTTACATTTCTTGTAACTTTTTTTCTCCGTACACGAGGGTTAGAGCCAGAGTGCAAGTTAATTTTGGGAAATTAAAATCATTCAAGTGGGCTTGAGCTCGTCAATTCAAATTATTAAATTTACTCAGTTTTTATTAAGAAAGAAATATTCAATAGCACTATAGAACAACACAAGAGTTACTGCTCTCCATTGTCGCTACACCATTTCATCAGCCTTAATGATCCAAGACCAACATACTATGATATGTTGGAGTCACATTATATATGTATGTATAGGCTCCAAAATAATCATGTAGATGATTCTAAATAACCATATAGATGGCTCAAAATAAACATGTCTATATTGTTTTGTTAACCATATCTGGATTAAAAAATTGACAGCAGTTTAGCTGATCCGTAAAGGTTTAGAAAAATGAAAAAGATTCCTTCCGATCAAATATAAATTGTTTGTTGGGTTTTGTATAAGTTTCTAAATCTGCTACGCTTGTTCTATTGTGATTTTCAAAAAATTATTTGAAAATTCTCAAATGGTTTTTCAAAGTCCTGGCATAAGATAAGAGTTTTGAAACTTTTCAAAATTATGGTTGAAGTCTACTGATGATATGGTAAAGCACCAATGAAATGCATATAGACATTCCTTAACCCTCAACAAATAAATCTTTATTTTTAAATAAAATTGGGAGAATACCTCAAATAATAAATTTAATAAATCAGAAACCAGTTTTGGTTTAATAAGGCCTGCAAAAATGCAGTCAGATCTAGAAAGGAAGCATTCAGTATCTGGCGTAGTAATAAAAACGCAGATGCATTGATTTGCTGCGCAAAAAGGAGAGATTTTCGTGTGCCAGAGTACTAAGGTGTGAAAAACTTTGCACGAGCAGCGCCTTCGTGCTAAACTCCTTGCTGCTCCTCGGGGTAGCAAGAGCTTTTGGTCATTTGTTAAAAGAGTAAAGGATACAGCTGGTTCTTCAATTCCGGCTCTTTTAAACGGTTACCAAATATTCACTGACCCGGCTGATATTCACTGATCAGGCTGAATTATTTGCAAGTAATTCTCACTTACCGGAAAACAATCAACCACTGCCCATGCTTGCATCATGCTGGTGAACTCCCATCGTGTTGGAAGGCTGCCAATGCAACGGCAATCCCTAAAAAGGGAGATGCTAGTAACCCTGAAATATACTGCCCAATCGCAATATTTTCTGCACTTTCCAAAGTGAAATTATGGCGAATTTCCATCACTGGGGTGTCTGGAGACCAACAGTTTACTCAGCGACCATCAGTACGGATTTTGTAGAGGACACTCTACGAGCGACTTACTGGCCTTCCTGGCCTTCCTTTTGGAAAAATGGTATAACGCCATACACCATTTTGGCGAAAGTAAGGTGTTAAGTCTAGACATTTCTAAAGCGTTTGGTTGAGTGTGGTATGGTGCTTTTTTGTCAAAACTTGTTGCTCTTGGTGTTTTTGATGAGCTTTCTCAGGGATCGCATTACAAGAGTGTTAGATATATATGGGATCTCATCAAACAAGTTCAAGATTAATTCAGGGGAATCACAATGCTCCGTTCTTTCTCCTACCCTATTTCTAATTTTTCTTTATGACCTTCTTTCTCAAACTTTCAGTTCTAATTGCTCCTTTGCAGATTATAGCGGCATATCGCCTTTATATTCATTCAATAAAAGGCCAATCCTGTCGGATATTGAGACCATGATGCAAAGCATGAATGATATACTTAATCAATATCTAAATCAATCTCTAAATTGGGTCGTATCAATAGGTTAGATTTTAATGCTTCCACGACCCAATGTTGCATGCTTACTCACAGACGTATGACAACACTTGCTGCTCCATCTGTAATTATGGATGCTACATGTATTGAGGAATCAGAAGCTCTTGATTTTCTTGGTATAAAAATCCAGCGTGACGTTAGATGGACTGATGACATATTTCAAGTCTCAAGCGTTCAAGTGCTCCGGTTGCCTAAGACGGTGTAAGAGATATTTCACTCCATCTGATCTCTATAATATTTATGCAACTTATATAGGAACGAAAATGGAATACAATAACTCTTATGTATGGGCTGGTGCTGCAAAGTCTACTTTAAAGCTAACCGATCGCGTGCAGGAGAGGGTGCAGAGGCTCATCGGTATCGGTAGGGTAGCCAGCTCGATTAACTGTCATCGACACAATATGGGTCGTGTTTCGCTGTTTTATCGTTACTGCAATGGAGTGTGTTCTGATGAAATCAGGGAACTTGTTTCCGAAACTCACTCTTCTTTGCAAACAACACGTTCTTCATTAAGACCACATGCATTTGTGTTCGATACGCCAGTGAATCGTACTAAGCATTACATATAAAATTCGATCAATAGCCGCATAGTTCGTATGTGGAATAAAATTCCTGCAGAGGTCTTTCGTGTCACTTATGTTGGAAAATTTAAATCAAATGTCAGTAATCAGTTTTCATAGTTCCGTTACAATGCATTGCATAACTACACAGAAAAAAATAAGTTTCGTTTTTGATAACAAAAATCCCGGTATTCAATAATTTTTTTTTAATAAAGATAAAGAATTCCCCTATATTGATAACAAAATTATTTCAAAATAAAAATATATATAAATTAAAAAATGTTGACATGGCTGGAATACGAACCCGGGCTTTCCGGATTTAAAGCATACTCTCTATAGCTGAGCCATATCCCATTTATTTTTTTATGGGATACAACTTGTTTTAAGTACTTATGTATAAAAAGAAAAGAAATAACCGGCATGGAAAAGAAATACTTACAACGAAATATTTTATTATGTTAAAGATAAATGTTATTGAAATTCATATTTTTTTTTAATAACATGGTTTTATTGAATATAATTCTTGTCTATTTTTTTCTGTGTAGGGATCATTCCCTGAGTACCAGTCTTCAGAAAAAAAATTTTCAGCTGTTGGCATGCCTTTTCGCTTCGGATGCAATGAGAACATATCCAACCTTATCCATTGAGACTTTAATTAGTGCAACTCCTCTTCAGCTGTGGCTGCTGAATGATGAGAATGGGCCCAGGAAACTCTGCTGCTTACATTGGGAGCGAGCCTTCATCGATCCTGAGTACAATTACTTGTAGAGAGCTATTGGATATGCCAAGTGACAGGGTAAACTGTGAACTAAGGTGCAAGGCGGAGATTCAGTGTGGGAGAATTGCGGTCCTCATGCGGATTCCAGAAGTTTACAATAGTTTACGGATGGATCAAACCGAACATGGTGTTTGCGTTGGTGTCTTTGGATCCAATGTGAAAATATCCGTGCCCATACACAAATGCCCTACAGTATTTGAAGCAATCACGACGTGTGTCCTAATTAGTTAAAATAAAGGCGTTAACACAGGTCTGAAATCCTGTTATGAGAATTCCGATGAAAGCTTGTGTTAGAATACTTTGACTCACCACAGAAGTTATCAGTAAGTAACAACGTTTCAGTTTACTGGATACCTGCCTATAATGAACATCATGATAAGACTCAATATTATTGGGAAATTAACTTTTTATTGCATAGGCGGTTTGTCTTACTTTTCCAGGTATGAGGCAGTCCAAAGAGTTAATAGAACTATTTTCGTATAGTGGCATTCTTAAATTGCATAAAAATTACCTATGACTAGTTTATGCTTATCTCTGGTCATATCAGACAGAACTATCATTCTGGGGTAGTAAGAAGGATCGTTCACCTTTGTGTCGTTTTTGTATGTAGGAACATGAAACAACGGAACACATTCGCTGCAAATTGTCGGTTTGCGTAATTGCCAGTCTTTCAACCAATAATAATAAATCTTTGCTGCGAAATTTAATAGTACAATTTGCTTAAAAGATTCCATATAGTTGACACTATTTTATTATAAAGATTCAGAAATTTTAAGTGTTCAAAACTACCTCGTACTATGTACACACTAGTATTCTTCACAAAAAAAAAAACTTATATTGGAGTTCTCTTTTATTGAGTTGTGCTAAAAGTATTTTTTGTCACTTGAAACTATTTTTTCGTTAGGTTATTTTTTATCTCAACTCTACGGCAAAAAAAAAATATAGAAAATTAAAAAATTCAGGAGTTAAAGTATTCGAATTTAGCACTTTGACTGTACGACTTTATTTAACACTTTTACTTTGTGAAATATCGAAGCAGCAGTTGTTGCAAAGAAAAAATAAAAGCAAAGATGAAAATGACAAACTTATAACAAAATTTTCCAAAGTTATTGCTCCTGAAGTTGTTGCATATTTTTGCATATTTTCCATTTTTTAATTTTTATTTTTTGCTTCCTCCAAAATAGTCTCAGGTTTTTCTTCACAACTTTTACGAACTAAAAAGAAAATTAAAGTAACGCCTAAATAAGTTGTGAAAAGGAAAAGCAGAAAAAATATTGTCATAGCACTAGAAGTACTAGTCAGCGTGACGATTGAAAATAAACAACTACTAGACAAGTTTATGGAAAAGTGGTAAATGAACATGGTGGTGGCTGGCATTTTATACTCCCACATACTTTTTGACACTTTTACTGGAAATTTTGTTTTGCAGTTGTGTTGTGACTTGTGTTAAACAAGTGTAGAAAAGTTTTTCTTACAATATGTGTTATGCTTTTTTATGGAGAAGAACTTGTAAAATAGAATCAAATTAACTTTTATTCTATTTTCCAAGTTAAAAGTGTGATGAGATATGAAAGGAGTAAGAAACTGTATTGTTAGCTTCTCTTGAAAAATCTAGTTATCTTCCCAGCAAACAGTTAGATGGCAAAGTTATGTGCTAAAATGATAATAAAAATGCCCTTCATTACTTCTATATTGGCAATTTAACTAATTACTTAAACATGGCGATGTCATCGGAGGCAATTACGTACTTACTACCTTGGCTTATAAATAACAATTGAAAATTGCAATATTTAGAAGTCACTGAATACATAAAACGTAATAAGAATTAAATGTCTCTGCTGAACATTGAACTCGTTTCATTTTAAGTTATTGTTATGTTTTATGTCAAGTGTTGTATTTACTGGTATACTGCACAATTACAGTGTTCGGGCTTAACACTTATGTGAACGAACATGATAAAAAAAAACTTTGCTTCGCCATGTGTTGAACTGTTGACCATGTATATGATAAGCGCAGGTACTACTACTGTGCCAATAAGACAATAAATGGCTTGTTTATTTACTAGTAATTAATTGATTTAACTACATACTGTAAAGTAAAGCAGACGGTATGTAGTATGTGTTGAACAGTATGTTGTTTGATAACGCTGCAGTTATACATTCAAGAAATTGCTTTCAAGTTGATCACTCGTATTACTTGTTAAAATTAATTGAAATTGACGCTGTGACGTACTTGCCAAAAACTCATTTTTATAATTTATCATTTAATGACCTACGAAAATATCTACAACTTTCTTAATATTTAATAGAATCTTCTCATTTTATTACTGGGTGACTAAAAAGACACCTAATTCTAAATTATAGAAAATAGATTTGTTTTAAAGAATTAAGCGATTTATTAATAAATAATACCAAATTTTTATCCAATGTATCCTTTATTTTGAAGATAGGACCTTCATTTATATTAGCCATTGAGCAAAAGTACCAAAATTTTTTCTAGAAATCTTAATATATGCATATTTCTCGGCAGATGCTTTTCTTACAAGTCATTTGCTTTGTAAAATAGTTATTTTGGCAAGTTTTATGTGATCTTTTCTGCAAACTTTTATGCTTTGGCCTTCAGAAAACCTTTCCTCAAGATGTGGCTTGAGCATTCGTCAAATGGGGATGGGAAGATGATCATACCTTTTCAATCAATTTCAACATATTTTTTCAAACTACCTTTTAATACTTTAATGTATTTTAAGATATTAATTTATAAATAGTACGTCTGCGTGACTGACGATCATGCAAATACAGTTATGAACAGAGTTTTCACTCACGTTCACGCATGAGTAATATGAATAGGAAAAAATTTTTATTTTTAAAATTTGCTTGTAATAAGTTATATGTATTTTGTAAGATTTTTAAAAGAAAGATATTCTAGAGCATCCTTTATTACTTAACGGATGGACCAAATTTAAACCAGCTGCTCTAGCATCACATATATATTACCGCACCTGAAATTGTTTTCCAATCCGGCGCTTACAATAGTTATTAAAGACTTTTTAAGAAAAAGGATATATGACAGCATAACAAATCCTTGCATCTAATAAGCTAAAAAATCGTACAATTAGTAATAGTGCTATTGCTGGTAGATGGTGTATTTCGTAACTGGTTTCATGAAGGAATGTGTATTTAATTCAATTTTTAGGGTTAAGGTTATATAGGAACTATAAAAGTCCTTGCTCCGATTTTTTTAAAACTTCGTATTTTTCTTAACTACTTTAATTTATAACAGTGTACCTACGGAATTTCATTGGTCTAGGATAACTCCTTCTATTTTTATCCCGTCGTTATATGGGAACAAAGCACTATGTGCCGTCGTCAAGGAATCAACAACGAAACAGTAAAAGAGTACTCGTTTGTATCGAACTACGCTTATTACGAACTTTTGTTGCATCGAATTTTTTTTCTATGATCACGAAGTTCGCTATAACCGAGTTTTACTGTAATTTACTTACAATTATTGTGATCAGCTGTTTAAATTGAACAACAAATTTATAGAAACCTTGAAAGAAAAATTTAAAACAAGTTAGTATTCAATTTCGAAATGCTTGAGTGTGTTGGTAAAAAAGTTTAAATATATTGAAACTTGATACTAAACTTGAACCAACACTTGAACATGTAACATGCAAGTAATTGCCACATGTTACCAAGTTTTTGCTGTATTTTTCAACCCTACGTCTCTACGTAGCAATTTTTATTACGGCAATTCCCAAAATTCATATAAAAAATACAACAAAAAAAAATTTAATTTTCAGTATGGAATTTGACAATTGCCGGCAATGAAAATTGCTACGTGGAGACGCAGGGTAATAATTGTAAATTTTTAATGCTTTTTTACATTATTCCTAAAAACTATCAAATAAATGAATATGTTGTCTATTTTAATCAATACTTTAAAGCTTGTAGTAAGCTTTAAATATTCAACTTCGAATGTGTATGTATTTGTCCGATTTTCCCCGCGTTCCTATTTCAATGACAAAATTACCCACATGTAGGGATTTTTCCCTACGTTTTGGCATCACTGTTTGAAACATAAAAACATAACAATAAATATCGCGTCAACATTAATCAAAATATAACAAAAAATTCAAGCTTCTTTGATATTTGAAACCCATTAACCTCCATATTCACTAGCAATTACTTTTCAATAAATTTGACTAAAAAATACATTAGTTTATTTTTGTATAAATTTATTTCTTAAAGCCGTAAAGCCTTAATTTTGCTCATACAAATTTATTGCGACTGTAAAGCTCAGCATGTGGTTTCTAATATGGCAATTTTTGAATGAGTTTCTATTAATAAAAAATAAAAATAAAAAATAGTCACCAAAGCCACAAAAATTAATTTTAAATGATTTTATCTTCTAGTTTTAAGTTTACCCGCTTAATTAATTAATGAAAGAAATAAATTTAATGCAAATTAGTTTTTTTTATTGAACTTTTTTTATAACTTCAATAAAGAACAAAATTATTATACATGATGATGTGTTTTATGAGACCGATAAAATATGTCTCGAGTGGTATTTTAATCATATTCATAATATACTTTATGCTCTCTAGCTAAATTTTATTATTATTATTATTATTATTATTATTATTATTATTAACTTTGTTGTTATATCTTTTTGTCCATTTACAGGTATGTTAAAATAAGCCGCCATAATGGATTTTTTAAACTTTAATGTTGGCTGAGTAAGTTTTGTATCAATTGTTTTCCGCGAACTTTTGATTCTAAAGAAAAGTGAAGAAAATGCAAATTTCTAATTTTTAGGCCAAATTTGTTGAAGCCTGAGTAATATGCTAGCACATACCATCATGTTACTTATGCGTGTACAATTTTCACCTAAAAATTGGAAATTCGCCTTTTCTTTAGGTTTTTCTTTTTTGGAATTAAAAATTTGTAAATTTTTTAATAAATATAAATTGTAAATAAATACAAATTAAACAATTAAGTTTGGTACTATTCAAAGTTATTTAATTAGTTTGGCTTAAGTTCATTTTCAATTTAATCTTTCGATCAAACTATTTTTTATTTAAGAAAGAAATTCTAAAGCATGTAAATATTGAACATTCAAAGAAAAATTTTGGATGTAAGGAAGGTTGAACTGACAGCTGTTTCGAGACTACCACAGTCTACTCATCAGAGCCCTTCAACTACACTACCAGCGACGCTAGCAACAACATCATAGCGAAAGAACTACTAATTTAAGTAAGCTCAATTAACAGACTGTCGCCACCTCGCGGCGAGTCGCACCTATTAATGAACTTTTTCTAAATGTTCGGAACTTCACTAACTGTCTTCTCTTAGCATGTTTAACTATTTTTAAGCTTTTTTCCATTTCGGTCTTACCAGCGTGGAATATCATCGATATTCTCAGTGCTGGGATTTTATTGAATGTTTATTTTACACAACTTTTTGGAACAGTACACATTCATGTTTTAGCTAAGTGCCTTTAGAGTTTTAATAATTGAGTTATGAATTTTTAGTCGAACTGTATGGTTTTTAGCCAAAGTTATTTAATTAGTTTAGCTTAAGTTCATTTGGTACTATTTTCATGCAGGTAAATTAAATGCTTCAGAAAATTTTATGATTTTTAGAAAATCTGCTCCCTGGGTCACATTTTTGAGCGGACGAGCAACAATTAAAAGTCAGATTAATTATTAATTAAAATTATAGAAAAATAAAATAGATTCATATCGAATACAAATTATTTGTTGGGTTTTGTATAAGTTTCAAAGACTACTATTCTTATTTTTTGAAATCATTTGTACATTCTCAAATGGTTTTTAAAAGCTGTAAATAAGATAAGGAGCTGCTAACTGTTCAAAAGTGTGGTTGAAGTCTATTGACGATGATTTGGCAAAGCACCAATGAAATGTATATAGACAATACTTAACCATCAACAACTAAATTTCATATATATTAAATATATCTAATATAATTTGTAATATAATTTGTAATATGGAAAAAGAAAATTTTTATTTTTGAAAAAATTTTGAGAAAAACGTAAAACAATTAAACTCTATTTTTGTCTATATTTAGCCATTTTCACCCTTATTTCAGGGTCTTGACTTTGATTTTTTTACGGGGACATGAATTGCGATAACTTAAAAATTTCTATTGCATATTAAGGATTTTGTTAAAAATCGTAAAATATTTTTTTTGAAAGTTTTGCTATTTGTTACCGGAGATATTGACGAAATCCGGAACAAAGTCACAGCCAAAAACCAATATTTTAAAATCCAAAGCCAAATATCTCTGAGGATATTAAAGATATAAAATAAAGTGAATTTTGTATATTAACAAAATTTAAAACAAGTTGAAATTCATTACAATCGGATAATATTTGTAAAAATTATGCGGCTAACAAGGCTTGTCATGCCTGAGATAGTCAACTTGACACCCTGTAGATCACCGTGTGTTTCAACAGGTCCAAGTTTCCTAATTCTTAAAGCTGAGATCGTTCTCTATGATTTTTACCTATATCGTTTTGTAATCGGATCTCAAGTTTCAATGATACAGATTTATTACGCTTTTTTCCAATTGGAACCACTCTGCGTGTTTTAGTAAAATAGAAGAAAAAAATCGAATTGTAGGGTTTTTAAATACAAGCAATTAAAAAAGGTGATGGAGTGGAACAAAAAGTAGTACTTTCAACAGAAATTGCCATTTACGAAATAAATTTGTACAATTTATTTAATAAAATCCATATCGATACTGTCATGTGCCTCCATGATACAATAATCGGCCATGTCACATAGTTCAATTCCGTTCGGAAACGGAATTCAATCCACCCTAATATGTCAGGCCCTAGCAGGAGCATACCGCAGCATAGTAGCACCGCCAAAAGTCTGGACACACCTGACAAATTTTGGTATTTTAGTTTTCTTTTTTAGACACCAGCTGCTACAAAAATGGGGTAGATTGAATTCCGTTTCCGAACGGATTTGAGCTTTGTGACATGGCCGAATATAAGGTAAAATTGTCAGCGCAGCTGTAGTTGCGAGTTTATATTTCCCAAAAGTCAAAATCGCTTTATCAGAGATACAAGTCTATGAAAAAAATTTGCGGGGCGGCTAAACAAAAAAATTTGCTACCTGCCGCCTGTTAAGAATAAATTTTTATATGAAGATTTTTATATGAAATATAAAATTCTCTGCTGTAAAGAAAAATTATATATCAAATTAAATAAATTAAAATAAACTATGCATTTTTAATAGTTTAACAACATTTAAGAATCGTAACAATTCGATGTATTTGGTGGCGGCTCGAATTTTCAAAAACGACGGTGGAGCCCTACTACGATCTACTTGTTTTTCTATTTCTGACACTTAGGAAACATTTTACACTAACAAAATGCCTGTTGTTTTTGTATTGTTGTAATTGTTGTAGTTGTTGTTGTAGTTCTACCAGTGTTTTTATTGTATCATGTGTGCTTCTTAAGAAGCTTTGACGAGAGATCACAGAAACTGCTTTTTTTTTGTGGCAATTCGCATTATTTTTGAAATTAATAAGGCCGCTATTATGATTCACAACTCAACTAGGTTGAGTTGTCACTGTTACGACCCAACTCAACCATTTTTTTGTAATATGATTCACACACAATTTTAATTGTATTCGAACAAATGTTCGAAAAAAAAAACTTTTTTATCTATACTGTCTGTTTTTTGAAGCCATCACAAAATATTTTTAATATTTTTAGGTTTCGCCTTACTATTTTTTCTTGAGATTTTCTGTTTTATGAATATGGCAGCAATATTGGTTGACAAATGGGATAGATATGCGCCTAAAACCACCATTTTAAACGTAAGCAAAAGTAACACAATACATAGTCGAAATAAAAACCTAAACACAACTGATAAAAAAAAACAGTTTTCTCACTTTTATGAAAGTTGTAATCCATAATAAGAATTTGACAACTACGACTCAACTATCAATTCAGTTGTGAATCATAATAAGGACATAAGCGTTTAATATTTTGAAATTAAAGTCATCTATACAACTTTTGTTTACACTTTTACGAAAAAAGTGATGGGTAGATTTGTGATATCATTTATAAAAAAAAAATTCAAAAAATTACACAAAGCTCGTTTCGTTGTTACTGCATCGATATGCATAAATTTATTTCGAAATTTTAGTTTTTAGTATAAATTCATTTGCAGCGACAATAGGTTTCTTAGAAAGAGAAGTATGCTATTGCTTTGAAGTACTTAAGATATTATTGAAAAAAAAAGAATTGTCTTAAATATTTCATACAAATACACAAATACAAAATCCCAGATAGGAAAATGTTAAACTAAAATAAAAAATATTTTTCAATATTTTTCAAAGGTTATCAGATAAAACACAAAAGAACACCTGTGTATTTATACATGAATGGGTTAACGCCTTTCATATTTGCTCTTACTAAAAACTTTTTGCTATTACCTGTTTCAGATATGCTACAACGATACCTTGTAGTTCTGATAACACCAAAACTTGGTATACCAATTTTGCGGAAATGGTTTCGTAGATAATTGAGTTATCATTTGGCAGGACAGTCGAGTTTTTTAATAACCTTTTCCAACTGCTAAAGCTTGTCTTCCATAAGCCACTCATAAAAGAGCCAATTTACACTAGTAAGTTTTTTTCCAAAATTTTTTTATTATATCTATAATATTGTATTAGGTAACATATAGTATTCAAATCTTAAATCTGAAATAAAAGTTGTTTTCAAAGTTATTAAAAGCGTTTTTAACATTGTTAAAAGTAAAAATAGTGCGTTTATCAAAACTGCTGGGTAATGGTAATGCCTCATTTTGTATAATATATTTTTTTCTATGTTACAATTAATAAAACAGTAAATTGTAGTATTTTAGTTAAACAGATTTTTTAGGTTCATTTCTTCAGTTTGAAATAGATATTTGTATGTTTAGATATGAGCAAATGTAGGTGGCAAAATCTTTCATACAAGTAAATTATATATTTTTTGAGGCAGAGAATTTTTAATTGGCAATGTTTTTACGAGTATATACAAGACATGTTCTGAAAATCACATGGATTTAAATCTCATGTGATTTTATAATTAATAAATGGTCCTGCTGACGATTTAATAAAAAGCATAGTAAGTAAACCAGCAGCATGAAGTTAACATAAACTTACTAATTTTTATGCATATAGCATTAAAAATTAAAAAAAAGACTCACGCATGGTCTTTGCTGACATGTGACCTCCCGGTTAATAGTCTTGTGCACTATCCACTGCACTACTAATTTTAAATGGATATTCATATATTAATTTACAATTTCAGCCTATTTTACGTACAGAATATTTTGAGTGTCTGTTGTGTGTTGTTTTTATGCGTGCACTTCATTGGTACTTATAACATAAACAACAGAAAAAATTGAACGCAACCGAAAATCGATATTACTGTGAGCTTAGTTTTTGATGTGTAAACATCTATACGCTAGGGGATAAAAATCTTTTTCACAATACAATCACAAATTTTGAGTAAGATTAATCTTACTTGAGTAAGATTAATCTTACTATAACGCGGTGTGAGCTGTGTATGAGTGTATTAGTGTAATCATACGGACAACAAGAAGTACAGAGAAACTTAACAGCTGCATAGAAATCCACTAACACCATCTAGTGCGCAATAGTAGTAGTAGCTACTAATTTTCACTAATTGTCGTCCATTATGTTATCGTAGGCAAATAAAAACAAATAAATAAAATGAATACAAAACATTTAATTTTAATAACTTTTAAAAATATTTTTTGCACTTTTAATAAGAAATTTACTAAAACAAAGCAAAATAAGGAAAACAAAAAACTAAACTTATCAAACTTAAAGTCTTCTTCGTCTTTGAGATTGTCATTCATACTAAACAGCTGCATACAAACACCATCTAGTGCGCAATAAAAAAAATGTTTCATTACTAGATGTCACCTGTGACTCACATCTTTTTTCTTTATTGAATGTTAGAATCAGTTACAAAAAAAGATTGCTTGAAATAGTGAATATTTATTCATTTAAAAATTACTGCACGGAATACTTTTTGAACAAAGTACATTCCGTTACTGTAATCATATTGTGAGTGTACAGTGTTTACCATATTTTATTGTTTATTTTGGTATAGGAAAGATGGGAGAACGGAATTTTATGCCAATCGTAGAAACGAAACCATCGCATATGTGGATTATATTGTGTGTCATTTTCCAGAAGAGTTAACTAATTAATGGGTTTCGTGTAAGTGAGTTTTCGCTGAATCTTTAGATTATTTTTAAGAGTGGATATGTGGGAATTTCTTTCTACAATTGTCATGAATAATAAAAGTATATCATATGTATCAACCTTCAGCGTAGCTACGCATTTCTCTGGGGGTATCACAAGCTAATTTTACTATGCCAAGGAATATCCATTCATTATGGAGTATAAACAGAACAAATTGTTGCCCCATTTTATTTATTTAATTATTTAGTCAGCAAAAATTTTATGTTTAATTAATATTTTAATTGGATCAAAGTTTGTTGTAATTGGTTTAAATTTATTTTTAAAACAATGTTATCAATAGATTTTAAGTAAAGATACATATCATAAAATGGCACACATTTTTACATATCAGTTGTGTATAAATAAAGCACGTTTAGGTTGCTTATAATTTTTCAATGTATGTGACATTGTTTGAACAAAATTAGTTGATTTTTACTTATTAGCTTCAATTAATTTTTTCATTAATATATCTAGTATATTTTTAATTTTAGTACCACAAATTTTGCGATTGATTGAAAAATAATTAATTAGTTAATTAAATCTACGATTTTCGTAATTTATTCTTACTTTTACTTTTTTCTTTATATAGTGGTATTTTTAAACATTTATGCAACTCTTTTCAAATATTCTAACTACGCTTATGGTATCACTACACACAAATACAAATCCTGTCGTTACTCATTGCCTTGTTTTCCTTTTACATACATCCTTGTAAATTTTTATTTATATCTTTCACATGTATTTATTAGCAATATTGGTTTTTCCTTTATTCTTTTTGTCATTGTTGTTGGATTATTTCTTTATCTACTCTTAGTACTTTATTTATGTCTTTAAGTATGTACTGACTGGTTTCTTGGGTATTTTTTTTTTGCAGCATTAAACTCTAAGAAATCTGTAGCAATCAGTTTTCCTTTTTTTTCAGAAATAAATTTTATTAAAGTAGGCAAGAAGAGAAGAAAATGAAATTTTGTTAGATTAGCCACAAATTTTTAAATGGGAAAAGCAGATTTATTTTGCCGCCCCCTTCCTTGCATGTACATATTTTGTTGAAATTTCTTACAAATATTTTTTTCTTCCTTTTCTTTTTGTCAGTATTGAATTTCTAGATTATTTGTAAGAAAAAATTTCTTTGTGTTGAATTTATATAAAGAGCTGTTAATAAAATATTTGGTTTTAGGTTCAAATACAATTTCCAGGAGTTTAGTTTTTCATTATTGTTATTCGGTATTTGTTAGTTTATCTTGTGTAAGGTGTAATTTGAATCTTTAAGTAAATAGCCGTTGACAGATAATTTTTGCATTGTTTATTAAGTTTCATTTGTGTGAGAAATAAAAATTAAATGAATAAATATATTAGTAATCGTTTTCTAGATAATAGTATTAGAATTATTGGGGTGGTAAATTGCGGGCAAGATAACAATAAAAAGTGTTTTAGGAAGATTACAATAGAATAGATAACAGTTTTACGAAGCTTGAGACACAACATGCCGCATTAGTCAGTTCTTATTAGTCACTTCTGATACAATAAATGAATATAGAATACTTCTGATACAATAAATGAACACAGAAATAAACTAAACTAAATTTTGAGTAAAGAAATTCAGAGAATTGTCAAATATTTCCTGTAGAAGCGGACTTACAAAGAAAATTCAAACAAAAATGTTTTAACAATTTAATTGAGAAACAAAAAAATATATTTTTCCGGTTATTTTTTTTATTGTATCTTCAATAACAATGAACTAAAAAATAAGTTATCAAATCTTAACTCCAAAATTATAATTTGTAAGTCCAGCCAATCAATGCCAGACAAAAATATTTGTTTATGCGGTCTGTTCTTATAAATTCCAAATTTTTCATTAAAAATCCCACTGTTAGAAATTCGTAATACAGAGAATCATAAAAGACCATAAAGGGCATCATCTTCATATATTTTAGCCGCCCTAGTATGTCCGTTCTCCTGGAATTCATCCTTTACGGAAATTCGAAATATGAAAATTAGTAAAATCCAAATTTGTCAATAAAAATCCCACTGTTAGAAATTCGTGGTAAAGGAAATTTAAAAGACCCTAAAGGCCATCATCTTCATAAATTTTCGCCACCCATGTATTTCCTTTCTCCTGGAATTCATCCTTTACTGAAATTCCAAAAATGAAAATTCAGTGAAATCCGGCGGCGGCGGCCGGCCGGCTGTCAGCCACACGAATAAGACTCGGAATACGAAATCCTGTACGCATTACGTCTAAGGTATACGATGTGTTCATCTTTTTTTTATGCAAACACCATTAGGATCATTTATCTTGAACATAAATATCTCCTTTAGTGGAGGGTTTTTTTTATCTTAGTTACGAAAGAGACAAAAATGGCCATACTGCGAAGAGTTAGAGGGATAAAATGTTATATAAAAATGTTTCCCGTGGTCTTTTACATAAAAATGCTGAGCACATTTTATACCTTTAATGTAAGGATTACAAGAGTTTCTACGCCGAGTCAGTATCACTACGTGCAAAAGGAGAAGGAATTTTAACTCTGCCTAAAATAAATCGCAGATGTAAACTTTAAAAACGCCGATACACAAATATATATTTTTTTGTGCCCCTACCACAATCAGCCCAAAGAACCAACTAATTTCTTTGTATTGTACAGTGTATTTGCTTATCTTGAGAGTTAAATTAAATTTATTATTATTGATAAAAAATATAGCATTTTTAATAAAAATGAAGCAACAGTATCACCACTTTAAATATCCAGAGTGTTGTGCCACTTCTTTTAAATTTGGATTTAATTTTCGACAAACACTATTTTTCTGTATGTGTAATTATTATTAAAATATTTTAAATGATTTTTCTTAATGAGTTTTTCCAAAAAATTTTCAATATTACCTTTCCAACTTTCAATCAAATACCTGAGGATATACAAATTACAAAAATATAACTCCTACTCTTATATATTTTTATTAAACAAAAATGCAACATGAATTCATGTGTTAACACAACATCCTGTAATAAAGAATAACATTTAGGGTAACTGCTAGAACCCTTCAGAAAAATTATTTACTTTAACTTTTTTTTGTTTTGTTTTTTGAAGTACAAATCCTTACAATTGCAACTACTTTTACTCTGAATTTTGTTCACAGCCACTACAGCTCAGTAGATATTATATAACGAAAAGTAACTAAACTTTAAATGTATCACATTCCCCATCAGTCATTAAGGTTGAAAATCTTAAATTTCATTTTCATTCTCTCAGTACTACTTGTACTTACTACTGCAATTGCAAACAATTATTAAAAAAAATAATTACTACAAGAACAAGAAGCAGCTTTAAGTTTCCACTTATAGTTTTGTTTTATTTTTTTCCTCCTGCAATTTCATGCTTACTTTTAGTCGTGGGCTCTTGTAGGAGAATTAAAAGAAATAAGCAAGAGAAAAAAACTCATACAGGCCCTTAAACACAATACGCTTTGCCCTATAAGAGGGAATGTTTAAAAAGAATGATTATTTAACAAAATTTATCTTTGTTATGTTAAAATCCTTAAAGCAAAACAACTACAGCAACAACATGAGTTGCAGCTAAAACAGTGTTAGCAAATAACCAGCAAAAGCTACAACAAGTTTATGCCACTCTTCATCACTCTACTTAAAATGTCGTTGAACTTCTCATTACACATACAAACAAATACACAAACAATCTCCTGCAACTAATCGTACACATCCTTTATCCTTTATGTTGTTATTGTTTGTTTGTGTAGCACTATCACATACTCCCCCCCCACATACATCATAAAATTGCTTTGAATATGCTTAAAAAATATGGATAAAGTTGCATTTCATTCGCCCTCTCAAGAGCAAAAAAAAAAAATAGTGGGAATGAAAAGTGAAAGAATAGAAAATAAAAATTTTTACTTTCTTTTTTGTTGCACACGTACAAATTTGTTTTCATTTAATTTTTTTATTTATTTTTAAACTTAAAAACAAATTCTAGAATAATATTTTTACTACATATAAGCACCCTCGTGGGGTAACTTGGTTTACTGACGTTGTTGATATAAAGTTTCTTCTTTCATACATGTGCACATATTCTCCCTTTACTTGTAGGGACAGTTTTCTATTTGGTTTTCCTATTTACTTTTGTTGTTATTATTGTTGTGTTGGTTATATGTAGTCGCTTTTGTTTTTTAGTTCTTATGAGTCATATGCCACGAATTGTGACACAAGCTTTGGAAAACTTTAACAGGACGAGCACGCGGAATGAAGGAAGACTTTTGAAACGAGGATAATTGCCAGTGCTAATATGCAAAAGCTAACTGCTGGCAGATACACAAGGGGAGTTAAGTGTAGGTACTCCAATTATTATTTCGGAGGAAACTGGAAGCAAGCACAATTCACCACGCTTAATAGATACCTCACCAAGAAAACGTTTCCTTGTTAGCATGTGAACTCTGCATGCATAATACAATAGCTACTTTAGTGGGAAGAGAACCTGCCACAAGACATGTCACTTGACTGATTCCCAAGGTCTAGCAACTGTGTCGAGTTCTGTAGCTTTATATAAGAGAGACCTGTCATTTGTACATGGAAGGAGTCAGTTGACATAATTAAGATACTCTATGATAAGTTCTAGATCAATATTTTAGGTAATTGTGCTTAAATCTACTTGTACACTATACAATATACAGTGAGATTGTTAACAAAATAACAATTTTGTTCTATTTTTTTGAGGGTGCTGTTGGCTGAAGTGGCTAACGCCTGTGAACTTGGGTTTGATTCCTGTCCAATGCAAGTCACGAACATCATGAATTTTTCTGATGTGCATTAGAGCACACTCAAAATATTCTATATGTAAAATTAACTGAAATTGTAATATAAAATAAATGAAAATTTTATCCAAAACCGGTCTACTTATTTTTCATTTAAATGTAACTAAAGGTCTATTTAATTTTAAATAGTAAAAAATTAACTAACTGACTTAGAACTATAAAAAATTAATGATTCTTTCTTTGTTTGGATCAATTTCGCTGTCATAATAATTAATTACAACTTCCATAAAAATAAAAGATGTTCCCTTGTTTCTGCTATTTTTACTGTTAAATAATGAACCACAAGTTCCGTAAAAATAAATGATTTTTGCTTTATTTTTAAATGTTAAAGGCTTATTATTTCTTATCTTTAATCATTATTTTATTAATATTATATTTTGACACAATGCTTGTTATTTTAATATCCACTAGGAATCGAACAATGCTCCTTCAGGTTTGAAATCCAATGCACCAACCACTAGCCTAAACAATGGTTTACGTGGCTGCCTGTTACGGACAAGCATTCAAGTAGAATCAATAGGATTCTGTTTTGACAAGCCTAAAGCATTCTATGTAAACCAACAGCACGAAGTTTACATAAACTTACTAATTTTTATACATTTAACATTAAAAATTAAAAAAAACGCACGCCTTGTCTGAAATTGAACAAGTGACCTCCCGGTTAATAGTCTCGCACACTATACACTGCACTCCTGATTTTAAATGACTATTCATATATTTTAAATTACAATTTAAGCTAATTTTACGTACAGAATATTTGGAGTATTTGTGTGTATGTAATTTTAATGCATATACTTTTTTGGTACTTATAACAGAAACAACGGACAATATTGAAAGCTACTGAAAATCCGTATTAATGTGTACTTAGTTTTATTAAATGTTAGAATCAGTTAAAAATAAGATTGCTTAGAATTAAATTACTGTAAGGAATACTTCTTGAATAAAGTACATTCGGTTACTGTATCTCGTAATAATATTGTAAGTGTGGTATTGTGTTAGTTGTTGTTGAATTGTTTAAGTTTACAGTGAGGGTATTTTGCTAATATTTTTGTTCCAGTGAAATGATGTGTTCTCTTTTCACCGCTCACAACTTGGGAACACATTGTACGAGTCCCATTTTCATCAAACATAGTACAATTTCCCGCATGGTAACTTTAGTTATCCGGAAAAGGTGCGGGTCATGCAAAGACAATTGAGGCTGATAAGAAGAAGGTGCTGGCACAGAAGTGAAACGATCGCAAAACGGGCTTAACAGCGATATAGTGGCAAGCTGTAAGCCGGTTAAGTACAAAAGGGGGACAATCGTCATTCGGACAATTGCGGCTTTTGACATAAGGAATTTGGAAGACATAGCAAAGTCCTGAATAGTTATGGGGAGCGAGGAATTAGTTTCTGAGTTCACTCAAAATTTTGTCGATATGAATTACATAAAAATACGAGAAGGTGCCTTAAAAGAGGGGGCAGCATAAGGCTCACAAGTAGTGTTGGCAAAAGTAGGGAGTATTGGGTACCGAATATCAACTACATATTTGCTATTCTTTGTTTACTAGTTACTTAAAACTAAGTACTCGGTACATTCAGAATTATATTTTTATAACTAGATCCAAAGGGGACATTTGAGGCCAAAACTACAAGCCTGTCCAAAGTACACTCAGGAAAAGTATCGAATGGTATTGAGAACACTCGTATGAAAAATATTGAGTAACTAAAGGCAGCAGAAATCGCCACCAGGGGATTGTCGAAAAATGGCAAATGACGGTAGTGAACCAGGAAGAGCATGGAACGATAAAAATAATTGAAGAGCGATAGCTTCCATTATTTGTACCTTAAAATAAGAGGAAATACTCGATACCCACTACTCTCTACTTTGCCAGCACTAATTGACTTACAGTACAGACAAGAGATCCGGTAGTATATACTAGATCCAACCCGTGGTATTGAGATACCTGAGAAGGTCACCTAGACCAATATCTGATAGATCGCCTAGTAAGTTATTGCCCAAGAATTTTTGTCTCAAAGCTTGCAAGGCCGGACACTCGCAAAGCATGTCTACCGATCGCCCAGTACTTCATCACTACTGCGACGAGCCTCAAAATGTCCCTACGATTTCTGTTTCAGAGTTGTGTTGCAATAACTCCACATCTTTCTAGCTACCTTACACGTACTTAACTTACCTCACCTGCCTTCAGCTTTCTGCCGATAATATTTGAAAATATAGTTTCTAATAGTGCCAAACGGCATGCCGTGGAGGCGTCCAAAGTAGAGCTAGGCCTGGCCATCTCATCCGCCTGTTCGTTAGCAGTGAAGTTGCTATGTTCTCGAACCCAGATAAGGGTAATTTCAGTCTGACGACCTAATCTGGATAGCACATCCTTGCACAGGCTAACTAAAGTAACAGAAGTAGTATGTGACCTAAGGGAGAGAAGTGCTGTCTGGGTGCCGACAAAGCTGCTGATTCTGCCCGCTCCTCTTATGACCAATATTTCAGCCTGAAATACACTGGCTTCTTCTAAAAGTCGGAGGGAGAGTCTTACTTCAAGGACACTCGATAAGATTTCAAAGTCCACACCGCATATCATTCTTGATCAATCAATATACACCCTAAAGTTGAAGACTTTTTCTATGTTACCTTCCCTTTTACTCCTGTCTGGATGGAATAAGAACTTCGAAAGTGCTATTAAAGTCCACATGAGGTACCATTTAATCGGAGGCTTTCCGCAATGTCGGTGGTAGTCGATCTAAGATTATGGCATGGCCATAAGTCATTTATCTGTATCTCCCAGATGCCGCTAATTTTGGCGCACTGCTCCAGGATACAGCCAATAGATGAAGGTCAATCGGGATTAAGTTTAGTATAACATTTAGAGCATCTGATGGACTAACACATAAACATCCTGTAATTTCGATGCAAGCAAATCTCGGTATCCTGTAGAATTGGTCGACCACGTATTTCTTACTTGTGGCGGACCACCATACTACAGATCCGTTAGTAAATATGGGACGAATAATTGCTGTGTACATACGTTTTAGCATATTAGGGCTTAGCCCCCATTCGGAACCAAACATCGTCTGGCAACTGTGGCCTTTTTAACCCTGTATTTCACATTTAGTTTCCACGAAAGTTAAGGGTCCAGGATAAGTGCTATATAGATATTTTGCTCCATCCGATAAGAATAGTACCTGATTCTGCAACCGAGGGAGCTTAAAGCCAGTTGCATTTTGTTTGAGCTCACTCCTAGACCACAGCCTGTAGCCCATTAGCTGAGTATACCCTAGCCTCTGGACATGATGTCGCTTATCACATCCGTGAATATTCCTGATACCATTAATACCACATCATCCGCATAAGCCAAAACCTTGACTACCGCATCGCCTATTCTGAAAAGAATCGAGTTAACAACGAGCAGTTAGAGCAGAGGTGAGATGTCTCCACGCTTTGGAGTTCCTCCACATGCCCATTTTGACTTTTCGCTGTTGCTTAGCTTTCAGTGCTGTTTCTTCCCTACTGTTGGATGGCTGCCACTGACACATTATTAAAGGCGCCTTCTATGTCTAAGAAAGGAGACAATTCATACTGTTTATCTTCAAGGTATCGCTCTATGAGCCTTACTACCTCTTGTAGTGCTGTTTCAGTAGAGCGTCCCTTCAGGTTGTTATGCTGACTATCCCAGAGTCTTAATGACCCTACAAGTCGATGTCTAATACGAGAGTCTATTAATATTTCCAGTGTCTTTATGAGGAAAGATGAAAGGTTGATTGGTCGAAAGTATTTTGTATCCTCGTGGCTTCTCTTGGCAATCTTGGGAATAGAAACTCTTCTGACATTTCTCAAGCTGGCCGAGACGTAGTTGAGAGAGACACAAAGTTTATAGAATCTAAAATGCCGGGGGATGATAGAGCTTTTCGCGCTCTGTAACACCTTTGCCGTGATCCCGTAATGAGCCAGCGATTTAAACGAAGAGGAGCCGTCAATTGCCCATGATATTCTCTCCAGGGATAAAATATCGAGACATTAATCGACGTAAGGACCCTACTAAACATTTGTGTCGATTTTCCCATAACTGGTGCAAATATGAGTTGTACAGTAATTTTTCTTCCGGTAGAATAGAAGCAAAAAAAAATCTTATATCAGTTAAAGTGTCCTAATTAAAAAATTGTTTAAAAAAGTTCTGTCTTTGACGTCCGTTTGTCTGTATGTACTGATCCTGTATGTGGTCACGATAACGACCGAAAGACTTCACTAATCGAGTCCTTTTTTCTTTTTTTAAGCTTTTAACAACACATTGATTAGAAATTCCATTACCCACAAATCGGCTTTGTCGCAAACATCGAAAAAGAGAAAGATGATATCGAAACAAGCAGGTTAATGTTAGAACTGAAACCTATCACATGGTATCTTAATTGTGGCTATTAAATCTCTCCAATGATAGTTCCCCTTCATATCAAGCTGTAGAGCTAGAACCGGGTGCTACCACTTGATAATCCCAGATGTTAACCTTCAAAACTCCGATATACGTACATATATTTTTCGTGCCCTCTCCCAGAATCAGTCGTTAGATCCATGTATTTTTGTTTGCACAGTGCTATTATCAATTATTATTAAATGAACTGAATAATGAAAATGTGAAAAGTGGATCCAGAGCAGCAGTTATTAGTATCTTTCTATCCATAAATGTATTAAAAAACATCTGCTATGAGTTCATTTCTAAATTGAAAGCTTCTTAAATGGTTTCCTAATCTTAGATAATCTTGCACCAAGGAGATGGCTCGAATATTGTATTGATAAATCTTTTCATTTTCATTGAATTCGAAGAAAATTTTAAACAGCAAGGCTGTGATAAAACTTTTAAAATGTTTTCTTGTAATCACTCTCAATGTTCCCCCCTCTCTTACTATTCCCTTTTAAGAGAATGAAAAAAAAAAATACATATCTGTATAACTGGGTTTTTTTTTCTTTACGTCTTAGTATAGAAGAATTAAAGCGACAACCTAGAGAAAACAAATAAGAACTGCTCGCATGTAAAAGCAACTACAGAAAACATTGCATATATTTAGGGCTTTAGAAAACCAAACAAAACAAAGCATACATTAAAGCTTACTTTTTGTACATTTTTTTTTTCGTCATTTGCTTTTATTATTATATTTCATCTGTTATTACTTTATTGTATTTTATTTTTATTATTTGTTAAAAAAATATATTACTGGATATACTTAAATAACATGTAGAGTTTTTATGTGGAGTTTTTATATCAGCTTGATTTTTTTATGGAATACTAGAGTATTTTTCTTTTAATAATTTGTATTAGGGTTGGCATCATATGTCATCATAATTTTTTTTATTTTCATATGGGTTTAATCTTTTCTTACTATTTCTTTCATTATATTTTCAGTTTTATTTTTGCTGATTTTTTATTTTTTATTCTTTGCTGAAACTTTTGTTAGTTGAATTTATTATTTTTTCAAAAGTATTTTATTACTTTAGTAACAGTTTCTTTAGTACACTTGAAAGTTTTCTTGTTTTTATTTTTTACGTAAATTTTTTATTTATATATTTTTTACCATTATTTCCATACATTTTAACTCTTATATGCATATATATACGTGTATGCTGAATTTTTTCATGTACTTATGTTCTGCCACAAGTAGATTTTATGCCAAAAACCATCATGTACATTCACGTGTAAATGTCACTCTTATGCAAATTTTGTTAGTACCACACACTCTTTTACATTATTGTTGTTTTGAATTCTTTAAGGAAAGGGTGTGTCTTTTATATTTGAAGAATGTGTGAAAATCCGTGTGCAAGGATATATGTGCAATGGAAATTGTATATGTGTTGAAGTCATGGGGCATATAGATTTTGAAACCTTAAGAATAAAAATTGAAGATGATAATATTTTGCTGACAATTATTGCCCCAAGAGCGATTGCAGGATTGTTAGCTCCAGCAACCAGAATCCGGTTCGAAGGACCATAAACAAAATTCATATTTAAGTACTGTTGCTTTGTGGCGATGGTACCAAAGCAGAGCCTGTATTCTGTAATTAGTCACCAGTCACGTATTTTCTGCACCGCTACACACTTCATCGTTCTTTGTGGTGTTTCTTGTTTTTACTTGGATTTCGTTGAAACCTAAATAATAATGATGTTGACGTAGATTATTTTTATTGGAAGCACAGCTTTTTATTAAAAGAATTACAAATAAAAAAGAACGTACATCTCAAAGGAATTCTAAATGTAATTACTTTTAAAAATATCTTATAAATCATAAATTTATTTTTCCCTTCTGGGGAAATTATTCCTCCAATGTACGCTAACTTATCTGTGGTGATAAGGAAAAACAGCTTAAGTCTCCTGTTAGCGTTTTGTAGGAGATTAGCTTTAAACTTGCAAACGGATATTTGGAAATTTATTCCTATTAAAGTAAAAGTTGTCGTTCTACTAACTATAAGAAATATTGTACATAAAACTATATTGAATTTGAAGTCTTATAAATTACACTGCGCAAGAAAAATTACATGGTTTTAGCAATTGATTCTATTAGAGGACACCAAAAAAATATACATATATGTACGTACATTGGATTAATTTTTTTGGGGGAGTTAAATTTCCCCTTTTGACAGGTATAGTGACTCGGCATAGGAAATCTTTTAAGCCTTACATTTAAGGTATAACATGTGCTTAGCACTTTTATGTAAAACACCACGAATAATATTTACGTATAACATTTTAACCTCGCAAAACTTTCGTTGTAAGAATCTTATTAACCTTTTCTTAAAAAGGAGAAAAATAAACTCTGCTTCATCGGCGATATAGTGGGGCTAAAATGTTCTACAAAAATCTTCCTCGTGGTATTTTGCATACAAAAATAAACACATCTTTTACCTTAGACGTAAGGCTTACAAGATTTTTTATGCCGAGTAATAATTATCAATAAGTGTAGAAGTAACAATTATACACATTTTAGGTTTTAAATGATTTTTGGCGTTCCATTTGATGCCGGAGTTTGATTGTCTTTGAAGACTTACTGAAGAATTGTATGGAAAATATTTTTGTAAAATGTTTTGTAAAAGGTTTTTGTCCATTTTAAAGAAAGGGCCAAAAGGCCCATACAGCGAAGGGTTAGATGGTTAAACTTTACTACAAAAATGTTTCTCGTTATGTTTTATAAAAAACTGATAACGCCATTAAAAAGATCGTGTGAAGTTCATTGAGCATATATAATAATCTCAAAATCGAACATGTTTATGTGTGAAATCCGTGTTTTGAGGTAGCGATATTTATGTATATGAGATTTTAAGTTGAAAAAAGTTAAGCAACAAGTCATTAGCTTATAACTCCCAGAAAATCGCACAAAATAAATGTAATCTTTCCCGGAGGTGCTTTGCTTATGTTGACTTATGCTCTTATTCCTTATTTTCACAGATATGATGTACATTCATTTGTAAATATACACGTATTTGATGCTAAAGAGCTGGAATACTCAGAGAGATTCAAAGGATGCAATACATCTTTAATTAAAAGAAACTCATTTTTCTTCTTAAAGAGCTAATTTCATTATTACTTTCGTACAATATTTTCTACTTGAAATTCATTCAATCGAATTTTTAACTTTATAATACAATAGCCTATACGTGTGTGCTTAATATTAAACTTTTTGTAAAGCCTACCTTTAGGCTCATTCAAACAAAAATGTGTTTGTATACATACACACGCGATGACGGCTTTATTCTCTGAAAATTTCGTTTATAAAGTGAATGCCTAAATATTTTATTTATAACAGAAAAATGATTGCAACATAATAGTAATATAAGAGAATATACATTTACATACCCAGGAAACATTTTTTGCGGACCTGTCTGACGTTAGAAAAAAATCTGAAACTTTACCAGACAATCAACCTTGATGTCTAAAACTCAATCAGACATTTTGCGGAATAGTCGATAGTTTTCTAATACGACGTTTTTGCACATTTTCTGAAATATTATTCGATTAATATTGGACTAGTCTGCATATTAGCTGAAAACATTTTAATTTCCTTTAAGACGTTTAACAGAACAGTCTGCATATTTTCTGTTCTACGTCTTACGACCTTTAGCAGTGATTTTTACGCATTGTGTGATTTTAGTTTTCCTAATAGTTCTCATTTATCTCTTGAGAGTTTGAGTTTTTCAACTTGTAAAATATAGATAAACGTTTTCTGCTCAGGCACAATAAGCATCAGGAAAATGCATGGCGCAAGAAGAGTCAAAGAAGTCTTACAGTATTTTGATTCTATGTGCGAATTTTATACCACATTTCGGATAAATGTCTAGCTTTAGCTCTTCGACATTAATACGAAAGTACGTAGAAAGTATCAGATAACTTGGCAATTTTTTTATGTTTTGTCAAATATTCTTCCGACATTGTTCAGACATGACGAAAACTCCTTTAAAATTTCCATAAAACATTATTCAGAATTCGTACAGAATTCTCTTAGACATTTCGGCATAAATATTATAATTTCCTCATACAAAGAGGCCTACTTTCTTGTCAACTGCTCATATGAGCTTCGATACATTTCTGACTGACTTCGGTTACGAGCTCGGCATCTTATGCAGACTTTCTGACCGACTTCGGACCGAAATCGGCAAAAAATGTTTGCTGGGTAGAGTTATATATATATATAGATACATATGTATGTACATTTAGATATACGACTATGACCTGGCCTGAATTCGTATAAAGCCCCTTGTACGTAGAAAGAGAATAAGAATGAATGTTGGCATAATACTTTTAAGCCATTAAAGGGGTAAAGAAAACCGCCAGCTGTATTGATGACGCTGATGGGAAAATAACATGGTGAAAAACCAAGATGACAACAAACCAATAATTGGGTTGAAAATATATAAAAGTGTGCAAAAAAGCCTATAAACATAAAATTATTTTTATGCTCCCATTATCACCACCTTCCCACCAACAATCGCTAAGAATGTCATAAATAATGCGTGGAATATATTACAAAAAAGGGTTTAACAGGATGTTGCAGGATGTGTGTGTGTGTGTGTAATGCCATAACTTTCTCTTGCATGTTTTTCTATATAAAAATTTATTAAATTTGCTTGTTTTTCTTAATAAAAAGCTTTTTGTGGTTCTGACGCTATTGAGGGTGTTCAAATATTGTTGTTAAAGTTTTAAAAACAAAAAAAAAAAGGAAGAAAAGAAAAACGCAATGAAATTCATTAAAGTAATTTCCTGTAAATAACGTGACTCTGTTATAACAATACACTCCTACACATTTTGAATACTTATTTACATTAGTGTTGTAAGTGTGTGGTGTATGCATATAAATATTCTTACATAATTATTTATGCAATTTTTATATTAAAACCATTTTCATATTGTATGTTAATTGTATTCGTTTGTACATGTGCTTCTTTAAAACATTTCTTTTTGTAACACAAAATCTATATGACAGACTGATTGGCTCATTTGCTAGCTGACGGGCTCATTTGACTTTATATTGCTAGAGAAAAGAAAAACAAAAACTAGAACTCCATCATGGTGGTTTTTTTCTATCAACATCATAACCACTATTGTAATACGCTTTAAAGTTTCCAACAATATCAATTGTAACTAAAAACTCTGCCACTTACGGACTTTTCGTTTAGAAGACTGTTAAGCTACTTGTCAGAGACTTTGAATGAAAATAGAAAAAAAAAATCGACTTGAGTAATAATAAATTCAAAACATGAAATTTCATTATTAATTAGAAAATTACAGTAACAATTACCAAGAATTTACTAACCATGCAATTAAATAATGAAAATGAAATAAAAACTTTTTAATTTGTTTTACGTAATAAAGGAACTTATGTAATGAATATAATAACAATAAAAAAGAACGAGGAGGAGAATAAGATATATGTATGTATGGCCTGACAAGTTCTTAGCACTGCCATAAAATTTTGTCCACTAATGAACCCTACACTGCAAGAATTTTCTTCATAATTTCTGTGAATTTTCAATGAAAAATTTCATTAAAACTTATTCAACGTCATGTTTTGTTGTGTTAATGAAACAAGTTTCTTTTACACTAGTTTAATGAAAAGTAACCAAATATATGAAATAATATCGAAAGAAATTTTAAAAATTTTGGCTTGAGTTCGGTTTTAATTTAATTTTTCAATTAAATTATATTCTTATTTAGAGATAAATGTGAAGCATGTAGACAAAGAAAATTTTGACTGCGCGGAGGGTTGAACTGACGTAAATAATAAAAAGAAGTTTAACACAAGACAAAGAAAAAACTGAATATCAATAACTATCAAATGAAATACAGCTCTAAGAGTGACAGTATGAATTGATTAAAAAGTTGATGATATTCAGCTCTTGACTGCAAACACCCGACTTTGGTCGAGTCGTCTAAGCGATAAAGAACTGTGATGAGTTTAGCGGGAGCTATCAAAACGTTAGTTCAACCCTCCGCGGAGTCAATATTTTCTTTGTCTACATGCTTCAAATTTATCTCTAAATAAAAATATAATTTAATTGAAAAATAAATTAAAACCGAACTCAAGCCAAAATAATTAAAATTTCTTTGGATATAAACCCATACAGCTCGACTAAACTCATAACTTAATTATATGAAATAATTATATTAATCCAATATAATAACAGCGCTGCACTAATGAAAAAATTTATAATATCATAATTTTATTAAAGTTATTTGAAAATTTAACTTGAGTAAATTTTTGACCATCTCTGAAAGATTTTGGCCATGTTTGGGCACATCTTTACTTGTAGCTCATTTGCACCAAGGATCCACACTATTCGGAAATATAAGTCGCATTTTTCAATTGTATTTGTGAATTTTTTTTACAAAACTGAAACTGAAAATTGAACATAAGTAAATTTTTGACTATCTCTAAAAGATTTTGGCCATGTTTTTGAACATACATATTTACTTGTAATTTCCATATCGTCCAAATGAGCGACAAGTAAAAATGTGCCCAAATATGGCTAAAATCTCTCGGAGATTGCCAAAAATTTACTTAAGTTCAATTCGAAAAGTTCTGTAAAAAAAATCACAAATACAATTGGCAACTGCGACTTATATTCTCGAAGAGTGTGGATCCGTGGCTACAACTTCCAATTGGTCCAAATGAGCGAAAATATGACCATAATCTCTTAAAGATCATAGAAAATTTTCCAAGTTGAGTTTTCAAAATTTAAATTTTTCCCATAAAAATCATTCGCAGAACAGCCGCGAAAGCAAATGTGACTCTCGCTCAATACACAAAATTGTAAAAAGTCTAAAAATATACTTTCCTTTCAGGATACATTGAATGACGCGAAAATTATAATGGGAAGCCTACCTTCTCATATTTCAATTAGTTATATTGGTAACAAAAAAAAAAACACAAAATGTAATTTATGGACACTTCTATGCCACAAATCAGAGTACGAACAATGCTGGAATTGAATTCTGTAACTAATGAAAATAATGCGAACGAATTTAATTTTTTCGGTTGTAAAGAAGTTGTTTTTTTATTCGCGAATTTTATAAATAGAACTCGTGAGAGAAATTCATTTTTAATTCTTTAAGTTTTTTTTATATATAATAGAGGACAGCGATGAAAAACTTTTTGTAAAAAAATTACAGCATTTTTAAGCTGTTAATGTGGTAAAAAATACAGATTTATTTTAGTGGGGATGTCTAATATTTTCACTAGGTACATCATTATATTTCATATGGTATGCCCGATTTCGACCAAAAACACCAAAAGATGTATGACAATATTATCTTTAAACTGTGCTAACATAGTTTTTTGATTTAAGCAACGCTTTTAGAGTGACAATTTATGAATTAGGATTGAATAAAAGTTTTCTTTCTAAAGACTCACAAAAAAAATTAAATTTCCAAAAACCTGTAAATTTTAACTACTCGTATTGTTCTTAAAGACAGTTGTCTTACGAACAAAATAATTCATATATCATAAAAATTTATAAACAAATGTGGATTTTATTAGCAATTAAGTGAATATATCCGGACACTTATAAGATACTTTCCCTTTTATTTTTATTTATTGGAAATAAAAATAAATTTATTACCCAAAGTATTGTTTAAGTGTCTGGGTGTATTCACTTAATTACTAATAAATATTAAAAAACTGTTATAGGAAACAATAAAACTATTGCCAGGAAATATGAATTTATTTAAAAAAATATAAACATTATTTTAATATATATTACACTGTACAACGCAATAAGTATGTATATGGTGCCTTGTAGTGAAATTTTACGTATGTTTCTTTTTTGAATACAAACTAACCTCATAAAATCCTGTTTTGTGGAATATTTTAGCGCTAATATTGCATAAGTATATATAATTAACCCTTAAATCCATGTTAAGTTTTGACTTATTTAAAGTGTTCAGGTTGAGGTACCAGGGGTCTAGTGCTCTTGAAGAGTTGTGGTAAAATTTTATTGCAAATATTTTAGCCCGATATATCGCTGCTGGAGGCGAGGTTTTTTGTCCATTTTTTTTAAAAACAGGGATAAAAATACTTATACAGCGAAGAGTTGAGCATTGATGATGGCAGTAGGCGACCTCTAAAAACAAAGTTTTTCTTATCTGCCAAGTAGTTTAAAAATTAAATTGATATTAATTTTCTCTTGTACTATAGAATATTAATCGTGTCTGCTTCTTTCTAAATATATCGTTACGAATTTTAGCCAAAAGCAAGTTATTTCGAAATAATTACATTAAAAGAAAAAGCAACTTTCAATACGCAAAACTGCAGACAACAATAAATGATTATATAAATTATATTCTATTACTTTTAAGAATGCTTCTTATGTATTATTAGACAGAAGTGCCAATGCTAATATTTTGATATTTATATGGGTGATTCTCATTTTAAGTGCACACTTTTTTTTACCCATGTAACTAAGAGAGGTATGAGATTGTAGGATTCATATTATAGTTTTCGCTTCATCGAATGGATCCTAAACTAAAATTATGTACTTCAATATACTTCAATATTTTCAAATTTTTTTGTATTGAGCGTTACATTTTCTTTCACGGTTATTCTGGGAATGATTATTGCGAAAAAACAATACACCACAAAAAGTGAGTATAGGGTTTGAAAACACTATACATCAACTCTCTGAAAACAAACAAAAAAATTATAATAATTGCAAACGAAATTAAAATTTTGACCACATTTTTAATTTTGGTTTGGTTTCAAATGAAGAAATAAATAAATTTGATCTTTTAATATTATTCTTTACAAAAATTTTTGCATGGGCAAAAAGCAGGATAGATCTTCTTTCAAATAAGATTAATTTTAATAAAATCGATCGACAATGTTAAAAGCTATGTCAATTTCAAATAATTATTCCTACCAAAATACAACCTACCTAATACATTCTTCGAAATTATAACAACCCACAGTGCAAAATGTAAATCAGAAATTTCTAAACTGATAACGTTCTGTATATCGTTTCTACTCTTCCATTACTGTTGAATTTTTTTTTAGTGTCCTAAAATGTATAGATAAATTATAATTACAAATTTTTTTAACGTAACGCTCTATACATATTCTTACGAATCCAATTTTTTTCAGAACAAACACTATGTTTTAAATTTAAAAAGCTCAGATATATAATCTTCGATGAGTTTTAACATAAACTCCTTATTTATACACTAATAATTTTAATTAAATTAAAAAAAATATTGATAACAATCAATACATTTTCTTGATACAAACCATGATTGATTGAAGAAACGTGTTACAATATACATAATACTATTTAACAAAGTTCACAAAACTTTTAAATATTTTGAAGTACAAAACTACGCTGTTATTTTAGTGTATGATGTTAATGCAATTTTAATACGTAAACTGAATAATTGAATATACTAAAAAAGCGTAACGCGCAATATACAAAACTGCGGACAACAAAAATTAAACATATAATTATAATTTCTATTATTTTTCCAAAATTTTATGTGTGAAATAGGAATAGAAAATACAAATATTCTAAAAGCGTTTAAATTTAATCTCTCAATTAATGCGTATATTTTATGAAATATTTTACTATACTTTCAATGGACACAAAAAAAGCATTTGAAAAGAGAATCACCCATATAAAGTTGCATATAAATTAGCAAATTTATAGGGATAAACCAGGAAATTTGGGCAAGTTTCCTTTTTTGTTTTTAACACATGAAATAATATCTACCTGCAAGCATAACACGTTAAACCACGTAAAAGTTGTTTTCCTTTTCGAATTTATGTGTTTTAGGGCCAAATTAACAGTCTGTAGTTAATTAAGGCTGGTGGTTTAGCTAACGTTTTTTCGTATAAATATCATCGGTTAAACCAACATCATTAGTTAGCTAAAGATTTTAACTTTAAGCATAAAACATTTTACAGGACTTTCAAGCGACATGAAAATATCATTGTATCTGCTGATTTAAAAAAAATATTATTTTGATCATAACCCCGACAACTAGAATGTGTACCGTATATGTAGCGTCTAGCTTAAAATGTTTAGATTTGTAGTTTTTTGCTAATAAGTAAATTTAAATCATTTATTGTCCTTTTTGTTGTTGCAATTTGTACGAATTTAAATTAATAAGTCTTGAAAAGGAATATTTAAATAGATTTTAAATGCAATTCCTCTTTCCAATTTCACCCTGTTTGTTGCCCATGTTAAGTGATTCATGCTCTTTTTGTTTTCAATTTAAATACTTAATTTATGTTCACGTTTAAAATTACATTTGTTTGTTATATTACAAAAAAAAAATTATATAATTAAGTCTTTTTCATTTGTATAAAACAAAATACTTAATTGCATTTGAAAATATTTATTTACAAAATTAAAATGCATTTCAAGTTTGTGAACTTTTTATGTAAACATTACAACAATAAAAATAGTTTAGTATAAATATTTTAATTAAGTTGTTGTTATTGTTCTCGTTGCCTTATTCAAATTCAGTTAATTACTGCAGTGTGAATATAAAGCGTTTTAATTGAAACACACAACAAGTTCTTTTAAGTTTTATTTTTTCTTCGTCTTTCTAAATTATTTTGTGCTGAAAATAAAACACTTGAAATGCCATAATAGAAGTTTGTTGGAAATTTATGGAAGCATTAAAATAATAAAGAACAAATGACTTCAAAGTGCACATTAAACGATTTTGAATTGCTTAAAAGGAGTTCTGTTAGGTGAAGAAGGCAATAAATAGTATTAGGCGTTTCTTATTGAATCTTTGGAGCAAGAAATAATATTATTGTGAAAAATAAGATCACTTGAATTCATTACTTTTTTTCCAAATGGATATTCCTGAAATATTACTCTCTAACTTGTACTCATTTTCTCAGATTTATTTTAACAACTTTTTTTTATCCCAATTTATTTGAATTAGTTTGGCTTAAGTTCGTTTTTAATATAATTTTTCGCTTAAATTATTATTTTTTATTTAAGAAAGAAATTCTAAAACATGTAAATATTGAAAATTCAAAAAAAATTTGGCTGTACGGAAGGTTGAACTGACATCAGATGTTTCGAGGCCACCACAGTCTTCTCATCAGAGCTCTTATACCTACACTGCCAGCTACGGCAGCAGCAACAGCCTAGCGAAAATTCTTTTTCTTTAGTAAGCCCAATTAACAGATGTCTGGTCATCTCGTGACGAATAGCAGACCTATTACTGATTTTTTGTAAAGGTTCAAAACTTCACTATCTTTTTTTGATCAGTTGAACATGATAAAAAAAATACAGTTAGTGAAGTTCCGAACCTTTACATATATTCAGTAAATGGTCATATTCGTCAAGAGGCACGTTATTTTTTTTAACAACATTTTATGAATATAAACAAGTGTATCAAAAATTTGTCAGGAACGATGAAAATTCACTTTCCTTAAAAACTTGAATTTTTTTCTTTCAAAAGTTATCTATACCAACAACACTTAATTAGTCTCAGAAGTTTAAATAAACTTCTTGCAATATTTCAAATCCTAAGAATAAGAACCAAGTACTTTAGTGATACAGACAATCGGTCATGTTAACTTAAAGTACAATAACGAATTTTGTTTATATAAAAGTGCAATATTTTCTATAAAGACATTTAAATTTTATTTTGAACTGAACACACTATGTAATGTAAAGCATAACTTGCAAAAACTTGTTAGTGCTCGCTCCTCTTAACTACTTCCTTCATCTTGGGCGGTTGGAAACTAATGATTTCAATTTAATATTCATAAGTATAAAAGCTTTGTGTTTATAAAACTATAATAAATTTAAGTAAAATATTAGATCCATTTAACTATTTTTTATGTACTTGGTTGACATTTTTCATACATTGTTGCTTTCTTACTTTCTTAACAATTAATTTATGGTTCAACCTAATTTTTCCTGTGTCCCAAATGCAAGCACACAGCAAGCAACTACAACCAGCACGTACTGTACAGTACAAGTATCCAAATATAAATATTGCGTGTTTGATAAATTTTGTGTAAAAGAGTACTTGGTAGAAAATCTTTTATAAATATGCTTTTTTATAGCAAACTATAAGCTATTTTTAAGATTGTGTCAAAGTGTATAAAATACTATTATAAAAATGTTAATAAATTTTTGCAAACTCACTTAACACAACAGCTAATAAGTTTTTTCTTTTATTTACTAATATTTCCAGTCAATAAAACATTTGTTTAAATTTAAGTAACTTGAATATTTAGAACAAGTAATGAGTTTTCATGGGACTTGTTATTTATTTTGACACATGACATTTGTCGTCATTTGTTTAGGGAAAAAGAAAATGACAACCGAAAAATAACAACATTTAACATCGACACGAATGGCCACCCAAAAACAAATGGAATTATTTAGTATAACGCCCTCTCACGCGCAAACACCTAAATTGAGCATAAGTTTTATGTGTATGTGTGTGTACATGTTCTTGAAATAAAAAGGAAACGCCAAAAACAAAATAATTAATTAACACCTGACGCGTGAAACGCGCGCCAATGCAATTCAATTGCGGTATACAAATTAGCATAGTTTTTTTTATAAGCTCACACGTTTTTAAAGTTTTAACACAAATAATTATACACACACACACAGAAAAAAATATTAATGTATATAAAACATGTAACTATTTTGATTGGAAATCATATTAAATTTCTACAAAAGTACAGACTTTATTTAAAAATTATTAATGTAACTTTAAATATCGTTGATTCAATATATAGACATGCAATGAATTGAGAAGTCAGAGATTTTTGTAATCATTAAATTGATAACAGAGTTGTCATCAGATTTGTCAAGTTATGATGACAAGTGTTATGGGTCTCAAAATGGGAACACTTTTCACAGGATTGATGCCTAATTAAAGCGGGTCGACGTCCATACACAAAATAAAAGTTGTGCCGGGTAACCCCTTAGAGTGAAACATATGTCAATGAAGTTTCTAAAACCGTAAAATTTTCTTTGCCACACCCCAAAATACATTACCTTTTGTTTTTCGTATATAGCGCAGCCATTTAAAGTCTGATCTCATTATCTCACATCTCGTTGCTCATGGCTTGAATAAAACTTTATTTTTGTTTTTGGATCCTTCCCCTCTAATGTCCAATTTTTTGCACTTGAAAAGAAAGTCGTTTTAAAAGTTAGTATGTCTAGGTTTTAATATACTAACTTTAAGCCACGCCCCAAAATAACGCCTCATTTTTCTTTTTCACAAACAAATTACTTTGGACTGGGTAGATACCAATAAAAAACAAAACAATTTGCACAAGTCACCCCCTAGAATGAAAGATACATCAATGACGTTTCTAGAACTGTAAATTTTTTTTCACGACCCCAAAACACAACACTTTTAATTTTTTATGTATTGCATCGCCGTTTAAAGTCCGATCTCATCATATCGCATATCGAAGTTCAGGGCTTAATTTTTGCCTTTGGTGACTTTTGAGTCCGACATTAATTTTTGGGCGCCACTTAAGCCATTTGGGATCCCTCCCTCCGAATGCCCAATTTTCGCACGACATACAAAGTTTTGGAAGAGATTTTTTGCCACGTGCAAAAAATTGTACATTAGGAGGGAAGGATCCGAAATGGCATAAATGGCGCCTAAAATTTGATGTCGGATTCAAAAGCCACCTGAAGCAAAAACTAAGCCACTCTCAAGCCATAAAAACGATTTGCCATATGATGAGGTCGAAGTTTTAATGGCGGCGTAATATATAAAATATTAAAAGTGCAGTATTTTGGGGCGTGGCAAAATTTTTTTTACAGTTTTAGAAAGGTCATTGATATACCTTTTATTCTAGGGGGTGACTAGCGCAATATTTTATATTTTGTATTGGGATCTACCCAGTCTAAAGTAATTTGTATGTGAAAAAGAAAAACGAGGCATAATTTTAAGGTGTGACATAAAAACAGTATATCAAAAGCCAGATATACAAAAAGCTTTAAAAGGGCTTTCTTGTCATAATCAAAAAATTTAACATTAGGAGAGAAGGATTCGAAATGGCATAAGTGGCGTCCAGAATTTAATGTCGGGTTAAGAAGCTAGATGCGTAAAGAATTAAGCCACAGTCAAGTCATAACAAACGACATGAAATATGATGATATCGGATTTTAAATAGCGGCGCTATATATAAAAAATTAAAAGTGCTGTATTTTAGGGCAAACAATTTATTTTACTAGTGTGGAAATATCATTGCCATATTTTTCCTTCTAGGCAGTGACTGGTGCAACTTTTTTTCGACCCACCTTAATGTCCTATTACGGCGGGTTTTCTATCAGTAAACGACAAATAGTTCATGGCCTTCGGAAATATTTGTCAAGTCAGCAGACACTTTCGTAAAACCTTAAATGTTCCATTACGATCTGCATTTAGCGCCCGTGAAATACGCATAGGAACTAGCTTTTATACCCCCATGGCAATCAATTTCAATATATATTTAATAAAAACAATTAATATTTTACTGATTTTGGGAAATAGTGCGATTATAAATTTGTAAACCTTCACTGAAAATTCTCTATTATTCAAAGAAATGCTTCGGTGCCCGATCTCCTCATTACGCAGACGCATGAAACTTTCTATTCTATTATTCTTACTAAATTTTCGTAAGAAAATATTCTATGAAAAATATTTACAGAATGCGAACAGCTTTTTTCGTTAAAAAAAAGTTCTTGTATTAAAGATTTAAAAACAAGATATAACATTAAAATGTGTTTCCAAACATAATGTTCCTGTTTACAAATGACTCTGAAGAAAAATGTCAAAAATTCATTTATAAAATACATTTTCGGAATTTTAAGTTCCCTTTGATTTATTAAGAAGAATACAAGAGCACCGCACAAAGAAATTTGCGTGGGTTTAACAAGTTTTCCTCTTATTAAAATGCTACTACAGCTATTTGTGCTAAATAGCATGCTACTTCTTGGTACAAGTAATTGCCACACACAACACTCTGGCATTCGGAAAAGTTAATGAAATTAAAAAAAGCTCAAAGAATGAAAAAGAGTGAGAGTGTCTCAATTTGTAGCAGCATAAATTTATAGAAACATGAAACATTTTGAAGATATGGAAAAAAGTTAATTAATTGCAAAACAAATGTGTCTAAAAAGTGTTTTGAAATCATCTATCAAATGAAATTTTTAGTGTTGAGTTTATTTTTGTTTTCACGTTTTTCACTTAGAAAGAGGATTTATTAGAAAGTTGTTTCAATAAATTTTCACTTATTTATATAAATTTAAATTTTAAAAAGATGGACCAATAAAATGTAAGAAAACTATTTGCATATTCACCTTGTGTTTTTTTCGAGCGAAAGCTTAGAAATATTTTTTAGTTTCTATTTTGATTGTTGGTAATGAAAGTTTATAAAATGAAACTAGTTATGATGTAAATTTTTTTAGGCTTGCTAAAAATGGTAAAAAATTTCATCCAAAAAGTTTCTTTTTAGAGAATTTTTTTGAAATGCTTTTTTATATTATATCAAAAATGTATAGATTTTCGAGACCTTTGAGCTTGAAATCAGCGGAAAGTTCCAAGTCCACTGTTTTTCATATATTTTTTGTTTTTAAACTAAAGCTGTGATAAGTTCGAAATAAATTTCCATTGCACAAAAATTTTATATCCACACAGATAAAACTAAATTTAATTTTCAGTAAAGACACGGACCTACAACAAAATTTGTAAATACGTACAGACACAATTGTCTCAACAGTTTTATTGAAAAACCCCGTTTTTTTCAAACAAATTGTTATACCAAAACAAATAAACCCTTTTACATAAAATAAACAAACTTTTTATCTGAATCTGCAAAACAATTTGTTCAAAAATGTTTTCAGATGTCAATCAAAAATATATTCAGAATTTTTTTTTAATATGGGTGATTCTCATTCTAAACGTGCTATTAGTGTTTTTTTTTTGTTTACCAATTGAGCCAATCGAAATATGAGAGGGTAGGATTCATATTATAGTTTTCGCCTCATTTAATCGATCCTGAAATAAAGTTGTATTTTTCGGGTTTTTTACATTTTTGTGTACATTTGCCTTCGCGGTTGTTCTGGGAATGAGTTTTGCGAGAAAACTACATGACAAAAAATGAGTACAGGATATAAAAGCATTATACATCTACGCTCTAAAAATAAAAGATGATAATAATCGCAATACAAAATTAAAAGCTGTGACCACTTTTTCAATTTTGACTTGTTATCACATGGAAAAATAAAAAATTTTCATCTTTTAAACAAATTCTTTACAAATATTTAAAAAGAAGTTAAAACTAGGATAACTCTTCTTTCAAATAATACTAATTTTAATGAAATCGACCAACAACGTTATAAGTTATGTCAATTTCAAATAGTTATTCTTAGCAAAATACGGCGTACCTAATACATTCTTCAAAACTATAACAACTCAACCACACTGTGATAGAAGCAAACTTTTTTCAAAGCAAAGCAGAAATTTTTATACTGATAATGTGTTCTGTATCGTTTCTAACCTTCCACTAAGCTAACTTTTTTTGCCGTCTTAAAATTTATATATATGTTGTATTTAAGATTATTAGTAACGTAGCGCTCAATACACTTTTATACGAATTCAATATTTTTTCAAAACTTACACAATATGTTGAATTTAAAACAATTCAGATGTATAATGTTCGGTGTATGTTAACATAAACTTCTTAGTTATTTACTAAAAAATTTCACTAAAATTAAAAAAATATGTATAACTTTTTTTTTATACAAACAATGATTGATTGATGGAACGTTTTGTAACATAAAACTATTTAACAAAGTTAGCTAAGGTTTAAATATTTAGAAGTACAGATCGACGCTGTTAGTTTAGTGTATGTTGTTAATGCAACTTTAATTAAACAAAGTAATGAAGCGTACTAAAAAAAGCGTAACGCTCAATACACAAGACTGCGGACAACAACATTTTTTTTTAACAAATTATAATTTATACTATTTTTCAAAAACTTTCGATCAAATTATTATTTTTTATTTAAGAAAGAAATTCTAAAGCATGTAAATATTGAACATTCAAAGAAAAATTTGGCTGTACGGAAAGCTGAACTGACAGCTGTTTCGCGACCACCAAGTCTACTCATCAGAGTCCCTTACCCACACTACCACTGACAGTGGCAACAACACTGTAGCGAAAATACTACTAATATTAATAAGCTCAATTAACAGACTGTCGCCATCTTGTTTCGAGTCGCACCTTATTGAACTTTTTTCTAAATGTTCGGAAGTTCACTAACTGTCTTCTCTTAGCATGTTCAACTATTTTAAGTTTTTTCCATTTCGGTGAATCCTTTACTCCAATTTTGTACTGAATATAACCTGAGTCCTTTGTTTTCATCAGCATGAGTCGAATTTATTGTCACCATAATGGGAAAAGCGTTATTAGCCTTTTGTTTCAGAATACATTTGTCGTATGTCACGTTTTTTAACAACTTGTAAATTTCTTCTTTGAACATACGACAAAAAACATACTGGAAGCAATTAATATGCCAAAGTAAAATTGGAAATTTTATGATAAAACTTTTAAGAAAACTTTATAGAAACCAATGGACATATATTAAAAACGTTTATTATTGAATTTAAAAAAATATATATATATAATTTTGTGACCTACAATATAATGCATACTGCACATCTGCGAAAATATAAGTCTTAGGAAGAAACTGATAACATCATTAGAAAGAGCGTGCGAATTTTATTATGAATATATAATAATCACAAAATCGGCAATTTTGACATACGACATTCGTATTCTCAGGTAGCGATTTGTCATTAACTTAATACAATATTTCGTTGTATGTATTTCTTTCCCATGCCGCACAGTGTTGCGAAACCGGAATTTTTTGGAAATCATATTGCCAAAACTGTAATTTTAATTGTATCGATGAGAAACTTCTACAGATTGGTCAGAATAAAGTCCCAAACAGAATGAGTGAAAAAAAATTTACACCGAAAAAAATTTTTGGGTCAAATTTTCAACAAAATCAAAAATAAAAAAAAAATGGTTCGAAAAATTAAAAAAAAATTTATTTTAATTCTTCTTTTATTTCTGATAAATACCCTATGATTAGTTTTAAAAAATAAATTATAGGGTGGTCCGAACAAGAATTATAAACGTCAAATTTTCATGATTTTTCGATATTTGTTGAAAAACTCTGAAATTTTATATAAAACCAAAATCTATTTCATTTCTTATTTGAAAGGCGGCAATAAAAGCTTTAATTTGATACCGGTTTGAAGTCAATAGCTTCAGTTTTAAGAGAGTTATGCTCATTTTTGTGGAGTGCTAGAATAGATGTAGAATAAAAAAAAAAACTTTGAAGATACTATTTTATAACACAGGCATATTTTATTGCATTCTACAGAAAAATTACAAATTATCAGTCATCTACCAATAAGTTCCTTGCTTCCTCTGATAATTCCAGGTGTTTCTTCTCCTTCAGTATTCTCCTACTTGTGATTGCGGGATCAGAATTGGAGAGCAGATAATGTAATATGTCTTCACAATTGTCTTTTATTGATGTTTTCCTCGCATGGTAAAGCCTTGTGTTTCTGAAGTCCTTGTTTCGTGCTTCCAATGCTTCTTCTGATAGTTGGCCAATGGGGACCAAAAATGAACGAATTATTTCAGCTCCATGAATAAGAACCTTGTGGACAGTTGGTGGCATATAATGCCACGAATATTTCTTTACATAGAGACCAGCAGTTTCTCTTCCGTACTTCGAGAGCTTATCGCAGTCTATCTTATATCCAGAAGTTATAGCTTGAAGAATACTAGAAAACCTTCTTATAAGTTCGGTATCTACTCCTGTGGCCAGAGCGGTTTTCTCAGGATCACTAAAGAATTTCCTTGCTGTGTTACCATCATTAGTTGTTCCACTTCCTTGTTTCACAACATCAACAGTTATTTGGAGCTGATCTTTCAGATTTTGTTGAACTTCCTTTTTTCTTTGATCTCTAATAATCTTTCCATCTTCACTGAGCTTAGTTCTATTTGTTTCCCCTGCCTTGCGCACAGTGATTTGATAAGCAATGTTCAGTAGGGTTTCCATAAATCTTATTCTACAATGTAATGTTGATAATCCAAATCTATAAGCTTCCTGATTGGGTGTCCTTTTAACAATTCTGTCCAACTGATTCATTTCACTGGGCTTTGCGTGGCAAATGTAACACGTTGAAGGAAAGTCACCCGAAAACCAATATGATTAAATTATTCAATAAGTGATTCCGAGAATTTCCGTTCTATTTTTATGGAATAAATACTGAGAGTGATATACTAAAATCGCTATAACTCCCAGGAGGGCAAGTATGGGCAGCTGATTTTTTCACAGTTCGTTGACAACAAATTATGTAACATTTCTGTAGTGGTTTGGAACTGGGACTCTCTGGGACTTTTTAGATATTGCTTACCTAACCCAAATTTTAAGGAAAAATGGACCTTTAGTCGGGTTTTCGCTCTAAAAAAGGTGCATATGAAAATGTCTCAAACAACATTCCTTTTTTTTACAGAAGATACTTGTCCGAAGGCAGATTTTTTTTCCGAATCAAAATATCTGTCACCAAAATCAAATGAGATCATTTTGAATACAGCCCTGAAATCCCCTCTTTTCGTGAAAATTTTGTATATTTGACTTCTGAAATTAATTAAAAATCAACGGGCCAACATAAAAATAAGCTTTATGTGTGTTTTGTTTACTTGGAATGTCTGTGACAAAATTGCATCATTAAAAACACTGAAAAAAATAATCGGAAAAAAGTTACTTTTCCACTAGCCGCAACACAGTGTGCCGGTTATTTCTATTTTCTGCATAATAAGTGTTTATCGGATAAAAAATAACTGGGACATGGCTCTGCTGTAGAGATTATGATTTACATCCAGGAAGCCAGGGTTCATATCCCAGCCATGTCATTTTTTTAATTAATATTTTTTTCCTTTAAAATTTGTTATCAATATAATTTTTGTTATCAATAAAGCGGAATTCTTTAACACAGGAAATTAAAAAAAAATTATTGAATACCGAGACTTTTGTTATCAGAAACGAAACTTATTTTTTTCTGCGTATTGCCAAGTATATAATGTATACATCCTTGATTGATGATAAATATAGTGAACTGGTCTTTGTTCTGACAAAACTAAATCAAAGTAGACTTGTAATAACCCCAATTACATCATGCTACACAATTAAATTTTATTTTTAATTAAAGCTTTCTTTTTTTAAATTTGGCAAACAAATAAAAATCTTTCAATTAAATACCTCATCCTCCAACTCCTTATTGTTTTGTGTTTCTTTATTATTTTTTAGCACAATTAAGAAAATAAACCAAACTGTACAACTTAATTTTACCTCATCATTTTCATATCCGGCCAAAAACATTTAGATGATGTTGATGTTGCGTGTTTCACGCAAATCTACTCTAAATGCGAACAAAACTATAAAACAGACACACACCACTCTGTGGAAAGTATACTTATAGACATATAAAAGCAATATTACAAAAATGGAATCATTTTACCAAGGAGTAAATAATAATGTTGTATTTATATCACACCCAACCCAAATCAATCCTAACCAGTTCATTCATACCTTGAATATAATGAAACCCTGGCATTTTTTTATCTATATAGAACTCTATTTAAAAGAGGAAAAACTCTTATTTAGAAAAAAGAAAAGAGGGAAACCAAAACCACTCAACAAACCGACAAATACATAAAATTCATGCCACATTCAACTTTTAAGGCGACATCATGTTTTGGCGCAGAACGAAAGCAAATTCCTCAGGTGTTTGATGTTTAACATTTTTCTTTAACACATGCTTGCAAACAACAAACGAGTATGAAATGTGGCTTTGGGGTTGCAAAAAGGTCGTACCCACGAAAGTGTTAATGCGTTTTTTTTTTGTTATTAAAAATCTTTTTAAGAATTTTGTAATACCAACCGTTTGTAAGTAGTTGCAATAAAAGTAGTAGCACTTGATTTCACTAGGATATAAGCCCTCGGAAGCTTGATCTTGAAAACCTTAAAAGTACTGAATATGTTTTGATAAATTATATAGAAATGTGGAACTTAAATTTTTGACAATTTTGGCTAAAATCAATTTTTTGGAAGACCCTATTTATGACAGAAATAAACTGCAAGTGTGTTATTCACAACAGCAAAAAATTATATTAAACAACCACTTACAGCCGTAAAAAAAGCATTTAAAACAAAAAAATTAATGAAATGTGCTAAAAGCACGATATTTGTATAGTTTTTTTTGTACTATTTCTAATATGGCACACCATTAGTCACAAAACTACAAAATACTAAAAGTTAAAATTACCTTAAATGTAATAATCGTTTTTTGACACCGCAGTCATCATTAAAAATTATGAATTTAGGAAACATTTACCAATAAAAAAAAATTAACGAAAAAATATTATTTTTCACATGACATCAAACAATTTTTTCTGTTTCATCCACGCCGTGGTGTTGCCAGGCTTTTAAAACCATACAAACAAAAAAGAAAAATCATACAAAAGGCTAAAAAATATGTACAATATTAAAAAAATTTTTCTAGGTTAATGTATATTCATTTATTGTATATCGCTACTGAGAGGGTGTTTTTTGCCCCCTATTTTAAGAAAGGGACAAATAGTTCCATACAACAAAGAGTTAGAGGGTAAAATTTTTCAAAAAAAAAATGTTTCTCGTGATGTTTTACATAAAAAAGCTGAAAATATCTAGTACCTTAATCGTAAGACTCACAAGATTTCCTATGTCGATTATTAATTGTGAATAAGTACGATTAACCCTTAAACACATTAAAAGTTTTGAGTGATGTTTGGCTTAAAGTAGATTTTTATGGCTACTATTTTTGTAGAGCATCCCAGTCTGCTATAGCGCCGCTGAAGGGGAGTTTTTTCCCCTTTTTCAAGAAAACTGAGCTTTGAATGATTTCTGGCGTTCAAGTTAAGGCTAGAGCTTAGATGTCTTGAAAAACTTATTTGTAAAATTTTATGGCAAATATTTTTGTAGAATATTTAAGCCGCTATATAATCGGTGAAGGGGAGTTTTCCCCCATTTTTAAGAAAAGTACAAAAAGGCCCATAACACGAAGGGTGAAAGGGTTAAATGCTCTATAAAAATGTTGCTCGTGATAATTTACATAAAAGTGCTAAACACATCTTATACTTTAAACGTAACGCTTACAAGATTTATTATGACGAGTCACACACACAGAAAAAAAATGTAAAAGATGTTGTAATTTTGATTGGAAATCATATAAAATTTATAAAAAATAATTTGTTGTTTAACTGTGCTTGTCTTCATTTGCTTTGTTCATTGCTTCAATAGACTGTTATGCTTAGTTGTGTGTGTTGTTTATTTTGATATTCGTGTTGTGAAAATGTAAATAACCGACAAATAGCCGAAAAGCATCGCATTACCAGCGTAAACTTTCGGCTGCTGATTTAAAATTACCATTGTCTCATATTATTTCTAAACGAAAAATTATTAATCTAACCCTAAATCTCTTTGATTTAATATTTTATTCATGTTACATACGATGGTATTTATTTACAACCTAATTCACAAAAAATTTTTTGATTAACAAGAGACTTATTAAACGTATTTTTGTATGAAAATTTGTTTTATTAATCTGTTACAAGTCAGAAAAATTTTTTTTATGAATTGAGGCATTCGTGTATATCTAAAGTAAAGTTTGAAGTTATTGTGGCTGCAGTGGTTAACGCGTTGGCTACCAAGCAACTGACCCGAGTTCAAATCTTGGCTGGGGCAGCCAACTACAACACCAATTTTTCTGATGCCTGTACACATCATGTAAGTAAAATAATTAATAAAATAGCTACATTAAAGTCATGTTATTTTAATTTTAAATATGATTTACTTCTCGTTTTAATATCAAGTTCACATTGTTTCAACTTGAAATAACTTTGATTCAACGTGATTCTTCGTGTTATTTCAGTATTAAATTTACGTTGGCTCAAATTGAACACTCTGATTCAACATGATTATTAGTATTATTTTAGTATCAACTGCGTTTTGATTTTAATGTAATGGAATATTAAATCAACATGAAATATAGTTATTTCAAAGAAACATGTTCTTTATAGTTTATTGTAAAATCATGTTGAATTAACATGAAACACCTTTGAAGCAAAAGCAATACTGAAAAATTTTAAATTAACATTGTTTTCGACGATTGTAATATGAAATTTTTCTGTATACACGCTTAGAACTGTATTCGCCAGAAAACGTGGGACAGTGATTTAAAAAAGTTACTATATCAACTTTCTGTAATTAAATACCTGCGAAAAGAATACATCAGTATAATCACCTGGCTCTGATGAAAATTTTCAACGCTTGAGATTAATCTTTATAAGGGTCATCCAATAAATACTGTTTTAATCGCAATTTTATTAGTATAGCCGAACCACGATAAGCTCTTAATCGGGAATCCTTGGTGTCGTACAAAGTATAGCCATTGACTTTGAAGAAGCTTCTAGACGTGAGATGAGTCTCAGAGATCAACACAAACACAAAAATGATTCAGTTTTCTTAAGAAGGGTTTTGATATATCTCGGAAACAGTTTATCTGAATCAGATAATAATACGGGGGAGGGAAATTGGATATTCCCCTCCTCCAAAACTAATAAAATATACTTCGTTTATATTGAGTTTATAAACAATTTTGTTAAAATAGTATGTTTCAACTCCACAAATTGTGTATATTTATCCACCACAAATTTTGTATACTTAAAGTTTAGAAGTAAGATAATTTTATGCAAAAAAAAAAAAACTAAAGTTAAAAAATTTTAAATTCGTGGTACGAGTATTAATATAAAATCAACAATTTGTTTATTACCCACTTATACAAAAGAATTCAAACTCTAGATTTTTTGCAGCCAAAAAATATAGCCCGAAAATACAAATATATTGAATTAAATTGCTGTATAACTTAAAAAAACAATTACGCAATAAGTCATTTGCATTTATCTCGTAAAAACTAAACCATTACCCAGAAGAAAAACCTGTACAAAATTGCTACTTTTGTTCCTTTACGAGTATATTGATTTTAAATTAAACTATAATTTATTATTCATAAATACTATTTCGAAATCACAAATAGTAAACATATATTATTTGTTTGTTAAAGGAAAAGGTACCAGCATACAAAATGCAAGTAAATAAATATGAAAAAATCATTTTTCATTCTTATAATCTTGATGATAATTTTGGCATCTGCATAAATGACTCAAAAATGAACTAGCGAATGAATGAATGCAAAGCTGCAATGAAACAACTGCTAAAAAGAGCATAAATAAATTGAAAGATATAAATAAATATTGCTTCTACTGACTGTTGCCAGCTTAGCAATCAGCAGCAGCCTTGATGTCTTCGTATAATATATTTAACCCTCTCTCTCATATACATAATTATACAAAATATATTTATATTCCTTTCAATTGTAAATAATTCCTTTCAATACCACTTCCAGCGATAAGCTGTCATTCAAAAAAATATGATTTCATTTTAAGAAATATTTTAAAAATAAATATGAAAGCTTTTGCTGGTAAGACGTTTTTTTCATAAATCATTTATCTGTTTTTTCTGTTTTAATTTTTTCTCACAGTATTGAAAAAAATAACTTTTTTTTTATTTGTATTTGTTAGAATATTTAACCATTAGCATATTAATCTATTTATATTGGAAATTATTTGTAAGCGCACGAACAAAAGTTTATTAATGTATTTCAATTAGATTTTACCTTTTTTAGATTTAGTATTCTAAAGGTTTTCAATAAAAAAACTAATTGCTCAAACATGAAAATAGTTTATAGCAATTAGGTCGAAAAAAATAATTCATTTATCAAAAACTTTTTTTAACTTATAAAATATTTTATGAAAAAATTCAAATAATTTTCACATTGAACGCTCCTGTTTCCGAAAGTGAAGTTTTTTGCTGCAAAATTTTTTGTTTAAAGGAAAATATGGTAATTATTGATATATATAATTCGAAAAAATTCATGTAATTATTTAACAAACTTAATTATTTAACAAAATGTTTTAATGAACAAATTAAATTGCACACCTAAAAGTAAAAAAAAAACTTCTGTTAAAACTTATACTAGCACACAAGCCTATTGGGGTCAAAATCTTCTTTGTCTTCAACATAGCCTTCTAATATGCCACAATAGCAAATTGACAAGTATGTCTACAAGTTGCTTGTCATTCGTGACTTTTCTTGTTCATATTAAATATTATTAAATAATTCAATAAAATGGTGAGTGTTATAATTCAATTAAAACTCTATGAGTAATAAATGCAATGAAAAAAAAATAGCAAATAAATGTGAAATTGAAGTGTTTATAGAAACATTTTTGAAATTAGCTTCATCATTTTGCTAAGAACTCATTATTCGTTACATGAATGTTGATTCCAAAAATTCAGGCGAGTTTTGATTAAAAACAAACACTTGTCGAAAAGAACAAATTGGTGTTTCAATCGTAATAATTTTAGCAGTCTATTGGCATGCGGTAGTTTTGTTGCGGTAGTCTCTAATATGCGATGTTCTGTTTATTAATCTGTTTATTAAAGGAGAAGAGAACTAAAAGACCCAGGACAGAGATCCAAAAACATTTTAAAGAAAACTGAAAACTAGACGAAAAACGGTGTGTAGAAAGCAAAATGCAAGGGAGAGATAAACGGTATTTCTTTTAAAATAACTAATTTTATTTAATAATTCTTCGGCTTTGATTTAAAGCAGTTCCAAGCAATTAGAACGAGGTGAAATAATATAGAAATCATATTGATCTAGAGTGAGGTAACAAATGACAAAATTATTATGCTTAAAAAAAACATGTTTCCACAATCTACAGCCAATTGTTCATTCTTTACATATTTTGAAATTTATAAATAATAAAGATCATATTTCAATACTTGTTTTCTTATTTTACGATGTTAAGTGAATTTTAACCATGTATAGATTACACTGTACAACAAGATTAAATTATATGTCTTTCTAAAGCTTTCTTTGTATGGTGGCTTACAGTGAAATTTTATCTAAGACATATTTTTAATAGAAACTAATCTCATAAAATCCGGTTTTATGGGATATTTTGGTACTAATTGTCATTAGTGCGAAATTTGCCCTTAAATACATTTTGAGTTTTCAATGATTTTTATTGCTAAATATGAACTTGTAGCTTTTTTCCTTTCCTTGAGGACTAATGGTAAAATTTTATGACAAATATTTCTGTAAGATATTTTAGCGCACTACATCGCAGGTGAAGTGGAGGCTTTTGTCGCAGTTTTTAAGAAAGGGACAAAAAGACCTATACAGCGAGGCGTTACAGGGTTCAAATGGATCACAAAAATGTTTCTCTTGATGTTTGAGATGAAACAGCAGAACTATATATACCTTCAGCGCAAGAATTAGTAGATTTTCTATGCTGGTTTACTACAATAATGTGCAAAAGGAGGGGAAGTCTAACTCCCCCTAACATGAATTCAAAATGTAAACTTTCATTACGCCGATACATGTATATTTCTTTTGCTTATCTCTACCGAAATTAGTCGCTACAACCTTGTGACTTTTTTTTTGTTGCACAGTATTTCATTGAGAGCAAAATACGAAAATTTTTATTATTCTACCATATCATTAATTTATCTCCAACTACCTTTTATTTACGGATGCATCATCGTTACGTCTTCTTGCCGATACTGATACCGATACTGATACCGATACTTTTTTTGCATTTGGTTACTTTTTTCTTAAATTTTGGTCACAAAAATTTTTTGGTCATGGCAGCACTGACTGTCATTTAAAATTATCCATACGAAATTCTATTGATAAAAATGAAGCGACGAACTCCGCTAAAGTGAAGTTGCGTCATTTTTTTCATTCGTTGTACGGAACACATGATCAAACTTATCTAAATTCAATGGATTTTATCATACGTTTGAACTAGTTCCACCCAAGTCTACTATGCCAATATATTGTTCTTGTTCATAAAGTATTAACTCCATGTTCAAACGCATACTTATTATTTAATTCTTAAATTTTTATTTAAATTTGTTTTTAATCTTGCATTTACACTTCCCCAAGACCATTTGCATCAAACATTGAACTCCGCTATAGTTTTTCTGTATGTGTTTGAAAAGTGTTTGCTTTGCCCTCGCATAAATTATAATAACCAATATAAAATTGAAAAAACGATTTGTGGTTTTTTAATGGTCGTAGTGTGAAAAAAGCATTAACAATTTTCTAATGCCATTTAAAAATATTTTTTCAAACCACAATATATTTAGAAATTAATTTATAGGATCAATAGGAGATCACAACGTGCCAAAGCAATTAAAGTTTTATATTTTAAACTTTAATAAAAAAAAACACATTGTGGTGTGATTTTTTGTTTTATAGTATTTCCTCTTTTGTCAAATCTTTTTTTTTTAAGACTGCATGCTTTTTTTTTCTTTTTGGTTTGTTTGTTTGTCTCGCGTTTGTAACAACTTAAGCTGTTTTTTAGTTTGTATGTTTTATGATTCACAATTTCAACAATTAGTTAAACAAATTTAACACCTACACATTTTTCTATGGAAAATATAATGACGAAAACTTTGAAAGCTTATAAACTTAAATAAACAAATTTTCATAACGAAGGCATATTTATATACGTTTTTTTTGCACTCCTACTTTTCAAACTAATACCAAATAAGTTCAAATCAAATAAATAATAAAGGTACAAGAAAAAAAAGCAATGAAATAAACAGACAGGCCAACAAGCCACTTTAAACAAAAAGACTGATGACCAAAAAGATAGCAGAAGCAGATGGATAAATGTATAGACTAAGAGAGAGAGACAGGCAGACAGACCAGACACATCAGACTGACAGTTGGGCCCTGCAAATATGTTAAAAGATTTCAAAAGAAATGAACAACATAAAAAACTAATTAGAGGTTAATTAACTTTGACACCTTTTGTCTAAATTCGTTAAAGAAAAATTGTTTGAAAACTACAGACTGACTACTCCTTGTTTCAAGCCTGTATACGATGTACGATAAGTGTTTGTTAAAAGCAATGACTTGTTATTATCGGCATGTGTTTTCTAATGCTGGTGTACTTTAGCCTTTCAATTGTATTCAACAGAAATATAAAAATTGATTTTTACCAAAATTTGTTTTTATTTAATAACAGCTTAAATTGGAATTGATTTTTAATGCCAAAAAGATGGGAAAATAAATGGTATATTAATTGGTATTTAAAAAGTGGTTCTAAATGGTTATGTTTATATCATGCAGTCATGGACATCCAGTTAGGACTTAAATGCATTTAGGAATTCAAAGTAAACTCTAAGGGCTATATGCATAACGAGAACCTGGCATGAGCTTACCATAAGTGACGAAATTGAAATGGCTCTTAAGAAGTAAAATTGATATTAAAAATCACCGTAAAATATAGTCCTGAGTCACGACTACAATATACAGTGATTTTTAATCCCAAATTGTATGGAAAAACCTGATAATATCCAGTTCAGTTTCGTCACCTATGCTAAGCTCATGCCTGCCCAGTTTTCATTATGCATACAGACGTAAACTTGAAATTTTTTTTGGGTGACCACTCGGGAAATGCATTGTGCCTGAACTGGGAAAATCGGCTATGGGAAGGAGGATGGATTTAGAAATATTCATTAACATTCGATTTAAATCTACCGCCATCGAAAGTGACAGGAACGACCTCTGCAGGAATTTTATGCTAAATATGAACTGTTCGTCTCAAGGACGAATTTCCTCTGTAATGCGTAGTGCGACTCACTATCACTGGATGTGATCTTAATGAATAACTTGGTCTTCCGATAAAAGAGCGGGCTTCGGGAATATATAAATCCTCCATTTTTTGATTGCCAACTCCCCATTGCATCGATGCTCTAGCGAGTCCATAGAGTTGGGTAGACTACTGTTACCGATCAACTTCTTCGACCTCCCTTGCACGTGTTCGAACAACTTCTGAATATACTTTGCAGCACTGGCTCATACATAAGAGTTGTATGCCATATTTGGTCAGATATAATTGCTATAAATAGTATGAAGATGGATTGAAATATCGCTGGCACTGTTTTAGAAAGGCGAGACAAGTTAATACTTCTTTTGAAAGTTGAAAAATGTGATTGAAAAGTGTCGTCGAATATCACACCAAATTTTCATGCCGAGAAAATCAAGAACTTTTGATTCCTTCATATTTGTACTGTCCGTATTTACGTGAGGATCAACATACAACACTGTGTTACCCCATTCCGAGATTGTAAAAAGGTCTCGATTAAGGGTATCATTCATATTCTGACTCATTGCCCCAAAGCTTGGCCTATTGACTGACTGAAAACGGACGACAAATGCTGTTGGCTTTTTCAAAAGAATAGATAGTGTTAAAATTTGTCGAAGAACGCCGTTTAGAAAGCTAAGAAATGGGGTAGGGGAAACAACGCAGACTTGCGTTACCGCTGAATTCGTTTGATGAGATTCCATCCATAACAACTCATATAGTGCAATGGCGAAAACTCCGACACCGAATATAAAAGTTTTGATAGAAGTGTACCATGCCAGACTTTATCAAACGCCTTTGAAAAATCTAGAGCTGATACTTCACTTACGCCGAAATGGTGTATAGAATGGTATTATTTTTCAGAGAGGAGAGCTCGCAGATCTCCGGTAGGGTCTTCCTTGCTGGAGCTATGATAGCGGTAACTAAGTCACCTGTTGGATTCCAACTACTTCAAAGGAGGGAAGTTCTATATACTCTTCATGACTTTGTAATTGATACAAAATAATCGAAAAAATAGTCGGTAAACGAATACAGATGTGGATAAAAGGTGATATTGATACAACAGACATTGAATATGAGCTTATGATAAAGACAACTGTGTTAACTGTTTTAGATTTTGCATTAAAAAAAATTTTTTTTTTTGGAACGAAGTTTCTTATGGCATAAATGTAAAAAAAAAGTTATGAAAAAATACGTGAAACGAATATCGGTAGGAAATATATGTAACGAATACTAATAAGAAATAGTGCAACGACAATTCAAAACGAATGCAACAGGCTCGCGCAAAGATTAAATTAATGTTGCCGCTTTATTATTTTCGTGGTTTTTGGTGTTGCCGTTGTTTTCCAGGTAAGTTCAGGGATTTTGGGAAGATTTTTGTCCTACTTTTTGAGAATCCGAAGAACTTCTTAGCTTTTGGATAGATCTTTGTCCTATTTTTTGAGAATCTGCGGAATTTCTGGAGTTTTGGAGAGATTTTTGTCCAAGTTCTTGGAATCCTTGGACCAGGTTGGTTTCTGGGCTAATGGTTGGTGTCCTTGTTGAATGAAGGTGTCTCTTATAAACAGCAGGTGTCTCGGCTAAATTCTTGAGAAGTATCACTTAATTATCGCCTAATTATCTTCCGGGCGATAGTTGTCTTTTTCCATCTAGAGGTTGAATTTACTACATATCTTCATTTCTTGATATCATCAAGGTAGGTGAAATTTTTGTTTTTAAACTATAACTTTTATTTTTGGTGGGGGTCATGGCGTCGGGTCCGGTGATTAGGCGGATTGTGTCGAAGGGGGATAAAGATGAGGAGGCGCCTGACAGAACGATCGAAGGTGGCCAGCCGAAGGTTGTCGGTTAAAGGTGGCCAGATCGAAGGTGGCCTGCCAATAGCAAAAGGTCGAAAATGGCATAACACCAAAAATAGCAGGCCGAAAACGCACAGTTGTTGCATATGAAAAAAGGGTAATAGCTCTGTATCTGTGAAACATGCGATCCGATTACAAAACGATGTATGCGAAAATCATAGATGAGAACATAAGCTTCAAGAATGTTGAAATTCGGACCACTCTGTTGAACCACTCGTTGAGCTACAGGGTGTTAAAGTTGACTGCATCGGGAATGAAACACCTTCGTCGGCCTCATAACTTTTACAAATGTTATCCGATTTTAATGAATTTAGAGTTGGTGTAAAGTTTATAACTAGATAAAGAAAATATAGTTTGTTTCATTAAAATATCTATAATATTTCAAAAAATTACTGCATTTAAAATTTTAAAGCGACAAATGTCAAATTCCATATAGGAAAAACAGCTAACATAAAACAAATTATTTTTCAATACAAAGTTTGAATTTTGTCATGATAAAAATATATCATTAATCGTCAAAGAAGAAAAAAAGACACCCATCGAGTTCTTAAAATTTCTGTACAAATTATATTAGATATATTTAATATAATTAATGTGGTTGTTAGTTGTTACCCGCTCGCTCTAAATTGGGACCAGAAGAGCTAATTTTCTAAAACTATTCAATTTTTCAGATGCATTTCATTTACCTGCATGAAAACTGTACTAAACTTAATTTTTTAATTTTTATTTCTTGACTGTTTATAAAAAATATAGCAATCCTCTCGTTATTTTTAATTAAAAAAAAATATGTGAATAAAATAAGGATATGCAATATTTTTAGGGCAAAAGTCTGTTACGTATGAGTAATATGATGGCATACGCCGATAGGTGTAGGCCGAAGGCGACAATAACTTCGTTCAAACCCGGTGTCCCATGACACCGTGCGTTCTTTCTTTAAATAAGCAGCTTCCAACGAATGATTCTGGTTGAGGGCAGAAAAAAATATATACGAAGTTTGTTCAAAAGAAAAGGCTCATTTTGAATTTTCGCCGGCTGTGTACATTGATTATCGAATTTTCATCGTCATCAACATCTTCTCGGCCTTCTGTAAAGCGCTTGTGCCGCTTATAAACACTTTTTTGAGACAAAGTGGACTCGCCGAATGCCACAGTCAACATTTCAAGTGCCTTGGAGCACTTTACTCCATTTTTAACGCAAAATTTAATATATATTCTGAGATCCACTTTTTTTCAAAAGTCTAAAAATCGAAGAAAACACACAAACGTGACTAACCTTTTTTAGTTTTCAACAACAAACTACTAATCTAAATGGGCTGATAATGCCAACATATGACTAAACAATGTGTACCAACAAACACTAATCTAAATGGGCTGATAATGCCAACATATGACTAAACAATGTGTACCAACATAACATAAAAAAAAAAAATTTCGATAATCGAATGTACACAGCACGCGAAAATTCAAAATTCACCTTTTCTTTTGAACAAACCTCGTATGTATAACAGTATCGGCGTTTTGAAAGTTTATATCTGAGATTAATTTAGAAGGGAGTTGATTGCTTCACGTTTAAGGCGTTTGTTGCTCATTAAAATAAACGCTTTTTCATTTAAGTATGATTAAATTATTTAAGAGCATTTCTTTTGCTTAATGTCAGTGTGTGTCACTGGAATTTATGCAATGGAAATATGCATAAAAATGTCCTTAAGTATACAACACTTTTAACATTGGCAACGCTTGTTAAATAATTAAATTTCCACTTAAATAAGTTCAATTATTAATATTTCAAATAACACACAAAATAATCTTTCCTTAAGATTATAATAAAATTTTAATTATAAAAATTCATAAAGGAAAATCGAAATTCAAAACATGTTAAACACCATATTTTCTTCATATTTTCATATTGGGCTCATATATCTCTCTTCAAGTTTTGTATTTAAAGTTTATGCACGGTAGGAAGTGTATTTTCTACACAATAATTTGTGGCTTTGATAATAGCTTATCAGACATAATTTCATATTTTGCATCCCTTAAAAATTACTATAATAAAATAAAGTTGAACTTATTTAATATTCTGAAAGCGTTTTTTCAAAATTAAATCAACAAAGAAACTCTAATTCTATGACGTTTTTTTTTCTCAAATAAAATGTAAATGAAAAGACTAGTTTAACGTTTTGGATTTAAAAAATATAATATAAATAAAAAATTACGACTAAAAGTGGAATTATAATAAACATATTTTGAATACAGCAAATTGAAGAAAAGGGATTCATAAAAAGTAAAAAAATAAACAAACCTTGAAGCCCATTTTCTTTGAAAAATACAATCATCATCATCATCATTATCGTCTCTCATTATACAGACATGCTCATCAATGCCATTGTTAGGACTTTACGAAAGAATTCTACCACCCACCACTAAATTAAAAAATTTTATTTCAAATAAATTTTAACAGCTTTTGCTTATAAAACCATAAAAAAAGAAAAGGAAAAAAAGAAGAAAAGTGAAAATCTTTTATTTTTTCCGTTTTTATAATTTTCTCTACTCTAGATCGTATATTTTTAACCACCCAACTAGATTTTATTGTATCTTTAAAGTATATAACGGTTTTTGCTTTCTCGACGGAACTCAAAAGAAATTTTTAACTAAAGTTTTATGAGTTTCTTAATTTTGAACTTTTTGTCCTTTAATTCTTGTTGTTATTTTTGTGAAGGAAATGAAAACAAAAGTTTATAATTTTTTTTTAGAGAAATGTAACATTTAACGTTTTGTTATACTATATTGGCTTATTCGTACGACAATAGTCTGTGTATAATAGGAATATAACTTTCCTTTGTTCTATTGTTTTGCAGCTTTTAGGGAGGGTTTTTACACCGCATATAGCATGTTCATTCAAAATAAAATACTTAACTTCTTGTTTATGGATGCTTAAGAAGGCAGGGTTTATTATTTACACTGTGGTTAAAAGTTTATTGATTTCATTATAATTTAATATTTAAACATATAGATCTATTTGATACAAAAACTAAATGAAAGTTATAACTAATTGAATGTGTAACGTTATTTGATATTATCATCCTAAAAATATGCTCCAAATATATTTTTCTTTAAAAACACACACACAATCTAATTAACACTTTTTATAAAATGTAATCTAAATTATGAATCTTTCACTTTATTCTACACATAAAGGTCAAGGACACAATGGCGTTTTGAAAACGCGTGTTTCTGCTTTTTCGAAGTAAATTTTTAAGTTTTAAATTTTAAAATTTTGAAATTTTTCATACTAAAAATAAGTGTTTAAAATAAGTGTTTAATGCGATAAATAAAATAGTCATTCTAAAAGTATGCTTTATATTAGCTTACTATTCTTAAGTCTTGCAAGTATGCTAAGCATTTGGGTATAGTTTTGCTTGGCAAACCACATCTATCAGCCGTGTCACAGATTCCGTTCGGATTGGTTTTGATTCCGTAGTTGTCATTCCGAACAAGCACATTTTTGGTGCTTTAGATTCCGTTTATTTTGTATTTCGTTTTTACAATGATAAAGTTTTTATACCTTGACGCGTTTGTTTACTCTTGTTTTAAATGCAAAGCTCACATTGAGCTTTTCATTAACATGGAAAGCTCATGACAAAATATTCATTTGACGCTCCTAAAAGTATGCACGTTTTTTAGTATTTACTGCAAATGAAGTCAATAGAAAAGTGTTTTTCAATTCCACTGTGAAATTTAAAAGTGGTTTGATTACGAAGAAAATTTTGGTTTTTCGTTTTCTGAAGAAGCAGCTTACGGAATTGAAACCACTTACGATAGGAATGGTATTCTGTGACATGGCTGTATATGACACTACATATTTCAGAAAAACTTTAACTTTTCTTTGGAAATGGTGTTAATACAATATTTTTGTAGTAGAAAAGAAAACCAATTGAAACTTGAATTTTCATTAAGGAAATTGAATACGGAAGGTGTTTATGTCGATGCTAAAGAGGAGTGGAGAACAAAAAATTTTTTCTACACACTCTTAGATGTACTTGTCTTCTTAAAAGAAGTTTCATAATGTAGCAGCAGATGAAGTAAGTCTGTAGTGACCGAAACTTTGTCATGCGAAAACATTAAATTGTTTTTTTCCGTTTCAATAAAACATTTGTTTGTACAAATTATTTTCTCTCTGTTTGTGAAGTTTTATAATGATTGATTTTACAATAATAAGAAGAAAGCAAATAAATAAAAAATTTATAAATAATTTATTGCATATTATTGGAGGGATAGGTAGAACAAATTTGTAATAAAATATTTTAGATGACCAAAAATATGGGTTATACCAGGCGCGGATACAAGGGGAAAAAGGTGATATATCAAAATATCAAGCTGGATCCGCGCCTGGTTATATGAAAACCAAGATGTGAAAGGCATGCTTGAGATTTTTTTGTTTTAAACACTCTAACACAGTAATGTTGTGTCGAACATGTACTGCCAAGCACTTTCTAAAACACATTATTTATGCAACTGAGGCAATTGTGCGTTCTAGTACATGTTGCGAATGTGTTTGAAAAAAAGCAAATGTCAGTAATTTTAATAGCTCTTTTCTGTATATGGTCAACGCAACGTTACTGGACTTTTGGGACTTCACAACTCCGCTCCAGAGTATTGTGGAAATCTCATATTCTTAGTATAATTAAAACTTCTCCTCTGCTATGTTCATGTGGTTTTTTTTTATAAGACCAGCACTCAGGAGTGGTCCCTACTCTGCAGTGTATTGTGCTGGAAATAGGAAAAATGGTTATGGAGGATAGAGGGTGTAGTGTTTATGAACATTTGACATTAAACCTTGTAACACAATGACAGAAAAGACCTCTGAAGGAAGCTTATTCCACGTACGAACTGTTCGGCCAAAGAACAAATTCTTTTTGTAATGTGTAGTGCGATTCGACCACAAGGGGATGTGCGCTTAGTGAAAAAAAATTTTGCTCGCAAAAAAGATCGGTTTTCGGAAACAAGTTCCCTGATTTCATCCGAACACATTCCATTGTAGTAACGATACAACACAAAAATACACCCCACTCTGCGTCGATACTCCAGCAAGTCTACTATCGTCGATGAGCTTCTTCGCCCTCTCGAAGTAACTCATCGACGGTCGAGTAACTTCGAAATAGGCTTTGAAGCACCGGCCCATACATTAGATTTGTATTCAATTTTCGGTCGGATATTAGTGGTATAAACATTAAGAAAATCAGATGGAGTGAACTATATTTTACAAAGTCTTAAGAAACCAAGGAACCTGAATACTTCTTTTGAGACTTAAATACTGTGATCAGTCTGCAGAAGGTCACACTGGATTTTCATGCCAAGATGGAACAGCAAGTTCGGCTATGCGTCTGCGCGTGATCGTACAGTATTAAAATCAACCCTTTTTGCACGACTGCATTCAGAGATTGTTATAAGATCGTTATTAAGATTATCATTCATGTTTTGCCTCATGGTCAAAATCTCCGACAGGCTTGGCCTAGTACCGAATGAATATGAATGGCAAATGCTGCTATCATTTACAAAAGAGTAGATAGTATTCGAAGTTGGACAGAGAAGGTTATTAAGAAAAATAAAAAATATAGTAGGAGAAAAAACGGAGCCTTGCGGTACCCCTAAATTAATTTTGAACTCGTTTAATGAGATTCCATCTATAACAACTCGTATAGTGCGATCCCTGAGAAATCGATAAATCGAAAAAATTCTTCACCAACACCAAAAGCAACAAGTTTTGACAAAATTTTTGGCACCATGCAATACTCTAGCAAACGCATCGCCGAAATGGTGTATGGAGTGATACAATTTTTCTGAAAGGTATGCCAGTAGGTCACTCTTAGAGCGTCCTCTACAAAATCCATACTGGCGGTCGCTGAGTAAACTGTTGGAGTCTAAATACCTCACAAGATGAAAATTCACAATACTTTCCATCCCTTTTGGAAAGTGTAGAGCATATTGCGATTTGGCGGTAATTTTCAGGGCTATTAGCTTCTCCCTTCTTGGGGATTACCGTTACATTGGCAACCTTCCAACACGATGGGAATTCACCGGCATGATACAAAGTACTGAAGAGAGTCGCCAACGGACTTACTAGCGTCAAAGAGCACTGATTTAAGACCAGTGCTGGAATACTATCCACCCCAAGAGACTTATTTATGTTGAGATGCGCTAAAACCTTTATAAGTTCACGCGCTCGAAAGGCTATCTTTGGCATAGTCACAGAAACTCTATCAAGCGCGGGCAGTGGTTGATGGCTTACCGGCAAGTTAGAATTACTTGCAAATAATTCAGCCAGAATGTTATTTGGTCACCCTTTAACATAGTCAGAATTAAGGAACTAGCATATACTTTACTCTTTTAACGAATGACCAAAATATCTTGCTCTTCCGAGCGGTAGACAGGACTTTAGCTAGGAGGCGCTGCTCTTGAAAAGCTTTTTCACACCTTGGTATTCTGGCACACGAAGATCTCGCCCATTTGCGCAGCGAATCAGTATCGGGGATCTGACTGTATTTTTGCAAGCCTGTTTAAACCAAGACTTCGTTCTGGGCTTAGTCGGAATTCGCTTTGATGTAATGAAAGTGTTTATTCCCAGCAAAATGGTGTTTGCGACCTTTTCTGCCAACGCATTGACATTTTTCACTGCCCAAGTTATCGGTTTAGAAATGGCTAATTTATTTCCAAAATATTTTGATTCTGCCTCAGTATGCACTGCTTTAGGGTAATTAGGCTGTGCTCAACATGAATAAAGAAATCATTTCGGCCATTGTCCAGATAACGGCACGTTTATGTTTTTCGATGTATACTTCTCTTTAAAGCAGGGGTGCCAAAAATTTATTTATGGAAGAGCAGACACCAAGACATTTAAAGAAAAACTAATTTTTATTCAATATTTTTTGTTGTAAAAAAAAATATTTCATATATTTATTTGTTGTTGCTTTGCACTTGACTGTATACAGTAAAGAACGACAAAAAACTAATAAGACAAAGTTGTTTGTGTATTTCGTATTTCGTATTGCTAGTGCTGAGTGCTGTATGTGTGTATTAAAACACACAGCCTATAGCTAAGTGCTTTTACAAAAACAAATGAGCACCAAACGCATAGGGCTTGGACAACGCTGCTTGGCTGCTAATTGGCTTTGATCGGATAAACTATACTCCTCAGTTATAGCGGATCAAAGCTACAATTTTAAGAAGTTTTTAACTTTTTCAACAACTGGTGCCATTTCGAAACTTGTTTGTACACAGAGAAAACAGATACGTTGAGACAACCGAATTTGTTGCCAATCGAATTTTTGGCAGTTGCACCAACTATTATAGAATTCTTATTGAAAAAGAAGTTATATTACAATAATAAATAATTGCTAATGCAAACCGTTTAATCGGTTAGGTGCATCAACGATAATAAAATTAATCACTAGTTAGTTGCAACAACCGATAAAAAGTGAAGTAAATTTAGAATAAAAATTTTTTTAGTTGCATATACGAATAATTGGTACTAAAATGTAATTCATAATATTTTATTCGCTTGTGGTCATCATATTAGTGTCTTAGTCATGACAAAAGCATACCATCGGTTGATTTAATCAATTTTAGAATTGTCAGAATATTAATATGTTTATTACAATTATGCTCTTATGGCGATGAACATGAATTGTTTTTGGCTATTCAACTTATTTTATTGAATAGACCATTCGAATTCAAAAATTTCAAGACATAACCGAAATCAGATAAAAATAAAAATCCTATATGTATTAAAAAAAAAACACGAAACCAGTTACATTTAATTTGATGCTAACCAGCCTTTGATTCTGGATGGCTGAAATGAGTTGTTTTTATTTTATTCGTGTTTAGCAGATCCTAATTACCTTAAAAATTTATATAAATGAAATTTTCGCCAATTTTGAGTTAAGAAATTTACTGCTAGGTTCACTATATCGACACGATTCTTTCTTTCTTATAATTACATTTAAAACAAAAACAAAATTTTATGATTTGTTTTTGTTTAAAATGTAATTGTGCGAAAGAATGAATCATGTGGACATAGTGGTCCTGGCCTGGCAGTTAATTAATGTGGAAAATACAATTTTCCTGTGATTCTCTGTTTGGAGAAAGGAATAAAAAATATCCATGAAGCGAAGAGAGCGTTAAAATGATCCACAGTAATGTTCCTCGTAGTGTTTTACATAAAATCGCTGAACAGATCTTTTACCTAAAAGCTAAGGATCACAAGATTTCCCGTGCCGATTCAGTATAACAATGTGAAGGAAGACTACTATATAGGGATTTTATTCATACTGCATTGTTGCATTTAAAAACAATTAAATAAGTTTTTACCATTTTTAATTCAAATAGATTTATTTACTCAAATAAAATCTTATTACTTAAGCATTATTATTTCACCATTTCATTAAGTTCTTCTTCGCATTATAATTATTTATGTAAAATATTATTTTCATAATTCTGTTTGGGGGCAAAGCTATTAATCGAAAAAATAGAAAAAAAATACAAAATTTTCATTAAACCTGCTACAGAGGCAGCAATATGGGAGCCTTCCAAATAATAATGTCAAACAATATTTCCCTTTTGTGGGTAGCAACCAGGATTAAACAAGACCAACCTTCAGCTCTTACGATTGTTATGTTAATGTCAACATTTTTATACTATCAGCAAACTAAAAACACAACAAATTGTGTTTGTAGTTTTTATTAAATATTTTTCTTAAATGCATAAAACTTGACAATTAAACGATAAAAAAGAAAATGGAATAAAGAGACAAAAATGTAGTAAGAAAATATAATTTCTTTTTAAACTTATAAAATTATAATGATGTGGAGATAAAATTGTATGTGAAAATGTGAAAGACTCGGAGAATGACTGAAATGATATCGCGTCACCACAATGCCGGTGATGCCAGTCTGGATTGTAGTCAGTCACTTTGTATGTTTGTAACTTGTTATTTTTTTATACTTGTATGTTGTACATTAATTTCGTAATAGCTTTATCCTTTTTAAACAAGGACTCAACCAACACATTAACCTTAAAGCATCCCAGTTGGCCCGACTACCTTACACGATATTGTCATCTACGATTCTTGTTCGAATTGTTCCCTGTCAATTGGTTTTCTAGTCGACAATTTAAAGGAAATCGTCGTTCACGACAACCTGAGCGAAAAAAATCCTGCAAGTTGTCCTCTAGTGAGCACTTTTGATGGCAATATAAGCGACAATGTCTTTCGTTTTTTCTCTATCCAACTTTGTTGAGGACAATATGACCGACAATGTGTTACATTTTGTCCTTATTACCATTGTGGAGGATAAGATGAGCGACAATGTCTTAATTGTTGTCCTAAAACCAACTTTGTGGAGGACAATATGAGCGAAAATATCTTACATTTTGTCTCCATTGACATTGTGGAGGCCAATATGAGTGATAACGTCTTAACTGCTGTTGTCAATCCAAGCGACAATGTCTTAAATTTTGTCTCCATTAACATTGTGGAGGACAGGATGAGCGACAATGTCTTTTGTCATATTGTCTTCAATCAAGCAAATGAATATGTTAGCCTCTTGCTGTCGTGCAGCAGTAGAGTGGTAAGTGTGATAGTTTATAAACATGCAGCCTCAGTTCGAATCCCAGCTAAGTCAGTCAATAATTTAAATGCAACGGAAAAAAAACAAGTAAGCAAAAATGCTAACTAATTAAGTAGGTGACATTGTCGCTATGTAATCGTTGACGACGAGGTAAATGACATTGTAGCCTATGCAATCATTCACGACATAATAAGCCGACATTTTTGCTTATGTAATCATTGACGACAAAATAGGCAACACTGTCGCTTATTTAATCATTGACGAGAAGACAAACGACATTGTCTGTCACTTATATAGTCATTGCCGACAAAATAGACGACAATGTTGCCAACCCAATCATCACCTTGTGCTATGTGAACGACAATCTAAGCGACATTGTCGGTCATTGAATCGCACACGATTTTCGCGACGCTTGTTCGAAAAGTTCGTCGATGATTTATTCCGGCTGTCCGGCATTTGTCGTCGAGGATTTAACTTTGTCGTGCACCCGTCTTTGATGATGTCTTAAAGACGTGGTCAACTGGGCTAATATATGTAAATATTTATATACATATGTAGATAAAAAAAAGTATTTTTTTAATACATTTATAGAAGTATGCATGTATTTAACTTACATTTTAGTAAGTGCACTATGGGTCTTATTAATGTATATTTTGTACTTATTTTTCAAACAGGCTTAAATATTTAAAAGAGATTAATAATCGCTACTGCCTGGCCAAATGCTAACTCCATAGTTTTTTTTTCACAAATAGTCTTGGGGGGGGGGGCGGTCGATATAATTCTACGATGAGTTCTAAGCACCTTATTTATGACTATTATTATAGGAAAAGCTACAAAAAGTGTTCGAAACAGTTTAGCGTATACTTAATATTTGAACTAAACATAAAATAATGATGCTCATACGCCATCCTCTATTGATAAAACTGCTTCAAGCACCCTTTGTATTTTTTCTTATAATAAATAAGTCATAACTTGAGAGCCACTAACGTTAGTCTTTTGATTTTTTCGTCAAATGTTAGCTGCGCAACACCGAACTGACATACCAATTTTTATTCTATTCGGAGGTAGTCGGCCCCAATCACTGCTTGATTTTATACACAAAAAGAAAAACGCCGTACTAAAATCAAGTATTTTCTACTTACTTTGAGTATTCTTAAATTGTGTCAAAAAATTTTTATTTTATTTACTACTATTACTATAAACTTTTTACACAGTCGTAGTGTGTTGGTATTTGTTTGCTTGTCGATAGCTTCAGTCGCATGTTGTGCTAATGTTGTTGTCTTGTTGTTGGTTATTCTGTTTGTTCGTTCAGTGCCGACTAATAGCCTACAAATTTCGTATTACATGCTGCTGGCTTAGACTGGATTTTAGCTGTCGCTCTTTTTATAATGAGTTAGCTGAGTGTTCTAAGGCGCTGGCTTACAAACATGATGAGCTAAGTTCAATACTAGGAATGAACAAAAATAAATTTTAAATTAACACAAGTAAGTAAAAATATTTCATTTATATAATTAGGGTATAAATATAAATTCTCAAGTCCGTTCTGTTCCAGGATTAATAACACTGTGCTACACTAAAACTATTCAGGGGTTCTTATACACCAATTCTGTTTGGTTGGAGCCCATAGAGGAAGAAAATACCTATGGTTTTTCTAGGTCACTTCGTAAAGTGATTTAATAACGGTAAATATAGTGAATAAACGGGTTTCTTAATGTTTGAAATTTAAACAGCCATAACTTCTTTGTTTCAAAACGGATTTCTATGACCCTTTTCAAATTTGAAAGACATGATTCTTATCTTTCAATCAAGATTTTGGAAATTACTTATTAAATGGCTAAGTTATGGTGGCTTAAGTATAAAAAAGATACATTTTCAACAAAATTTTACCACATACGAATGAAGTTTTGTGAAAAGCGGCATTAAAATAGCTTTCCAAAATGTGTAATTACATTAAAATCGGTTAAACAACAAAAGAGTTATAGTATGTTTTCTGTTTTGACTTTTTGCTTCTTATTTAAAAATAGAGCAGTCACGCTAATATTTCATCATAACTTGAGAACGATTAAGCCGATTTTGATATTATAAAAAGGAATAGATGAGGAATAAAATTATCTTTAAATCAACTGTAAAACAATTTTTTTAAAATTTCAATTGTTTCAAAACAAAGAAGTTTGAAACAAAGAAGTTATGGCTGTTTAAATTTCAAACTTTAAGAAACCCGTTTATTCACTACATTTACCTTTATAAAATCACTTTACGAAGTGACCTAGAAAAATCATAGGTATTTTCTTTCTCTATGAACACCAACCAAATAGAATTGGTGCATGAGAACCCCTGAATAATATTTTTCTAATTTTTTGTAGCATAGTGTAATTAAAAGTTAGCCTGATTCGGGCTTGATTCAAGTACGCGGCGGGATTGATTAAAGTACGCAGGTAGGATTGATAGAAGTATGGGGCGGGATTGATTCAAGTATACAGCGGGCTTGAATCTACATATAATACGACGTTTGTCAGCTACTTGTCGGATATGCCCGAGCAGTACGAGTTCGACTTTGTATAAAGTTTATAAACATATTCGTAATTAAAATAAGATTTTTTTACATAAATAGAAGCTAATCAGGCTAAAATTAAGTATTTTGCACTTCAATATTCCGACTTAATCAATCTTTCTGTATTTGATTTCAGAAAACCCGGGATTAATGTAATTTTGACACCGCTTGGGATTAATTTAAGTACGGATGGATTGATTTTTCTTTTCAGTGTACTTAGAATATATTTTTGAGTTTCCGCAAGCTTGCAATCCATTTCAGACCCATGGTTTCTAGGGCAAAGTTGCTTTGAATTCTTCATAGAATCAGTTTCAAAATATATGAAAGTATGTTATACTACATTATCACAGAACACAGTATGCCACATTGCCCGCAATTTTTGAAATGGCTTGTTAATGGGGTTTTTTCTTTTTATAGAATTTTTCTTAAACTTAGGCTTAAAAGACTTTTGTACTTTCCCGAATGTAAGCCTAAGACTTGTTGTAGAACACCAGATCAATCGAATAACGTTTCTAAGAATTAGTAGGTATATTCGAGCTAAATATTTATAAACTGAATAAAAATCTTTCGTTTTACAGAAAAGGACCGGAAGATTTTATTATTCTGTCCCATAGTGTTTAACTCATGCAAATTTTGTTTAATTTCTCCATAAATACATACTTATGTATGCTAAAATATAAAACTCATTTTATTTTTAACGTACTTATTTAATATTTTATTTTCTTCTTTATCTACTTGCAGGTGTAACGTTAACCAATGTGATTTAATAGTTTAAAGCAAATGATGAACAGAAAAATCAGTTTTTTATAACATTTTTTCCATACTGCTGCTGTTATTTCTACGCTTGAAACCATAATAGTCAAACGACACAAACAATATTAAAGGCGGTAGAAATAAAACGGCAACAAAAAACGTTTCATTATCAAAAATATACAAATTCACCAAAAAACCCACAGCAGCTAAAAAGAGCGAGATAGAGATTATATTTAATGAATTGAATTGGTTTTTGGTTGGCTTTTAAATTCAGTAAGCGGTTTCGCGTTTGGTTGTTGTGTCGAAAAGCGAGTTGCAAGGAGTCGAGTAAAATTACTGGCATCTGCAACGTTAAAATCTACTACGTTTTACTTTTTTACTATCTATAAATAAATACATTTACCGAATGTATGTTATTGTATATGAGCAGCAGTGTTGCGGTTATAATAAAAGGTAAGTTGTAATATTTGCTTTATAGTAGTACAAACTTCGAACATTCCAGCATATCCTGGCATCAATGTTCAACATTCACTGAGTAAATGCATTATAATTTTCTGTTTATATTATTATTTTAAGTACATATATAATTTTTTATTTTAACTTTGTTTGCATAATACTCTTAATATCCAGTAGTAACTACGAGTAGAAGTACATATTTTGCTTTTTATGTATTTGGAATTTTTTCTTTCTTTATTTGAAGCTATAAAATCTGTCCTAAGGCAAAGAATCTTTTTTATTAAAACTGATAAAAATGGGGTAAAAATTTATTTTAACATAAATCCTTTAGTGGTAATAATATGATGAGTGTGTTTAATGTTAAGCAAAAGAGTCTTGCCAAAGGCTTTAACATAATATTATTTTTGTTAATGCTACTTAATACGGATGCAATAAATGTTTTAAAATATCATTAGATTCATTGAAGATATCATATCTATGAGTCTTCTTTTAACAAAACTATACATTGCATGTGAATTAAAGCCCCGGCCAAGATGTATTGATGGCTTCATCAGACGAGCATACATATACAGTTAAATCTAGGCGCACGGTCCGCAGTGCTGTGTTGCATAGACAAAAATAAAAAATGAAATTTGAGTCTTCTTTTAGGATGAAATTTATATTTTTGCAATAACAACAAACTAGCTTAATTGTACAACAAATTAGTTTCAGAAAAAACTCATTATATCGCCCCAGATACAATAATAATTTTTTGGGGGCTTACAAAAAAAATTTTTTTAAAAATTCAAAATCCAAAATAACTTAAATATATGTGCGATAAAATAAAGTATCAGTTTTGTATAAAATACTGCAATAAACATTTACAATAGAGCACTGAAAAACCTACTTTTTTCGCAATTAAAAAATACCAATAGTTTAATAGAGTAGTAAAAAAAATATGTTGACTATAATTGACTATAACAACTTTCATTTATTTTTGAAGCTACCATACCTGTCTATAATATAATGTAGGGAAAATAACCAACTTTTAGATTAAATGAGCTAAAACTATGACTTTTTGTGTATTACCAAAAAAAAAATTTTTACACTTTATACTTATGAAGATATCTGTACCTTTCTTAATATTCAGTAAAATGTTCTAATTTTTTAGTGGGTGACTAAAAACACATCTAGTTGTAAATTATGGAAGATAAATGTGTATTAAAGATTTAGGTGATTTATTAATGAAGACTGAAATGTGATTTATTTTTTATTGAAATTGTAAAGAATACCAAATTTTGATGTAGTATATTTAAAAAAAATATGTTAATCAATTTAAATTTTTTGTCCTTTATTTTGAAGATTGGACCTTAATTTATATTAGCCATTGAGCAAAAGGACCAAGTTTTTGCTAAAAATCTTAATATATGCATATTTTCTTGGAAGATGCTTTTCTCACGAGTCATTTGCTTTGCAAAATAAATATTTTTGCAAGTTTTATTTGATATTTGTTGCGAACTTCTTTGCCTTTCTCTTTTGAAAACCTTTCCTGAAGATGTGGCTTGAGCACTCGTCGAAGCAGCTGATCATACCTTCTCAAGCAATTTCAACATATTTTTCCAAAAAAAAAAAACTTTTTAATACCTTACATGTATTTCAAGACATTAATTTATAAATAGTTCGACTGCGTGACTGCATCTTCGCTCAAGACTAGTCATCCGCATGTAAACATAATGTTGGATAGCGGACGTTCATTCCCGACAACTTTATAATGTCTCACGATCACGCAAATACACTTACGGACATATTTTTTTTAGTCACGCACATTCACGCATGAGTAATATGAAAATTCTCACGATCACGTATGCTCACGATAATTAAAATAAGAAAAAGCTGTTTAATTTTAAAATTTGCTTGTAATAATTTTTGTGTATTTTTGAGATTTTCAAAAGAAGGATATTCTAGATCATCCTTTATTACTTAACCAATATGAATGAAATTTAAACCAGCTATTAGTATTACATATATATTACCGCTAGTTATTAAAGGCTTTCTAAGAAAAAGGATATATGACAGCACATCGAGTCCTTCCAATGATTAAGCTAAAACTTGGAACAATTAATAATAGCGCTAGTTCTAATAGATACAGTATTTCTTAACTGGTTCCATTAAGGAATGTATCTTTAATTCAATTTTGAGTGTTTATGTTCTATAGGAGCTGTAAAAGTCCTTGCACCGGTTTTTCTAAAACTTCTTATTTTTCTTAGCTACTATAAATTAAGAGCAGTGTACCCAATTTCATTTGCCTAGGATAACTCCTTCTATATTTGTCCCATCGTTATATGGGAACAAAGTACTGTGCGGTGTGCGCCAGCTCAAGTTCAGGCCGCACAGTGTATATTAGCTTGTCCGTTATTTGTATGGGAAACATTTTTTTGTAAACATCTTCAAATTTAACAAAATAAACAGCAAAATAGCGAAAAATCCCATAACTAGTAATATAATACGAGTAAGAAAATAACATAAATTTTGCAACTTTCGGTAAATTTTTTCGTTTCCTAGAAATTGAAGTTGTTTCTTTAATTATTTGGACCGTTTAGCACGAATCTGAACTTTAATTTTTTTCATTAGTTTTAGTTTCGAGATATGCGATTATTTCGAAAATTAAGTCACTTGCACGACATATATTTGTTGATCTTAAAAACATCATGGCGTTAAGTTCAACCCTTGTACAGTCAAGAATATGTCTTCGTTTTTTCAATTCTAACATGCTTTCTCAATAAAAATATATTAATTGAAAAATTTAATTGAACGAAATTAAACCTGAATAAATAAATTTCTTTGAATATTACTTTTTGAAATTTATTTAACAGGTATAATTGCAAATTCCCATAAATTCTCCTCAAATATGAAATTCTACAAATCTATTTGCTTTAACATTCCATTACAATAAAATCTATAAATATCCAATAAAAATTAAGTACATAAAAAATCACTGCCATGCAGCCTGCAGCTATTGTTATTTTATGAAACAACTTTGAAATATGACGGGATCTTGACTTTCCTTTTAATATTCAGCTTATTTCTGTACAAGAAGTGCATACATATGTATGTAGGTATGTATTTATGTATATATTTAGCTGCTGCTATAGCTGTGGTGATGTCTTCCAGTTCATATCACCACTTTAAATTGTCTAAATTATACATATTTTGAGCCAATATATTTAACCATTAAAGCCACTTAAAATGTAGCCTCAGGCCAAAGAAGAAAAAATCAAATACAAACACAAAAGGAAATTTACGAAAAAAAATTAAATAATTTTTTAAGAAAACAAAAAAAATTTTTTCGTAGTCTGAATAATAAACGAGAAGCTTAATTTTTTCTTTTTTGTTTTTGAGGTTTAAGGCCTCCAGTATAGCTGTGATGTGGCTGTTCGTTCGCCTGACTGTTTTTGGTTTATAATAATAGTTCGTTTTATTGTCAATTTTTTTCTACTTGCATTTTTTCTGGATTATATTTTTTGACAAGATTGAATAACAATAGAGATAAATTGAAGCACAAGGAGAATAAATAAAATTTTGTGCACATACACGCACATACATATGTATGTATGTATGTATGTAGATATATGTTTATGTATGGAAGTGCACATGTAGTTTAATGTTTTTTTAAAGAAATTATTCGAAAAAATAACTGCTGTATTCATCAATACAAAAATTCGGAGAAAGTTTCTTTACAACTTGAAAGTTGTCTATGATTCATGACTCTTGATTGTTTTTGATAGTTTATGCCTGTGTGCTATTTTAGTGTGATGGGTTTTTGATGACTTTTTGGTTGAAAAATATGGAAATTTAAATTTTATTATAATATAAACAATAAAGAGGCAACTAGGATTGCCAACAAAGTTGTTAGGTTTTTTAAAAGATTTTATTTGTTACCCTTCTCTGCTGTGCAAACATGTTTACACGGCAATATATATAAGAAAAAAACAATTGTTCAATTCATGATCTGTTGTAGGTGTTATAGAAAGTATAAATATTGTTTGTTATTTTTCACATACATTTTTATGTGGAAACTACCAAAAACATTTAGACGATCTAGTTGCTACACATACATTAGGCTGTGAATTGGCCAAATACATAATGATATTTAATGACTGTTTTAAAACAATACCAATTAAAAAAGTACTTTTCATCAAAAGTATCTATTGAAAATATGCCATTTAAAAAAAGTACCTTTACAAAGGAGCAGCTTTAAAAAGCTAAACTTTAATATCAATGCTTCTGAAAAAAGAAAGAAAGTTTTTAGAAAAAGTACTTTCTTAAAATAATCTTTCAAACATGTGTATTTATACAGGTACTTTTTGCAAAAAGTACCTTTTAAAAAATATGTTGCGAAAGCAAAGGGTTTAAACATTCTGTTATTGAGAGAGTACTCGTATCTTCTGGAAAAGAAGTCTTTAAAAAAGTATATTTAAAAAATATTTTATAAAGAATACTTGGTTGAAAAATACATTTTCAAAAAAGGCCTTTTTGTATTAAAATACTACAACAAAATATTAAAACGGCTGAGTGATAGCGATGCTAGCCTGTCAGTGCCTTTGTTTTGGGATCGATTCCCGCCATAGACCCTGGGTGTTTTCCACCAACAAGCTAATCGGTTGGATGGTTGGGATTGTTAAAAAAAAATTAGCACTCCTTAGAAAAGTACCTTTCTGAAAAAAAAAATTTTTTTGAGCAAATTACCTTTCGAAGAAGTAGGTTCTATTAAAAAGGACCTATTATCAATGGTTACATAAAAAAGCTTTAGTTAATTTTTTAAAACAGAATCTTAAAAAATATAAGAATTATAAGAAAAGGAGGGCTTTTGATAAGATTACCTTCTAAAATAAATAAATATTCTTTGAAATAATTCTGCCAAAAACCGACTTCAACACAAAGATCCCATTGAACAGATTACAAAACGGACGCAATTTCGCGTTAGGTCAAGGTTAGGTGTGTCCGTATACAAATGGTATGTCCGTTTATAAATGGTGTGTCCGTCTGCAATTTTTCATAGTACCAAACCATTCATAAACCTTTCAAATGAAAAATTTTGAAAATCGATCAAAAAATGGCGGAGTAATGCGATAATCAATATATCAGGCTTGCACTTTTTCCGCCATATTTCCACTTCTATGATACCAATCGTCAAGCAAACCTTTTCAAACAAAAAATAATTTTATTTTACGTAATTTTTATTTTATTTGAACTAGGTAAAGTCTGAAAATTTTTTTTATTATTTCGGCTTTCTAGTTCAATAATTGAATTAATGTAAATTCAAATTATTTTTATTGAGAGTGGAGTGCTGGAATATTCAAATCAGATTAGCAGAACGGATCAGTACTACTGATTTCGACGGCCGCTACGCTCGTCATCATCAGCGTTCTTGTTCGCTTTTACCACTTATGAAGGTGGATGCTTTTTTCAATGAAACATCAGCTATTTAACTAATTTTTGCCAGTAAATAGAATACAAGACTTATTTTCCATGGTAAATTCTTGCATTTTTATTTCAACTAAATTTAGTCAGCTTTGAAATTTCACCTATCTGATTAAAAAAAAAAAAAAAAAATTTTCAAAAAATAATTTTGCTAATCGGCCTATAAATGATGAAGTTATGCGATAATCAATATTTTGGGGGAGCGAATTTTCCCACATACTTTGAAGGAATTATGTGTCCAAACGACAAGCAATCCCTTTCAAACAAAAAAAGAATTTTAAAAATAGGTCAATATTTCGGTGAAGAGAATTTTCCTACAGATTTTCGAAAAAATGGGAGCAAACTGCAAGCAAACCCTTTCAAATAAAAAAATATTTTTTACAGAGTTGTGCTTGGGGGAGCAAATTTTCCCCACCGATTTTCGAAAAAATATTATAGAATAAAACTGCAGGCAAACGCAGTTGAAAATTGACAGAGTTATGCGTAGGGGGAGCAAATTTCGAAATAGAACTTTTAGAAATAGATGCATTTTTATAAATTTACATTTTGACATATTAACTTTTCAAAAAATTCCTTTTAAAATGCCCACCTTTTTTTAAAAAGTACCCTTTGAAGAAAATATGATTAGAAAATAGTCGATTTTGAAAAAAACACATTTAAAAAAGAACATTTTACTTATAGTGACTCGCCATAGGAAATTTTGTGATCCTTACGTATAAGACTTTCTGTGCCTTTCTTAAAAATGGGCAAAAAAACTTCTCTTCAGCGGGTTGAAATGTCATACAAAAATATTTGCAATAAGATTCTACTTCAAGGACATCAAAGTTCCAGAAACAATATAAAACCTAAAATTTCTTTAAGAGCTAATTTCATACTTATTCACAATTAGTTCTCGACATACGAAATCTTGTAAGCTTTGCATTTAAGGTTATAAAATGTATTCATCATTTTTATGTAAAACACAACGAGGAACATTTTTGTAGAATATTTCAGCCCGCCATATCGCCACTAATGGGGGGAGTTGTTTTGCATTTTTTACAGAAATGGCAAAATGATCACAAAAATATTTCTCGTGGTGTTTTACATAAAAGTGATGAACATATCTTATATCTTAAATGTAAGGCTTACAAGATTTCTTATACCAAATCACTATAACTGTTTGCAAAAGGGGGCGGATCTTTAACTTCCCATAAAATGAATGCCAAATGTAAATTTTCAAAACGCCGATACATGTATATTTTTTTGGTGCCCTGTACTAGTATTAGTCATTAGAATAAAGTATTTTTTTTTGTATGTTGTGCAGTGTAATCCAAAAATTGCTGGCAGTTTGGTAGTTTTATAACTTTTAAACTTAAACACCATTTGTAACGAAAACTATTGCACTTAAGGTTGCACATCTCGGCTAAACACACAAATCGCTTATTCTCTTAACCAGGATAAAAATGTACGTAAAAATATCTGTTTATTTTTCCAACAAATTAGCACTGATATGATACCGTAAATCTTGGAAGACGTTTTACCCACCAAAATCAATAATACTTTTTCAACAGAAATCAGCGTAACGTTAAAAACATTAAAAACGCATTAAAGCATGAATTTTTGCTAAATGCCAACGTATAAGAAAACAAGAAAAAAAACTTAAAATTTCGACAAAATACCGAAATTGCAAAAAACTCTTAGAAAGAAAAAAAACGTTGACGGAAATATGTGAGACATAAGCAAAACAACAGCAGCAGCAGGAAAAAAACCACAAAGCAATCTATCGCTTGATAACAAAAATACCAGGGAAAAACACCTTAAAACGAATGGATGGCGACACAGGAACCTTAGGAATCTAAACAGCAAAGAAAAGGTGATGCAATGTTATTTTCCACATCAAAGCTCTTAAGCAAACACACACACACACACATATATACACACACTGACATACACTTTCAAATTGTTATCACACAGATACACATGGTAAATGCAACAAAATACTCTTAAGCAAATAAAATGGCAAAAACGAAAAAAAAACTATTTTATGCAACATTTTTTTTGGCTGCCGGGTTAGTATTTGAGGTGGGCAACACCCACGTGAATGGTGAGAGTCACACATAAATGAAAGCAATATATTCTATCAGTCACGTAAGCCTAAAAAGTCTATGATGCAGTATTTTTCTGTAATTAAAGACTTTTCTTCATAAATTCTGTCAATTTCGACATTAAGCCAATGAAAAACTTCATTAAAATTCAGCCAACGTAACTCTTCGTTGGATTAATGAAACAAGTGTCGTTAAAATAGCTTTAATGAAAATTTCAACGAATATTTGAAATAGTTTTATTGATCCAATGTAATAATTTCGCCAAAATAATGAAAATGTGTCATTTAATTTAACGAAATTTATTCACCATTTTAATAAAACTATTTCCCTATTTTAATAAAATTATATCGTTATTATGCAGACTCATTAACTTAAGCTATTTGATTGACTATTTAAGTTTATTGGCAATTCAATGCTACAAATATGGGCGATAGCCACTAATGCACATTAGAAAAATGTTCACTGCTTATGACCGCTCACAGTATCGAACCCAGACCTCAAGATTGTCATCACTTGCGTTGTAGGAAACGTCTTAACTACTTCAGAATGTGCTCTATGAGTGCATAATAATAAACAAGAGTACAACAACAATAATTATACAAAACTATTTTTGTTTTACGCTTTTGGTCGACAACTGTAGAAGTAAATAAGGGTTTGTTTTTCATTTGTATTTCATTAATCCAATGAAATTTTTTATCAGAATTATGAACTCCTTTTCATTGAAATAATGAAACCCAAAATCTTAAAATGTTTATTTATTTTTTTTATAGCGCATTAAGATATATTTTCAAAACTGAAAGAATTTTCCATAAAATGAGAAAATGTTGTTTGCGTTAATCTAATGAAATTTCCTAACGAAACTATTAAAGCTAATGCAGAAATTGCAATGAAATTCATTCGGTACAAATTCATTAGATTTGGGAAATTGTCATTGAATTTGTGAAAAAATCTAATGAAATTGTTTCATTGGATTTATGAAATAACATGTTTTCAGTGTAAGCTCAAGTTCGTGAATTTTAATTTTTTATTAAATTAAATTAATACACAGTTTGTAACGAAATAATTCAGGAAATTTTTTTTTAAAAGAAAAAGCACTGAACGAGATAAAACAAAATGCCACCACATCTCCTTCGTCAGAGCTTATTGTGCCTCCTAGCTTTGCGCTGTTTGGCGGTGATGATCTTAAGTGTCCAAAAAACGGATCTTTGTTTTACAAGTGACCATTCAAAAGAGTGAGCAAGAAACCTAAAATTATGCTTGAATGTGTATACTAATACATGAGTATCTCATTTTCTTTTAGACCCAGTGGTAAAAATACCCATTACGTAATCGCTGATGTAAGCAATATTTAGTAACTGCTAGTGATGACGCCTTGGCTTATTTTCCCACTTAGATTTATCATAAGCGTTTCATAGGCTGTTTAATCGATGCGCTCTCGCTTACAAAGTAAGCTACGATGTCAGTATCTGTCGCTACTGTGCGTTTACATAATAAGTGGAACTGTAAGCGAGCTTGTCGTTGAAATATAGCCCAAAAGCAGGCCACATTTTTTTACTTTGAACATATAGAGGATAAGTTCTATGACATACAACGAAATACTCACATACACATTGCAAAATAATCGAAGCTATTATTAGTAAATGGAATATTAGATTACACGTACATTACAATTATGACGTTATTGATTATTATCTAAGTACTTCGTTTCATTTGCCACTGGGGAGCTTCTTGGGTAAAAATTACTCACAATCCCATCTCTAGATGGCATAAAGCATGAAACTGTTAAACTAGACTACAAATATATGTACAAATATCATTACAAAACCACAAAGACCACAGACAAATAAAAGGCAAAATAAGAAAAAAGACACCGAAACAAAGAAATCCAGATAAAACAACAAGGTGCAAATTACAAGGTTTGCCCGAATACATACCAACAACAACAACAGCAGCAGCAATAAAAACATGTCAATAAATTAAAAGAAGCAAAAAAAATGCTTGAAGAGCAAAAAAAGGGATCTTAAAAACAACAGAAAAATATTTATTCCCTGAATTTCATTTCCAATGGCAGACAATGTAAACAACACATTTCTTCTGCTGTTTCCTATTTCTTGCCATATTAAAAATGCAAATAAAAATATTGATCCTTTTTAAAGCAGACATATACATTTATATAATGATTTTTTTTCATACCATCTGCTGTAAGAAAATCTTTAAATGTCAGAGGAAAAATTTTACATGTGTAAAAAATTTTATATTTGTATAAAGAAAGATGATTCGTTTGAAATCTGTTGAGGGGTTCAAAGGCTAAGAGAACATTTTGTGTCACTATTAATTTAAAAAATTAATACAGATTTTTTATGTGGACTCAAAAATTTAATGTTGCTTAATATTAAAAAAAAAACAGTAAAGTGCGAATTTGACTCTCACATGAAGTGTTCCGTACAGACAAGATATATGTAGTTTTTTCTGTGCCCATAAGAAATACCGAGTTCGTATTTCCAACAGAGCATTTTTAAGTTTTAAAACGTTTGCTTAAATCAGGCAATTTAGATTAACCCTCTGCGACTGACTTCGTAGTCTAGCGGACACCAGTAAACAGAAAACGTTGTTTTAAGCCATACTTATACAAATTTCGCTTCTGCTGTTTTCAGTACCTTCTTATTACGTACTCATGTGTACGATAGTGCGAAGAAAGCAATTGTGACGGAGCGCACGCGTTGATGTGAGCATACAAGTGTCTACAAGTCTACCACGTCAGTATTGAGTTAGACCTGACGAAATACGTTATAACTTTCATCTTGTTTCCATATATTGATTAGCTTAGGTATAAGCTAAAATTAATGTTAAACTTTTTACCACAAAAAAAATTAAAATATAAAGTTTTTTTTTGCTTTTGTATGGATGTAAGTTTTTTAAGGCTAGTATATGCCATGCCAATAATTTTGTTTTTAATAAGATTTGTCGTTTTGTTTTCAACAAAAATTACAATAAATAACAAACTACTACATTACACTAAAATCAAAAATATTGGCAGTGAGTTTACAATCGGAACTTGGAAAATATAAGCAGTCGAAATAGTGTCTAGTGTACTACCACGTCAGTACATTTGTGATAATGAGGTCACGTCAGTCGCAGAGGGTTAAGGTAATCTTTTTACAAAATTTTACTGCTTGATATTAACCTTTACAACATTTAAAATCGCAAACTCAAGCCTTACGTAAAACCCTTAAATTTTTATTAAATGCTAAAACCTATTAATACTAAAGAAAACATATTTGCTTAAACATCTTTTAGCCATGTAACTTTTTCGAACGATTTCGTACGAAATGCTCAACTTTTCCGCACAATCTTTTTTCTGTAAATAATATCTGTATAACTAACATATGATTGTTATTAAAACAATAGAAAATATCCTCCACAAAACAAAAAAATATAAGCGAATTGAAGGTAAATAAAATTAAAACAAAAACAATAGACAATAGACAATAATAAAGGCAAAAACAAAAATTAAAGACAATGTTGTTTTAAGTATAAAGACCAAAAAAGATAAAAACGTCAACGAAAAAAAGCACAAAATAATAGCATTAAACAAACATATTTTTATGGAGCCACTTGCCAACAATCCCCAACAATAAAAGAAAACTTTGCCAAAAGGATGAAAAGGAATGACAACAACAACGGCAAAAATTGACATTTCTGTCTATAAAACCAAAGGAAGGACAAGACAGACAGATAAAATTGCTCGCAAGCATTATATTAAATATAACGTTATCTATACATTTTAATAACTACAAAAAGAACAATTTTAAGCGATATACATATGTGTATGTGTGTCAGGCATAAGGGTGATTTTTTTGTTGTAAGTATTTTTTTTTTGTAGTTCCCACTTGAAATTCTGTTGGAAATGTAAAAAAAAAGTACCCTGAAAGTTACAGCCCTCAATATTAAAGTACATTCCCAAAGCGTGGAAAGATTTTACATACAAAATACACGTAAAAATAATGTGTTTTTAGTAAAAATTCAAATACTCAGCCGCATTTTATGTTATTAAATTTAACTTGACCTTGATTTACTCGGACTAAAACGGGCTTCAAAAATGCATATGGCGACGAAAGTGTAACTTGTAATGGTGAGTTGGTACAGATCACTGTAGTTAATTTTTACCTAAAATTCTCGTTTTTTGGCTGTTATCTCCGAAATAGTCAACTTTCCGAAAAAAAATATATAAGAAAATTTGTCAGAAACTTAATTTTACACAAAAATATAACACAAACCAAATAGGTTAGATTAACATTTCTTGAGATATTGTTGCATAGAAATTGTTGAGTACCTCGGTAGGCTAGTATTTAAGTAGCGTGCTAGCCTATCAGTGTGGAGGTTATGGGTTCGATTCGATTATTACATTTTAAAATTGTATTACATATTCATTAACGACAATTTTAGTTGCATGTCATCAACGACATCTATGCCGTTTCTTCCAAAATATCAATAGTTGGCTTGGACTGTCGTCAATTCTTCGTCGGTAATAATCGAATCGAACCCTAAACCACACGACAACTTCGATGCATTTGTTACTCTTGTTGTCGACAATAAAACTGAACAGACATAATATTGCACGAAGTTGTTCTTCATATTTTCGTCAATAAGGCTTTTTAGTACACTTTTTCATAATCTTGTCAGAACAAATTCTGTATACACGACAACGTATACCACCTTGTCACCATATTTATTTCTAAATGTGTTTTATAAGCGAAAAATCATTGATTGACTTGCAGACATTATCGATGAAAATGTCGTCGCTAACAACTGGGCCTACTTGGTACATAAATACTTACATATACTCTAGCATAAGCGAGGGCGGCAGAGAAGAACTATTTCCCAAATTAGTAAAAAATTTTTTTTAAGAGTTTAAAATATATGTTACTCTCTGTTCTACCCTCGTTTCAAGATCCTTTGATGTTTATCCATGCATATGTATGTATGTGTATTTGCCTTTAGGTTAACTGTATTTTTGTTTTTTTTTGCTGTTGGGCAAAACAACCATCAACAAAAAAAAATCGGCTACGTTTTTTGCTTCAGCAAAAATGTGTTCATTTTTGCTTCCATTTACATCTTTTTTAATAAATATTTATTGTATAAATTTTTTTGGTTCCTGTATTCTATCTGTGTTTGGCTGTGTGCGTGTGTGTGTTTGTGCGTTTGTATCCTTCTCTATTTTTATATGTTTGCAAAAACCATTTTTAATGTCTACTTTATGTCCGGTTCAATGAGCTTTAACATTTTTGTTTTCAACTTTAAATCGGAAATGGAGGTTTTTAGTGCCTTTTCTCACTTGAGCAATAAATACATATCAAATAGCAAAGACCATAACGTAATATAATTTGTATTGGATAGAAAAAATATGTTCAAATGTTTATTCTGTCTGACCTTCAATATGTTTTAATTTGTGTTAGAGTTTGATTTTTTTGACCATAATTGAAATCAAAATACATTGATTGCTGCTATTTGAACTTAAGAAATTCTAGAAAGTTGTGTTGTAGCTTGAAACGCAGTTGTCTCAAGTGTGAAGTTTTTTTTTTTATATAGAATTTAATATCTACATAATTCTCTTATTGTTTAGGTATTGCAAATAATCTTGGCGGATGGTAGAAAACTTAAATTGATTTTAATTTTACGTATTAAACAAAGTATGTCAAAACTTTTAACTGCAGTTTTCATAATCCAGACGGTCCACTTCTGTAGAAAATTTTTACGGAAATGAAAAAAATTGCATATATAGAAATGCAAATTTTTTTATTTGATTTGGATCATTGTTATTAGGGTGATGAAGTTCATTTAACATCGATACATGTCTGTCTCCAAAGAAAAATGATTTGATGATTTGAACGAAAATGTTTTGGTGATTTGATTAATTTTGTTTTTGATTTAATGTCATTCCACACAGTTCGGCTGCAGCTGAAAGTATATTTTCGCAGTTAAGTTTAGTCAAAACTAAATGCCGGAATGAGCTTGCAGTTTCAGGGCTTCTTTCCGATTTTACAACTTCTCGCGAATTTCGGCAATGTTCACGATAAAAGCCGCTTTTTGCAAGCTTTCATCTTCTTTACAATTTTCGCAATTCTTAAACAATATCATGCCGCTGTTAGCAAGTTTTTGCGAATTTTCGCAATTTCCGCGATTTTTTTTTGCGAATTTTTGGTACTCCTTACAGTTTTAGCGGTTTTTAATTAAAGTTATGGATTTTTTAAAAATTTGAAATTTTTCGCGATTTTTTGCTATATTCGTAATTTTTCCCAAGTTTTTGTCTTTCTTACATTTTTAGGGACTTTTAATCAATATTGCGCTTTGGAATGTTTGAAATTCTAGCAATTTTTTTTGCGAATTTTCATCATTTTAGCGATTTTTTTTTCGGAGTGCTTGACTTTTTCCTATAGTTTTAGCGGATTTTAATAAATTTTACGGCATGTTTCCAATATTGCAATTTTTCGCGAATTTTCGACATTTTGGCGAAAGGCGTGATTTATTCCAAGTGTTTTGCCTTTTTAGAGTTTGAGCGACTTTTAATCAATTTCAAGCCTTGATATTGCATTTATATATTTTTTTGCAAGTAATCCAAATGTTGCGAGGGACTTTAAGCAAAGTTTCTACAAGCTTTTATAACTAATTCCCGTTCTATACCTTTTATTTTCTTTATTACTTCAAAATACCTGGAGTCGTTAACAAAAATCATGACGACAAAATCTGTGTCGTATCAATACAATAACAATAGCAAATTTTCTTAGAGGATGCCAAGTACATGACGACAATTGGAATATCAATTTCAAACAGGCAACATAAGACAACATCGCCTTGTGTCCACGACAACAACTTGAATAAGAGCGATTATTTTTTAACAAACATAAATTTTTGTTTAATAAATTTTATTGGAAGACTGATATTTTTTACCCGTCCGTTTTTGACATTATTGATACTTTAAACTGTAATAAGGAACCCTAGAAAACAGTACAAACTTGACAAATCTTACGCTTATACTCAATATGTACTACTGAACCATAAAACAAAATTTTATACTCAAATTAACAAAATTTTAGAGTGACTTGTAATGTACAAATATGCTATTAAAATACTTTGAAACAATTTGTCTTACTAAAAAGATCACAACTAGTTTTTTTGTGGTGAAGTAGTGGTCAGAACAATACAACAATTTTACAAATGGTAGATATGAATAAATAATATTGATAATTAATATGATTATTTCGAACGTATTTGCTTTGTGAATCCGAATTGATTATTAGGCTAAGGTTCGTAACGTTATATTCAGAAAGAATTGGGCATGATTGATATTCCAAGGAACGTTGAAAAAGTTGATGGTTATTTTTCCCTTGTTCCTTGGAATATTAATCATGTCCAATTCTGTCTAAATATAACGTTACGAACCTTAGCCTAATAATCAATTTGGATTCACAAATAATATTGATATTCGGTAAAAAGTGATAAATTGAAAATTTTGAGTTAATAAAGTATTGTTAATGAGCTATTATAGTCTGTAGATTATGGAAAAAATTACAGCATTGGCGTAGCTGGAAATTTTTCTTGGGCGGCTTAAGCCCATATTTGACCCTAAATTTCGCTCATATTATCAAAATTACTCTGATGTTTTGAATATCTAGGGGGGCTAGAGTGTTCCTGGGAGTGGCTTAGCACCCCCCCAGAAGGACCTAGCTATGCCAATGAATTACAGTATATTAAAAAGCATGTATTTTATTTTATTTGTTTACCATATAAAATTTTTGTCATTCGTTACCTCAATTTAGAAGGATATGATTTCTATAATAATTCACATCGTTTTAATTGCTCAGAACTATCTTTAATGAAAGTCAAAGAATTAATAATGAAATAAGTTGATAATAATCAGCTAAGTTGTTTTAAGACAGATCCCTTTACACCTCCCTTGCTTTTTACTTATGTTCTGCATAAACAATAGTTTTGTAACTTTTTTTTACTATAACGTTTTTTTGATCTCTGCTCTAGTTAATTTAGTTTTCTTCTCCTTTAAAACTGAAACGAATAACTAAAGCAGCGAATTCAGATATTAGAATCTACCACAACAAAATCGATACAAGCAAATAAGTCACGAATTATAATTTTCTTACCTCTTTCTTTTTCTTCACAATCAAATTTAAAGCATATGATACAAAATAATTGAATCATTTAGGACTCGAATTATTTCGATTGGGACACAATTTTTCAATAAACTTTTCAATTTCGGATGTTTTTAATAACTTCTTTTTTGTTGGATTGTAATTATTACACATAAGGCGATTATTACAATTTGGCAAAGTTAAAGGCAAGATTTTGTCGGATGGATAAACAGTCTATCATTATTGTAAATTTACTTTAACCTATTAGGTAAAATGAACTCGCCTTTAGCTCATCGCTGACTTTCAGTTAAAGTAAAGTAATAACAAAGATAAACTGTTTATCCATCCCACAAAATCCTGTCTTTATCTAATGCCAAGTTGTAATAATGGCCCATAGAGTTTAACTTAGTTTATGCGACTTATTGATTTATGTGATAATAATATTTAGTATTAAAAAGAAAAGTCACGAATGACAAGCAACTTGTAGACACACTTTTAAAACAAAAAACAAAGCTTTTGAATTTGCTTCTGTTTTGTGGGAATGTGAAAAGAAACTGATATGTTTACTTTTATTTACCGCTATTTATTTTTGCGTACTCGCCTCCTTTCGTATAAGATGATGGCCATATTTAGTGCAAAGTAAGTAACTATTAGAAAAGGTTTTAATAATTTTTATCCAACATACATTCCCACACAACCTGTTACTATCCGGGAAACATTTCTTGCCGACATGTCTAACGTCAGAAAATATCTGAGACTTTACTAGACAATCAACCGAATTGTCTAAAATTACCTCAGACATTTAGCAGAGTAGTCAGCAGCTTTCTGGTAAGACGTTTCTGCATATTTTTTGAAATATTATCCGATAATATCAGACTAGTCTGCACATTATCCGAAGCCAATTTATTTTGCTTTAACACATACTACAACAGAATAGTCTGCACAATTTCTGATCTACATCATAAAACTTTTCGCAGTCACTTCTGCACATTGTCTGATTTTAGTTTTCGTTACAATTCTCATTTATCTCTTGAGTTTATATGCACAAATATTTGAATTTTTAAACTTATAAAATATGGGTAAATATTTTCTGATAAGCTGCCATAAGCAGCAAAACGATGCATGGAGAGTTTTTAAACGATGTTTCTGATAAATTTCTTATTTTAGGTCATTTTATTATACGACAGAATATAAAAAGTATGAGTTAAATCGGAACCTTTTCTGATATTTTGTCAGACATTTTTCCAACATTGTTCAGACATGTTGAAAACTCCTCTAGAATTTCCCTCGAAAATTTGTCTTAATTCTTACAGAGTTCTGTTAGACATTTCGGCATAGTTTTTAGAATTTCCTCAGACAAAGAGGTCCGGTATCTTGGGAACCACTCATATGATTTCCGGTACGTTTTCTGACCGACTTTGGATACGAATTCGGCATCTTGTGCAGACTTTCTGATCGACTTCGTACCGAAATTGGCAAAAAAGTGTTTGCTGGTCATTTAGCAAGTGATTAGAATATGAATACCTTTTTAAAGAATGCTTTTAAAATGCTAAATTTCACATACATACATAAATAAAAAATTCAAAAATAACTATGTATCTATGTACCTGAGTGAGGATCCATTCCCCTTCGAAAACATCATAAGGCGCATTTGTTAACACGAATATAAATTGTAGAGAATACAAAATTTTCTCTTACAGATGTCTGAGTGAGTGTAAACTTTATTTATTTTGCAATAATGTTTCAAATGGTTTTCTAATAAATGTTCAACCTTTGAAATATTATTTTTTTTTTCTTTCACATTTGAACTCAAGGAATTTTTAAACATATCCCAGTAAAGAAGACACTCCAAAGAAGTCATGAAATTGAAGACTTTGCGATCCAGAAGTAGTGCAACTTTGGATAATATCTAATAAATTTTACATAGGCTTGTCATTGCAAGAAGTTCTCTTTTTCGATTCATATTCACCGAATTGGAAGCGATGTTAAGACAAATTTCCGTTTTGGCGTTCTATAAAAATATTTTTCTCTAGAAAAAAGGGTAAAAAGTTATGCATTTTTGCAACTTGTTTCTTTTTATACGAATTTAAACGCAGAACAATGTTTTCATGTAAATTTCACTAAATAATTATTAACTTTTAGACAAAAATCAGTACATAGATTTGTTTAAAAAAATTTATTTTTTAAAAAGTATAGTGAATATTTTCTAAAACTATAAAGGAATTACAAGTTTTTGTATGACAAAAATAAATTGTTAATTGTTTTTCTACTAATTATCTGCATATGAAATTGTAGTTTATTAAAAATGACTTCCAATTTTTGTACTGGGTTGTTTTGAAAATAAAAAAAAGCCCCCCAACAAACAATAACTATATTGGAACATTACAACAGTTTTGGAAGAAAAGGCAGCAAGCAAAAAATAGAATAAAGAAGTTAAACAATTTTCATTCTTAATTTTCTTAAGCTCAAAATAAAATTGATGTACTTAACAATATTACAACTAACAAACGTTATTTGTTGAAGTAAAGACCAAGAAATTTAACAAAATACTACCAATCAGTCTTAGTGTTAGTCAGCCTTTCATTCAGTCATTCAACCAGACCATATATAACAGGAAATTCCGATAACAGAGTACTTTTGCTACAAAAACAATAAGATTTCTTTCTGCTTCGCCATGTTTTTGATGTAGTTTTTTTTTGTTGGTTTTAAGAAACCTGAAACAGACAGCATAAGTAGAGCGTTGATTATATGTTGCCAGAAAAAAAAAGGATTCAACAACAAGAGAAACAAAAGTTGTAGGAAAACAAAAACGGTCGTACATGTGTTGTGTCTTTCTTTTTTGTTAAAATTCACAAAAAGGAATTTAGAATTTTACTTCAAAATGATAATTTTCTGGAATATCGTAATTCTGGTGCTTTGGGAAAAATATTTTTCCAATTGATCTATCTATTAGAAAGGTAAAACTCTTGCCTAGTTAGCAGGTTGCCTAGAAAAAGATGGTATTTTCCCTATCAAGAACTCAGTCCTCATTTTGATTTCAGTACCTTAACGACCGAAATTTTTACATAGGAGCTTGGTCTTATTTTCACATTTATGATTTTGGGCTGATATACATATTTATACAAGCGAAAGAACTTAGCTTGCAAGGAAATCTAAATGATTCGTTAGATTAGCTTTGCACATCTAAAAATTTCAGCAAATTGATTTTTATTTATGGCCAGAATATGGCTGCAACTACATATCAGAGTATTATATAAAAATTCGAACAGAAAAAATAAAAACACCAAAGGATAGACTATTCAAGTGAACGGAAGGAAAAACTTTTATTTTTCTCCCTCTCCCTCTAATATTCGTACACATATATATTTTGTATCAGTCGCAGTATTTGTTTATACAACATAAAAACATGTGTTTGAGTTACTTAAAAACTATTCTTTTCCTTCATTTTTATCAGCCTGCTAAAATAAATTACATAAAAAGGTAACAGCGGCATAAAAAGAATGATTAAAATCACATAAAATTTTAAGAGTTCCACCGTACTGACAGACAGGCAGCACACACACACACACACACACACACACACACAAATTAGAACTCCTCTTTTATTTCAAGGTTATTTAAGGTTTTAAATAAAACGAACCTTTTTTTCTTAATCCATTTCGTTATTCTTACCTGTAAAGAATAAGAAAAAAAAACAACAACACAAAAAAGTTTTTATCACACATTTTGTATTTAATGACTGTTAATTTTTACCCTTTGAACATGGAAGAGACTTCTGTGCCTCAGCTTCGAAAAACAAAGCAAAAAGGGAATGGAATGCTACTTTATAATGGAAAAAAGGAAACCTTTGCCGAAGGAAAAAAAAATCAAAAGCAAATTCGTGTTTTACACTCATGTTAAGTGGCAGATAACAGCAAACACCTCTTAACCTTAAAAGCAAGAACGGCAAACGTTGGCAACAACAAAATCATATATGTAGTCGTACAAAATGCAGCAGATACCTCAAACATATGCATATGACTTTATATATAAAATTACAAGCAACATGTATGCACGAGTACATGAAGACCAACAATATAGTTTTGCAAACATTAATGTAAATATCTTGCTTTTCGTAAGGCCTCTATGGCCCACCATACTCACTGCTGTTTTGCTCTGGTTGTTAATGCCTACTAATGTAATCCGGAAGAGACAGAACGGACCTTATAAAAAGAAGAAAACTTTAGGTAACATACGAGGGCTACTATTTGTGTTATGAGAAAAAATTATGAATCTCTGGTCTTTTGTCAAGAAAATGCACTAATAAAATAATGTTATAGTCCATCAGTCTGGCAGTTATGGATTAAATATCACGAAGTTCTCTGTTATTATGCCACATATAGAATTTTAAAACAGAGCCAGGCAAAGTGAAAACTAAATAAATGAGAAATAATTTGATTTTAAGTGTGTTGCTGTGTTCAATTGCTTTGATATTTTTTCTTTATTATTTTCTTAAAAGAGAAGTAACACCATCAGGCAATTAATTGCCTACCAGTTAATTAATTAATGTGTTACCTTTTTTGGGAAAGGGATAGTGTAGAGAGAACAGGTGGCGAAGTGGGAGAGAGATAGAAATCTTAATTCATTTACAAATCTGCTATTGCGCGCTTTTTGTTTCAATGCTGCCACTTTTTATTATGCACAAAATAGCTAATTTGGACAAATTAGCGGTAAAGTCGCTATATTTGGGATTCAAACTAATGAATCGACAGCACTGTAACGCTTTAAGCTCGAAATGTAAATTTTAAGTTTAAAATTTTTTTATTTTCCTTGACAGTTTAGACTTTTTTTTTATCGATAACACATATAACAATTCTGAAGTTTTGGGACTTATTTTTATATAACCGAACTCTTCGCTCTTGATAAAATTTTATATTTCAATATATTTGTGCTGTTTTCCAAAATCTTAACACGACAAAAAAAAAAGCAAGTGTCATAAGGGCTTAACCAAATTTTATGAGGAAATAGAATATGAGTTATCCTATTCCTTTTATTAATATGGTGAGCCGAACAATTTCACCTTCTGATTCTTTATTCCAAATTTTCCAACTTTTATTTTAATATTTGGTTTTGCTTGTACGTCAGCTCCGCCCACGATAAATCAAGCTATTGTTGTTGTACATGTTTTTAAACAGGTTATCTTTGTCATAATTTGGATTCTGATTTTCTGTTTAAAAACATGTACAACAACAATAGCTTGATTTATCATGGGCGGAGCTTACGTACAAGTTCATGCATATATTTTTCCTTTTTGTATGATAGAAGTTGTAAGAATAACGAATAGCTTATGCTACGTACTCACTATGCCATTTTATGACATCGCAATTAAACATAAAAGTGTGTACTAGTAGCAACGTTTGCCACTTCCGATGTTTTTCGGTGTGTGGCAAACTGCTTGCGCGTCTACTGTGAACGGTTGTCACAATAATGCCACAATATTGCAGTCACAAAAACAAAAATGACAGCATGTTATCATTTTGTCGCATTGAGTTGTTAATTTGAAATATGACGCCATAAAATGACAACAAAAGAAATGTCCAATGTGTACGAAGCATTAGTTACTATGTTATTTTTATAATTTTCATTTGTTCTTTAAACCACAATATATAATTTTTTTTTTAATTAATTAATTTATTAAAAAATTAGTAAAAATAAAAAAGAACTAAAAATGTTTAACATGTAGCAATTTTCAATTGAAGCAAATTTCATTATCATTTTATTTTCCATTTACGGCCCTTTTCACAATATATGATTAAGAGTTAACATGGACTTTAACGATAAGTTTTGTATGCCGAACTTGCTGTTAAAGTCAACGTTAACTTTTAATCGTACGTTGTGAAAAGGGCCGTTAATCGGAATACAGGTGATTCAGACGCATTCGAAAGTATACAGACCAAACAGGAGAATAATTCGTACAGCGTGACAAAGCAAAACAGTTACGGTTTTCTTTTCGTAACGCTCATAACAGCTACCGTCGTACATTAAACCCATATGAAAGTATTTCGTTACGCATATCATCCATATTAAAATATTTCTTGCCCTTGCGGCCTTCATTTATCATGTTACATGTAGTAAATATTTTACTTACCTTTACAGCTGTTGTTGTAGTTATTGTTTTTGTTGCAACAAGCATAAAGATAAGAAAATTACACAAAAGGAAGAAAAATATTTATTGGGATTTATTAAGGAGGGATTTCTTTTAAGAAGGATATGAGTAAATTCTTAATAAAAGAGGTTTATGTTTAACTCATTTGTAACTTAAAGAGTTTTGTTCTTATTTCAATAAGTAAAATTTTTAACTGGAAAAGTTTTCAAATAACACTGTACAACAAAATCAAATTTGTTCCACAATAAAAAGGTTCTAACGACTGATTGTGACAGAAGGCAGGAAAAAGTACATTCTAGTATAAACTGACCAGACATCCCACTTTTGGCGGGAGGGTTCTACTTTTTTCAGATCGATCCCGCTTAAAACTTTTATCTCGCTCTTTCAACTTTAAAATTCCAACATAGTGAGATCTTTATAGTAAAAGCGGGATAAAATTTTTAAGCGGGATCGACCTTGAAAAAGCGTAATAATCCCGCTAAAAGCGGGATATCTGGTCAGGTTATTCGTGTATCGGCATTTGATAGTTTACATCAAGGGAAGATCATTTTGCACATAGATCTAGTAACTCGGCACAGGAAATCTTGTATGCCTTACGTTTAACTTATAAAATGTGCTCAGCGTTTTTATGCAGGGCACCATGAGTACCATTTTTGTGCAATATTTTAAACATATAACTCTTCCTTTTTTGTCTCCTTCTTAAAAAGAGGGCTAAAAAGTCCCTCTCAGGTCGGTATAGCGGGCTAAAATGTTCTACAAAAATGCTACCCGTGGTGTTTTACATAAAAGACTAAATACATTTTATACCATAAGCGCAATACTTACAAGATCTCCTATGCAGAGTCCTAATTGTGAATAAGTACGAAATTAACCCCTAAATAAATTTTAAGTTTTGAATGATTTTTGGTTTCTTACGGTTATAAAATAGTTTTATGGCAAATATTTTTGTAGAATATTTTAGCCCGCTATATTGCCGCTGAAGGTGGGCTTTTTGACCCTTTTTTAATAAATGAACAAAAACATCCATACAACGAAGAGTTAAAGGGTTAAAATGTTCCACTAAAATGTTTCTCGTGGTGTTTTACATAAAAGTGCTGAACAAATCTTATACGTTAAGCGCAAGGCTTACAAGATTTCCTATGCCAGGAGGGACCTTTTTTTTTGTACTCTCTTTGAAAGTAATCGCATATATATAAAAGCCGATACACGCATATATTTTTCTTTTTTGGTCCCCTCCTCCAGAATCAGTCGTTAGAACTATCTTTTATGTTGTACTGTGTAATTAATTTAAGCAATTTTGTTACACTTTTGCTTGTTGAGCCTTCCGAAATTCTTTTGTGTACTCTTTTATATAAAATTCTTAATTTTCTTACTAATTAAATCAAACAATACTCCCAAAAACTTTAGCTAAAAATTCTATTAATTCCCTTTTACAAATCTCTAGTGAAATCTCTGTAGTTTTGTTAAACCTAAATGCTTGAATTTAGCTACTACAGGCAGCAATTATAACAAAAAAAATGGAAACCAACTCGTAGAATAACCTCGTAGAAATCCCCTAAAGGATATCAAATGAAAAATGTTGAGTAACAGCTAAAAAAATAATAAAAAAAAATCAACTTGCACAGACCTATAATTTTAGTTTTCCAAATATTTATTATATGCACATAATTGTTTTACTAGAACACACAGAAAGACACAATAATAGACACTTAACAAATAACATGCCATAACAATTATTACAATAACAGCAACAATTTAAGCATTAAACGGAAAAGGATATGCAACATAAAATTTTCACAGGCAGCACCCATGAAGGTTTTTTAATAAAAAAATATAAAAATTAAAAAAAGGAAGACAAAATACTAAAAAAAAACAAACAACAATAAAATTATTTAGCATATTAGCCAGATATTCCTCTTAACAGTTTAGTTGAGTGGAACAGAAAGAGAGAGAGAGAGACAATAACTTTCCAAATAGGAGTCATGCACTTACCCATTCTGTTTGCAATGGGTATTAATAGCAAACAAAGGCAACAATTATAATACACTTTTGAAAATAAAATAGAACATATACACCATTTCCTTAGTTACAATTTTCGATGTACAAATATTTTTAAGACAAGAAATTTCGAAAAACTGAGCATTAATTTTTTTCGCAGAACAAATTATCACTCGTTTTTCCAATTACAAGGAAATAAGTAGGGATGTAACGAATACCGATACCGATATATCGGCGATACTTCAGATTTTCCGATACATCGGTATCGGCGATATTTTACTGTCGATACGACGGTACTATTAAAATTTTTTTCAGAGTTTTTTTTAACAAATAATTTATTTTTGTTCAATTTTACCATGAATTAAATTCACTTCGTTATTTTTTAAATCTTATTAATATTAATTTTAAAAACTAATAATATTTTATGCTGTTATTTTGTAAAAAAAATTATTTATTTTTTGTTAATTTTACCATGAATTCAAATTCAAGTCGTTGTTTTTTAAATCTTATTCCAGCAAAAAAAGACACTCCAAAGAAGTCATGAAAATGTAGAATTCGCGATCCGGAAGTATTGCAAATTTGGATAATTTCTAATTAGTTTTACACATCCTTGCCATTGCAAGAAGTTCTGTTTTTCGATTACCAATCACCGAATTGGAAGCGATGCTAGGACAAATTTCTTTTTCGGTGTTCTATAATGATTTTTCTTCAAGGAAAAAGGATAAAAATTACCTATTTTCACAATTTTTTTATGCGAATTTAAACTCAAAACTTTATTTTCATGTAAATTTAGGTGAATAAATATAAACTTAGAAGACTTTTAATAATTAAGCTATTAAGTTATGTAGAAGAATATTAGTTGATAAATGTCCTTTAAAAAATCGATTTTTTAAAAAGCATGGCGAGTATTTTTTAAATTTATAAAGGAATTAAAATTTTTTTCTTGCTTTTCTACTAATTATCTGCATATTTTTAACATAGATTTTTTGGAAGCAAATAAAATGTAGCTCCTTAAGAATTACTTCCAATTTTTTATACTGGGTTAAAATCAATTTTAAATATTCTCTCTTACAATGTAATTTTGTATAATAAAAAAATTGCACTTGAGTTTTGTTGATCTAAATATGTTGATCGAATCGGCGATATTTATTTTTAAATATCGGTATCGGTATCGGATCGGCAAAACGGCGTATCGTTACATCCCTAGAAATAAGCACATAAAAGCAATTTTTTATTCCACTAAGCCCTTCAATTCATTATTTTAGTGATAAGTGCAAAATGGAAATTTTTTTTTATTGTTTTAATTATTTTGGTAATTAAAACCATTTTTGACTTTTTGTGTTATTCCGAGATTTATCATGAAAGCGCTTTGCTTCGCGACGAAATATAGTAGATAGCCGCTAACAAGAACGACACATAGATTACCTACTAAGAGTCACATTAAAAATCTGAAAATTATAAAATAAGCAGCGACTATTTAGGCTAGCTCAAACCAGATAGATCAATGAAACCACATATCGGGTTTTAGAATTTATATGGACCCAGCATGACTGTGCTAAATCTGCATTTATACTAGAAATTCATCGTCAACAGCTACGCATACTAGTGGCACTGTATTATTGGTGCTTATGCTAGCAGATTGAATCTTCCATACAATGTTTGCTGTAGAAGTTGTAAAAATGAAGAGGAGGAAGAGACTGTCAAGCAACTTCGCTTTGTATTAACCTGAAATTAATTGATCACATTCTCCTTTTTTCTAAAGTCATTTAAAAATGAAAATAGTGTTAATATTAAACACATGTTAAGAACATTATATGTAAGTACTCGTAGGTTTGCTCATTCCCTCAACATCATATGTATGCATATCTATTTTCATACCAAAATACCTACTTCATATACAAGTACTTGTATGTAGTTTTTTTTATGTGTATCGTCTCATTGTTGTGTATCCAAATGTTTGCTTGCCACTTACACTGTGCGTTGTTCAACTATACAAATGCTGTGTGGGTATATGGCTTTGAACAAGTTCGAGTTAAAATGTTAATATTCCTTTAATAGTTTTCTTTTTTGTTTTGTTATTTCGACAAATTGACTGTTGAGGCTGAAATTAAATGTAATTGAGTGTTTTTCGTTTGTATAACAATACAATTTTTTAATGTTTTATTTTTTTAGTTTTTGTACAATATAGCAAAGTGTATGCTCCTGTCATGTGAACTAGTCAGTTTGCCTGCTAGTGAGTCAATATGAACGCGTGTTTGTTTGTATCTTAAAAAAACAAATTCGAAAAAAAATATTATAAATTATAGTTCTTATTGCTGTTTGTATTAAATACGGTTTAATTGTTTTTGTTTAATGTTTTTTCAGCTTTATTCTCGTTTATGTTATTACAGTGATGGAATATGTAAAAATAAAATATATATATATTATATGTACATATATTCTTTTTTATGCTCAGAACCTTAAACCCCGTATTAAAATACTTGATATACTATGAGTAGAACATACACACATAGTTGGAGTTTTTTTTTTAATAAAAAAAAATATTAATAAAATATAATATGAGTATGAAATTTATATTGAAAAACCAACAAGAAAATTGTGAAAATTATACTTTTGAACTTCATAACTATTTGTTAAGTTCAGTTTAAAAAAATAAACGAAAAGAAGAAAAGTAAAATATGTGAGAAGTATTTATTTCACTGTAAATTGAATAATATGCATTAAAAGAGGAAAAACAACTATATTGTTTTATATGCACAGATAAATTTCCATAACGACAATCGGCAAGTTAAAAGTAATAAAAAATTTAAAATACTACATACTAGAGTTCGCACTCGGTTAGAGTTTAATTGCTTTGTTTTTTTTTTTGAGAAAAGGAAAAAACAGACTCATAAATCGAAGAGTTAGAGGGTTAAAATATTCCACAAAAATATTTCTCGTAGTGTTTTACATAAAAGTGTTGAGCTTACCTTATAGCTAATACGTAATGATCACAATATTTCCTACGCCGATTCACATTAGATATGGGGGATAACTATTTTTGTGGTGCCCTCTAATATTTAAAAAAAAATTTACAGTGGAATTAATTTTTGAGAATATCTCAAAAAAATTTTGTAAATTTTATATTAAACTAGCCCCACTCGGTGTGCTTCGCTACCCCATTGTTATGCAAATATAAGAAAATTAATAATATCCTTGTATGGGGGTTACCCGTCTCTCCCCTCTGATATCCTTAAGATTTAGTAGGAATATTAATAATTACTTTATAGGGTGGTAACCGTTTGCCTCTTCTTGTGCCCCTAACATATCGCTGGGAATTTCCCGTTATTCTAAGAGTAGCCCATATCAAATTTACTGCCTGTCCCACGATGTCGACAAGTCGAGTTCGTTCTCATATTTATATAAACAATAATAAAAAAAATTAAATTTGTTTTTGTTTTCAATATAAATATAAGAACGAAATCGACTTGTCGACTTTGTAGCACAGGCACTTAGAGAGTTTCACTCCTACAACTTTGCAGATAAGGGATAGTTAATAATTACCTTGTATGGGGGCACCCGTCTCCCCCCGCTGATACCACAAATATTCTGCTGGAAATCGCTATTTGTTCTAGGAGTAGCATACACACCATTTTAAGAGCTTCACTATTGCATTTGTGCTGATATTGGAATACTAATAATTACTTTGTCTCGGGTAACCGTTTCCTCGCTCCTATGTCACCAGAATTTTTTCAAGCTATTACAATATTAACACATATACAATTTTTAGATCGTCGCTCGTATAGTTGTATAGATATAAGACAATAAATAATTACCTTGTATAGAGGGTACTTGTATCCCCGCACCAAGATTTCTACCAAGATTTTGGTAGAAATTGCAATTTATGCTGAGAGTAACCCACAGCAAATTTTGAAATCTTCACTATTGTAGTTGGGCTGACATAGGAATATTATTAATTACTTTGTATGGGGTACCCGTTTCTCCTCACCTATACCACCAAGCTATTGTAGGAATGACACACATTGAGCTTAGAGATCCTCACTCTCATAGTTGTTCAGATAAAGGAAAATTAGGAATTACCACGTATTGGAGGTACCCGTTTCCCCAGCTATTCAATCAATATTTTGCTGGAAGTTGCATGTTATTCTAGGAATAACACATATCGAATTTAAAGAGCATTACTTTTATAGTTGTACAGATATAGGAAAATTAAGAATTGCCTCGTATCGGAGGTACCCGTTCCCCCCTCCTATACCACCAATATTTTGCTGGAAGTTGCATGTTTTTCTAAGAATAACACACATCGAATTTAAACAGCCTTGCTCTTATAGTTGTGCGTATACTCGTATAGGAAACTAAGAACTATCTCCTATGGGAGGTACCCCTTTGCCCCTCCTATACCACCAATATTTTGCTGAAAGTTGCATGTTATCCTAAGAATAACACTCATCGAATTTAGAGAGCCTCACTCTTATAGTTATACAGATATAGTAAAATTAAGAATTTCCTCGTATGGGAGGTACCCTTTCCCTCAAAAATGAAAAAAAAAATGAATCTAAATTGATTATTAGGCTAAGGTTCGTAACGTTATATTCAGAAAGAATTGGGTATGATTAATATTCCAAGGAACAATGGAAAAATTAACATCAACTTAATTTTTCAACGTACACAGCAGAACAGAGTAGCGCCACTTTCGGAAGCCGCTACACTTCCATCGTCAGTGCTCACGTGTATTTGCTATCACCACTTGTCAGCAAATACACGTGAGCACTGACGATGGAAGTGTAGCGGCTTCCGAAAGTGGCGCTACTCTGTTCTGCTGTGTACGTTGAAAAATTAAGTTGATGTTAATTTTTCCATTGTTCCTTGGAATATTAATCATACCCAATTCTTTCTGAATATAACGTTACGAACCTTAGCCTAATAATCAATTTAGATTCACAAAGCAAATACGTTCGAAATAATCATATTAATGAAAAAAAAAATTACCTATTTGAATTTCCCTGTCGTCAATAGGACCGTTCCGAAATTTCAACACGATCGGTCATACCGTTTAACGTCCTATAAGGAACATACAAACAAACCAAAAAACATACAAACAAACACAGATTCATTTTTATATCTGTATGTACATAGATTGATTTTTAACGCTGGTCTCATAATTTTTGTTTCTTATTTCAAGAATTCTTTAAAAAATCTGAAGTTAGAAATACGGAATCATTGTTTTTCAATTTGCAACGAAAAAAATTGACTTCCATTTTTCGCCCTCCTTCTGTGGAATCCTCTCTTTTTATATGTTATTTTTCAACTTCAGCCTTTAAATGGCCTCAGTATCAATAAATATCATTTGATTATTTCAGAGATGAAAACTTTGCAAACAAAAAAAAAAAACCAAACAAACCTATAAAAATGTTACTCAACTAATCTTCTGGCTTATATAAAAATTTGTTTTAAATTTTAAACACAAAAATAAAAGGATTTGGCAAGCAAACACAACAACAATTTAGACTTAAACATTTCAAACTACAAAATCATAAACTTAAACAATTCATGTCGCTCTATCTCGAATTATTTGCTGTTAGTTAAACTACAAATTTTATTTCATTTCGATTTTATTTTATAGTTTTTATATTTTTATAAACGAGTATCGCAGGCAATCATGTCAACCATATGTTGCCTGTTTTAATAACAAATTTATTACATTTGTTTTTCGCCATGGTTGCTGTTGCTGTTGTCGTTATTTTATTGAATTTAACTTGAATTTGTAAAATTAAGCTTAAAACTCCGTAAAACTAAAACGAAAATGAAAAAAGCACCTGTTTATTGGAACAGTTTGTGTGTGTGTATTTAGATTTTTTAATACAAATTGCAGTTTCATGCATTTTGCTGTCAATTTTCAAATCGTTATTATAATCAGTTGCCATATTTTAGTCAATTAAACGTTTGTCGTTTATCGTTAATTTTTATGTATATTTTCATTTAAAAAAAAAATTTTTCCAACTGTCAAAGTTTCAAATTTCGTTTGGTCGGCGGGCAGTCATTATAATTGAAATTTATTAATTTGTATACTTTTTTTTTATAGGACTTTATCTTTTTGAAATAAAATTTGTTTATGCATAGCATTTTTTTAAATAAATTTGTTATTTTCCTTTTCTATTTTCAGGTGAGTTTTGGATATGAATTTTTGAGAATTTATCATGTAAATGTGAATGACATGTAAGTGCATCAATAAATTGTGTATCATATACATAAATACAAACATATGTATATATATGTACATAATAAGCTTCATTTTTACTGCAAACAACACGGAAAAAATTCTTTTTCATAAATCCAATGAAACAATTTCATTAGATTTTATCACAAATACAATTACAATTTCACAAATCCGATGAAATTTTCACGAATACTGTGAATGAATTTCATTGCAATTTCTTCACTAGCTTTCATAGTTTCGTCAGAAAATTTCAATGGATTAATGACAACAATATTTTGCAATTTTATGGAAACTTCTTTCAGTTTTGACAAAAACTCGAATATTCAAATCTTCTTAATAACGACTCCCGGCCTTAAAAGTCGCTATTTTATTTTATTTTTATTTTTTACGCAGTCGGGTTTCTTAATTTTTTATAATCCAATTCAGTATCTCGATAACAATTTTTTATATATTATTAGAGAAATTTTTTAGATATTATTAGAGAAATTACCATTTAAAAAACGCTAATATTTTTCATTTTAGTATGTTTTTTGCTTCTACTGTAAAATTATTAAAATGTTAGTTACGGCGTTTTGGGTTTAAGGTAACGATATATATTTTCGAAACTTTTAAATAACATTCCTATTCATAAAGCCTATTTTTGAGAATTAATACCTCGTTGGCTTGCTTTGCCACATTTAGAGCAAATATTTTTGCATAATAATGTAAAGTACATATTATTACATATTAAATATTTCGCTATAATTAATTAAATGACTTTATAACTTTACTTTTGCTAATTTCTATAATGACCACTTAAGTGAAATATAAAATCATAATTAAATATGCATAAAGAAAATACAAGTACGTATGTTTAACCTACTTCTGGGCCATTATTAATAACTAATTAATAGCATATGTACAGCTTTAGCTCATTAAAACAAGAGGTTAAAAAAATTTATTTTACGTTCTTAGAAAATTACTTAAAACAGCTGTAAAAGTGAAATACATTTTTCTTTAAAAATAAATTTAAATAATTATTTCAACTGTTCAAGAGGGGTTTTTCCATGTAATCTTTTAATCAATAATTACTACTTTAATTACCTGTTAGTACTACCAACTGCGAAATGTAAATATGCTAAAGGAAAATCACTTTTAACGTTGATTTTCTGACCATCCTCTCTACACGTTGGCAAACAAACCTGCAACAGCAGGTTAAAAGAAAATATTACAACGCCATTAATGTAAAAGTAATTCGCTTATGCAGAAAATAAAAATAAACCGGAACAATATTTTTCCTACTTAAACTTCATTTAAAATTGTATGAGGGTGAGATGTTAAGTACACTATGCCACAACAAACATGCGATCCTTTTAACATTATATTTTATTATATGTAAAAATAGTAAAGGTAATTTTCACGAATCTAAAAATGCTGCTGCAAAGAAAAATTTTTTTTATATATAAAATGTAAGGAAGAAAGCTGATAAAAAGCAAACTGATTATCGGATCATCAAAGCATATATTTGTAATTTGTTGCATAGTGTTAGTAAAAATTTCATCAAATGTTTTTACTATTTATTCTCTTTTTTGTAGTCAGTTTGTCTTCTTTATCAGCAAAATTAACTCAATAGCTTTATCGTCCTTTCTCTACTACCGATACTACAGCATACGCGTCTATTTTCTGCCCTGAACAACATTCATAATTAAGGTTACGTTTTTAAAGCTTCATGTGTTTTATTTTCTCCCGCATATCTTGCCTTTTTTTAAGTTACTATTTTATTATAGCTTCCTTCCATTGAGCAGCTAACTGTAATGAAAATGTGGAAGCAGATGCAGTTAAGCAGAAGTTTAACAAAAATAGATTTTTATTTTTTCTACCCTCGATTATACATATTTTCCGTGTACTTTCAATTAATATATGAACGCCCAGAACATATAAGGAAGTAGCAGTTGCAATTTTAAATGGGCTGCTTTGCTTTTAATATATAATTAAAATGTAAAAAATTCGTAAGAGGTAGCATACCTTTAGGTGTTATAGATTAAATAAAGTTTTATTATTTTATTAAAGACAACACATTTATTTAAAAGACTTGTTTTAAACGTTAGAGCAGGTTTAAATAAATTAAAACATTTAATGAGTTTGAAATATATATTAACAACGCGCTAAATTGGCATCGCTGTATCACATTCCTTATTTGATGAAGATAAATAAACAGAAATGAACGATTCATTATTAAAACATTTTAATTTCATTTAAACAATTTTTTCGCATACAATTTCTGTTTAAGTTGCTTGTTTCTTTTCATTTGTTTAAATTCGGAAAACATATGTTCGTAAATCTATTACAATTAGCTAGAAAATTACGATTCGATTTATATCGTACGCGGTGATTTGCTTACTCGACACGTATCGAAATATTATTCGATACGATAGTGTGCTCGATATCGAATACCGTGATTAGACCCCTGAATATGCTGTTGAAAACCACATATAATTTTGTAACTTTAGATATGTCATATGTCTACCTTTCTCTCTTTTGAAAGTGTAAAATTAATGGACTTGTAATTAAAAACTCATACGAAAACTTGCTATTGAAGCAAAGATTTTAAAGTAAACGATGTCGATGTTTTTTCATTGTGGAGCCGATGTATGGACGATGTATCGTCCATCAAAACATCGATGTTAACATCAATGCTAGATATATTAACCTCATGTCTTTTCTACATGTATATAATTAAAAATAATTTTGCTCTTTATATTACGATTTTACCTGCACTTGGATTAATTTTTTATTGGCCATTATTTTATGTTCTTTTTATATTTATGTATATATTAAATGGTACAAATACAATTGGAAACTATATTACACTACAAATTACTTATATTAAATACTTTTTGTTCGCATATTGAATCAAGACTCAATCCAACGATCTCCGCATAGTAGGCTGGAACACTAACCTACCGAGGAACATATCTATTTTCATACACAATTCAATGAAAGAATAAATAATCAAATGACGAAGTAAAAATCAAATTCGCAGCAAGAGAGGGTGCAATATAAAAAATGTGAGTTGAATAAAGATCTTAAAACAAATCTCTAAAAATATGCATTTACTGTTAAAAAAAAAATTAACATTAAAATTAAATATTCTATAAAAATACATGTTGGTAATTATGTGCAAATACCTTCTTGTTAAAGCTTCCTTAAAAGATTTCAAATAAATTGCAGAAAAATTCATTGAATTCAACAAATATTTAACCGGTAAAAATACTTCAATGAACGTATCTCCGTTTAAAACACTTACATTTATTAATAATTTATACTTTTATTTTATTTTTTTATATATTCTTCTTAATTGAATTTTATGCAGCAATTTATTTATTCATTGTTAAACAATCGAGTTTTGTTGCTGCTTTTGCACATCTTCAATATGCAGACATTGTATAGCAAAGTGTTGCTGTTGATGATGTTGCACAAAAATACTGTTACATTTATTAACGATTATTCCATTAAAAGGCATAATTATCGTTGTTCAAAGTTTAATTAAATGTTAAAATTACTTAAAACGAAAAAGCAAAAAAATATATAATAACTTTTAAGTGAAGAAACATTATAAAGGGGCAGTATTTTTAACCGTGATTAAATATAGAAGGAATTATTAATTGAAGCGTAAAATGATGCAGTATTTAATAGTAGTCATAATTCCGCTCAAAAACATAAATGTAAAAATAAGGCCAAGTTCATATGCCAAAATTTCTGCCGTTAAATTTCTCGGATCAAAATTAGGACCAATTATTTGATAAGTAAAATAACATCTCATTTCTAGGCAATCTGGTAGCTTAACAACATTTTTTCCTTTCTAATGTATTTTTTTCCTTTCTAATATGGAAAAGAAACGGCAGAAAACTGCTGCCAAGTAAGCAGATTGCATAAAATGTTAGTCCGATACCTTCTATGGTTATCAGGAAAGGATTGAATGTCTTCTTCGCATATATCTATTAACAATGACAGCGCAGTTGTTCCAAGCGAAAAAAGGCTAATAAATCTGTATCTGAAAAACTTGCGATCCGATCGCAAAACGATGTACTTAAAATTCATAAAGGAGGACTTGAGCTTTAGGAATGTGCTTATGAATTTGAGCCACCGTGTTGAAACATACGTTGAGCTACAGGGTCTCAACGTTGACTATCTCGGGCATGAACAACATTGTCTCATAACTTTTACAAATATTATATGACTTAAATAAATTTAAACTTGGTGGTTTATAAACAGATAAAGAAAATACAGTTTATATCAGCAATATATCTGTAATATATGTATATACGAAGGGCGGAGGGGGGTTGGGCAAAATATTACTCCTCCCCCAAAACGTGTAAAATATATCTGATTTCTATTGAGTTTCCAAAAAAAAAAATAACTGGAAAATAGTATGTTTCAGTTAGAAGCCCCCGCAAATGCTCAAGCTGCACCCGCAGCTCAAAATATTCAAATATATTTGAAGCTTTAAAATTTTGGGTGTTGGCCTCGACTTATCACAACTCACGTAGTTGAGAAAAACAATCAAAGTCAGGACTTTTAAATGAGAGTGAAAAATTGCTAAATTTTTACAAAAACAGAATTTAAATGCTCGAAGTTTTTCTCAAAAAAATTTTAAAAACTAAAATTTTAAACTCTAAATCGATTAAAGCATGCACGCTCCATCATTGGACGAATATGTCGAATTTTTCTACAAAATTCTAAATTAATCGCTAAAGAAAAAAAGAACGCCCATCGAATTTTTCAAATGTCTCTACAAAGTATTAATCTGGCTTTTAGTTACTACCCGCCTAGGAGAGCAGATTTTCTAAAAATAGTAAAGTTTTCGAAGCAATTTGCTTACCTGCATGAAAATTGTACTAAACTTAATTTTTTTCATTTTTATTTTTCTACGATTTATTAAAAATCATCGTAATCCTCTTGTGTTTAAAAATTTTTAATGATAAACTAAACGGTAATTTTTTTATGAATTTTTAATAAAAAAAAATATAAGAAGAAAATGCGAATGCGGATATCCAATATTTTTAATGTACCGCGTATGAGTAGTGTGATGGTACCATAATATTACTCATACGTAACCTTTTTTTCTTATATTTTATGTTGCTATTACCGAAGTATTGACAAAATAGGGAACATAATTATAAACTTTACACCAAGTTTAAATTTATTAAAATCGGATAATATTTGTAAAAGTTATGAGGGCGACAACGTTTTTCATATCCGAATTAGTAAAATTTGACACCTGTAGCGCAACGTCTGTTTCAACAACGAGGTCCAAATTTAAACACTCTTAAAGCACAGCTCCTTCTCTATGATTTTTATATACATCATTTTGTAATCGTGCGTCTGAAATGCCAAAATATCTTTTACCCTTAAATATCCTGAAAAAAATGCTATTACATTTTTCTTTATTTTTCTACGGAATACGCCCAACTGACACAGATTTATTGTATAAAGTGAAATATATTATAGAAGGCTAAAATTTAAACTATTAATAAGATTCATTATGAAGAATTTCACAAGTTACATATAATAAAAACTGTGGAGCAGCCTCTTCAAAACTAAATTTTTTGCAAAAACCAGGTAATTTCACTTTATTGTACATAAAATCAATATTTATCCATCGATTTTCATAAAATAAAGCTTCTTTTATTTGCAGTATTTGTGGATTTATGATCAGTTAAATAAAATAGTAAGTTTTGCCCTCGAAAGGTTCTTTTTAATTTTTTTTTTAGTATTTAGTTCATTCTCGGTTTTATGATACTAAATTACTATTTACGCCTAAAACAGATTATAAAGACAATTGTTTTTAAATATATTTATATGTATTTATAAAATACTAATTAGCAGCTTAAATATGGCAAACTGAAATGTTTTTGTAATATTTATAAACTTAATTAATGCTCTATGTGCAAAAACATATTTTTGCATTTAACTAAATTTCTAAATCGCTTATAAAATAAAATGGAAAATTTAAAACAAATTTATTTATGTATTTGTATTTTTCTATGATTCCGTCCGCTATTAAATAATAATTTGCAAACACAGTTGCACACACAATATTAAAGCTATGACACTTTTGGGAAAGAACAAATCGTATTGTAATAATAGTGAATATGTTTATAAAATAGTTGCTATAGCTCTTACAGATCCATACATAAATTTCTACATACATATAAAAATACCTATTGGAACAACAGACGCAAGATTTGAAATATCTTTTGAGGTTTCCATATCCTGTCATTAAAGATCTTTATGTCGGTTTCCCTCTCGTCTCAGTCCTTTCCGCATCCATGCGACCCACATCAACTTGGGGCCTTCGGGATCAGAGACATTCCTGACTTAAATTAAGAGATTAACTTCAATGCTTCAATCATCGTTCTCCATCTCTCTCCTTTGATATTCGTGACTAGTTAAAAGATTTGGTAAAACGTCATAGGTCATACTAGAAGTCATTGTCCATCCCTCTCCTTTCTGTCAAAAGCTAGTCCCACCCCGATGCCTCTTTCGTTTCAGTTTCTTACGTTTATGCATGATTCGAAATGCCGCCGCAGAACCTGCCGAGCTAATAAACTACCCATGCCTTCCGCAGTCATGACCTCTTTCGACTATCACCTGAAGTGAACTCATTATAATATCTTAATGGTAGTTAAAAAAATGTTAATGTTATACTTACTGTCAACTTCTAAATAGCTAACCAAGAAGTCATTTTACTTGACTCCGAAATTTTCTACTGGTTGTGTATTTGCTTGTAAATGTATTTCCTATAAATATATACAATTATTAAACTTCATTTACAGTTGTGTGCGTTTGTGTAATTACATTGGACACGTATTTTCATACAAAATAATTGGCATAATTATAATTAATGTTTTTTCCAATATTTAAACTTACACACAATTGCATAAACATTAAAAAACATTTAAAAAATATATTTGAATTAAACACCCAACAAGTAGAGTTAAAAAAATCCACTTTATCTTTATTACAAAATGTAAAAGGGATTACAAATAGCAACAATATACACACTCTCATACACACTCTTATGCGGTTTCCTATGAAGAGAGAAAAAAATATTTATTGTTTAAATAGCAGAATAATTAAAATTAATGCAATTAATAATTATTGTTATTTGCGTAATAAATGAAAAATCATTATAAATAGTAAATGGGTGTGTGTCTGTGTTTTAGAGATGAGCGAATTTTATGGGATTGGCGTGAACTACAGTGAACTTAACGAGGATGATTGTGAGTCAAAACCAAATCATTATGAGTTGGAGTTTATGAATTTTAAAACGTTGTTAATGTAGCGTTTATCTACTTCTTTGCCGGACATCGCTGCGATTCACGTTTTCTTAATAATACCCATTTTTATTTTTATTCACATTTATTTGTAAAAGTGATTAAAAAATTTTTTTTTTCTTAAAATATTTCGCAAGTGTGAGTTTATAAGATCGTGGCCAAATCTTTTGAACTCCAAAGTGAGTGTGAGAATAACTAGATCTTGCTTGAGCATGTTTTATCTTCCTTCAGAATTTCGAGTGAAAATTTACTCACTGCCCCATGCCTGCTGTGTATACAACAATATAATTAATTATTACCAAACAAAAGTTTAATTATTAGTCTGACTTTTACGATTAAATAAAAAACTGAATGAAAAACATTTTAGGCATTCACAGTTTGCAATAGCATTTAAATTGTAATTAAAGCATACTTTTAGGCTTATATTACAGTTTAATGGGTCGATTATTGATAGCAACCCAACTTCAGTTGCGTTGCCAGCCGGCAACTGGAAATTTGTGGTTGCCAGAAAACACTAAATAACAACTGAAATGATCAGATCTCAGTTGCCAGTTGCTATCAATAATACCATTTTTAGGAACTGGCAACGCAACTTAGGTCCGGTCGCCATACATAATCGACCCATAAGCTCTTATTATCTTCTTAACAAATAAATGCTATTACAAATTTCTCTTAAAACTGGGATACCAATTGTCTTTAACTTACTTGTGCTATAACTGATGTAAATGGGATTGGTACAATATATATCCGAGCACGGCCGAGCGGTGAAAAAACAAATCAATTAGCTAGAACAAAAATGTTAGCAAACTACCCTCACTGTACAAACAGTATTTTTTCAAATTAAGTACAGCAAATCGACTAGCACTAAAGAAACCACCACAGGACAAGTACGTCAAGTTTGGATCTAGACCACATCACTGAGTATCTTAATTAAGTTAATTGACCCTTAAAATGACAACGCCATATAAAAGAGACAGGTCCTGAGCTAGTGACGGCCTAGGATTAAAGATTAGTTGATGGTTGTTCCAGAAATATATATGTTTTTTTGACACGCTATTGGATACCGCCCTTTTACTTTTTTGTACACTGCTTCGCCATTTATATCAAAGTTCATGGCCTGTCCGCGGCAAAATTTTTGCTTTGGTGATTTTGTAATGCGACATCAAATACATACGGCACTTGTTGATTTTTTATATACGGCAAGCGATGTTATAAAGCAAAAATGGGCTTAATTGTGGGGCATTACATACAATTGGGTATATTAAAAGCTAGACACACAACGTTTGCCGTGTGCAAAAAATTTGCTTGGCAAGGTTCCCAGATGTCATAAGTGGAATCCAGATATCGATGTCAGAATCAAAAGTCAACACAGGCAAGAATTAAGCGACACTCAAGTCATAAACAACGATATACTATATGATAAGAACTTTAAATGGCACCAAACAAAAAATGTTGTACATATTTTGGGGCGTGGAAAAAAAAACTTTTCAAGTTCTACAAACGTCATTGATATACCTTTCATTTTAGGATGTATTAAAATGAGACTAGTAACAGCTAGACATACTATGTTTCAGAAGGGCTTTCTTATCACGTGAAAAACTTGGTCATAAGGAGGGGAATGATATTATATGTCATAAGTGGCGCCCACAATTTGATATCGGATTAAAAAGCCACTAAAGCAAAAATGTAGCTATATAGTCTAGCTATGAACAAAGATATGCATTACGTTATAAAGGCGACGCAGTATGGACAAAAACTAAAAAGGCAGTATCCAGGGACATGATAGGGATTAGCTGGCTAAACTTTTTTGCATGGGGACCTGTAACGTTTTCATATAAAGTTCCAGAACTCGAAATGGTTGCTAGTTCTTGGGAACCAGTCAAGTGACTTGTCTTCCGTCAGGTTCTCTTCTTTATAATTTGTTATTTAAGTATGTTGGTGTTCATTTGCTTTGTTGATAGATACAACCCACTATTGTGCTCTTGTTGTTGTATATTTTGACTGCTGGTATCGTGTACATAGTCGACGAACGTCGTGGATCACGACCAAATATTGCATGCCTCTGCAATAGACAAACAAATATGACACAGAAAGTGAGAGAATTTGTATATCCCTTGTCGTATGATTACGCTTCTTCGGCTTTCATATTATCATAAAAAAAATCTGCCACAAAAACTTCACACGCTTCTTGGCCAGTGCTAGCCATCGAGAGAAAATTTAGTATTATTACTTATGAGCATATGTTAGTACATAGTATTCCACTGTGTGCCTATTAAAAGAAAAACAACAACGTAAATAAACAACAAGCTTTCATACAACTGAATGAAGTTGTTGTTTATTTTTTACTCGTTAGTTAGTACGTTGGTTTTCATTCGGCTGTATACATATACGAGCCGATTAATGTTCGGAACAATGGTGCCAGTATGAGCGACCCTGCTGTAGCCGCCAGTTTAAGCTTTTCCTAAAATTATGCAATTTTTATCAGCTCTTCCGTTTAAATGCTTTCAAAATATCACTTTCGAATTAAAGTTTTAAAGCATAAAATAAAATATAAAATTTTTTAGTTTTTCGTTTTCGAGAAAATTTAAATAAGTTTTCAAACGAATTTGATTTCTATGACGCAACTTAGTGGTACATTTAAAAAAGGACATTCTGTTTGTTTATAATGTTGCACTTTTTTCATAAAAGAACACTTAAATATACATAGGGTAAGAATAATGCAACATTTTGGAAAGGCATTTTAAAGTTTTCGCCCATAAGCTTGCTATATTTTTTTGAATTTGCACACTTTGACGACTTCCCTTTATGGTGTTTTCTTAATTGCCTTTACGTATTTTTTTTTATTATAGTTTGTTAGTAAATATTGTATTATTTTATTAAAAACTATTTATTTAACCCTTTTTTATTGTTGGAATAAAATGTTAATAAATATTTGCTTTTATTAATTTAAATATGCTTAATAATATAGTTTTTAACTTCCATAAACAAATAATATTTACAAAGGCTTTTTTATTAATGACAACAAATTTGTTTTTTTTAATTAATATTTTATTTTTAATTGTATGCGACAGTGATTTTTACATAAACAAACATTTTCCCATATTTTTTCAATTTTTAATTAAACAAACAAACTCTATGTCATTAAAGCAATGCTTAATGAATCTATTAGTAAGTCAAGATAAGAAACAAAAACTATAATAATATGTCAAAACTAATTATGAGGTTAAATTATTATATGATTATGTTTAAATATTTTATTAAGGATTCAGACAATAGATAAAATGGATTTTTTTGACCAATAATTATGGCTTGATTATAAAATAATTTTAATTTATACAAACAAGCAAATCAAATAACATTTCTACAATGTGCTTTTATGCCTTTTTTGCTCCTTAACATATGCATTGTTTTTCACATTGTCTTAAGGAAGCGCTACATTTGTATACACCATCATTTGCCCCAAAAGTATGCTAAATTTACTTGTGCATTCCACCTATTCCTCACACCAATTACTTTACGAGGAAGAGATTTTAAACAACAAGTAATTCAGTTTTTGTTTTTTAATAACTGCTAAAAAATCTAAATTTTTAAATTGTTCTACGCCTCTTTTATTCAGCATCAAAAATTTATTAGCCAAAGTTATTCAAAGAAATAAAATCATCTAAAGAAAACTTTTTTTCCTTTTAAGCCCACATGCTACGTGCATTTTTCTTATTTGGGGAAAAAATACAACAAGTTTTCCTTTTTTTAGGCAATTTAAATTGGCAAATAAAATCTGAAAATAAAACATTCTCATGTAAGAAAAAAAAAACTAAAACAGATGAATAACAGAAACAAAGGTGGCAGGAAATCAACTACCTGAACAGAAGCAATACAAGCAAAACCAAATCAACTAAACATCATGAAAGATGCATCTGAAACACAAATTTCCCAAAAACTAAAAACAACAAAATATTCCCAAACGTTTCGAATTTTTATGCAATCTACTTACTTACTCCTCTGCATTAATCTACAATTCAGTGCAGTTGAATACGTTTATATTTCTAAAATCCTGCCTTTTTTGTTGACTTTATTATCAGGTTTTTGCCATAAAACGTTTAGTCTTATTGCTGGTAAAAATAGCTAACATCCTAAATTTTTCAATCGATTGAATTTATGAACTCTAATGTAGAGAAAGAATAAAACGAATACATGCTTGCAGACATGTGAAAATTTAAATCAGGCAAATAATTCGGAAAAAGTCATACATATCACCATAAATTAAAAAAAAAACTGAAGAAATTTTTTCCAACTGCTTCATTTAGGATTCTTGAGAGAATTTATATTAAAATGAAATATTTTTACTTTTTACAAAAACTACTTGCACACAGCAAAAAATACCAATGTAAAATCAACGTGGTCGCAATATTGACTAAAAATCATATTAAATTTCTGCAAAAGTACAGACTTTATTTAAAATTACCACTGCTTCTTCATATTAATTTCAAACGAAAAATTATTAGTCTAGCCCTAAATCTCTTTGATTTAATATTTGTTACTGTTAAAACCTCATTGGTCAATATTAAATCCATAAAATCATTTTTTATGGTACAATCAATTTTTATCACGTTAAATTAAAGTTGAATCTAATTCAGCGAATCAATAAAAAATCAACGTTATATATAATTTTAAATCCAAAAAAATTATGTTAAATCTTCAATTAATAAATATTGAATTAAATTTAAGTTCATGTTATATATAATTGTATTTATTTCACTTATTTATTTAATATTAAGCTTATAGCTAAATATAAGATCAATATATGAAAGAGAAGGCACTAGCTACCAAGGCCATCAGCTCAGAAGTAATTATGTTAAAATACATTTAAAGTATATTTGAGGTTATTAGAAAAGCAGTGGTTAGCAGGTGTACTACCAAGCATGTGATGATGACATGAGCCCGAGTTCAAATCTTGGCTGGGGCCAGCCAACTCTAATAGTAATTTTACTTATGACTTAATACACATCACGTAGCTAAAATAACTAATAAAATGACGTCATTAAATTAATGTTGTTTCAGCTTGAAATATCTTTGATTCAACATGATTCTTCGTATTATTTCGTTATCAAATTCACTTTGTTTCAACTTGAAATAACTTTGATTCAACATGATTCTTCGTGCTATTTTAGTATCAAATTCACGTTGTTTCTACTTGATATAACGTTGATTCAACATAGTTCTTCTTAGAATTTTATTGCCAAATTCATTTTGCTCTAACTGAATAGGAATATTAAATCATCATGAAATAAAGGAACTTGTTATGATTCTCAACTAAATTGATAGTTGAATTGTAGTTGTCAAAATTGTTTTATGGATTTCAACTCATGTCAACTTTCAATCAGTTGTTTATTTAATTGCCTTCGATAAGTTGTTACTCGTATTATTAGGAAAAAAAATCTAGGTATAGTTGTCTGATCTATGCTATGTATGACAAATAATTTTTATTCGTTGTATTTTTGTGTTTTTGCGAAAATATCAAACAATGTCCATTGTAGTGATGCGGCTTCATAACGATATTGAAATTAAACGAAAACGATTACTTTACGTTGCTTTTTCCGCAATGTTAGGAATTTTTTAAGAATTTTCAGCTGTCTCGTCGAAATCGGCCCAGCCGTTTCAGAGATTTGACGGGACAAATAGACAGACAGACTTCCCTCGTAATCCTATTTGAGAAAAAATGCAAAGCTTATGTGCCCATCTAAATAGGGATCTATCTATATTTTAAATTTCATTACAGTTAGCTAGATAGTTTTGGAGAGAGAAATTGCCCCCCCCCCCCCTTTCCACCCATTGTACTATTTTTAAAATAATGCCAAGCTTATGTGACCATCTAAATAGGAATTTATCTATGTTTTAAATTTTATTCAAGTGGTTTAGATATTTTTTGTTGGATGATTTAAATGAGGAGGTTGCAGGCTCAATTGCTGCCAAGACTCCGCTTTAGGCAAAGTCTTCGGGACATCGTCGATGTATTTTCGAAACAAGTATCTATCACCGATGACGAATTGACAACACTCCAACTATTACAACATTTTCGAACAAAGGACAAAAGAGTCGTTGATGACAACGTAGGTAACATGACAACGTAGTTGTCATTGATGACAACGTTAATAACATGCTACTTAATTTGTAGTCAATGAATAATAATAAAATCTAAAAATGTAATAATTGAATCGAACCCACAATCTCAACAATGGTAGGATAGCACGCAACGTAATAGCCTAGCGAGATAATAAGAAACTTTATACAAAAACACGGCTTGTGAGCAGCTTAAACTCTTTAATATACATAAATGGAAGCAGTACAACTTCGATGCAGTTGTTACTCTTGTTGTCGGCAATAAGACCGTACACACGACAACTTCGGTACAGTTGTTAGTTACTCTTGTTGTCGGCTATGAAATAGTACACACGATAATTTTGATGCAGTTGTTACTCATGTTGTCGTCAATAAGACCATACACACGACAACTTCGGTACAGTTGTTAGTTACTCTTGTTGTCGGCTATGAAATAGTACACACGATAATTTTGATGCAGTCGTTACTCAAGTTGTCATCAATAAGACCGTACACACGACAACTTCGGTACATTTATTAGTTACTCTTGTTGTCGGCAATGAAATAGTACACACGATAATTTTGATGCAGTGGTTTCTCATGTTGTCGTCAATAAGACTGTACACACGTCAACTTTGATCCAGTTGTTATTCTTGTTGTCATCAATAAGGCTTTGTATCACAAATTTTCATAATATTTTCAGAACATATTCTTTATACACGACAACGTATACCACCTTGTCCCCAAACTTATTTTTAAATGTGTTTTATGGGCGACAAATCATTGATTTTCTTGCAGACAACATCGATGACAAAGTTGTCGGTAACAACTGGGAATAGACCCTGTATTCCCAGTTTCTGCAGAAAAGCCAAAATGTCTTAAGTATGTGTCTTTGTTAAAAAAAAAACATGTTGCACAACCTTAGGTGCGTCGAACTTAACTACTTCTGATTCAATTGAGTCAAAAGTTTCGTTATGTCAGCAATTGACAGTGCTGCTGCAACTACTACAGCAGTTTACTTACTGTTGCATAAGTTTGTCGAATGGTTGCACAAACTGAATTTCTTAGTTTTTATATATTAAGCGTTTCGTGCTGCATATTTTAAGATGTTTATTGTACTTAAAAAATCTATTCACACTTCCTCAAAACAATGTACGAAAAAACCTGGTCAAAGTTTATTAGCTTATAATTTTTATGTTCATTTTTCATTATTGACGAAAAGTAAAAAGAAGAGAATACCGACACTGCTAAAGGGCTTAAAAAGTGTTTTAATATATTTTCCATCGTCACATATATTTTATTTATTTTTATTTATTTAAACATAAAAAGAGATAAACTGGATTTGCATTGAAACTTAATAATAAATGGCAGTTGGTGGCACTTTTAGAGTGTGGCGGTAGCAGCCACATCAACTGAAGTAACAGCGGAAAAAGTGAGCAGCTTATAATTTTTAAGCGGATTTTAAAGGAATTTTCATTTGTAAGTTTTAAAAGCCAACAAAACAAAGTCAACATGCAACAAACAGAACATTTTTCTCTTGCATAGCATTTTCATTGTAGAAATAATATTAAAAAAAAAAAACTAAATAAAAGAGTCAACATTAAGCTTAAAAAAATATTATGTAAGTATATTTTTTTGTATGAATATTACAGCATTGAAGAAATATTTGCGTAAAATGCTTTACAGACAAATGGGAAGCTTAAAAGTGGTAATAAAAATGCTTAATACGCGCTCAATTCGTTTGGCACTGGGAATATTTGGTTTTTTATATTTTTCGCAAGGGTCAATAATGTAAAGAGATTTGCTAGAATGGGGATCAAAATTTTAATAACCAAAATTAAGTTCATAAATTTTAAGCATAAATGTTTTACTTTTCATATTGCAAGTTGCTTTAAAAATAGGATGCAAAATTTATAAGAATAATTTCTTTTTTAAATCTTTTTTTATTTAAATAATAATGCATCATAGTAACTCTCGTATACTGAAATTAATAAAACAACCATAAAAAATAAGATAGGTTAAGTTATTACCCACCCTCTCTTCCCTTTTAGTCATATGCGTTTCCTACAACCACACCATAGAAGAGAGAAATTAAGAATTGTTATTATCATTTAATTATATGTATATAATTCTTGTTTAACTTTTAATTATATGTATATAATTTTTTTATAACAGCTTAAACTATGCTATGTTTAAAATTATTTTTATCCAGATATTTAACTCCCTTAAATAATGTGAGAAATGCAGAAATTTAGCATTATGAAAAACATAAAAATATGAGATTATTAATACATATTTTTCTCGTCAAACTATTTTACAGGATACGCACATAGTATGCCCTGTTTTTTTAAGACTTGTGTTAAATTTAACAAATTCTTTCAAGTCTTAAAGAAATTTCAATGAATTGATTATTTCTTTATTAATGAACATCTCTAGAGTGCTATTGCACATTATTTTTCCTTTTTGCCTTCGAACTCTACTCCATAATGCTGTTCCTTTTGTCTGTTTGTCTATACTTGTAATGCCTTGAAGAGAAATCAATTCAATTGATTTTTAAATGCAATTCATCTTCGTGTCAATTCTTCATTTTTTATTCAATCAAATGCAATTTATTTGTATTTCATAGGTTGATGTTGCTTAAATCTCCGTACTACTTCATTTTGAACTAAGTTCATTTCATTGCTTTTATTTTTTCTGTTGAAATTTTGTCCCTTTGAGTAGTAGTTGGATTCATAGTCAGAATTTTATGCAGCAATTGCGCATTTTTACTGAAATTTTTTGTTAAAACTTTACTAACCAACTTTTTATTTTATTTTACAAGCAACTTTATTTTAATAAATTTTTGTTGTTTTTTGTATTAAGAAGATATCCGCATGTTTTATTTCTCCTAAAAAAAGTTTTTTCGTTTTAATTCTTTTTTTTTAATATAATTTTTTATGTGTTCCTTTCTGTTTTCAAAAGCGGCATACTTGACTTTGGTTTAATGATTCCAACAAAAAGTAAATCCATCATTTTGCTTATTTTCAACAGATGAATTATTTTCTGTTGCTCATCGCAAGTGGCAGTAAGATAAAAAAAAAAATAAAATAAAAAATAAAACTGATACTTCTTTACGTCCAAGATGACCAATTGAAACACATTCAAGCCGACATTTATACAAGTACACTTCTTGCAGTTAGTCTTATGCACATGACCATGTAGATTGCCAACAAAAACGCTTATTTCGTTATTATAAATTCAATTTTTATTTTCACAATCTTTCGTTTGCTATGGCTAGTTTCCTTTTAGTTTATAGATTTTTTTGTTTAATTTTCTGTATATATGTATTGATTTTGATGGACTATATGTTGACAGTTGGACAGTTTAGACAGCTGATCAGTAACAAAATAAAATTGAAAAATTTTACCAAACAATAGTAGAATTTTTTAATAGATAAAAAGGATCGAAAGTCTTATTTTACTTTTATGAATGTTTAAAAGGTTCTTAAGCCAAAAAGTTTTAATGTAACTAATGTTTAAGCCGGCCTTTATTAAAGTAAATAAAGAAAGCTAGGGTAAAAGCTTTACCAAGTGCTTTCTTTCAATCAAATTAGAATTAAATAAATTCAGGAAATAAAATAAAAAGAATTAAATATTTAAATCTAGCATATAGTATAAAGACGTTTTTTTTCCCAGCACTCTGTATTATCGACGAGCAGTAGTTCCATCCAACCCATGTGCGATATGTTCGTTGATGTGATGTGATTACTAAAAAAAATTGATTTCACCTGGGATGTCGATGTAACTTATAAATTTCAAATTACGGGAAGTTCAGCGGACCTAAACAAGATGAACATAATTTTTTTCCGGTTATATTTTTTTATTGTATCTTCAAAAAAATTGAACTAACAATAAGTAATCAAATCTTAACTCTAAATGTTTAAATTTTTAAGTCCAGCCAGTGACAGACAAAAATATTTGTTTCAGCGGTTGGTTCTGTGGTTGTCTACGTCTCTCGTGTTCGGCTGAGAGCAAGAGTGTCCCTCCTTCTCAGCCGAGTGTGGCCTCTAAAGTTAATGATGTTTCGGGCTAGGGGATTCGGATGAAACTCAAGTTTTTTGATGTATCTTGTCACGTGCTTAGAAAACATTGTCTTAACCAGCGGCACATCTAAATCATTATGAATTCGTTTGTTTCTGACATACCATGGGGCTGCTGTAATCGTACGGAGTATTTTATTTTGTCGTCTTTGAAGTTTTTCTACATTTGATGCCGAGGCAGTGCCCCATCACTGGATACCGTAGGACCATATTGGTCTTAGAATGGAGTTGTATGGAAGAAGTTTACAATCTAAGCTTAAAGTAGAGTTCCTACTACTACTCTACTTTAAGCTTAGATAAACATAAATGAATATGCTTTCGATCTTAGCAGCCGATGGCGCACAGTAGCTCCAATTGGAAAAAGAGTAATAAATCTGTATCTTTGAAACTCGCAATCAGATTATAAAACGATGCATGTAAAAATCATACAGAAGGACTTAAGCTTTAAGAATGTTGAAATCCTGTTGAAACACACGTTGATCTACAGGGTGTCAACTCTAAGCTATCGTGGAAACTAAATGTTTAACACAGAGTTAAAAAGGACTAAGTTGTATACTACTCCCGTCGGAGAATGTTTGGTTTCATTCATGGTTAAATAGATGTACATAGCAATTGCTCGTCCCATATTGACTTACGGCTCGGTAGCAAAAATCTTCAGTCGCTGAAGCCACTATTGGACACACACACAGGAGAAAAACCCAGCCAATGGGCAGAAATGCTGAAAAATCTGCACACAGTAAAGCCACCTTTCGACATATCCAGTGAAGAATATCCAGAAATCTTTATTCAGTGGATCCACTGTTGTTATTTTTGTTTTATAATGTCCATGAGCATTAATTTTATTTCAGAAAGAAAACATATCCATGAACTTTATTGCCATGGATATTATTGCGTGCTACCCAAAAATTCTTAAATGCCTTTTTGATTTAGCAAAATGTTCGGAGACGAATGTACAAAGGATGAGTCCATCCTCATAATTTTTCATTCCAATTTTCCCAACGGAACGAATAATATATGAAAATAAAATCAAAAAGAAAAAAAATTTCCCAAAAATTTTAGAATTTTTTTCATATGTTATATAACCCAATTTTAGACAATTTTTTGGGCGATAGAGCGAGACATCGCTGACATATTGAAAAGAAAACGTCGACCAAAGGGCGGTGAAATACAATCTCGCTCTACCCCGATCAAAAGCAAGAGCTGGCACTGGCTCTATACTAATTATTGATAACATCACTCCCAGCCAGCGTTTTTTTTTTAAATTTGTAATCAAACTCGAGTCTTTTTCGACTTCTCTGCTGTATGAAATAACACCCAAAGAAACTCCCAAATAAAAAATGAAATACCTCCAAAAAAATTTCCATTTTCCTATTTATTGCATTATGAAATAATTCCAAAATTTCGGAATTTATTTCATTTTATTTTGGAAGTATTATCACTTTTTTGGGAATTATTTCGTTTTATAGAAAAAACTGAAAATGAAATAAAACCAGAAAAAATTAAATTTGTGTCTTATTTCATTGAGAAAAAAGTTTGGAACTTATATAATTTTTTGCGGCTTTTTTTTATTTTCTTTAAAACGATATTTTCTTTAAAATATTTCGTTGAATACTTGGTAAATAATAATGGTTGTAGGGCTTAAGAATTTTCTCTTCTGAGGTATTTCCAAAGGCGACTTCGCTTACTGTGTGTTTTCTGGATTGCCGGTTTTTGGCCAGGCTTAAGACTTTTTTCCTCCGAGGTATTTTCTAAACCGGCTCCGCTTACTGAGGGCTCTCTGCATTGCCCGCCTTCGGTCAGGCTTAAGGATTTTTTTTCTGATGTATTTCCAAAGGTGGCTTCGCTTACTAGAGTTTTCTGCATTGCCGGCCTCCGGCCTTAAGGTATAGTATGTGCTTAGCACGTTTATGTAAAACAAGACGAAGGAAATTTTTGTGAATCAATTTAACCCGGCAAATCTTCGCAGTATCGGTCTTTTTGGCCTTTCCCAAAAAAGGGACAAAAAACTCCCCATCAGCGGCAAGATAGCGTGCTAAATTATTATACAAAAATATTTGGCATAACATTTTACTATAAGCCTTAAAAGACATACAATATACAGAATCAGTTTCAGGTATACGATGTCTTCAGCACTTATTTAAAACACGACGACAAACATCTTTGTGTAATTTTTTAGTCCTCTAGATTTTCGTTTTATGGGTATTTTAGTCCTTTTTTTCAAAAAGGGACTAAAACCTTCCCCCAAGGCTGAACTGTTCTACGAAAATATTTGCTATAAAATTCTACTTCAGGTGTTTGAAGTCACTTAAGTTCCAAACTAAACGTGAATGCCAGTAATCATTCCCAACTTAAAATATGTTTAAATGTTAATTTCGTAATTATTTGCAATTAGTACTTAGCATTAAACAAATGTTGTAAGCCTAACGTGTAAAGTAAACGATGTGTTTAGCACTTTTATGCAAAACGCCACGAGGAACATTTTTGTAAAACATTTTAGGCCATTATATCGCCGTTAAAGGAAAGATTTTCCCTTTTTAAGAAAGGGACAAAAAGAGCCATACAGCGAATATTTAGAGGGTAAAAATTTTAAAATTGTTTGCACAAAATTTTTACATACATATTCTTATTCGGTAGGAAGTTGTCTTTCACATTTGATTTTCATTTTTACGAAAATTCAAGAAAATATTTCAATTTTGACCTGTATGTGCGACGATTTTTTTGTGACCTCTACCAGAATCAGTCGTTAGAACGAACCATGTAATTTTGTTGTTGTTGTGCAGTGTTATTAAAAAAAATTTAAGTATAATAATAGGTGTTGTTTTTTATTTGAAATCTTCTGATAGCACTGTTGTAAAATAACAATAAGTTCAACTAAAATAAAAATTGATTTAATTAAAACATTAATTAAAAGAAATACTTTTATTGAGTAAACAGTTGTGGGAAAAATGGGCAATAATTTCTTCTCCCTGTCTAAAGGCAACATTAAAGAAGAGGACGATAAATAAAAATTATTGTTCAAAATTTTCTTATAAACCTAAGTATAATTTCCGCAATCCAGTTGCTTGACATGCTTGGAAAGTATACACGAAAACAACTCATTAATTTTAGCCATTGCTAAAAAAAATTCTAGACGTTTCGACAGTCTGGATACTGGAAACCATATTTAAAACGTTTATTTAGAGAAAACTTTTTATGGAACTTAAGCGATTTCACTCATCTCCAATAAGCAATCGTAGATTTTGCTTTAAACATAGATATTTGTTTTAATTTTGTCATTTTAATCATTTTAAACAATTGGAGAACTTAATAAAGCTTTTTTGTATAGTTGTTATTGTTTTTTTTTTTCTTTGCTGCAATACTGTCGAGGTGATTGTAGTTGTTGCAAAAGACTTAATAAGGTTAAGAAAATGTGTAACAAAAAGAAACTGAAGCGTGTAAATACCATTTTAAGTAGTTGAATATCATGTTACGGCTCTTGCAACACTGAGCAAAAAAATAAAAAATTGTGAATAAAACAGTAGTGGAAGAAAAAAAAAATGCAATTATTTTAAGCACAATTTTACACAACTAAATGATACAAAAAATAAATACAAGAAAATGAAATAAAACATGCAGAGCATAAAACCAACCCAGAAATCATAAATAATGCAAAAGTGCAGCAACAAACACACAGACACAAACACATTTGCTGTTGCATCCGTTCAGAGTTTCAATTCAGAAAAGTATTTAATGTTTTAAAGATTAAGATTGTCAGTATTATCACGTTGTAATGAATACTCTTGGTTATACTCCACAGAGAAATAAAAGTCCACAGAAAATATAAAAAAAAAAAATACTTCAGAATCTTAAATGAAAACTTGCTACATAAAATGGAATGAGTAGCTGGTTGTACGGCTTAATCTGCGAGGGATGTCCTGACTTTAGTAGATTTTGCAGGGCAATATGATGCAGTGTGCTTTTGGTGGTAAGGTATAAGTTATTATCAGCACGAGGAACATTTTTGCGAAATTTTTTTACTCTTTTGCTCTTTATTATATGTATGAGCCTTTATGCCCCTTTCTTAAAAAAGGGGGAACAACTACCCATGAGCGGCAATATACTCGTAGCAGACTGAAATATTTTACAAAAATGTTTCTCGTGGTGTTCTTCAGAAAAGTGCTGAGTATATCTTACACCTTAAATGTAAGAAGGCCTATAAGAACTTCTAAGCCGAGTACCAATTGCAAATATACACAGAAAATTCCATATTAAAATCGTCGAAAACAAGGTTAGTTTAACATTTTTCGGTAGTGATTTTGTTTTATAGGTGTTACATGTTAATTCAACATGATTTTGCAACAAACTTCAAAGAAAGTTTTTCCTTTTGAAATAACTATATTTCATGTTGACTTTAATGCAGTTAAATCAGAATAAAATTGACACTGAAATAATACTAAGAATCACGTTGAATCAAAGTTATTTTAAGTTAAAATAACGTGAATTTGATCCTGAATTACCACGTAGAATCAAGTTGGAATAAAGTTATTTCAAATTGAAATAACGTTAATTTTATGCTGAAATAACACAAAGAATCATGTTGAATTAAAGTTATTTCAAGTTGAAACAACATAAGTTTAATGTAGCCGTTTCATTACTTATTTTATTTACGTCATGCGAAAAGTTTGTGTTGTAGTTGGCTGCCTCAGCCTAGATATGAACTCGACCCACTTGCTTGGTAGTCAACGCGCTAACCCCTGCAGGTGCAATAGCCTTAAATACACTTTAGATATACATTAATATAAATAGTATAATAACTAATATGAATTTCATTTTAATTCAACATGATTTAATTGCCAATTTAACACACAATTTATCTGAAATTAAATCTATAGACATGTTGATATAAATGCAATGTAGCGTTGATAACAGTTAAACACAGTTGTCTTAACAGTAAAAAATATTAAATCAAAATTAATGTGAAACTATGGTAATTTTAAACAAGCAGCAGGAAAGTTTTACTCCTAATGCGAAGTTTGTCTGCTGTTTGTCGGTTATTTATATTTACACAACACGGACATAAAAATAAACAACAAGTCACATAACTTAGCACAACTGTGCATTGTATCTATGAGTAAAGCAAGTAAACAACAAACTACTTCTCATACATTTAATATGATTTATAATCAACATTGCAACATTTTGATTTTACATTGGTATTTTGTTCTTTGCGTAAATACGAAATTAAGGCTTAAACACATTTTAAGTTTTGATTGATTTCTGGCGTTCAAGTTGAGTCTGAAACTTGGGTATCTTTGAGGCCCCTTAATAGAATCTTGTGGCAAATATTTTTGTAGAACTGAAGGGATGCTTTTTGCCTCTTTTTTAAGATAGACACAAAGATCGAAGAGCTAGAGAGTTAAAATATTGGAAAACATTTTTTTTTGTGGTGTTCTACATAAAAGTGCTAAACACATATCATACTTTGAACGTAAGGCTCACAAGCTTTCCTATGCAGAGTCTCTATAATTATGTGCTCCTCGATATAAATTTTCAATACATCGAAAGACATATATATTTTTGATGCCTCTAATAGAATCAGTCGTTAGAGTCTTGTTATTTTGAAAATAAAATATTTTGGTGTACAGAACTTTAAGGAATTATTGCTTAATGATCGCTTGTAAACTTGTTTTAAGTGCTTATGAATACGGTTGTTAATGATCCACTTTTACAATTGTGTGTCCGTCATGTCATAAAGTTCGCTGACCACCCTCGTATAAGCATCAACTAAATATAAATGAAATACCACAAGAAAGAAAGTCAGTCCGTTTTTATGTAACATGAGTTGCATGAAACAAACGATTGTTTTTGTTGTATATAAAGCTTTTTTTTTATTCAATTTTATTTTTTATATTTAAGTTTAAACACGTATAATTTTCTTCTGTTATGTCTTCTCTTTTTGTATTAAAACTTGCCTCATTCTCATTTGTTATTCAAAACTTTTTGAATGCGCTCGGCATACTATTCACTGGTCAGTTAAAATTTGTCTCCTTTTGTTGCTTTGTTTGAAATTTTCATTTTAAAAGCTTAAATTTGAAGGTTTTTATTTTATTATTGTGTTTTAGAGTTCTATATTTAAATATATTTTATTTGTATGCTGTTAATTTTAATGCGTTTTAATTTTTAGTGCATTTTTTCCACTTTAATGGCATGATATCTGTCCCAGCAGCATCTGAAAGCATTCAGTTATTTGGTTAAAGGAATTTTGTGTCATTATTTGAGCATGTTATGCTTGTAAAAAAGCTTCATTCTTAAAACAAATCATGTTTACAGCAATGCGTATAGTTTGGCCATTATTTTATGGACTTAAAATTTAAATTTGCCGCATTGTTTATAAGAGAAATTGTTGCTTTGTTTGGAGAAAAAAAAACACAAAACATTTGTTGAAATTCATGACTTTATGGAGGACATTTTTTGTGCTAGAATGCTTATAAATTGCATGATTTTAAGCCATTTGTAACCAATTTATGGTATTCAGTAAATAAGAAAAATAAAAATAAAAAATAAGCATGCCTAAAGTAGGCAATATTTTAAACGAGATCTGGAGTAAAATTATCCCAATCAAATTTATTCTTTAACATTAGAAGAGCGAAAAATATTATTTTTGGCGGTAATACTAGCTTTATTTTTGGTATTGTATTGAAGTAAAACATTATTTCAATTGCGTTTTTATAGTGTGTAACTCTATTAGAGGGCTGCAGAAGCTTCTAGTATACTCGAAAGTACTCGTATGTATATTTGTGTGTATGTATATTTGTGTGTTTGTGGTATTGTGTATGGTGAATTTAGCTCAGTTGAGAAAAGTTGTCAAAAAGTAAACATCGGGGTAACACACATTTACTTGAATAAATTACTCATAAATTAAGAAAAAAGGAGCAAAATATGTATTGTAGAGTATTTCTGAAATAAAACATATCATTCCTAATAATTTGTTAATAAAAAAGCCCACGTTTTCCTTAATTTTTGTTTTAAAAATAAATGCGGGGCGCACTAGGTACAACAACTCATCCGTACAGAATTTTTAAAGAAATGAATATTGCACCAGTATGCTTGTATGGTAAGTGTTTCGAGCACGATTCTACATTACTTGTTTGTGCCAGTATACTGGAGTAGTGTATGCTCTGCTTAAGGCTCGTGAGGAAAGATAAAATAGAGAGTTCGATTAGCTGTATATTTTTGATTTTCTTTGGACGCTATTCTAATGTCACGTACGTAGTACAAAAACATTATTTATCTACGTCATTTGAATTTGTCCGGTCGTAACTGTGTTAAAATAAAAATTTAAAGCAAGCTATTTGTCGCAAACAAATATTGATCGACATTTTTTACTTTGGTGTAATAAAAATAAGCATTTAAAGTTCGCCACGTACTCTATTGTAGTACTACAAACGCAACTAAATGCAAATGAAAAATGGCAAAATTACCATCAAATTTCAAAAATAAAAGAACTTCATACGTTTTCATATCATGATAGTCAGCATATAAATGATTCTCGAACTGCGTATTCATTAGGCTAAGGTGGCGCGGTAAACTTAGCGCCCAAGTACATAGTACGTAGTATGAAATGAACTTGAATCTTGATTATTTTTATTGCAACATGTTAATTTTTTTCACATATAGTACCCTGTGAATGGAACATAACGACAACATTTTGTTCAGCTATTCCTATTTTTGCAAAATCTATTTCACTTTGTAGCAGTAAAAATGTTACGTACGCTGACATGGAAATGCCCATATATATATACATACCCAGCGGGAAATACAAGGAGTACAGATGCCTTCTAGAAACCCTTAAAAAGGAAGAGGTCATTTTGAACGGTTTCTAGGGAAGATCTGTCAAAAAGCAAATGGAGATAAATTTTTTTAATCTTGGTATTTTTATAGCGGCTTCTTTACTTTTGATTCATGTGACTTTTTATTTCGAACCCTTCTTTCATCTAAAGCAGTTTGCATCTAAAACAAAAACGCAATCTTCGGACAATTCTAAAAATTTTCGCCAAGAAACCATAGCTCGGAAATGAGTTCCTAGCCTGCGCAAATCAATATGTTGCTTTATATACCGATGAAGACAAATAAAACCAAAAAAGCAGTTTATTTTTCCCTTCCGATTTTTATAAAAATTCTTACGAATGATGTCTCTAGTGTTAGCGCAAAATCTTGGCTCAATATACTTTTTGGCTCGCGAAATATAGCGACTTGAAAATTTAAAAATTCAACAAAAATGTATTAAGGCGACATTACAAAATTATTTCTATTCTATTTTATGTTACGATTTTATTTCTCAATCTTCAGAGGTCAACTTTTACTGTCTACATAATTTGAGCTTTGAAGACTGCAAAATAAAAGAATAGCAAATAAAAAACTCACTCGGAAATTTTTTATATTACTCGATATAAGAATTTTTTTAAATTAAATAAAAAAAATTATTTTCAGTGTTTTTTTTAATATTACGCCTTTTTTCCTTATTTCAGTGCTTTTTGAAATTGAAAAGTTGACAACGCCGAACAAAACGTATTTCGTTTGCTTTGGCCAAAAAAATTATACTCCTTCTCTTCTGCCTTCTAATAGAAGCAAGTGTGGAATGCGGAAAAACCTACACCATCTGCAAGGCATTCTTTAGCAGTTAGATAAGAATGGTAATTGAATAAAAAACTGTCTAAGGAGGCCTTTAATAAGGCCTGACCTGAAGTAAAAAAGTCTTCTCAGTTTTGCCGCTGGGTTGTCCTGGCTATGCATGACACACATGCATATTAGGGTGATGGCTTTTTACTATTTTTGCAAATATCAAATTTTGCATGCCCTAACCAAAATGTCCATGAAAAAATATAAAGAAACGCCATCTTACTTTTATGATGTTGTCAAAAAAGTTCTCGCACCAAACGAGTTTAAATTTGGTCTATAGGTTAAAGGATATAAAACCAACTAACTAGTTTTCTTAACGTCTTTACGTTTTAATAAAACTTAGTACGAACAATGCCTAATATTGGTGCGGAATCTAAGCTTAATATTTTGCTTAGTTCGCCAAATATCGCGACTTTAGAATAGGAAAATTCATCAAAAATTATTAAAGTGACTTCACAAAAATATGTTTGTATTTAAAACAACTAGATATTCCGTTAAGGTGCAATGTTAAAGGGCACAAAGGTCCCCTTAACATGGCTTTTTTTTAAATAAAAAAAAACATTATTCAAGAGAATCGCCCGCGAACATAACATCCTTAAAATTTGATCTCTGAATAATGCAAAATAAAATCAATGCATATGTCATTTTAAAGGCTATTTTGTGCCCTTTAATATGACATCTTAATGGAATATCTAGGATAAGTAGGTTTAAATATATGAATAATTTTGTGAAATCAGTTTTGTACATTTTTTATGAATTTTCCTATTTTAAAATTGCGATATTTCGCGAACTAGGCAAAGTAGTAGTCAAATTTTGCACTAATAGTAGTTTTTCCAGAGGCATCATTCATACTAGAAAATTAATAAACAATTTATTTGTATATTAATTTAATAAAAAAAAAGTTATCTGTGGGTTTTTAGAAACTACATTAGGTGCGGTAGGTTTTTCTGCCAAAAGGACTCGTAATCATGATTTTTATTATTAATTTAGTATTGGCTTTCACATGGTGATAGGTAAATTTTTTGTAAAAAATTTTTCATTACCCTAATGTGCATGCATGTATACATACGTACATACATAAGAACATACGTATATGTCACAGGAAATTCATACGAGTACATTCTACGAATACATTTGAGTACTCTTTGCAGCCCTCTAATCTGTATGTCTGGCTGCGCTATTGTAGAGCCAACAAGGATGGACCCGTTTTCGTTTAGTTTTTTTTTGTGCGAAAGGTGACTTAATCGATAGTGTTCTTAGCTAAGTTTGAAAAAATCGGTCTAGCAGCTTAAAAAATATCACCTCCTTTATAGCTGTATCTTTGAACTGTGTGCACGTTGCAATGTAGCTCCCAAACGGCTCGATCGATTTTAGTTAAAATTTTTTGTTTGCAGGGTTTCTTAATCTAAAATTGTCTTATGTTTGAAGAAAATCGGTCATTGCTGTTTTGAAGTTATCATCCATTTTCTTCAGAGGTTCTAAAATTTTTAATTTAATATTATTTTATTTGATAATTCGAATTCCATTATGAAAATTAAATTTAAAAACTGTAAATCATTTATTAACCCATTAAAAAGATTTTAGATATTTCTTTGTAGAGTTGTATGCTCTACATATTTTTGTCATCTTGTTATTATTTAATTAGATTAAATTAAAAAATTTTTATGTAATTGACATTCGTATGTATGTTTAAAAAATTTCCAAATTGTTTTTGTAATTACATTAAAACTTTAACATATTTTAAATTTTTACACAAAGCTGTAAAAAAGTGAAATTAATTTTAATATGCCTTGTGCAAAATTCCATTACATTCTCTCTGAATGTAAATGACAAATTGGCCTACTTTTTATTTATTTAGTCTTTTATTTAGAAATGTTTTAAATAAACTTTAATGCCTTTGTTAACATACAAAAAGTAAATTGCTCGCAAATTGAAAATATATTACAAAAATGAACTATGTATAGAATATATAGTAATTTTTGTCTATTTATGCTTTTTTGTTTTTTTTTTCATTACGAATCACCATCCATTGGCAAACTAAAGCATATGCTGGAAGGAATAAAAAATCGACAAAAAATTGCATTAAATATACACTGTACAATACAAAAAAAGTAACAAGTTTCTAATGACGGATTCAGCTTGGACGAGAAAAAAGATATGTAAATGTGAGCGTTTTAAAAGCTTCCACCTGACCTTAATTTTAGGGAGAGCTAAAGCCCTCCATGTTTTACACATTATTATAGTAAATTGACATCGGCTATCTTGTATTTTGGAAAGTATGTAAAACATTACGGGGACTATTTTTGTGAAACATGTTGATGCTCTAATTCTTTGATGTATTGGCCTTTTTATGCTTTTCTTGGAAAAGGAGCACAAAACTCCCCTGCAACAGTAACATAGCGGACTGAAATGTACAACAAAAATACATATCATTAAATTCTACTGTAAGTTTTCAAAAACATTAAAGCTTAAAATTAAACTTGAACGGCGCAAGTAAATTAAAACTTATAATATGTTTATGGGTCAATTTCGGACTTAATCGCAATTAGTGCTCAAATATCACACAAAATCAGATTTATGAGGGTAGTTTGTAGTAAAAACTGCAATATAAGTTACCATACAAAAGAAATTTGTAGATATAATACTTATTCTAAACGATTTTATTATTCGAACTAAAGCCTGAATAACAAAATTCCTTGGATTAAAATCCATATAGGCCGACTAAACATATAATATCAATTATAATATTTAATAGTAAAACGATGAAACCAATAGCTGTATAAGCTCAAGATAAACATTTTTAAAGGACATTTCAGCTCGCTATAGCGCTTTTTAATATCAGTTTTTTGCTCCGTTTTTATAAAAATGGACACAAAAGGCCCATACAGTGAAGATTTAGAGGGTTATACTTGGGATATTCACCCGAATAATGTTTGCTCGATTAATCGAATAATTGAAGTGAAATAATGTTCAACCAAAGAAAAAAGCTAATAGGTTGCCTAGAAATGCGATGGTATTCCCGACTAGAAATTTTCCCAATACTCATATTGGGGCCCGATTGGGAATGCATGTGGCACATCCAAAAGGGTTATCCCATTTGTGATTTGATCGGGAACTTGTTGGGATAGCCCATCTACAAATTAATGACTTAACAAAAGTTCTTTCCAAGTGGGAAACTATTGGGAACTTGTTGGGAATATCTAACACAGATTCTTAATCGTATATTATGCTCATCTTCAACAGAGGTAAATGTTACATACTTTGGTCCCTTGGATAGCTTCAGCAATTTTAATTCAATATTAGAGTTTGATATTTTCCCGATTTGAGCAAATTTTTGCAAGATTTTGATATATCCCCACAGGAAACCAATCGGGTCCCAAATACGTTTCTGCGTTACATCGGAACTGGGATCCCAGTTAGATCCCAAATGTGTTTGCATAAAAATTTCTAGTCGGGTTGTTTTTATAGTTTGCCGATTACTTACTCACCAAGACCTATCTGTGTACCAAATTCGACCTCTCTAGTAGAAGTGCCCCATACAAATAAGGGGCACCCTAGTCCCCCTCCAGATGAAAAATTACCATTTTCTAAACGCCGAAAAACGTATTTATTTTTGGGCCCCTCTAACAGGGCTAGTCGATAGAACCTTTGTATTTTCAAAAAAAAACTTGTTTTTGCTGTACCGTGTATATTGAAAAATTTAACTTTGTATTGCAATTTTATTGCAAAAAGACATCAATTAGTACAATACTGTATGCCATATATAACAATAATAATACTTCTTTGTAAATGGTACTTTTTATATTTTTTTTAATTGTAAATGGCATGTTTTACAAAAAGTGCATTTTATAAAAGGTACTTTTGGAACAGGTGTTTTACGAAAAAAGTTTTCTAACATACGATGCTTTTTATAAATATACTACTTATGAAAAGTGCTGTTTATAAAAGGTACTTTTTACTAAAGGTACTTTCAAGGCAAATTCATACCAGGTAATCTGACTAATAAAACAAGTACAACAGGTAACAAAACCACAATCATTTTGTTTTTGTAAAATCGTTCTTTGTAGTCAAACTCACAAAGCAAATAGTGTATTTTGACATCCGACCATGATGAAAATGCTAAAAAAAAAGTTAACAGCTGTGTTTACAAGTTCACCTGTAGTAAATTCGCCTTGGGTACTTTTAATAAATGTTTTTTTTTTGTAAAAGGTACTTTGCACTTTGCAAAAAAAGTACTTTGTATAAAAGGTACTTTTAATGTGCATTTTATAAAATGTACCTTTTGTAAAAGCTACTTTCTTTTAAATGTAATTTTTATAAAAGTTTTTTTTATAAAAATAAATTTTTATAAAAAGTTTTTTTTCTTAAAGGTTTATAAAAAAACGTTTTTCTTCAAAAGGAACTTTTTATAAGAAGTTCTTTCTTTTAAATGTACTTTTTACGAAAGGTCTATAAAATGTGCGTTTTGAATTGTGTTTCCTACTCTAGCACAACTTGTGACATTGGTTTAAACTTTAAAGACTATTTAGCCCCCTATTATGATTCACAACTAAATTCATGGTTGAGTTGTAGTTGTCAACTTCTTATTATTGATTACAACTTTCATCAAAGTGAGACAACTGTTTTTTGTCAGTTGTGTTTTGGTTCTTATTTCGACTATCGTGTTAGTTTTGATTACTTTTAAAATGGTGCTTTTAGGTGCCAGTCTATCCCATTTGTCAACCAATATTGTTGCCATATCCATAAAACAAAATCTCAAGAAAAAATAGTTAGGCCAAAACTAAAAATATTTGAAATATTTTGTGATGGTTTCAAAAAACAGTACGTATAGAGATTAGAACCTTTTTTCGAAATTTATTTCGAAGAAAACTAAAATTATAAAATTAGTTGTGAATCATAATAGAAAGAAATGGTTGAGTTGGGTTGTAACATTGACAACTCAACCTAGTTGAGTTGTGAATCATAGACCCCTATTATGATTCTCAACTAAATTGATAGTTGAGTCGTAGTTGTCAAATTCTTATTATGGAATACAACTTCATCAAAGCAGTTGTCACAGTTTCTTATCAGTTGTGTTTTAGTTTTTATTTCGACTATTGTGCTACTTTTAATTACTTTTAAAATGGTACTTTTAGGCGCCAATCTATCCCATTTGTCAACCCACATTGTTGCCATATCCATAAAATATAAAATCTCAAGAAAAAATAGTGAGGCCAAAACTAAAAATATTTAAAATAATTTGTGAAGGCTACTATGGTTTCAAAAACAGAGAGTATAGATAAGAACCTTTTTTCGAACATTTTTTCGAAGACAACTAAAATTAGTTGAGAATCATAATAAAAAAAAAATGGTTGAGTTGGGTCGTAGCATTGACAACTCAACCTAGTTGAGTTGTGAATCATAATAGGAGCCTTAATTTAATGAATTTTTATCAAGCTTAAAGCTTTAATTTTAATTTCATAATGCATATAATCTTTTTGAATAAAATAACAAGAAACAAATTAAGTTTATTTTCCAACAAGACTATTAAAATTGCACATAAAATTGCCGTCAAACCTTAATTCCACATAAAAATGTTAATAGTACCCATCATCTTCATTATTAACGTTATCAACGTCATTATTATAGGCATGATTACTGCGTATGTATTGAAATCCAAAGTAAAAAAGCAAAAACAAAAGACATGTCAAAAGACAGACCAAAAATAAAGTTCCAACTTCCAACTCTTCTTATATTTTTGTCTCATACATGTTGGGGTCCAAAAAAAAACGTTACCTTAAGAATTTATGATAATTATGTTGACTTAATGCGCTTAAATATATTTTTTATTTTTTTTTTCGGAAAAAATAAATTAGAAAACTATCATGCCACAACAACACAAGACTAGTTTCATGTGCAGCAAAAAATTTTATTCAAAAACAATTTTTATTTTAATGTAAGTAACAAAAACTACTCCAAGCAGAGATGAAGTTTCCAAACATTTTAACACAAATGAAAAAAGAAACAAGAAATGATAATCTTCCTTTTTTAAAAAGAAAAATATCTAAACAGAATTCGTCGAGCCATAGTGCGGCAACAAAGTTGATTGCTAGCAACATCAGTGCTAGCTACACCGAGACGACTGCAACGACGAGTCTTTTACAACATAAAAATGTTTATCATGATTTAGATTTGAATTTTTTCCACAAACTTTTTGTAAAATTTTTGTTGTGCTTGTTGTTGTTGTTCTCGTTGTTGTTAAAACGCATGTTTGTTTAATGTGTTTTTTGTTTTGTTGATTGTAAAATCGGAGACACATTTGCAGCCAAGTTAATGATGATGTTTATCTCAGTTAAGTAGTTTTTTTTGTATTTTTGTGGATTAGATACACATTTCTTACGATGTTTGTTAGATTGTTAAGAACTATAAATACACATAAAAATCGTCATTATGTTAATTTACTGACGATTTAAGAAAACAAAATTGTTTACAAAAAGAACAGTCATAAAACATAAATGCATAATAAAATTTAAATTTGTTCTAAAGCCAGAAGGCACGAGTAGTTTTGATTTTCTGTTTACAGTTTTTAAATCAGAATGGTTTTGTAAGGTAACTATAATCAGATTTATGTTCATTAGACTGAATCACCTTGTATGGAGATGAAATATGTGTTTTTGTTATCTGTTCCATATTATAGATTTCTGTGTTTTATGACATTTCCTCAAGACATTTTAGGGGTCAAGCGATAGCCATTTGTGAACTGGAATGTGGTTAAAAAATTGTTGTTGGTAGGAAATTAAAAAAATATAAAAAAAATTAAAAACTAAAAAGATAATTCCTTGTCGTGGTTCAAATCAGAAACGCTCATCGCTGCAACCCCAAATAGGTTTTTTTAGTATGGCCATAAAACATGATTCAACCTAATAACCAATACACTTTAGAACACAAAAAAATTACAGAGAAGGTATGATTCATATTATAGTTTTCGCTTCATTCAATGGATCCTGAAATAATATTATATTTTTAGATTTTTTAACATTTTTGTGTCTTGAGCGTTACTTTTGCTTTCTTAGTTGTTCCAGTAATGATTTTTGCGCAGAAATACACCACAAAAATGAGTAAAGGGTTTGAAAGCATTATACATCTACTTTCTAAAAAGAAAAAATTATAATAATCGCAAGACGAAATTTAAAGTTATGACCACTTTTTCAATTTTGACTTGGGTTCACATGGATAAACAAACATTTTTAATGTTTTAAAATAATTATACAAAAAGTAGGCTACCTGTTCTCTCAATAAGACTTATTTTAATAAAATCGACCAACAATGTCAAAAGTTATGTAAAAAGCTTCAAACAATTTTTTTTTGTAATACGACCTATCTAATACATTCTTCGAAAATAAACAACCTACAGCGCTATAGAACAAAAATTTTTCAAAGAAAACCAGAAATTTGTAAAGAGATAATGTTCTTTATATCGTTTCTACACGCAAAGAAAAAACATGGTTGAGACAACCATAATCGAAGAGCAACATACAATGATTGTATAGGGTGGCGCATAAGTAACGTTAAGATTTGATCAGTGAATACATTTTTTAATTTAAACAATGGGCTACATTTGAAAGATATTATCTTTAAAACATAATGTGAACATATTTCCAAACTATATTCTAAATTTTAATAAATGCCAACGTTAAATAAAAGCAGAAAGAAAAGAGTTATACATTGAATAAATCTTAACGTTACTTATGCGCCTTAACGTTACTTATGCGCCACCCTATATATATGGTTGCAGTCAAACCATACTATTTTGATACTAAATTTGTTTTAAACATAGTAATGTTGTCTAAGTTAACAATAGTATTGTTATATAACCATGCATATGGTTTCACTTAACCATACATATGGTTCCATTAACCATACATATGGCTTCATTAACCATACATATGGTTCCATTTAATCATGCATATAGTTCCATTGAACCATACATATTGCTCCTTTAAACATACATATGATTTGATTTAACCATACATATGGTTAAATTTAACCATACATATGTTTCCATTTAACCGTACATATGGCTCCATTAACCATACATATTGATCTATTAACCATACATATGGTTCCATTAATCATACATATGGGTCCATTAACCACACATATAGTTCCAATTAAGCACACATATGGTTCCAATTAACCACAGATATGGTTACATTAACCATACATATTAATCTATTAACCGTACATATGGTTACATTTAACCATACATATGGTTCCAGTCAGCCATACATATGGTTCCATTAACCTACATAAGGTCATTTAATTATGCATATGGTTCCATTAACCATACCAAAGTTGAAAAGTTGCAATTCAATGCGACAGTTATACAATAAAACGATTGAAATGTGTAGAAAAAGTTCATGAAACTGAAGTAATGCCAGTTTCCTGCCCCATTAAATTCACAAAAGAAAAATTTCAAATATAACACTTTAATTATATGGAACTTACCTTTTTATTTTATTCATTAAATTTCTATATCTGTTTTTTACAAAAAGTTAACACAAATGAACCGACCGATTGAAATTTAAATATAGAACTGATAGAAAATCATACAACCTAAACTAAGAACAAAAACTTTTTTAAAAACAAACAGCCATGTCTGTTTTACAACCATAGTTTCATTGAAAATAAACTGACTTAAGATGTATGGTTCTTGTTATATTTTACTTTTGTAGAATCATACTAATGTTACATTTTTAAATACACCATGATTATAGTCAACAATTTTTTTTATCAATGCACGTTGTTAAATGCAACCATGTTGCCATTTCTATAATGTGATGATTGAATGTAAACATGTGTTTATTTCTCGTAAACTAATTAAGGTTCACAATTATTTAAAACAATAATAACTTATTTACCAGAGCCATAAACTATTTTGGGAAACATGACATTGCTGACGCAACCATGCCACATCCATATCTTTTCTTTGCATGTACACTTTAGCTGATATTAACTTTTTTAATGTCCTTAAACGTATAAATAAATTATATATACAGTTTTTTTTACAATTTTATAGGAATTGAATATTTTTTTTCAGAGCACACACTTTATTTCAATTTCAATAAAATTCAGATGTATAGTCTTCGATGTATTTTAACATAACCTCCTTAGGAATTCACTAAAAAATTTCAATTATATTAAAAAAATATGGATAACACACAATACATTTTTTGATAAAACTTTTTGCAATATAATACTATTTAACAAAAATATATAATTTAACAATAATATTTAACAAAGCTTACGAAACTTTCCCAGCAAAAGCTACTGCTTTGGCCGAATCAGGTTTATAAGCGAGAGAAGCTAGTTTTGTTGTTTCTACTGCTTCGAGAAGCGCTTCGAACATGCATGGTTTTTGTTCGCAATGTCCCACTTTGGAGCTCTTGTTTTTGATATAAACAGCGCTTCTTTCGAAGCATCGAAAATGCTCTAAAATCATGTTTCATTTTATTATCGTTAAGCTACAGACAAAACAACACGTATTTTATTATAAATTTCTCTCTTCCATGCAATAGGTGGGAAATGTAGAAAGAGAGCATACTTTAAATGTGTTTTTAGTTTTCAAATGTGTTAGTGTTTATTTGAAACAATGCGTGCGACAATTCTTTAGAACCTATATTTTTGAAAGCGACAATGCTACTGAATATGATTTTGTTTATTTTGCAGTTCGTGTTGAAGAAATGTAAAATGCTGACTAACTTCGTTATTTAAAGATTATGAACACTGAGAGATCTCTGCCTTCTTTTTGTGCATCCTCGGAAGTGCTTCAGAAGATCGCATGTGGAAGGCATGAACGTTTTTTACTGCATGATATTTTTTTGCTGGGTTTAAATATTTAGAAGTATAAACCTATGCTATTATTTTAGTGTATGTAGTTCATCCAATTTTAATAATTTATCTGAGCAATGAGCGTACTAAAAAAGCGTTACGCTCAATACACAAAAAAAATTATTATTGCTAATATTTTTAAAATATTTGATGTGTAAAATAAGAGAAGCAAATGCAAATATTCTACAACTGTTATAAATTTAATCTCGTTTTTGGAAAAATTTATAGTTTCTTAATGTGGAAAATCAGCAGGTGCATTACGGACACGCCATTTTGTATGAAGAGAGTACAAAAAGTATTTTCGTTCTTCGATTTTAATATATAATAGACAGTCTGACAAAAAAAAAACTTATGTACATTTGTTTATGATCTATTAAATAATGCCAAAACAGTTTTCATTTTAAAATGTATATTAGTTAGAAAGGACCATGTTATTTTTTTACACTGTACAGGTAATCAAAGATTTAGAAATAATGTGTGAAAAACGAGGTATTTTTTAAAGTTTAGTTAGATGGCGCAAACATAATAAGCGTAACTGATTTTTTCAGAAATAGTATTTATTTTATAAGCTAAAAAGCGAAAAAGTTTTAATATTCCTTGGAAAAGTTTTTTTATTTTTAAACTATTTTCACTTGACTCCACACTTGATTTATACATTTCTAACCATTTAAAAATAATAAGAATGAAAATGTTTCGGATCTCTACTATACTTCTATACATTTCTGCAATATTTCAAAATTTTATTTTTCTCACCAGCACCAACTGCCTGGACAACTATGACCAAATAAGTTTATCTTATTATTCTTAATCATAAAATGTAATTTTAGACCGGTAATAAAGTTTTAAAAAAGAGAAAAAATAAGAACCAAAACAAAACAGCTCAAGTGTTCTTTTCTCTCTTCCGCTTTAAAGGAGTTCATATGCCATCATTTTTTATTTTTCTTTAAGCCACAATATTTAAAACGACAATTATGTACATATTTTTTTTAACTTGGCAAACAAGACATTTTTCCTTAAAAGTGTTTTTGTGGTTGTGAGTCCCGAGTCAAAGTCTCGATGTAGTTTAAGATGTTTTAGCATTGATAAGGTTTTAATTTTTTTTTTGCTGTGCTCTAAAAGATGTAGAGGCAGATGACGATTTTTTTAGTCAGTTTCTTTTAGGTTTATTTATTATTTTTGACATACACTTTTGCTTAAATTTTTTCAAAACTTATAATGTTCTGTGTAGAAGCTACATTTTGCAGACTTCGGAAGTAAATCATTTGGAGATACTTTAGAAACATAAAATTTGTAATAATAAATGAAAAATTATAATAAATCTTTTAACTTTATGGGGTATCATTGATTACCATACAGAATTTTCCATTTTTTCATTAGTTATTTTCCAAAAATACTAGCCGAAACTTTCAAGCTTTTTACGATGTCTGGCAAATATTTGGTTTTAATAGCTTAGTTTTAGTTGACTTAAGCATCCATCCTTTGGACTTTGTATGGTCCAAAAGGGTAAAGCCTAAAGGTGTGATTTCACATGGCATCCATTGCACAGCTCCATTATGTGCTGTTGACTGCTCACCAAGCTGCTCCACTGTGGTTCCAATTAGAAAAAAAGGGTAATAAATGTAAATCTGTGAAATGTTCTATTCGATTACAAAACAATGTATGTTCAAATCATATGGAAGGACCTACGCATTAAGAATGCTGAAATTTGGACCACCTTGTTGCAACATACGGTGAGCTACAGGGTATCAAAATCGACTATCTCGGGCATGAAAAACTTTGTTGGCTACATAACTTTTACAAATACTCGCTGCTTTTATGGAATTTAAACTTGTTGCGAAGTTTATAAAGAGATAAAGAAAATACAGTTTATTTCATTAAAATATCGTTATCATTTTCAAAGATATTTGGCTTTGAATTTTGGAGTTTAGATTTTTGGCCTGGACTTTGTTGTCTCTATTTCGTCAATATTTCCGGTTATAGCATAGTCAAAATTAAAAAAAAAGTTTTTCATGATTTTTAATAAAATTCTTGATAATATACAGAAACATTTTTTAGTTGTCTTTTAGTAGTCGTGCAAAATAATCAAAATCAAGACTTTCAAATGAGAGTGAAAAATGGCTAGATTTTTTTCAGTTTTTCTTAAACGTTTTTCAAAACTAAATTTTTTTCAATATTTCAAAAGAATAGACTTCTAAAATGACTAAAGTTGAAATTTTAAATCGATTTAAGCATGCACACCACATCCAGCGTTGGATGAAAATAATGAATTTTTCTGCGATATTCTAAATTCATCGCTTGAGAAAAAAACGCCCATCGAGTTCTTAAAATTTTTTTACAAATCGTATTAGATATATGCATCAAATATAATTAATCTGGCCTTTAATTGTTACACCTCCGCACAAATATGAGCCCAGGAGGGAAGATTTTCTAAAAAATAGTAAATTTTTAGAAAGCATTTCATTCACCTGCATGAAAGTAATATTAAAGTTCATTTTATAATTATTATTCCTGTACTATTTATTAGAAAACATAGCCATCATCTTATGTTTTAAAAATTTTATCGATGTATTGAACGAGCATTTTTTATGAATTTCCAAATTTCCATTTTTTAAGGCATAATTTTACGCGTATAAGTAATATGATATTATGTATCCAGTTGCCCACGTCTTTCTTTAAGACATCATCAATGACGGATGCACGACAATGTTAAATCCCCGACGACAAATGTCGGACAGCTGGAACAAATCATTGATGAACTTTTTGAATAAGCGTCGCGAAAATCGACTACAATTCAATGAGCGACAATGGCTCTCAGATTGCCGTCCACATATCACAAGGTGATTACGTTGGTGACATTGTCGCTTATTTTGCCTTCAATGACTATATAAGTGACAATGTCGTTTGTCTTCTCGTCAATCATTAAATAAGCGACAGTTTCGCCAATTTTGTCGCCAATGATTACATAAGCAAAAATGTCGCCTTTATGTCGTCAATGATTACATACCCAGCCGCTAAAGTTACAACTAGTAACGCTTTGGGACAGTCATATTAATAATTGTAATGATAGTAGTCAAAAAACGATAGTTATATTACTAGTTGTAACAAGACTAGTAACTTTACTGGTAAAAAAGAACAATCATTTTACTAGTTGTATCGAGACTAGTAACGATACTAGTCAAAAAAAGGACAATTATATTACTAGTTGTATCGAGACTAGTAACGATACTAGCCAAAAAGGGACAACATTTTCAGTTATACGATTTTATATAAAACATTTTTTAGCTCTTAAAATAATAAGTAGAATGTGGCTCAATGGGTAGAGTACTTGCCTTAAAATATGAGGAATGTGTGTTCGTACCCCGGTTGAGCCGAAGTTTTTTTAAGAGTTAAAAAACTATCAATAAAAAAACTAGTAAGCGTACTAGTTTACTATAACTAGGATTCCAACTGGAATATAACTGTATACAAATGAACTAGTTGGTCTCCTATGACAACCTAATGTTAAAATCGATAGTTCGATGTATGAAAAAACGATAGATAGGCAACTAGTCTGAAACAAAAATCAACTAGTATAGTTCCAACTACATACCAGTTACTTTGTCTACAGGGTAGGCTACAATGTCGTTTACCTTGTCGTAAACGATTACACAGCAACAATGTCACCTATTTAATTATTTAATATTTTTGCTTACTTGTTTTTTTCCGTTTCATTTAAATTATTGACTAACTTAGAAGGGACTCGAACTGACGCTGCATGTTTATAAGTTTTCGCGCTTACCACCCTGGGCTGTACCACCTAAAATATCGACAATAAGAGGCCAACATATTGATTTCCTTGACTGAAGGCAAAATGTAAGACATTGTCGATCACATTGTCCTCAACGAAGTTTGATTGAGGATGGTGATTAAGACATTGTCGCTCATCCTGTCATCCAAAATGTTAATGGAGACAAAATTAAAGACTTTGTCGCTCATATTGTCCTCAACAAAGTTGGATTGAGGACTGTAATTAATACATTGTCACTAATCTTGTCCTGCACAATGTTAATGGAGACAAAATGTAAAACATTGTCGCTGATATTGTCCACAACAAAATTGAATTGAGGACAAAGCGTAAAACATTGTCGCTCATATTGTCGTCAAAAGTGTTTACTAGACGACAATTTGCAGGAATTTGTCGCTCAGACGTGAACGACGATATCTTTTAAATTGTCGCTTAGAAAATCAATCGAAAAAGGACAATTCGAACAAGAATCGTAGATAATAATATCGCGCAAGGCAGTCTGGCCAACTGGGTACTATATACTATATATATATGTATGTAGCTACAAGTGTTCGGGTGTTAACGATTCCAATCGTTAACACTCGAACACGTGAGTGTTGCATCAGGTACTGATATACATAGATTAGTTCTGTAAAAATATCGGCTTTAAAAAAACTACCTCCTAAAGATGCACCCTTTGATAATCATGCAACATGCTTCAGGAACTACAACGGTAACAACAACGACAGCAGCATTTATATTGTCATTTTGCTTGTAAATTGTTGTATTTATGAAAATGAACAAGAAAATCATGATTGTCATTAAAATGACACAAGCAAATGTGCAAATTACATTACAAAAGCACCAACAACTACAACAAGCAATTCTTTCTGTCTGTACTGGAAATCAAGAACCATAACGAAGGCTAGATTTTCGTAATTTTGTTCTTTAATTCTTTTCAATATTAAGAAGATTCTGCTGTGGATTTCTTGCAATTACGAGAATGCCAACTTTTGGTACTTCGGCTTGAGATTGAAATGCAACAGGTCCAGATGAGGGCGAAGATGGCTGTTAATACTACGAAATATCAATGTGTGTGTGTGTAAAATTTGTAGGCAATTTTATTTTATTTTATTTTATTTCGATTCTATTTACACTACGTCTATACCTGATATATTTTTAACATGACAAAAGTCAAACTTCATATTGAAAAATAATTTATTTTATGTTAGCTGTTTTTCGTATATAGAATTTGACATTTGTCATGATAAAAATATATCAGGTATAGACGTAGGGTTAGACGTAAGGTTAGAATTGCGATACCAATGTTAAGACAAATGTCATAAATAAAGTGAAAACTGAAATCAATCTCATGATACACATCATAATGAAAATTTGTCATAATTTAAGTGTCATCTAAACCATGACGCCTGCCACATTTTGTTAAAATAACACAAGGTTCTAACGACTGATTCTGGTAGAGGTCACAAAAAAAAAATAAAATATACACGTGTATCGAAATTTTTAAATTTTACATTTGGGATTCATTTCAGGGGGAGTTAAATGCCCCCTTTTGTAGACAGTTATAGTGACTCCGCATAGGAAATTTTGTAAGCCTTACGTTTGAGTTATAATATTTATGTGTTTGGTACTTTTATGTAAAACACCACGAGAAATATTGTAACCCTCTAATTCTTCATTGTATAGAACTTTTTATCTTTTGTATTTTACATAAAAGTGCTAAAGAAATTTGACACTTCAAAAGTAATACTTACAATATTTCCTATGACGAGTACTAATTACAGAATGAAACAGTGCAAAAAAATGCACGGACTTGACAGTATAGGTTCGATTCTACTTTCATAGGGTAGTAAAACCATATACTCATTTTGACGAATTTGGTGACCCGAAAAAAATCAGTGCACCCTTTAAAAAAAGGTGTCATCAGTTTTTAGCCAAAAGCTAATTCGGACTTGGTGATAACGTTTAACTATATATGGCAATAATGTAGCTATGAGTTCACTAAACAAATTTTATTAACACTTTATGCCAAATACTTATTTATTCGTGTACTTTTCTTTGGAAAAATATCGGAAGAAAAAAAACTTTTTTTCTGTTTTCAGAATAACTTACAGGAACTCCGAATATTTTGATAACAATATTTAGTAAAGTTGTAGCTACGGTAAAGTTGAGCAACTTTTGTGGACATATCAATACAATCTGAAACCTAAAAAGCCCATAAAAACTACTTTGTACCTTAAACATTTTTGTTTTTCATCAGCTACTGTTCTATTTCTCATGTTGCTGATTTTAGTATATACTATTTTTTTGGGTTTGTTGTTGTTTTACCAAATATTGTAAGTCGACATACACATAAATGAACACAACAACTATGATAGAAAAAGGAATGCGATTGTACGTAGTTTGTTTACTGAAAATTTTTTCGTGAATCAATACGTTAATGTCGTCGCGTTAATTCTAATTTATTTTTTTAAAGTCTTTCGATAAAAATTCAGACTTTAGCACATTCAACAAAGTGAAATTTCTAAAATTTTGTTTGATATATTACAAAAAATGCAGTAAATATTTTTGTTTCACATTTGTTAGTATTTTTAGACTAACTGTTTTATAAATTCTGATTTAGGAAATTGTTTGTTTATAATTTGTAAATATGTTAACAGAAATTATTTTATAGATTGAAGTAATTTGTTCACTGAAAAGAAATTGTTGAGAAGTTTTTGTCTATATTTACAAATTTGTATGTAGGTACATTTCTAGACAAAATATTTAGTATTTCATTGAGTTCCTTTACTGAAAATGAAATTTTGTTTTTTTTTTGTACACAAGATTTCCTATGCCGCGTAAAGCGGACCAAATTTAATCCTTTCGGTATATGTTTTTCGGTTCAGGCTATCAAAATCCAATTTTGTTATTATTCGGCCTTAAATATTTTTATTAAGTTTCAATTTTTTTAAGTTATTCAAAAAGTTTAATCCAAAGTGGTTTTTTAGAATGATGCCATATGGCATCATTTGTACTCAATGGTGTATAAAATACACATGGGCGCACAAACGTAAAGGGTATTGGGCGACGAGGTGGTCATATATTTGTATTAGTAGTAAGCTTAATTAACAGCTTGAGTTGGAAGAAGTCATGTCCTAATTTTCCAAGTTGTTCCAAAGTGGCAGTCTCTGCGGTATCAGTCCATTATTTTATGGAAGGAGCCAAGATGGGGGAAACAAGAGGAATTGAATTTTTTTTAACAAAGTGATCCTTTAGTATTATCTATAGTTATAGTGTATTTGAAAGCAGTTACTCCAAAATGTTCAAATTGTGCGAAATTTTGACTCTTTGAAAGATGAGTCCATTTCTTAGAAATGGGATGAACAATTTTTCGACCAAATTACTGATTATTGTTTCTAGAGTTAATAATAGCACAAATCAAAAAGAAAATAAATAATTTTGGGCGGCCTCATAAAAAGTTATGGCGTAAGGATTTTTTTCTCAAATGAAAAAAATATCTTCCATTGAGTAAATTTTGATGTCATATAGCGTCATACAAATTTAAAAAAATCCCAAGGCTACGTTATATATTTTTTTGACTCAACAATAAATGCTATTAATAAATGCCATCTTTCTGCAGAATTTTGCAAATTTAATTTTAAAAAATTTATGGCACAATTTAGTAAAATATGGTATTTTATAATGCACTTTTTTCGTCTTGGGGAATCATGGACTCAGTAAAGTTTTAAAATTGTAGAATTTCAATACAACGTGAAAGAAATACACACACATATATATATATATATATATATATATATATATATATATATATATATATATATATATATATATATATATATATATATATATATATATATATATATATATATATATATATATATATATATATATATATATATATATATATATATATATATATATATATATATATATATATATATATATATATATATATATATATATATATATATATATATATATATATATATATATATATATATATATATATATATATATATATATATATATATATATATATATATATATATATATATATATATATATATATATATATATATATATATATATATATATATATATATATATATATATATATATATATATATATTTCAAATGTTGTTTTTAAAGCTTCAAATTGCAATATTGCAAAATAAAAAATAGTTTTAATTGGACGCAATTGAAACTATGAGCCTTCAAAAACCCATGATGCCATATGGCATCAAAAATACCGAAAGGGTTAACTCCTATAAAATGAATGATAGATGCAAAGTTTCAAAACTCCGTTACGGGTATATATTTTTTGGTGCCCTCTGCCAGAATCAGTTGTTGGAACCATGTTTTTTTGTGTTCTGCAATGTTATATTCAAACTTAAATCGACTGAAAAAGCATCAGTAAAAACATTTACTATTAAAATGTACTTGTTCACATTCTGCGACGGCCTCAAAAGCCACTTTAATGCTGGCGTTCTCTGTATTTTTTTCGCTAAATGAACAAATAAAACAAGTAGTTGCCAAACTGCTTGCAAAAAAGGTAATTTTATCTATGGAGACTAGACTAATGAACAAATTCATTAATGTGGCAAATCTTATCTAAGCTAGTCTGTCTCTAAGATATTAAGGAACAAAAAAGAAACCCTTTTTGCCAAACAAAACAAAAAATAAAATAACTTATAAACCACAAAAAATACGAACTCTAACAAAAGACTTGAAGAAAAATTAAAATTATAATGCAAATATATATTCAGATGAACTTTCAGATGGCTGGCTGGCTAACTGAGACGACACTAGTTTAATGCTAAAACACAGCTTCACTTCTTCTTCATCACTATTATTATGCACTATAATAATTTTTTGTCAAGCATTTTTTTGTTGATTGCTTAAAGGAATTTTATAATATTTTCCACATTTTGCCATCTTCAACATTTTTCTATTACACTTTTTACTTCTCCGGCTAAATGGAATGCTTCGCTGTTCGTTGGTCCCCAAGGACTTTAAATTGTCGTGTGTTTGGTTTTTCTTAGTATCCACTCAATGAAAAAGAGGGAATCAAGTTTAATGATATCTTAGTATCATTTACTATCTTTTGCCATATACATAGTTACAGTATCATTCCTTAAATATTTTTTCGCCAGCAAAAAAAAAACAACATTTAAAAGGAGTTTGTAAGTTAAGATAGTAAAATGGTTGTTTGCTTGGTTACATTAAGTTGGCTTGTAGTAGTGATGGTGGCGGTGGTTTTGGTAGTTTATTCTTAACATTAAAAAATTTGTTGCCATAAAGTGTTTTAAGTAAAATTATTTTTTTTAGTAGGACAGTTCACAGTTTTTGCTTTTATTAAGAAAATTTTATTTTCTACAAAAATAAATAAATTGTGTAATTTACTGGCTTACATGTGAAACTGTGATAACTTTTATATCTTTTCTAAATTTCATTATTTCCTTTTTTTTTTGATTTCTTTCTTATTAATTCGCGTTTATTTTCTAATTTGTATCATTTTTATCTTATGTTTGCTCCCTGCGCGTTTCTTGCCAACTCCCTGACAGATATAATGGCATGATAATAATGATTTTTTTACGAATATATTTGTTCAATTTCGTTAAGAGTAAATTTTCCGCAAAATTTTTTAGAAAAAAAATCTTAAAACTTTATATTGTTGCAAATAAGTTGTTGGAAATTATAGTGTGTCATTGTGGTGCACAAAATGAAAATTGCTACAAGAAAAGGAAACTATAGTATGAGGTTTACAAGAGAAACTTGCAAAGTAAATATTTTATTTTCTGGTTGAGTTTTAGTTTTTCTAAGAATTGATACTAGACGAAAAATATTTTCAAGTTGATTAGTAGTTATTTAATTAGTAATCAGTAAATAAGTCTGACTATGAGAAATATAAAATATATGATATGGCGAAGTCTGATGTTGAGTAGACGTCGTTAAAACTGTAAATAATCCAAAAACTGGCAAAAAGAAATCACTTTTACCGCGAAAATTGTGAATTTGTGTAATTTTCGCGATTTTTTCCTGAGCTTTTAGCATTTCTTATAATTTAAACTATTTTTAAGCTATTTACGGGTTGTTTGCAATTTTGCAATTTTTCGCATATTTGCGCTATTTTCGCGATGAAAGTGATTTTTTTTAGCTAATTCTTGGCTTTTTTACATTTTTACCGAAATTTAATCACCATCAGAATTTTCAATCTTTTTAATGTTGACAAATCTTTGCGAATTGTCGTCATTTTCCTGATGTTTTCTTAGTTTTTTGCATTCCTTATAATTTTAGCTATTTTAAAACAATTTTAAGGTTTGCTTGCAATTTTTCGCAAATTTGCGCTATTTTTACGGTAAACGTGATTGTTTTGCTAGTTCTTGGTTTTTTACAGTTTTGCCCGATTTTTATACACTATCAGACTTCTCTATCTATTTAAAGTTAGCCAGTTTTTGCGAATTTTTCAAATTTAACATAATCAGTAATGATCCAAAAATATGTACGATTGCTCATTTTGCCACTAAGATTGTTCTACACAAAGCTTTTGTGTGATTTGCAACTATTTTTATATTGCAATATAAATAAAATCTCAACGAAATTAGGCGCTTGGGCGATTTTTTCTTGGGCCACTGTTTGTGTAGAAGACAAAATTTTCATATCTATAATTTTTGGCATTCCACTATCTATTTGTATTTTAAAAAATAATTTAAAATAATTAAATTTTATTACAAAAATATGCCAATTTTTTCACCTCATTTGTTGAATTATTTTTCTATTACCATATTGCCGGAATACCGGAACAAATAAGAGTTACAATAAGGTAGCAAAAATTCGGTTAAAAGTTCTTGTCAAATTGGTTGAAGATGCACTAACTTTTTTGGATTTAAAAATTGGATCTAATGCCCGAAAATTTATGCCCAATTATGATTCACAACTCAACTAGGTTGAGTTGTCAATGTTACGACGCAACTCAGCCTTTTTTTTTATTATGATTCACAGCTAATTTTAGTTGTCTTCGAAAATATGTTCGAAGCAAAGGTTCTTATCTATACTCTCTGTTTTATAAAACCATAGTAGCAGCCATCACAAAATATTTTAAATATTTTTAATTTTGGCCTTACTATTTTTTTTTTGAGATTTTTTTTAGCCTAATAATAATTACTTTACATTTAAGCTACTTTCTATCACAATTACTGTTTTTCTTTTGTATAACTTTTCAGCTCAGCTTATTTTTTGCTTAGTCAAAGTTCTAACAAAGATCCTTCAGTTTACTGCTTGAAAAACTTTTTTATGTAATCTTGTCATTGAAAATTTTCATTTACTTGCGGACTTTATCTTTTCAAACTAACCATTTTTTGCATTTCATTGAAATCACAAAAAAAATAGTTTTTCCTCATTTTCATTGTATTTAATCACTTAATTTATATCAAATTTCTACCATATAAAGAAATATACTTTATTCATGACTGTATCTGCTTTCATATCAAAATGCGAACTTATGCCGTGCTATGGCAACAAAAGGTTGGCATGTTTGTCTTTCGGTCTGCTGTTGTGTGTTTTCAAAGTAAATTGATTGAAATGCATTAAAACATGTTGACCGCAAAAGGTAATATTACCTTAAAGGTAAGATTGTGACAAAAGTTTCAAATCAGATGAGGAAAAAACCACAACATCTTCAACTCAAACCAAATAAGAATGACAAAAAAAAAACTTTGTATATGATGAAGCAAGAAACTACTTAAAAAGTAGGAAACTTAATAGAATTAGATAAAGAAAATTTACTTTGTTTGGCGTAATGACCACAATAAATGGTCAGCCAACATCATTATTATCGTCGCTATTGTTTTCTGTATACGTACGTCTACTTGTATGTACATATACATATTTGTACTTAAAAAATAGTTATGCCTTTACTTTTATTTTTTTCAAATTGCTACCGATAAGTTTCATATTTATCATTTATGGTCAACAACTGAAACTTAACAACCATAACATTATCACACTAAGCACTTATTTAAACATCTATCTATACTGGTATTTGTTAATAAATTTAGTATTACCTAAACGTTGTTGGTTTCATTGATTTGTTCTCTCATTTAATGATTAATGTTGTTTTTATTTCGCTGAAACAATGTAATAAAGAAGATGAAGGATGTTTGCGAACATACCAAAATGAAATTGTTATATGGTTAAAGTCAGTAGTTATGATTGTCGGCTGAATTGTTCTATAACGAAAGGAGCTAAGGAACATAAATACATTTTTTCCGTAAAAATAATTTATAGTGTATGGATAAGACAGGCCAACAAAATAATTTTTTTTTTGTGTAGCCTGGGGTTTCTCAGTCAATTTGGATATACATAGTATTGAGCTTCAATGCTTATAAATTACTTTTTTGAATTGATTCTGGTTCTCGAGATTTAAGGTTATATAGAAAATGAAGAACTAGCCTGGACTAAAATTATCTCTAAAATGTGTTCTCATCAATTCCTGGCTAGCCTTACACCCCGTTTTCACGAGACATAATTTTGGTCTAACATCTGTCAAACTTCATACATAAAAACATCAGAAAATATTTTTTCATATCGACTTTGACTTTTGTCAAGACAAATCAATAGCTCGTGAAGACGCTATGTTATAGGTTTCGAGATATGGAAACATTTTTTGGGAAAAAATACATTTTTCCAAGCAGCCTGTCCCAGGATGTCACACATTTTCGTTCGCAGGCATTTTAAAAGACAAACAGCTTTTTTGCGTCCTACTAAAAGCCTTCAGCACGACAAGTCGAAAGAAAATTAATGCGAGCGATAACGTAAGTATTTCAATACAAATTTGCGTCCTACTAAAAAAATTTTTATTCATTTGTACGCACACAAATTTCAAAAGTAGGTACTTGATTAAAAACTATTAAAAACTATATATTTAAACTATTTTGCTTTGCCTTGGATCAATGTTAAAATCTTACCAATGAATATATAGAATGCCAATGAACAAAAATGTAGTACATAGAACCCGAATTGGGGGGGGTGGGGGAGGGGGGGCGGTTGACAATTTATAGCAACTTGCTTCCCATCTATGGCACCCACACAATTAGGGGTATTCCACATGGAACTGAAATCCTTTTCAATGTACTAGTATTGACTTGTAGTTGGCTCGCTCAGATAAATTCTTGATAATACTCGCGAAAATATTTTCCAGGTTTCCGGTACGATACTGCGTACTTTAGACTTACCAAGTTTGTGACTCCAAGCTATCAACTGAAGAGAAAATCCATGGCCTAAAGATCTGCAGTAAAGTGACATGTTAACCTATTTTGTTTCTGATGAAAATGTTTTTACTTACACAAGGGATATTTCCAGTCTCTCTTCAGCGCCAATTCTTTGCCAGGGTTTTGTTAGCTCATCACGAACCAAAGTCAACAATAAATCAAATATATTGCGAGTCATTGCGTGTGTTTGAAAAATTGTTCCTCGTCAATTGTTTTCATATTAATAAAAACTTTTTTATTACAGCCCGCAACAATATAATCTTTATTTATGAGTCGAACACCCCATCTTCTATAGCGTTGTCCCCGTTTTGCTTTTTTTCTTGAACATATTAACTAATTTCAAAAACATTACATCAACAAATAAATCCTCAGAATCCATTGAAATTTGTCTTTAGTTAATTGTTTTTTATGATATATAATAAATTTATTTAAAGTTGAAAACAAAATATTACATTCAGAACAAAATATGGTTGTACAATAATGTGTTTGTTTTTATTTATTTTATTTGACGCACGGCACCTTTTAAAATGTTCTATAAGCGTACAAACGTGGTAACGGTACGGTACAGTACGGGAACATCAACGATCGGGTAACCCAGCCTTAAGGCTGATTTAGCCGACGGTAAATGTAGAAATGTATATGGAGTCGAATGTGCTGATCCCATAGCTTTTCAATGTGACAGAAACGATTAGCACATTCTACTACATTCACGTTTTCTACATATACCGTCGGCTAAATCAGCCTTTAAGCTTGGCAACATTTTTCCCATAATTCTTTCCCATATTAGAAAGGCAAAAAATTTTTTTTGCCAAGCTAACAGGTTGCCTAGAAATGAGATGCTATTGTACCTATCAAGAACTTGGTCCTTATTTTGATCTTAGTACTTTTTACGGCCGAAATTTTTGGATAGAAACTTGGCCTTATTTTCACATTTATGTTTTTGTGCGGATCTCAGCTTTTTTTTCTGAACTTTTATTTGGTACAATAAATGCCCCATAAAGATAAGGAGCACCCTAGCCCTGTCCCTCCGCCCTAGATGAAAAATGCCCGTTTTCATATATTTCTTAGTACTTTCCCTTCAAGACCTACCTGTGTACCATATTTCAGCTTTCTAGCTATAGTGGAAGTGCCCCATACAAAGAAAGGGCACCCCACTCCCACCGCAGGTGAAAAGTGCTCCTTTTTAGATTTTTTTCTAGTTAGTTTCTCATCAAGACCTACCTGTATACAAAATTTCAGCTTTCTAGCTATAGTGGAAGTGCCAAATAAAATGAGTGAGTCAATCAGTGAATATGTACTAAAATATGCACTTTTTACACCTTCATATCTCCGGAAGCATTTACGGTAGAACATTCAAATTTCAGGTTACCTCTGTAGGGAGACTTTATTTTTCAAGTTTCTCTATTTTACAATTAAGTTGAGCAAAGTTATGAGGGGGGTAAAAACAGCTTAAATGGTTTCGTGTAATAATACACACTGTGTGGCCGGAACTTCGCCTGGCGCACTACCGTGCACCTAGATTGATGTTAAGTTTTCCCTGGTTCCTTGCAATATGAATCATGCCTGACTCTCTCTGAATATAACGTTACGAACGTGAGCTTAATTTAATAATCAATTTGAAAACTTTGTTATGCTGTAAAATTTTTAAGAATTTATATATATTTAATAAAATTCAAAATGAGCTGGCAACGTCTGACGATGGGAGCGAATGGTGTTCACATGATGGTCAGATAAATGGCAAAATTGCTGTTAGGTGTTAGTCTGACAAGCTGTAAGAGATGATTGTATGCACATTTTTCTGTCAATATTTTAAGATCTGACAACAGTCTGAACCGAGCAGAAGATTCGAAGTAGCGCACAGCTGTCGGTTACTCTGATTGTCAGAGTTATATATGTCATCAAGAAGACTATACTAATTATTATTTATTGAATATTGATAGGTGACGTGCATAATATAACATAGTCAAACACTGCGAAAAGCGAAAACATAAAATTTTTTCCTTTTTGTGGATATGACGCTGCACTATTAGAAAAACTGCTATGATGATGATTTACTTTTGTATCAATACTATGGTAAATGTCTTCGTTATTGAGTCCATTACAGTTGTCATCATAGCGATGTCAAAATCTGAGCTATCCTGTCATCAACGGCAACGATGACAATTCAGTCATCAATAACAATGCTGACAATTCTGTTATCAATGGGATTGTAAAGAAAAACTAAATTTATTATCTCTTACTTTAATTTTTTATTATTTATTATTTAGTTTTGATCTGAGGCTTCCCAGTTCTTCTCTTGTTTATATTATTATTTAACATATCGACTGCACAAAGTCAACATAAGCATTGATGTGATATATATATATATGATGGCTAATTGTCATCAATATGAAGACGTGCTGTCATAACTATTCGCGTTCGCTTCCGTGCTTTATCTGTGCATATACCCTATTCTGTAGGTTTGGTATTAAATTATACTTAAAGTATAAACCAATTCTATGGTAACGTCAGATTGGTGTTAGTTTTATCTTATTGATGAAATTTGGCATATCATCCATGTCACAAATATGATGACAGGGCGTCGTCAAACCTCAGATGAATTTTCTTTTAAATATAATATGAATTTGATATCCAACTTTAACAGTTCGATTTGTTGTGAACTTAAAATCAATTTTGTTGGAATTTAATTTACGATTCTCATACAATTTTTATAAATAAGAATTGCGATTACATTCAATCAAGCCACCCAACAAATGGTGACAAACGGGGATACACATGCGCACTGATGATGGGATTGTGGTGACTTCCCCAAGCAACATTGTTTTGCCGTGTATGTTTAAAGTTAAATCAATACACATTTTTCTTTGTTCCTTGGAATATTGATCTTGTCTAATTCTTTCTGAATATAACGTTACGAACTTAAGCCTATATAAACAGCACAAGGTGGAACTGTTCAAATATAGGGTTCGAAGGGCCATTAACAAAGATTTTTCTCATATAATTTTAAATCTACTTTGAGTTTCAAAAACGATTTTATACAAAAGTTATATTTACTACCAACTTTGTCTTGAATTTTTATATTAATATCTTTTCATCTTTACTTTTTTTTTTAGGCATCAACAAGTTTTATGTATCAACGTTTAAACTTAAAGGAACACAATATTTCAAAGTAAGTTTTTCTACTATAAATTTAAAGTTTCATATAACAACATTTCGATTTTAATTTAAGAAATATGAAGAACATATACAAATTTATCAAAAAAAAAAAAAAAAATAGAAACATTTTCAAAGGAAAAATGTAGAAAAAAACAATGCTTTTGGATTAAAAGTGTAACTAACTTTTGTTCTTCCAAAGGGCTGAAAATAACAAATTTGAAATAAAAAAATAAAAAACAAAAATAGAACTTTAAACATACAACGCAATCCATAAATTTCCTACAAAACATATATATTTTTGTACTATAAGAAATATTTTGCCTGTAACACCAGCAACCAAACCTGCCCAGAAGACGAGTAGAAAAGTAGGAAAAGAAAACTATTTACTACTTAAAATTCCATGTTACTAACAAATTGAATAACTTCATGACTTCAAAAGGAAAGGAAAAGCAGCAGCATTAGACCAACTAAAAAGAAATATTCATACTCAAATACAAAAATGTTACATTTAAACACACTTACTTACTTACACCTTCCCTCCAAAGAAACTAAGTCGTAAAAACATCTACTAGAGAAAAGAAAATACTCTTGATATTTTACTGAATTTATAAAAATATCTAACAGATTTTTTAGTTGTAATGTTTTTCAAGGTACTGAAAAGACATATTTAGGTGGGAGTAGTTATTTTCTTTAATACATCTGCCACACATACTCCATACAGTTAAAATAGAAATTATTATGATACAGAACATGGAGCGCACTTGTTCTATATCAGAAAAATAAGATGCAAAAAAAATCTTGGTTCAAGGCTTTTTGAGAACCAACAAAATATATTTCACTGACATCATTTATATTCTTGGTTTTTGGTAGAAATGATACATTTCGTTACCTTTTCAAAACGTCTTTCCTACTTATGTGATGAATTAGTATTATCTGATAAATTTCATATATGTGACCTTCTGCGAGAAAAGTGTGTCAAAAAACGGGTTTCGACTTGAGAGTGGATTCTGGTACCTAAAAGGGTGTAGAATAAGATGAAATGAGTTAGATTTCTGATAAAAATGTATTTACCCCATAAAAACGTACAAAACGAACTTGGGAAAATCGATAAAAATGAGAAAAACATTAAAATTTTATTTTTTTTTTGATTTTAAATTGTTTTTTTTTTCGTTTTTTTCTGTTTTGCGTTTTTCTCAAAACTTCATTTTCACACATTAGGTCGCTTTTCTCGGAGAAGGTCATACATGTTTTGTATTTTACAGCCATTTCTTTCGTAGACATATAAAGTGGTAAAGCATCTTTTGTACATAGTGAAGAAAGGAAGGTATACTGAAATTTATGAAAATATTAACACATTTAAGGGAACACGCAATATACGAAGGGACGTCAATAGTATTTACAAACCCATATAAAGCAGCTGAATTAAAAAAAAAATTCTATTAATATCGAATAACGTAATTTGCTCCCTGTTAATTTTTTGCAATCGTGTAATATTTAATCTGAATGCCAGTATTATTCCAATAGTGTTGAACCATACCCAGCAAAAAAAATATTTTGATTCTGGAAGCAGTAAAAAGATGTCATGCCTTCCACATGCGATATTTGGAAGCGCTTGCGAGGATGCTCAAAAAGAAACAAGAGATCTCTCAGTGTTCATATTGCTTAAGTTAAGCAGTTAGTTGGCTTTTTACAGTTATTTAAAATGAACTTCAAAATAAACAAAATCTTATTTAGTAGCGTTGCAGCTTGTAGGTTCTAAAGAATTGTTGCAATAAGCACTAGCACATTCGAAAACTCTAAACATAATTAAAGCAAGAAGCTATCTTCCTACATTTCTCACTTATTGCATGGAGCAGAAAGATTTATAATAAGCTCTTAAGTGAGAATTTGTGAGCAAAAATCGAGCCTTTTCGAAGCAGGAGAAACAATAACAGCAGGAATATCTCGTCTACAAGCCTACTTCAGTCGAAGCAGTGGTTTTTACTAGATAATTTTTTTCAACGGCTGGGTTCAGCTCCGTCTATCCAGATTCTTATAAGATCCTCATCCTTTGTAGCATGGGTAGCCATAGGACAGACTTATTTCTGCGCTCTAATTTGAAAATAACTCAAGGTGTCTAACTATGCATGCCAATGGCTCCACCCTCCCCAATAACGTATTTAAACAAATGTTTAGTATAAATTCAAACCGCGTAACAAGTGTACATCCTCATAAAACGAGATAAACTCTTCAGCTATCGATCGTGTAAGCACTGCAAGCGACTACTGCGAACCGATCGGTCGGTTGATTACGATTAGTTGCGAAATCGTTGAGATAAATTCTTCTTCGTGTTGTAACTACGACAAGATAAATACTTCACAACTCGACCGATTCATTACGGATGCGAAAACATGTAATATGTCCACACAAATTGTTCGGGCTTCGATGGTTTACCTACTGCAAGATACGAACCGACTAGAAAAATACTTAGAATTTCGGTTAGTTATAAAAAATTGTGCTACATTAAGATCAGTCTTTGATATACGACAATAAAACGCAAAACCAATAAAATACTATAATAACTACAATAAGTTTTAAAAATATTTACTACGTCGAGATCAATTGTTCATCTTTCGATCGTCTTACTACACTACAAAATACTTCAATACCAGGAGATTTATGATTTTGCCATCATCGTTGGTTAACTAAGATTGGTTATAAAAGCATGTACTACCTTGAAATCAGTTCTCCATCTCACAATTATATAAATACGACAAGAAAATATTCCAATCCGACGAGATATATTCTTCGACCCTCGATCACCCAACTATGACTAGTTAGAAAAACGTGTACTACGTCGAGATGAATTCTGCATCTCGATAATCTAAATAAGACAATATCATAATGATCAGAAAGGACCAGTCAAAATATTTTGTAAATTTAGACAAAATATTTTACTAAATTTACAATTTTTTAATTTTATTTTTTAACGTGCTTTTTCCCAAGTTAATATTTTAATTTTTAAGTAAAATATTAAATTTTTATTAAAATACATTGAAATTGATTATGGAGGTGTATTAGCTAGTTCCTATGCGCATTTCATTGGAGCTAATGCAAATCGTCAGGGAACCTTTACCCAAAAATCTCATAGAAAATCTAAAGATATTATATTAAACTCCTAATCATAAGAATAAGAAGTTTATAATATCAAAGTTGAAACATGAGCTCCATAATCAATCATGTTTTTTATTTTCCTTACTTGCGTACTACAACAGGTTGGTGATTTTCCAACTCTAAATTGTAGTTGTAAAGGCAGTTGAAAATAAATAAAAGCAACAACAGCTACAAATTGTTTTCGCAATAAGCTGTGATGCCAATATGTGTTTTTTTTTGCGCGGGCACTCGCATGTTTATAAAAATTTCTTTTTTAAAAAAAGCACGTTAAAACTTGAAATTAATGTGATTTAATAATTCCCAAAAAAAGAACTTTTTATAAATATGCGAATGCTCGCGGAAAAAAATACGACAATTTTTTCACTGAAAAAAAAATCTTGAAAAATTGTTATTGCATTCCAAATGAAAAAAACAAAATTCAAACAAACACATTTATTGAATCAGATAAAATTATTGTTTAAAAATGTTTGTTCCAAATCAGTAAAAGATTTTATAAATTCAGAAAATTTTTTTACTGAAAACGGACCATTGATAGATTTTTTCATAATCAATGTACACATTTATTAAAAATAAAACTATTTTATTGTTGTTTTTAGTATAAATAAAAGCTTAAAATGAAACACTTACTGAATCAGACAAATTGTTTAATCAATTCAAAAGTGAGTTTCAAAAAGATGCTTGTCTGAAAATAAAAAAAAAATATATATATAAAAACATAGTTAATGTTACTGTAGATCAGCTCACGTTCCTCTAGTTGCTGCAATAAAACATTTCAAACCTAATAGTTAAATAGTGCAATCGTCGCTTGGCTAACTACGATGAGCTATAAAAAAGTGTACTATGTCGAGATCAGTTCTGCATCTAAGAAAATTAAATGTTCCAATCCGACGAGATTAATGTTTCGGCTCTCCGCTGGGTAATTAATACTGTTATTAATATTTGGTCAATAATTGGACAACAATGTTGCCCCCACTTTTGCTATACCTGGTTTCATTCTGCCTATTTTTTGGTCAAAACTTGAATCGATTTACTAACTGTTACATTAACTGAATGAGAATTTTAAAAGGAATTTAATGCTGTTATATACTGTATGTGTAATTGGGTATTCCTCTGCAGTTATTCAGTTATACAATAGTGTTGGTTTTTGTAACACATCACATTACAATGTTACGTTGTTTCACCTGATAATCCTCCAGCTTCAAAATGGTAATTTTGCTCTATTTTTAGTTGATCTTATGTATAACATTGAAATATTTCAGTTTCTACTTTCGCTTTAACTCCTCGTCATTACTTTACATAATAAACATTTTAAAACGCAAATATTTCTATTTAATGGAAAAACACTTTAAAGTACGCCTACTGAAAGAATTCAACAATATCTACGCATATATTTAACTTAAACATATTCTACACATAAATATTTAAACAATTTTATATTTTTACTGTACATCAAAAACAGCATAAATTATAAATTGGCCTGCTACTAAAAATTCAGATAAAAAAAAAATCATTTAAAACGAAATATATCTTAAAAGCTTCTAATATATCTTATGAAAAAATAAAAAAAATATCATTTCATAACGTTTTTATAATTTATTATTATGCTCTTTTTCACTGGCTGGCGTAAGTTAAATACCAAAATAAGAGAAAATACAACAAAATGTTCTATACATTAAATCTTTTGCAATCTTCCTTACCATGCGGTCGGTGGTAGTAAACAAAATTTTCCACGTAACTTATTTGTTCAATGTCAGCACTTTAAACTATACTATATTTGCAGCGAACATACATATAATCCTCTTGACTTTTAAAAAACTGTGTATATTTTTACACCCCCTCGTGGCAATAATTCTTTCTTTCGTTACTACGTTGGATTTTTTTTTTAGCAATTTTTTATGAGTATTAACTTTTAAATCATACTTGAAATACCATTTTAACATTATTTGTCAACAACAACAAATCTTAGTTATTTTTTCAGTTTTTCCGTAGGTGTTGTAATGGGAAAATATTTTCATTTTTGTTTTTAATGATATTGTATCTAAGAAATTACTGTTAAATGTTGTAGCTTCAAGTGTGCTAAGTAAGTTTTTCCAGGGATATGTTGTCATAGTTGAGCATTAAGTTAATTATCTTTTTATCCATGACCACTGTAGTCATATGATAAGATTTGTCTTGTTTTTGTAATATTTTTTCTAATGCAAAACACTTTTTCTTTAGGAGGAATGGAGAAATTTGATTCTACACATATGAAAAACATGTGCAGAAAAATTTAATTTTTATTGAAAGATTAAAAAAGTTTCAAAATATAAGATATAATTTTATATTACAAACATTGTTCCGTTGCCCCTGTCCAAAGTCGTGTACATATGTGTAATTATGTAAGTTTACTCAACTTTTTTTAAAGTTACTTTTTTGGCATTTGTTCTAACGTCATATATTCAGAAACAGAATCTAAAATATTGCGACTATCACAGTGAAAAATATTGGAAGTGATATTTAAGGAACTATATTTGAGCTGCTTCCAAACTATCAATTAGTATGTATTTTGGGCATCTCGGGTAGTAATTATTAACACCATTCAGATAATTAATAGAAACATTTTTCTACTTCGCCGATCCTCACTGCCACAAACATCTACTCTATCGGGTATTCTCATAAGCGAAGCGTTGAGGTTGGTACTACTCTCACTTCACGCGAAACTATTAATTTTATAAACTTCAAATAGCTCTATTATTATCATATATTGGACTTGTAAAAAATGTATACACACATATTAAGAAAAAATACTATTTTTAACACTCACGACATTTTTAATGTCATTTTTATTATTTAAACTAATTAAAAAACTGTTTAAAAGAGTTCTGTCTTGGACGTCCGTTTGTTTGTATATACGGATCCTGTATGTGGTCACGATAACAACCGAAAGACTTCACTATTCGAGTACTTTTTCCTTGTTTACGCTTCAGTATAATTAGGAATAGAAGCCTATTTAATTTCATGATCTAAATGAGATTATGAGGCGTGCACTTTTGGATTTTCCAAACTATTTTTTGTATATGTTAGCCTTGTACTGTTGCTTTTATAGATCATGATGATGATGAGCAAGTGCCAGTTTAGCCTTTTCTAGGCTAGATTTACCCTCTTTTTTTCGTCTTTTAGAAATTTACGTTTTTGCTTCGTGGCCTTTTTTAGCTTTTTTTTAATATTGCCTCAAAAAGGGTGAATTTAATTTTTTCATTTGTCATTTTCTTACTTTTGAGTATTTCATAATAATAATTTCTTATATTTAATAAACGACAAATAATGCGAAATGTGAGTATTTCCGACAATAAATTTTCCCAATACTCATTTTGGGGCCCGATTGAGAAAGCATATGGCAATCATGTAGATCTGACCGGGAACTTGTCGGGATAGCCCATCTACAACTTACTGACTTAACATAAGTTCTTCCCAAGAGGTAAACTATTGGAAACTTGTTGGGAAAATCTAACACAGATTTTTAATCGCATTTTTTGCTCATCTTCAACACAGGTGATTATTGCTTACTTTTGTCCCTTGGATAGCTTCAGCAATCTAATTTAATATTAGAGTTTGCTATTTATCCGATTTGAGCAAGTTTTTGGAAGATTTTGATATTTCCCCAAATACATTTCTGCGTTACATTGCAATTGGGATCCCAGTTAGATCCCAAATATATTTGCATGAAAATTTCTAGTCGGGTTATGTCATTATTAGAAAATTTTAACTGACCTTAAGATGGACTAATAGAGTTATATATTGGAATTTGATCTTGATTAAAAATTACGGAACTGAGAGCTATAAAACTTTAAAACTCTCTACGTAAATCAAGAGCTGCACGTAATTTAGTTCAGCTATAAATAGTTTCAAATCTCTTCAAGAATCGAAGTTTTTCTGAGTAGGTTAAAAGTGCGAAGTTAAGAGTTATTCCTTATATTTAAGGCGAGGAACTTGAAAATAAAATATTTTATACAATCTGTGTGAAACAAAACTTTCTTCACTGTATGGGTAAGCAAATTTTAAGGGTTTCCAGAGGAATGTTTGAAAATTTTCGTAACAGAACGTGAGTGTTAATGATCAGATTTGTTATAGCCATGACAGTGTGTGCTGAGAAATTTTAAGGACCTTAAAAGGAAGCCTTCTAAGGGACTAGCTGCAAAAATAATTTAAATCGGTCTAGGTATTTTGCTATATATTAATTTTGAACACAAAAAGAGGAAACTTTTCTGTAGTGCAATGCAGAGCATATTAAGAACAGAAGGAAGCCCTTGTGCAACTACTTTCTACTATCCTTTGCAACGAATCAACAAATGTTGATTAAAATTCTTTGAAAAACTATTTAGATTGCAGAAGATAAAATGGATGGTAAATCTTTTTGTATGAGATAATTATTTTTTGTCTTTTCAAATTTGGTAGAAAAATTGCAATAATGGCATCTTGCAATCACTTGAAGTTATCATTATTCAAAACTAAAATTTAATGTTATTTTTTTTAGCTTCTTATTTTGGGCGATCTATCTTTTTCTAGCCTTTTGTAAAAGCCGATTTAGTTTATTTTTTTCTCCAGCTCCTGGAAACACTGATGATGAGACTGAGGTGGTTAAAATGCCCAGGGGTAGCACTATATTTTTTTAAACGTGTTTTGAGTCCTCTAACCACAAAAACTGCAGAAATTTTAAATTCTATGAGATTTTTTTTAAATTCATAACAAGAATGTGTTGTCCAATTTTATTATAAAAACCACTAGAAAAACTTGACACACAATTAACTTTTAGCCAAATTAATACTATTTTTTATATACTACCCAGTTTCAGAATTATTCAGAATACAATAATGAAAAATGTATTTCTTATGCAAAATTGGAAAATTTTTATTTTTAAAAAAATTTTTAAAATATCGAAAATGGCAGAAACTTTAAATTTTTATTTGCCAATAATAAAGCCACATATACTACAAATGAAATAAGCTTCTTTTCATAAAATTTGAGGATAAATATTGATTTTATTCATAATAAAGTGAAGTCAGCTGCTTTTTGCAATAATTGCGAATATTCACAATTTACAACAAAATCAACTTCTTTTTATAATGACAAAGTTCAAACGGCTGATTCTGGTAACGGCCACCAAAAATTATATATGTGTGCTAAAGTGGGAATTAGTTCGTCGCGACTTTCCCTGTTTATAATTTTAGATTTTTTGGTCAATATATTTAAAGAGAGCGGTTTTCGAAGTTAGTCAAAAAAATTGACGGAACAGGACTGAACTCTCTTCCCTTTTAGTGTTAAGGCTTTCCTACGACAGCACCTAAAATGAGAGATAATTTTGTATTGTTATTATATTTGCAAATCAAAATATTTTGTTTCGTTCATTAACTTTAAGCAGCCCCCGAAAGTTTGCACAAGATATCGAGATCGTATGCGGTAAACAAAACATACCGAAAATCATATGAGTGATTGACAAAAGAGCGGACGTCTTTGTCGGAAGACATTCTAAAAACTGTGCCGAAATGTCTGAGAGAATTATATACAAATCCTGAAGAATTTTTTTAAGGAAACTCTAAATGAATTTTTGGACAAGTCTGAACATTAGCGGAAAAATGTTTCACAAAGCACTAACGTATTAATTAGAAATTTATCAGAAATGTCGTATAAAATTCAAAAAGTATTAACACTTTTGTGACTCTTCTTGCGCTATGCATTTTTCTGCGGCTTATGGCAGCTCAGCAGAAAACATTTAGCCATGTTTTATAAGTTTAAAAACTCACACATTTATGCAAAAACGCTAAAGAGATAAATGAGAAATATTACAAACTCCAAAATCAGACAATGTGCGGAAGTGATGGATAAAAGCCATAAGTTGTAGGTTAGAAATGTGCCCACTATTCTGTTAAATGTCTTAAAGTAAATTAAATCGCATTTCGATCGTGTGCAGACTAGTGTGATATTAATTGGATAATATTTCAGAAAATGTACAGAAACGTCGTACCAAAAAATTTCCAAATTATTTCGCTAAATATATAAAATAATTTGAGCCAACTCGCTTGATTGGCTGGTGATTTTTCAGATTTTTTTCTAACGTCAGACATGTCAGAAAAAAATGTTCGCTGGCATAATTCATGCATGTGTAGTATGCGTGCAGCTCCCAAAAATACTGAAAGGACTTTAACAAAATATTGATTGTGGTGGAGCCCCATAAATTAAAACTATCACAAACTTCGTTTAATTTATTGAAGAAAAAAAGCAACAACTATTCCAATATTAATAAGGTAAAACAAATTTAAATAAAAAGAGAAATGTTCATGTCAAAAACTATTTTCTAAACAATTGGTTTTGCGACATATTGATGCCACATACTTAAGCTTGATTCAAAAGTAATACTCCTTGCTATACAGTTGTATTGCAAATTGCCAGTAGTTCATATTAAAATATATTTATAGATATTGGTTTCATTCTTTTCATATAATAAAAATATATTTTTGAATAAATAAACTGAAGGGGATTTTTGTGAGAATATAATGTAACGTTCAGAAATTCCTTTCGATACTGCATTAGAAAGCAAACGAAGGAAAAAGTATAATATTTTTCTTTGACCAAACCCTAGTTTTCCATTATTTTTAATATTATTATTAGTATTATTCTCTCTATCTTTTATAACAAAATACATAAAATGTATACATTTTTTTACATCATATACTAGCATGTATACAAATATGAACAAAAACGTCTGAGTAAAAAAAAACAAGCTACAATTTAATGCAGCAACGGGGAATTTTGAAAAAAAATCTTTTGCTGTTAAAAAAAATTGCAATATGGGTGTGGACACTCATAATGCTACTTTTTGTTCCATGTATGCTTAATATTTATTGTATGCGTTTTAGTTTTTGTTTAAAAATACAATTTACTTGGAGATAGAAAAATAATAATAGTTGTAACCATTTACATGTTTTTTGTATTATATTTTTGTTTTGGTTTTAAAATTTTTCTGTAAAAAAATATTATTAGGTTTAACATTAAACGAAATTTATTCATTTTGAAATAATGCGTTAAATGAACAACTTTTAACAATATATTAACATTTTTCATGCTTGTTGTTCCAATGATAGCAACGGGTGTTTTTTTTTTTGAGGGCGAACAACTCTAAATTGTCATCAGTGCTTTTTTACCGCCGATTTGAGAGCTAAAAAAGACAACCAATAGGTTTAAAGTTAACGATGGTAAATTTAGAGGTTTTCTATATAATATATTTATTCTCATTTAAAATGCGTTTTTCATGTCCGTTGGATGTATAGTAAAATATTTCAGAAAATAAACGTATACATTTTTAAATGAAAACTGCTTTAGCATGATTTAATAGATTGTAAATAAATGTACATTAGTGTTTTTGTGTAAGACTGTCCATTATGTGTTAAAAACGATGAACGAAAATACTGTTTTTACTCTCTTCATACAAAATGGCGTGTCCGTAATGCATGCTGTTGATTTTCCACATTAAGAAACTATCAAGTTTTCCAAAAACGAGATTAAATTTAAACGGTTTTAAAATATTTGCATGTGCTTCTATTATTTTCAACATCAAATTTTTGAGAAGTATTAGAAATTATAGTTTTCCGTAAATTGTTGTTGTCCGCAGTCTTGTGTATTGAGTGTTACGCTTTTTTAGTATGCTTCACTAGTCTGTTTAATTATTAAAATTGCATTAATAACATACACTAAAATAACAGCGTAGGTTTGTGCTTCTAAAGCGCCTTTCACATTATAATACAAGCCTTGAGATTTTTGTTAGATTTTGTAAGACAAAAACCAAATCAAAATCAGTCTGACTGTAAAAAAATCTTAAAGAAAATCTTCTCATTACATTTTGTTTCTGCACTTTCTCAATCCAAATAAAATTCAACATAAAGGGCCTTATTTTGTAAAACGCAACGCTTAGCGTTGATGAAGTTCGTATGGGAAAAATGTAAATTACAAACACAAAACACACGCAAAATTGGTCAACGCTTAGTGTTGTGTTTTACAAAATAAGGCCTAAAGACTTTGCAATAAAGCACATCTTTTACTGATTTCGAGAAATTCGTTTTTAAAGGGTATGCAATTTAAAGAATAAAAAGAATTCTCTTAACTTCTTTAAATCATACAACTGTTATAATTTCTTAAATTCTACCTGAACCTCATAAAAACAACAAAACTAAATTTCTAATATATTTCATCAATAATCGAATATTGTGTTTTAAATTAAAATCGAACTCTAAACTAAAAAGTTGTAGGCAAAAAACGGAAAGAAGTCAACACAAAAATAAAATTTTTTTCTTTAAAGTCAAATAGCTTCTAAGCTATAAGAGATACGGAAACACATAAACGGACACTATATCTTTTTATTTTTCGGTTTAATTACCATTTATTTTACGAGAGTCCCCACTGTGCACTGTTGTATACACTCTAAAACACTTTTGTTGAAAATTAGGTCGATAATAGTCGGCAATACTACCGATTAAAATCGACCTAAAATTACACACGCATTATTTTTGAACAAAATGTTTTTACTAAAAAAAAGCGATTGGCTGCATGCAGGTTTGAACCGCGACATCCTGACTGATAGTCTGACGTATCTACCATTCAACCATTCACTAGATTAAGGTGTGAGACTGGAAGAATTCTAAGTTTTTAATTTTAAGGGACACCCTACCGCAGTGCCCATGTATAATTTTTTACGTTTTCTCAAAATTCACAATTTTAAAACGATCTATTAAGAAAAAAATTTCTAATATTTTTACTTACATCTTTAAGAAAATTTTGTTCCAAACGTAGTAAGCGTTAAATTTTTAATATTGGACAAAAACAGAGAAAGTTACAACATATTTAGTGAAAAAAATTTAATTTGATTTTTTATTCGCTGATTCTCAGTACGACTTTTTATATTTTTATTAGAGATGTAACGAATACCGATACCGATACCGATATATCGGCGATACTTCAGATTTTCCGATACATCGGTATCGGCGATATTTTACTGTCGATACGACGATACTTTTACAATTTTTTTCAGAGTTTTTTTTTTTAACAAATAATTTATTTTTGTTCAATTTTACCATGAATTAAATTTACTTCGTTATTTCTTAAATCTTATTAATATCAATTTTAATAATTAATAATATTTTATGCTGTTATTTTGTAAAAAAAAATATTTATTCTTGGTTAATTTTACCATGAATTCAAATTCAAGTCGTTGTTTTTTAAATCTTATTAAATCAAAAAAAGACACTCCAAAGAAGTCATGAAAATGTAGAATTCGCGATCCGGAAGTATTTGGATAATTTCTAATTTGTTTTACATATCCTTGCCATTGCAAGAAATTCTGTTTTTCGATTACCAATCACCGAATCGGAAGCGATGCTATGACAAATTTCTTTTTCGGTGTTCTATAATGATTTTTCCTCAAGGAAAAAGGATAAAAATTACCCATTTTCACAATTTTTTTTATGCGAATTTAAACTCAAAACTTTATTTTCATGTAAATTCAGGTGAATAAATATAAACTTAGAAGACTTTTAACAATTAAGCTATTAAGTTATTTAGAAGAATATTAGTTGATAAATGTCCTTTAAAAAATCGATTTTTTAAAAAGCATGGCGAGTATTTTTTAAAATTATAAAGGAACTAAAAATTTGTTCTTGCTTTTCTACTAATTATCTACATATTTTTAATATAGATTTTTTGGAAGCAAAGAAAATGTAGCTCCTTAAAAATTACTTCCAATTTTTTATACTGGGTTAAAATCAATTTTAAATATTCTCTCTTACAATGTAATTTTGTATAATAAAAAAATTGCACTTGAGTTTTGTTGATCTAAATATGTTGATCGAATATTGATTGATTGATTTCAATATTCGTATCGGTATCGGAATCGGAATCGGTATCGGCGATATTTATTTTTAAATATCGGTATCGGTATCGGATCGGCAAAACGGCGTATCGTTACATCCCTAATTTTTATATTCATCAAACATACAAAAATATAAAAATCATAAAAAACATCTTGTTAAAAATTTCAAAATTTATTACAACTCATATTTTTTTAAAAACCATCTAATAAGACTAAAATTTACCCAAAAATAATATTCTCAAAATTAAGGGAAAAAACAACTAAACATGAAATAACTTAAACTTCCTACACTTAAAATGTTTTCACCCATGACTTATAAAGACAGACAACATTAATTTGTCATTTTCGTTGTCTACACCAAAAAAAAAAAACCAACTAAATTGAACGAACGACGGGCAAAAGCATCAGTCTTATTCACATACACCCAGCAAAATGCGACCATAACTACACATGTTTCCTTAAATCAAGCAAATCATCATCATCATTTGAGTTTTACAATGATGTATGAGATGGTGCAATACATGTTGCAAAAAGACCACCTCCGCAGAGCCGGAAAAACACATTGTTTCTTTAGAAAAAAAAACTTAAAGAAAAAATATGGAAAAACACTTATAATTTCTTAAACAAATTGCATACAAGTCAACAGAAATTTGTCACAAAACCTCTGAAAAAAATAAATATTTAAATAAAAAAAATATGACGACAAAGTAATCGCTGAAATAGGAACTGAAATGTGAAATATATATGATGGTGTGTGTATGTGTGTGTGTGTGTTTTATTTATAAATGAAAAAGTTTTGTGATAAAATCTTATTTAAACAAAAATGTTTTCTTAATTTCTTTGCTCATTAAATACGCAAACGAAATTGCGACAGTCTGGGCGACACTAGTGGCAAATCAAAAATAATCTTTGCAGAAGTGAGAGAATGAATGCCAAGGGATACAACTGACAATTTTATATTATGAGTTTTATATTTAATAAATTACTTTAAATTTTATTTATTTAGTTACTTTAATAATAACAAAACTTTTTCTTAAACATAAAAAAATTATTTTTCAGAAGTTTCATTTAGGATATACTCTTTCCAGAGATATTATTTTTCAAGGACATTCTTTCCAAAATAGCCAAAGCTACTTTCTTTAAATTGAATATTTGCTAGTACAAATAAAGTGTGTTCAAAATTGAGGTATCATTTTAATTTTGCTGCCATTTTTTCCCCACTTGTAACTTTTATTCAAAATTTTTATGTTCAGATTCTAAATACATTCCGGTTAGTTAATATGGAACGTTACACGAAGGAACAACGTGTTTTTATTATTAAAACAAAAAATTATTGAACAATCATTTAAAAAAATCAATAAAAAAGTTTGAAAATTACATTATTTCTCTTAGAGGAGGAGTAAATTGTTGGCCACCATGATCGTGCGATTTGACAACTTTAGATTTTTTTAATCGAAAGTTTACAGCAATAATCCCGCAACAGTTCAAGAGTTTAAAACCAACATTATCAAGCAGATATCAACCATTGACAACAGTTTATTGAAAAACGTGATTGATAATTTTGGTAAAAGATTGGGAGCCTGCCGACCCAGTAGGGCCGATCACTTGACCGACATAATTTTCCATTTTTAACCGGAACCTAGTTGTAATAAGCTGAAATAAAAGTATTTTTAATATCTAAAAAAAAGTCTCTTTTTATTAAAACTAAAATGATACCTCAATTTTGAACACCATTATATCCTGAAAAGTGGTATTTATTTTGTTTGGTTTCCTTTGCAGCAATAATATATCGTTATTGTGTAAAAAATACAAGTCGAGATTTTAGGATATACTACGGACGGCTATGGCTGTTGTTATTGTTATTGGTTACACATTTTTCATAGAAATTATCGGCTTATCATTAAGAAATCGCTGTTAATTTTTTTTATCTCTTTTCACCCCAACTTGAAAATTGTGCACAACAAAGATGTATCAGTTGCCTAAATTCTGTAAAAAATAAAGAAAATTAAAATACCATTTTTCAGCATATTTTACGATAAATGTTACTTTGGCATTTTACAGGCACTTGTAGCAGAAAGCTGTGTCATTTTCAATCAATTAAGAGACGACTAAAACCATTCGAAGAACATAAAAATTATTAGTAGTCGATGACGCGCTCTAAAGTTATTCAATATTCAATATAATGAAGTTTTCTCAACAATGGCCGAGATGCCCTCGGTGGCTATTAAATAGAAACCATAAGAGGTATCGAACTAGTTTTTCTTTCGCTATATGAAGCGCGCACAAGAGTGAAAAATATATGTTGAATTTCATTAAAATCGGAGGCAATACAAATCGAGACCGTGTCGAAAATTTTGGAAATTACTCTTTCTAAAGTTACTTGCGTTGAAAGGCGTATTAGTATTTTAGAGTATTGTCTTAAACTAATAATATATATATATGTAAGTACTTTGATTGTTATGCCTTCCCTTCTATCCTGTATTCTATAGCAGCGTCATATTTGTAGAGTAAACAAATACAAATGTCAAAAATAATTTGTTATTCTTTTTGCTCCGTTTAATGAAAACCATAGTTTTTCTCTGTATAAATGTGAGTTTTCCTTTCTGCAATATTAAAAAAGCGGCGAGATCTTTAATCATTTTTGAGTTATTTTTTTAAAACTAATTTTAGTATTTTCCCATATTTGTTTATTTTGCATACGTTTACAAATAAAATAAATGTTGAGTTTTAGTCTGAAACATTGAATGATGTGTGACATGAAGTGTTGAAATTATTGTTTTAAATGGTTTTAATTTTTTTATTATTAATTTAACTACATTTTTTCTAATATTTGTTGCTGTTAGCAGAATGTTGTTGTTTACACCCTTTTGTGCTTCTGTCATAAACGTTAAAATAAACAATTTTGTTTGTGTCTATCCTTTCAGACCGGATCCTGTGTCTAACTTTATGTATTTATGATGATGATATTTAGAGTGTGTTTATAAAAACCAGCCATGCGTGCTTTTTTAAAAACTCTAAAAATTGTTTTGGCTTGTTCGTTAAAAAAAAATATACATATAAATAAAATAAGAAAATTACTATTATTAAATAAAAATGACATTTAAACATGAAACTTGACATTATGGTGTGTTTTGTTTTTTGTCAGTAAAATAATTTGGAACAAATGCTTGCTGCACACAGCTATACATACTTACTCACATAGATATACTATGTATGTATTTATGTATGTTGTTTATACACATTCAATTCACACGTGAAGAAAAGCACCTGCAACTGTGTAGTGTCACTATAAATGTCATTTAAATGAAACATGTGTGTTTTTCTAGTCTCTGACTAGTCTGCAGTATAATGGTTTGGTTATTGTTCGTAGAGAACAATATTGGAATACATATTATATACATACCTTAGCATATAATTGTTTCTGTAAGTGTACATATATACATACAAAAGCACATACATATATTGTAGTATGGACATTTTTGTGTTGAAATGCTGAAATGAATGCTGCCTGCTAACAATAGTCATAGTATGATTTTGCTAATAATTTGTAATTTTTTGCTTGTTTCCTACAATTACCAACTATGTGACTGAAGCTATTTTTGTCTGTCCGAACTTTTACCAAGTGTAGGACTAAAAGTGTAAAAAGTTTAATGGTTACAAATAGTAACTGAGTTTAATTACACATACATACATACATACCATGCATATGAATATAAATTATTGTAGGTGGCTCCTACATACCTCACACACATACATACATACATACATACATACATACATACATACATACATACATTCATTTGTTATGATTAATGTTTCATAATGGCAAAATATTCTATACACTACGAATGACATTAGACATTAGCTGTAGTCTAGATAGAGCGTATAAAAGACATTAACTAATGTTTTAGAAAACTACATAGAAAACAAAGCATAACACATTATTTTATTCAATTTACCAAAAAGTCAAAAGGTATAATTTATGAAAAATACCATTAACAAGCACACAGACAGACAGACATTCGTGCATTTGTGTTAGTTAGACTCATTCGTTTATTACATTTTACTTAACAAGTATCATTTATTTCATTTGGCTTTCTCTGTAATCAAAAAAGGTGTATATTTGATAAATGAAATTGAAAAAATTTATAATAAATGTACTCGTATTTAAGCAACTACATATTTCAAATATACTATTAAAATAAAGGAAAAACTGTTGAACAACTGTGGGCGCTAAAATTGGATGTTTTGAACATTTATTTAATATAATGGTTTTGAGAATACTCAGCAAATAATAATAAAGTTCAGTAAGTTAATTGGTTTGAAAATATTTTTTTACAAGTGGCCATAAAATCGTTGAATTTAAAATTTTTTGTCTATGAAATTTCTTATTTGTATTTGGGTAAAATTCATTTAACATCACAACAGCTAGATATACAAAGTTTTAGAAGCGATTTCTTTTCGCGTGCAAAAAATTGGTGATTAGGAGGAAAGGATCCGAGATGGCATAAGTGGCGCCCAAAATTTCATTCCGGATTAAGAAGCCAGACGAGGAAAAAAGACTATCAAAAACCATTTGAGAATTTACCAATGATTTCCAAATTAAGCATAGTAGGCTTTGAAACTTATACAAAACCCTACAAATAATTTGTATTCGATATAAGTCTATTTTATATTTCTACACCTTTACACAATTAGAAATCCATTGGATAACAATAAAAAAAATTAATTTCAAATTATACCTTTAAGAAATTTATTATTTAACATATTTTCACAATTTTATTTTAAATTAAATTGTCTATATGTGTAGAAAAATTAAATAGATTTAGGGCCATTATTACAACTTGGCAATAGTTAAAGGCATGATTTTGTAGTACGGATAAACAGTTTATCTTTATTAACACGTTACTTTAGGTGAAATTGAGCGATAAGTTAAAGGCAAGTTCATCATACCTGGTAGGTTAAAGTAAATTTTTAATAATGATAAACTGGTTATCCCTCCGACAAAATCCTGACTTTATCTATTTCCAAGTTGTAATAATGCCCCTTATACCGAATACAAATTCTTTGTTGGGTTTTGTATACGTTTCAAAGCCTACTATGCTTAATTTTGAAAATCATTGGTACATTCTCAAATGGTTTTTGAAAGTCATTAACAAATAAATTTTATTTAAAATAAAATTATGACAATATTTCTTATACATTAAAAACGATAGTGACAAACCGCTTCAAGCACTTTTTGTAATTTTTCCTATAATAGAAGCGTCATAATTTGGGAACGACCGACCGGTGGTAGTCATCTGAGTTTTTGGTCAAATGGTAGCTGTACAATACTCGACTGCAATACCAATTTTTATTATATTCGGAAGGGGTCTGAACCAATCACTGGTTGTTGTTATACAAACTAAGTCTCTTACAACATATTTTGGGATTCACGCAAGCTCGAAAGCCATTTTCGATCCATGATTTCTAAGGCAAAGTTGCTAAGAACTCTTCGTACAATAATTTCTTCCACGCTACTTTTTTTCAATACTTTTTTTTGCAAATCAACTCGCCATAATGTACATATATATTTTTATTTGCTTACTTTTATTTCAAGGTTATAAACTTTAACTTCTTGTAATTATCTTAATATAATCTAGAACTTTTTATTGTCCTGTTTGTGTCATAAATCGTAGACTATTTTGTCTCTTGATCTTGCGGCTTTAAAAACACAAATGACCCAGCATTTTTTCCTAAAATTTTAACCTGATTTATGTTTAAGTTTTTTTACACAGATGCCAGTTTCATGTTTTGCATTTACGTTTATATTTACTTTAAGGGGCTTCGTTGTAATTTTTTTCTGATTTAAAATGGAATAACAGGAAAAATAGCAAAAATAGCAAAAAAGCTCCATGTGTTTTGCTGCTTATGTAAATAGGAAGCAGTAAAAGTTTCTACCATTTGGGAATCACACTATGTAACAAAATTATAATTTTTTTTGACACATGATAACCATTGGTGTCGACCAAACGCATATTTTTCAAACCGAATCTGAACTTCGGTAGAATTTTTAGAATTTGTATTGAAGAGAAAAATTTTACTCAACTTTTTTTTAACTATATGGTATGTGATGAAATCGGGCGATTTAAATCGGCGCCGATTTCAAAAGCAAATTCTAATGAAAGGTGACTTATTTACGCTTTTTATTTTTGGTTATTGGAAAAATTATTTGAAAACAATAAAAGTGGTAAATAAGTCATCTTTCAGTAGAATTTGTTTTTGAAATCGACGCCGATTGCAAACCGAATAATTTCCATCACATACCAGTACGAGTTTTTTATTTAATACATACATACAAACAATTCATACATACAGTACGCAGCCGGTACTGACAAAGTGATCAGTGCTATGCCTTCATCAACAGTCCAACAACAACCAACACAATAACTCACCAATGCACATGAGAAAAATGCATGATGTTGTTGGCTTGCCTGAAGTTAGTCTTGAACTCAGGATCTCAATGTTTGTAGTCAAACGCACTAAATACTAAGCCAACAGCACCCGTTATTAAGTAAGAAGTTACTTCATTATGGGAGTGGTACAATATGTTCCCGTGTCCCGTGTGTGAGCGGTGAAAAGAGAACACATTACTTACTGGCACAAACATATCAAAACATGTGATAGAAGTACCGAAATTTTACTAGCATTAAACAAACCAAGACTGCACAAGCACATATATTAAGTTTGGATCTACAACCTATCATTGACTGCCTATTTCACCAATTTATTTAAATATCAATTGATATATAAATATAATTTTTCCATACAAAAATTAATGAAATTCGCTATTTAAATATGAATTGATATTTAAATAGCGTTGGTGAAATAGGCTCTGAGTATGTTAATTATGTCAATGTGTCCCCTTTAATGACAACGCCATGTAAAAGTGACATATTCCTCACCTATAAAGTTCCAGAGCTCACACTGGTTGCTAGTCATCGGGAACCAGTCATGTGGCTTGTCTTGTGACAGGTTCTCTTCCCTCTAGCGACTTGCTTATACATATGCACTTAATTTAATTTACTACATGAAATTAGCACCAGACTGAACTTTTTTTATCTTTTATATGTATAATATTTTCACATATTAAAAGGATGAATTTTATTTGTTTCCACTAATTATTGCATACCTTGGTATTTTATCTCTGGCTGGTGGTTAAGGAAAATAAAATCTCCTTTTTCTTATATACACATCTTTTTCTTTGTATATCTTACAGGGAGCTAACCACACACTTTGCTTTAAAGCATATGCAAAATATATTACCGTTATTAATTATATGGCGGCATGCAAAATTTATAACATTTATTTTGAGTTGATTTTTTTTTGTTATTAATATATTTTTTAATGCTTGCTTTTTTATTGAGGCACGAGTTTTACGCCCAGTTAATCATGAAGCACATTTGCGTTGTTACTTAATAAAAAAAATAAAACAAAAACTGAAACACTCGTTGAAAAAAACTTCTCACTTGCGGCGGGTTGATATTTTTAAAAATAAAATAAATAAAAAAGCAGAATAAAGAATTTATGTGTAAATATTTCCCATCAAAATTAAGGTTTTTTTTTACTGGAAGCCAGTTTGAAAGTAATGATGAGGTGTTTAAGGTTATTTAAACTTTTTTCAGTTGCATTTACATATTTTCTAAAGAAGTAAAGGTTAGAAAGTTGTATACGCGGGCCTGGCCTGTTTGCCTTTATATCAAAAGCGATTTAATAAAGCGCAATTTAATTATCTACGACCAATTAATTTTCTTTCTAAATTTGCCCTTTTTTAGCTCTTTGCTGTTTGTATATTTATTTTAAAATTAGCAGCGGTTAATTAAAAATTAATTCATATCATGCCCTCTAACCGCGTCTAAGTGCAAATTGTGACTGACCATTTATAAGGATGTCTTATTTAATCCTAAATCGCAAAACACAATTTTTTTGTATGACATTAAACAAAACGTAAATTCCATTATTAAGTTATTTTATTATTTATTGTACAGTTTCCCTTTATTGCGTACATTTTTGTTTAATTTGTCATAATTTCTTTGTTATTTAAGCATTTTAAATTTACTTTAAGATTTTATTATAATTATTTTATAATTATAAGTTGCAAATTAAGTTGCACGAGAGTTCTTGCCATTTTAAATATATCAATTTTCAATTTTTCAGACGTTTCACAATGGCTCCAATTGGAAAAAGGGTAATAAGTCTGTATCTTTGGATTATCCGATTACAAAACGACGAATGTTGAAATTATTAAGGGGGGCTTTATGAATGTGTTCTTTTTCACATATTTTTTTTTTGCTTTTAATTAAAAATTCATAAAAAATTTCCGTTAGAATCGTTAACCCGAAGCGATATCTGTTTTATTTACACTCACGCGAAGTGTGCGCATACTGCGGCATACCTTACGAAACGTGTTTTATTTTCAACTTGTACATGGTTTTCTCTCGGTGTTAGGGCCCAGAATTACGAATGTATTTAAAACTCTAAAAATAAGGGAAAGTCTAATGTACATACTTCAAAATGTTTAGTGTTCAAAATTATAAATTACACAATTAAGCGAAAAAATTTTTATTTTTTCATATGAGTATCTGTATCTAATACAACAAAATGTAATTTGCAAGTGTTAAACTAAGTGTCTATCTGTATATATATTTCAAAAATATTATAAATTGTCTTCAGTTTGTATTTTAAACACTTTAGCAATGGCTGTAAAACATGCTAAATAAACATTTGGAATTTGCCATACCATACTTACTCACATGTGTAGGCAGTTCCTTAAGTTGCCACATAACAACATTAAGTGTCGTACGTCATGCTATACCAGTGATCGCCAAAGTTGTACATGTTGCCGCTTAATAGGCTTTGCACACTCAACAACATCTAACATCTACCATCAATTTGCGCTATTGTACAGGTGGCCATATGAGGGCAACAAATACAACAAAAACTAGATTATGCTTGTCAAAGAAATACACGTGTTTGACGTAATTATACACAAAACTACCAGAGCAAAAAAATTAGTAGCGGACGTAGCGCTGCCACCTGTACACTTTATTATGCTGCTTTTTAGTGATGACACTAAATTGATCGAATGATGGTGGGTGGAACAAATACTCGTAGGAACATTTAATAATGATGTTGAAATATGTTGGCCGTTAAGCCCTGTACAATTCTTATGGGAAGTTTCGAAAATTGATAGTTGATGTTAGATGTTGTTGAGCGTGAAAAGCCTATAAGGATAAATTTTTATTATCAAACCAAATAATGCAGTAGACAAATAACAAATGCATCAAATTTGTTAATCCATATGAAATAAATGCTAAAAGCATTTTAATTGCTCACAAATTAATTCGAAGCAAATTTTAAAGTTCAATTTCGATTAACTTGAAAGTAACACAAGATGTTGGTTTGAAGACATTTAAGATTTTTCCTAAATTTTTATAGACCTGCTTAGTAGCAGAAGTCATAACATATAAGGGGGTCGTTGATCAAAAATTATTGGAAGCCTCTGTACTATATATATTCATTTGAACTCGCTGTAAAAGTTTTTAATATATTTTTAAAGGATTTTCTGAACATAAAAAAAAATTCATAAATCATAAAACAATGTTTAAGTTTGTAGCATTTTTATACTTTGAATATTATTTGAATGAAAAAAATCAAGGTCTGACTGCATAAAACGAAAGCGTTTTAAATTTTTATGGAAACAAATTTAAATTTGCAATGAATTAGCATTACTTCTTGCGTAAATTTTAAACATTCAAAAACATTGTGTTATAAAAAATGTTTACCATCCCAGCAAAAACTTTGCTTACTAGTGAGCAAGAAAGGATATGAGGATTTTCAACTATTATTTACTTATAAGTTTAATTACCTAAAATTAGTTTTTGTGTTAAGTTAAAAAATGTTTGTCTACTTACTTTATTTAAACATAAGAACAAACTGTAACTACTTTCAGGTAATGAGATAATTATGTACTAATGTTATATATGACAAAGTAGTAGTTCTAGTTTCCTGCATATTGACCACTCATTACTTTGTAGCCCATTAAAAGAGTACTATCGATTACAAAGACTCCAAAAGTAAAGAGCACGTTACTAGAAGACAATTTTTAAAATTACTAAATTACCCTCCACTTTCATCTTTAATACATAATTTAAAAAAATCAAGATTGTACTTAAAAAAGAGACCAATTCAATAAGTTTTTACTAGAACATGGAATTATGAATGGTGGATCATTTGACTATATAATTTGACCAGCAATCTGGTCTGTGGTTATACAATAGTGAAAAAAAGAAATAAAATAAAACACCAAGCAGGGTCTCAAATCTTGGTAAGTATTATTAGAATGAATGCGACTAGTGGGATAATGAAAAAATGTGTAACTTTGGGCAATCACAGACGAATTTCTCTCACACCTCAAAAAATTTCAATCAGCGTTTATTGTGTTGTAAGATATATGTTTACTCAACACTTTCGTTGTTAGTAAAAATCACAATGATAACCCTCGTAGAAATAACAATAAAATTATATAAAACTATGAAGGATAAGAAAAGTCATTGTGGCTGGTCTGAGGAGAAAGAACAAAATATGTTGCAGTGCTTGTTTGTTAAAGTAATTTTAATTATATTCTTAGCCTTATTAATCTATATAATTATTTAAGAATGTTACTATGCACATAGTGGGGCAGAATTCAAATATTTTGAGTTTCCAAATCTGGTAAATGAAACGTGCACGTAGTAAAATTTGTTACGGTTGTGTCTCATTAGGCTCCAAAAATGTTTCGTATCCTTATTTAACTTGTAGTGTTTCTATCTCTTTCAGTTAAAATTTCTCAATGTCTCAAAACTTGGGTCCGGTATTTTCAAGATATCTTTTGCTACACTGAAAATAATCCCTGCAGCATTTTACGAAAAAACTCTCGTATTTACTTTTTTCGTAGAATATACGAGCCTTACGTACATATTGCAAAAAAAAAATATGCAAAATTTTTTTTTTAATCTACAAAAGTAACGAAAACATTTTGTAAACATTTTTCCTTGTTAAAAAATATATTTGAAACAAAAAAATAAGTTAAATTTTTCTTATAAATTTACATATTTTGAAATAAGTAGAAAGTGGGTAAGTGGGTAGAGTACTTGTATTGAAATATGAGGATTGCGAGTTCGTGACCCTGTATTTCAAAAGTTATCCACAATTATGACATTTTGACGATTTTAAAGTATGAGTAGGCTCATACAATTTTGATTTTAATAAAAAAACTTTTTTAAAAATGTTTACGAGCATTTCGCGCAAAGGGGTCGATATTAATGCGTAAAATAAAATTTATAAAAACGCTCCAAGTTCCAGCCGTGGTAGAGGGCTAAAAATATGTCGAAATAAATTCAAAAAAATTTGTATTTGAGCTAGATGCGAAATTGATTGTATGACCTTTTCCCCTTCATACATCGACGCTCCACCGTACTCTAAACACAGAGAAAATTTTCCATGTAAAATCGTTGTAAGCCAGGTTAATTTAACATTTTTCGTTAGTGATTTTGCTTCATAGGCGTTTCATTTTAATTCAACATGATTTACAATAATTTTGAAGGAAAATCATTTTGAATTAACTATATTTCATGCAGATTTTGCATGATATTGAAGTACAGTTAAATCAAAATAAAGTTGATACTGAAATAGTACGAAAAATCACGTTGAATCAAAGTTATTTCGAGTTGAAACAACGTGAATTTGATATTGAAATAACACTAAGAATCATGTTGAATTATAGTTATATCAAGCTGAAACAACATTACTTTAATGTAGGTATTCTATTAATTATTTTACTTACGTGATAGTCATCAGAAAACTTTGCGTTGTAGTTGGCTGCCCAACGCTGGACTTCAAATGTAATATAACGTTTATACCAAAGTTGTTTTAACAGTGAAACATTTAAAATCAAAGAGATTTAAGGTTAGATTAATAATTTTTTATTTAAAACTAATATGAAACAATGGTAATTTTAAACCAGCAGCAGTAAATTTTCGCTGGTAGCTCGCTTTTTGTCGTCTTCATAGACGCAACATGGCTACTTAATGGATTGACTAGCCCTATAATAGTAATTATTCATTTATTATTATTATTAACTTTGAGAACCGCAAGAAGGGACGCCCGTGCGTATTCTCTGTGACTGTCTGGCGGTATTAGCGCGCATTCTGTATATAAATATACAATATCTCACCGTGTAAAATAATTGTCTTTATTCGTAGCTTTAATCTAGTTCATTGAACATTTGTTATAATCTACTTCATTGAACATTTATTACCTAAAGTATTTTTTTCGCCTTGGGCCAAATATGGACTTTATGGTCAACACTGTAAAATTTCATTTTTATATAGTTAAATAGTTCTTGGCTATGCACGCAGTTTTTGCAGCACCTGAAACCATTCGCCCTGTATTTGCTTCTGATAACTTTGTTTCACTTAATTATAAAAAATCTATGAGACTTAAAATATAAAGACACTAACTACAAACAATGAAAGGTAACAGCGCCACCTATCGGTTTAGAAATCGTATATCGTTCAAGCTATAACTAACCTTAAACACTAACAAAATTTATTCGGTTAGACGGCTTTGGATAATAGTGAACGAGCACAGTGCAGTGACAAGTGATTTTCATACATTTAGTTTGTACACTTTCTGTTGCCTGTCCTATTTTCGTTGTCACTCGAAATTTTATTATTCATTTAATGAACACTTCCTTTCATATCCACTGGGCGTTTTTTGAAAAACTTTGTGGAGAACAAAAAAATACCAAACTTCATATTTTATCTTGTCATTAACTTGGCTAAAAGTACAAAGTATATTCGAATATAAATCTTAAAGCCTTCAAAGATAAACACACTCATAAAGCACTTTTTAATTTTATGCTGAATTTTTGTCACTTTTCCTCTTGTATATGTTTCTTGGTTAAGTTTCATTTAATCTGTTTATAGAATACATGGTGTTGTAATACGTGTATGAAACATTTATGTTATTACTTATGCAGAATGCTTTTACATTAACATACAAGAACATTCGTGGCGCTACCAGTATAATTTATGATGCTTTTTTTTTCTTTCGTTTTTGTCCTGAATACAACATACAACGTGTTCAAGTGTTGTATTTTGTAACACCAACCTACAAACTTAAAAACTCATTTCATATTAACACTTAATTTTTTTATTATAATTATTTTTACCTTAAAGGTGTTTTTTTTATAATTTAAGGAAATAATTACATTAATTTTTTTGATGCTTGCTTTCACTTTATTTTTATGCATCCTAAATCATTCGTATCATCCTTACGAGAAATTTCTATAGTGAAGATAGAAAGCGAAATGACATCACTCATACTTTCTTGATTTTCTTACTACGATATTTCAATAATACGTTAGATAAAAATTTAATTGCTGTTTGTAGTCTGGCCGCAATCATTGTCGTTGATGAAGACTATTCTTTGGCCGTCATTAATTAAAGATAGGACAAGGAACTTTAAAGATCTCTTTTAAAGAAGGCAATATCTGTTTAAAGTTATAATTAAAATGGAAAACCAAACACATAGGCCCTTATCGTGTTTGGCGATTTTTGCCTTCGACTACGACTTTTTTGTAAAAGATTAAAGAAAAATGTATGTGCTGTCTTTTTTAATCTATTACAAAAATGTCGTAGTCGAAGGCGGAAATTGCCAAACACGATTAGGGGGCTAGTTTATCAATTGAAAATTCTAAATAGGATATCTTAAAGGTATATTTGGCCGGGAAGCAAGAAAAGGAAGGCTTTGTAAAAGGCAGCTCGGCGAAAGAGTTTTCTTCTTCTGATATCGTTATCACCTTCCAAAGATTTGCTCCCAGCCGCTTGTTAGTCGGTTACAACATTTTTTATCATGGTATGTTAAGAGGAAAATCCGTGTCCGTATTATACACAGAGGAGACTCTTAAGCCTGAAATTATGTTTAAAATTAAACCATTTAATTTAAAATTTTTAGCAAAACTTCTTTGTCAATAAAAAAAAACGTTTATAAAGTTATGTTTTTTATGTAAAAATAATATTAACCTATTTTCGGTTTGTGGAAATAATTTATGGTTAATATTTTTTTTGTGTTTGCTACAAATCTCTAGGCATTAAATAACAATTTATAATAATTGGGATCAATCAAAATAAACAATACATGGTTAGTTTAACATGAAATATTTTACTTGTACATACAATTTTTTCACGCTCATTTTTTATTAAGCTTAATAAAGCGAATAGTTTTCTTTTATTCTTTTCATAAATTCAGTTATATTTGAACACAAAAAATGTTTGATAAAGTTTTTTTTAAGCAAGTTTCCCTCGAAAATAAATGTCGATTGTTGATTATAATTATTAAACTGAATAATCATTATAGTTGCAGTATAAACTATATTATAGTTGAAATATAAACTATAATAATAAATGGAAAAATAGAAAGGCTTTCTGCAGGACAGATGTATAGAAGGACAGCTGGACATCGAATCTAAAGTAATAAAAAAATTTAATAACAAATAAAATCAATAATATAAATAATAAATATTATGAACCTCCTACATGTAATATGTAATGATTTATCAAAGTTTAATAACTTGGTGGAGACCCACCCTTTTCGAATGTTATTAGTAAAACAGAAAACTATTGAACGAAAATGGTCTCTTTACAACTCTTCCTTAAATAAGATTAAAAATGAGGTCAGGAATTCTAAAATAATGGCATGGCGGACCTTCAGCGCTAACTTAGAAACTTTCCTCCGACACGCATGGTCTGTGCGAAATCCTCTCTATATCTCCGTCTGTTCCTAGATTCATCCAGAAAAAAAGTGGTGAATGGGCTTCCAGTGGTCACGGAAGCACGGAATATACTCATGGACACCTATTTTTCAGGCGCCAACTACTCGCAAGAGGTACCGCTTATTCCTCCAATTGCAACAAATCTGTCTCATCCATTGTGGTGGCAAAAGAAATATTGTAATGGGCAATCAGCTGTTTCCAGCCGTTCAAGTCCCCTGGACCGTGCGGTATCATCTCTGCTGACCTGCAACACAATGGATCATCTGCGATGTAATCTTCATTTCGTTCTCATGACACAATGGCCTATTTGATGAACATTAAAAGCTACACAGTTTTTAAATTATATCCCCGTTCGAAATTTTTTACTTTATTTCCTGCTTCCAAATAGTGATTCACATTTTCAAACGCTTTAAGTTGTAAACTAGCTAGAAGGCCCAGGCATGCCCTGAAAGATGTTCGTAATTATTTTGTATAATAAATATGTAGTTTACTAATGATCTCATTTTGGTTCTATTTGTTATGTTGTCTAAAATATTAAACAGTTCTTAACATATTTTCAAAAAATTAATCGAAGCTAAAAATTTTTATTTTATTCGCTAATTATTTTAAATTCCTTTCATTTTACAGAATATTCTCACATTGTCAATGGATTAATTGTTATTTTATTACAACTATAAAAGGTAAGTCTACACATTATCTATACAAAATATCTACATGCTAAACAGCCAAAAAGCACAAAAGTCATAACAATATTAATAATTAATTTCAAACGTGAAATGTCAAAATCTAACCTTGAATTACTGTGTGATTGTGTTTTCTCGTTAACGTCTTTCACTTTTTTTCCGCTTTAGTAAATATTGGGAAAAAATCCATTAAATTGTAGAAATAAAAAATATTTATCAAATAAATTAGTTGACATCATCAATTATTTAGAATTGGAAATAACAAAAGAAACATTATGGTGACACATTTATTTAGGAAGAAAAATATATATTAAGAAAATGATGGTAAAAATTCTCAGCAATTAAAAAGTTAAAACAGTTCAGTATGGCAACGAAACCAGTCTTATGTCATCTAACAAACTTTCAGGAGATAAAGAAAAACTGATTTATTTTGTCAATATACGATAAGTTTCGAAACGTTCAAAAGGTGTATTTTGGAGATTTATCAGAAAAAAATAAGGCGGGTAAACTGGAAGTCGTATGATCAGTGCATAAATATTTCGATTCGGTTATGAGATGAATTCCCACGGCCGTGCACGGGTTGGAATAAAAAACATTATATTTAGATCAAAATTCCACGCATCTGCGTTATATGTGCCATTTTTAGTTTGACAAGTTTCAAAAAAACAATTAAGAGATAACTACAGTCAATTTGAAAGATTCCGTTTTAGAAGCATTCTTCAGCAAAGTCGAGTATCACAACCGGCAGCTGAGTGACTCTATTTTATTTATTTGAGTCAGCACTTGATAACTGCTAAATCCATTTTTCTCTGATATCATATTATATAGACGCTTCATAATAACTGGTTTTTACAATCAGCGGTGCTAAAGTAGTCACCAGAACTGTGGGCTTAAAATGAGTTTCCTTATGATGTCTTGCTTCATTGACAAATTAAAAATGTGTAACGAAACACATTAAAATGTTCAATATAAAAATAAATAAAATACTACAAACTTTAATGGTTCATTTCATTTGGATTCATTAAATACGCGTGTGAATCTAAAATTTTATTCAATTTCATTATTGATGTTACAGCAATCGATTTATTTTAAATTGTATAAATTTGTACACCCCTGCCTGATCCGCCACCAGAAAGCAATGATTATAACTGATGGCGTTTTTTATATATTTTGTATTTTTTTATTGTTATACAAAAAGAAAAGACTGTAATGTTACATATTTTATGCTTATGACAATAACCAATTGTATGTATTATCGTGTTACCCTTAATGTAAGGCAAATTTAAGCACTCTACTTGCAACATATATTCACGCGATACATTCAATTAAACGTGGTGATGAGTGGAAATTTTCACATGTTTTTCGTACGATGCTTGTTTTACTTTCTTGTATGATTTTCATTATTGGCTTTGTTGTTTGTTTGTGTGCTCTTTTGTTATTTTGATGTAATGATAGTACGAGTATTAAAATAAAGTTTACATATCGATATGAAATCGTGGTTTGGGGAGAAAGTTTATTTTTCTCTGATAAATATATTGTTGCTTAGTATAAAAATTAAGAGACATGAACACACAGAAAGATGAAATTCAATAATCAATAAAGAAATTCATAACATTTTGTCTAAAAAACCGGCCCTAAATACAAACTTTTAAATTAGAAATGAAATTTCCCAACAATTTAATTGAAAACAAAAACAGGTTTTCTTAGTTACAAAAATATGCTATTGACTCTAAAGATTTTCAAAAAAATTTTTTTCAAACAATATATTTAACTAAACCAAATAAAATTTTGTACCAAAATTTTGTCGTTATATCTAAAGCAATTTTATTCAAAATATTTACAAATACAAATATAAAATATTTATATCTTGCTTCAAACAACAGCTCAATAGCTTTAACACAATGTAAAATTTGTATTGTTCAGATGAGGCGTTCGCGAGATATTTGCCAATAACTGAATAAAATTGCAAAAAAAAGTTTTTAGCGAATATCTCGAAAACGGTTTCACTTAATAAAAAAATAATTTTATATTCGGCTTTAGCGGACCCAATTAAGTTTTTTGAACCGCTAACTTTATCAAAATTTTATTAAAGCTCCATAAAATTTGAGCTAAGCTAATTTTACTCACATGCTGTGCGCATTTCGAGCAGTCTGGCGGGCTTTATCGACTGGTGAAACAGTCTGGCATTTTTTTGTTTGCAACTTCTCAATGAATGTACTAAAGCATAAAAAAAAATTTTAGCCTTACACGTAAAGGTTTTTTAATTTTTTTTTTTCATGTTGAAGTGCATCTGGTGCAATGAAGCGACTGACGGATACCTGCCAGACTATGATTACCCTGCTTAAAATGATAAAAATTTCCAGCCCTACACACAGACCCTTAGTGAAACTTTCACTACCTCTCCATCTATAAAGGTGTTTAACAGAATTCAGATCAATCGGTCCATAAGAAGGCGATAAAAGTAAATATTACTTTTTATGTGCATGTCGCTACCCACTTTTATATTCACCAAATTGTATTGTCATTAAAATAAAACTACTTACCAAATTTCTGATCATTTGGTCTATATAAAAGGGGTCAACTAAATGGTTATTTTTATGGGCGTGGCACAGCCCACTTTTCTAATAACAAAATTGTATTGTCAATAAAAGTAAATGTGCTAACCAAATTTCAGATCAATTGGTGAACAGTAAAATGTTAAAACTAAATATTTATTTTTATGGCCGCGGCGAAGCCCACTTTTCTAATCAATTAATTGTATTGTCATCAAAAGTTAAAGTGCTTATTAATTTTGAGATCCATCGATCAACCGAAAATATATATATATATATATATATATATATATATATATATATATATATATATATATATATATATATATATATATATATATTCGGTTGATCGATGTATCTCAAATTTAATAAGCACTTTATATATATATATATATATATATATATATATATATATATATATATATATATATATATATATATATATATATATATATATATATATATATATATATATATATATATATATATATATATATATATATATATATATATATATATTAATTCCTATGGTTCCAGGTTGGAACAAAGGGCCCTAACAAAGTTTTTCCATTGTGATCTTTGGTTTGCCGTCGACTTTATCTCGGTCCAGCTCATCTCTGCCAGCCTTGCTTCGGATTCCACTTGTCTTCTCCAAGTGTTGGCGGGCCGTTCCTTTTTTCTGCTTCCTTGTGGGTTCCATTCGATAGCCATCTTGACTATGTCATCGTTTGGTCTTCTCAAGATGTGGCCGATCCAATTCCATTTTCTTTTTGCTAATTCTATTCGAATGGGCGTTTCTCCTGCTCGTTCCCACAAGTCTCTGTTTGAGATGACATTCGGCCAGAATATCTTCATAATTTTCTGAATACCTGTAACGCCTGTAGATCGCTAGCTGACGTATTCCACGATTCACACCCATATAGCAGTACATACCGGAAATTTGATGAAAAGAGTCGTAGCTTTGTTTTTAGGTGAATTTGTGGCGACCTCCAGATTTTTTGCAGAGCGCCAAATGCTTAGTGGGCTTTTTTGATGCGGTTTCTGATGTCCTCCCCTGAGCCGCCTGTAGAAGATATGATGCTGCCCAGGTACGTAAAGCAATGGACTTCTTCAAGTTCCTCGTTGTTTATTTTGAACTTGAGATTATTATTTGTGTTCAGACGAAGCACTTTGGTCTTGCCAATGTTGATGTGTAGGCCAGCCTCTAGTGCAGTCGTATAAACGGCATGAATCTTAGCTGACATATCTGCGTAATTGTGGGCGAGGAGGCATATATCATCGGCATAATCAAGATCTTCAAGAAGTCCATGTAAGCCCCATGTGATGCCGCGTCTAGTGGTGGTTGCTTGAAGCATTATTTCGTCCAGCACAATATTAAATAGTAATGGGGAGATCAACCGAAAAGGCGTAAAACTAAATATTTTTTATATACTAAATACTTTTATAATTATCAAATTATATTATTCCAAAAGTAAATTTGCTAACCAAATTGCAGATCAATTGCACTGAAAAAAATAAGTTTCGTTTTTGATAACAAAAATACCGGTATTAAAAAAATTTTTTTTTATTTCCTGAGATAAAGAATTCCGCTATATTGATAACAAAATTATATCAAAAGAAAAAAATATATAAATTAAAAAAAAAAACGTTGGCATGGTTGGGATACGAACCCGGGATTTTCGGATGTAAAGCATGCTCTCTACAGCTGAGCCATATCCCAGTTTTTTGTTAATGAGATAAAACTTGTTTTAAGTACTTGCGTATGAAAAGAAAAGAAATAACCGGCATGGGAAAGAAACACATACAACGAATTATGTATTTGATTTAATGGATCTGTTTATTAAATATTTGCAATTTTTTAATAATTTTTTTATCAAAAACTTTTTACTGCATGATATTTTAAATGCGCGTTTTTGACAATTTTTTAAATGCGCGTTTTTGAAATTCATATATCTTTTTTTTTTAATAATATGGGCCTATTCACATATTACGTAACGCTATTTTCGGAGGTTTTATACCCCCTCCTAACGATTTTTACAAAATGTTCAGTATAAAGTATATAATCCGTAAAAAATCTTTACCATCACCCGCATGGAGCGTTACGTTTAATATGTGAATGGCCCCTATGGTTTTATTGAACATAATTCTTGTCTATTTTTTCTGTGTGGTCAACACGAAACGGGTTTAACTAAATGTTACTTTTTATGAGCGTGGTGCGCCCACTTTTTTAAATCACAAAGTTGTATTACCATCAAAAGTAAAGGCGTTTTTCAAATTTCTAATCAATCGGTTAAGAGATTGGGGGTAGATTTTCAGTTACTAGATTTGACGCAAACACGACGCAACCAGGACACAAAAAAGGCAACCTAAATAAAACCGTTGAAAGAGACATGTTCTTGATCCTTGCAAATGCGATGATTTTTCCTCGTTTGAAATTTAATTGAAATAGTTGGGTTAGTTACAGAGTAGCATAAATTGCCCTGCTTTTATTTACTAATATTTGACTTGTATGGTAATTCCTCCCCCACTCCCCCCCTCCCTTTAAAATATTTAAGAGAAATATAGCCTATAACCTTCCCTGATGTGCAAGTAATAGGTTCACAAAGTTTAATCACGATCGACTAAGCAGTTTGACCCCGCGTACTTAGAATACAAAAAATTAACCAACATATATTAATTATATGCGTGATTCTCATTTTAAATGTTTTTTTTTGTGTCTGTTGTAAGTATAGTAAAACGCATAAATTTTAAAAAGAAAACTGCTTTGACATGACTTAGGCCCATATTATGATTCACAACTAAATTAATAGTTGAGTTTTAGTTGTCAAATTCTTATTATTGATTACAACTCAACTCAACTTTCATCAAAGTATGACAACTGCTTTTAGATAAGAACCGTAGTTCGAACATTTTTTCAAAGACATCTACAATTGGTTGTGAATAATAATACAAAAAAATAGTTGAGTTGTAACATTGACAACCCAACTTAGTTGAGTTGTGAACCATAATAGGGGCCTTAATAAATTATAACTAAATGTATATGATGTTTTTAGTGTAAGACTTGCCCATTATATGTTAAAAACGAAGAACAAAAATACTGTTTATACTCTCTTCATACAAAATAGCGCATCCTTAATGCATGCTGATGGTATGAATGGTGAAGTTTAATACACCGTTAGATGCAGCTTGAAAAGATCCTTCAAACGATGTATTTTTTTTATTTGTTGTCTTGGGAGAAAATACGAAAATATGCAAAAAAGTACAAAAATATATCTTTTTTAAACACTGTCCAGCTCACGGGCTGTCATCGCTAGACACCGCAAATATTTTGCGAAACATCATTAAGAAGACCGATCTTTAATTTCAGCGGGATAGAAAAACACGTTCTTCATCTTCATGCAAGTCGAGTCGCTCTAATGTACATATCGCTCACTTACTTCAACACTGTCATAACTCAAAAAAGCTAGTTTTGCAGAAAACGATTTTAAAGTTTTCATGTTATATACAACTTAATGGAAAATAAAAGTACATTCTTCGATCAAGATACGAGCTTATAAGATATTTTTACCAAATTTTTACACAATATAGAGAACGATATGATTATTAACTCTGCGTTATTAAGTCAAAAATCACGTTTTTTGAGTTAAGACATTATTGAAGTAAATGAGCGATATATATCATTATAGAGAAATCACTTTCACACCGCCCTAATATGTGTTTTAATGAATGAATATTTTATAAGAGAAGCAAAAAATACATAAAACGTGTGTAGACTTCAGTCAATTCACGAAGCGAAACCATTTGTCATGGATTAGCGAAATGTCAACATGAGTGAGTGCTCTGTGTGGGTCTTTACAATGTAGACTTATTGCAAAAAAAAATTAAATGTAAGACAATAAATAACTACAAATTTGTTTTAACGCTTGACAAGCATGCTCGAATTTTATTTCATTAGAAAATTTTAATAAATAAATTAAATATTTTCAACATCTACAAGTTTGTAAAGCATAGCGAGGGGTTGCAGCTTCAAAGCAATGAGAGATAACACAAATATGATGGTTTTAAAATTATAAGCAATTATTCAAAAGTTTTCAAAAGAGCAAACAAAATGAAATAACCATCAATCATTTGTTCCGTTTTGGGTTTCATAAATCTAACCCTGTTTGCAAATGAAATTGAGGTAAAATAAATATTTATCTTAATTCCAAAACAGCATTAAATTATTTTTTGTTATCAACACTTTAGTAAGATTTTTCTTCTATATTCTTTAAAGGCATATGCGTGATTGCGTTATTTGTACTGCATCTTTTATAACCCATTTAGACGTTATATCTTAGAAAAGTATCTTTTGCCACAAATATAAATAATTGTAGCAAAATACAACAACAACAACAACAACAAAATGTCACTAAAGTATTTTACATCGTATTCGAAATAGCTTTCATTTTCTCTTATATGCTCTTCTGCTATATCATTTGATTCTATCTTTGTGTTTTGTTTTGTTGCATGCAACTTACATATTTTCAAAAGTATATTTTATACATTTTCTCTAGTGTATTTTCAATAGCACTCGTACTTTTGTTACAGTTGCGGCGAATGCTTTTACTTTTATATATTTGTAATTTGCTTTCTTCTTATGCGCTGTTGCAACATGTCGCAACATTTTCACATAACATTGAATTATTGTTGTGTACACATGCCATGCGAACTTATTAGTGTGTGCTGCAAATTGTATAAATACAATGATTTTTTTTCTTCTTTGTAGAATGAGTTTAATACTCTTTGGTATTAAAATATGTATGAATACTTTTTGCATTTTCTTTTTTCTTGCCGTTTTATTTATATTTTTTAATAGGATTTTTTTCTATGGGATCTAATAATATTTGTACATAAAAGTGGGGCAAAATTGCAAACTACAAAAGAAGATTTGTATGTGGGCCAAAGCATGAATGGTTGGTTACAAAACATAAGTTCACTTACATCTATGCATCTATAAAAACCCTTTACTAGCAATAATTGAGATTTGGATGTACAAGGCAATAACTCATCATATATCGTCATATGAATCCATAACAGCCCTAAGTTGCATTGAAATAATTTTACAGAAGAGGCAAAAAAAAAACACTTTCATATCTCGAATACTTCTGATAATAATTTTACATGGACAAATAGAAGTGTAAAGCTTAGGAAGTGAATCGTAATAATTATTAAATTAATACGGTGCATCATAATCAATCAAAAAGTTAGTTTTGAATATTTAGTAACTTAGAGCTTTTTTTGAAATAATATAACGATATAGAGTTTATTATATTTATTAGAACATAAAAATGCAGACCAGTCGGAGTTGTACAGCCTCAAAAACTCCTTTGAAAAACTTCAGTGAAAAATATTAGAAAAAATATTGAATATTACTGGACTTTGAATTTTTGTAATGCATTTTGAATTTCTAAAATTGGCCGTATATTAACACATATAGCCCCCATTATTTACAAATCTTGTAGCCTACATCCTTTAATTCATGCGTACATTTTTTGTCGATCAGGCTATTAGCTTGGATGACGCCTAAAGAATTTTATCGGTAAAATTGGTCTTATATAACAAAATATAGTGCTCGCAGTTTCAAAATAGTTGCCTAATTTTTTACAGACCTTAAAGCTTTCATCCATACATTTATTGTGGATCAGACTATTAATTTAGTAGATATAAGCTATCCGACGACTAAAGAATTTTATTGCTAAAATGGTCTTATACACAGAAAAAATATCATCAAACTGCAATTAATCCCCCTTATTCCGTAACTATTTGCTGACGTCAGGTCAAGACAATACCAAAAAATTCCCACATTTCTACTCCTCATCGACAACAATTTACTATTACTGACAGCCACTTATTCCTCTCTAACGGATAGAATATGGGAAGAGGCTGTTGTTAATAGTAGTGCATTTTTGTCGACAACGAGTAGACAAGTGCGAATTTTTTCGTATTGTCTTGGCGTGACGTCGACAGATAGTTACGAAATAAGGGTGAATAATTCGAATTGTTAATAGGTAATTTAAATCCAAAAATATATTTAGTTAATATAACAAGTTAAGTTGTTGTCACAGAAACTTTTTTCAACAAACTGAACTAACGAAATTTTTTATTATATATGGCACAAAAATTCAACAATTTTTGAATATTTTTTGAATTAAAAATGCCAACTAAAGTTTTTGTTCGAACTTGTGAAACAATTAACAATCATCATTGCTGATATAAAAAATTTAAACGGAATGCACGCACGTAAATGAAACAAAGCAAATCAAGTTTTGTGTGCATTCATTATTTGCGTATTTAATAACGAATTGCTCTGTAACTGAGAGGTAAGAACGTTAATCTATTAGACCAAAGATCGCCGGTTCGATTCCGCCAAAAAGACATTAGTATTTTTCGTATAAAAAATATTTTTAACACAACACTTATGATAATTAAAATTTGTTCGGAAAATTATTGTTGATAAAACAATAATCTTACTTGAAATAATCTTGAAATCTAAAAAAAGTGCTACAAAAAAATGTTTTCCCAAAAAATTATTCGTTGATATACTAAATTTAAAATATTTTTCTAATTTTCTTTTAACTTACAATTTCGTAATTGTATTCACAAAAATCGTTGCATGTTCAAAATCAATTAATTATTTAATTGATATGACAAAAAAATTAATTGTATTTACAAATCTTTTTTTTCTGTGTATAACAACACATAGCGTTAACTGTGCTAAAAAGAGCTGCCTAACTTTTAACATACCTTGTAGCCTACATCCTTCCCTATAATTCATTCATACATTTTTTGTGAATCAGAATATTAGTTTGGAAGATATGAATTTTCCGCCGCTAGATTGGCTTTTTTCTCTGTGTGAGATGGCATTAAATTTAGCGCATTTATATTTTTATATTAAATATATTTTTATTTAAAAGCTGAAAATAGTTTTTTTTTGCAGACCAGTGTATGCCATTGCTTTTATAGATGATGATGTGACTGAGGTTGGTGTTAGGTGCATTGACTTTTAAACAATTTTTGAAACAAAATTAATTAGTTCAAAGCAAACTCGCGCCAATCGACAAAATATCAATAAAATTAATCACATTTTGCGAATAAAAATTAAAAATAACATTCGTGACAGTTATAAGAAATAGTTTTTTTTTTCTCAACATTGAGTAGGAATAAAACAGATAACTTCTTGCAATGACAAGCTCATGTAAAAATCATAAGAAATGATCCGGAATGCATCACAAGCTTAGGATTTAACTCATACGATGATTGTGTCCTATTGGCAGAGGAAATCTTATAATTACTGTGTAAAAAGTTTTTAGAACTTTTATGTAAACACAACGAGAAACATTTTTGTAGAAAATCTCGTTCGTTGTATTGGTCTTTTTGTCCTTTTCTTAAGAAAAAGGCAAAACAACTCTCCTTCATTGGCTATATAGCGGCGAAATTTGTTTTAAAAAGCTTCCCTCTTGCTGTTTTACATAAAAATACTGAAAACGTAAGGCTTACAAGTTGTAACGTGATTATTTCGAACTAATTTTACTTTTTAATCCAAATTGATGATATCGGTTAAGGTTCGTAACGTTATAGTCAGAGATGGTAAAATCAACATCACTTTAGTTTTCAACGTACATATCAGAGCATAACAACGCCGTTTTCGATAGCCGCTACACTTCCAACATAAGTGCTGATATGTATCTTACTTATCACCACGTGCGGGGTGGCTCTGTTGAATGTGATTGCAATTCCTATATATGTGCATTTTCACAGAAAATACCACTTTTTGGTCACGTGCGACACCAAGCAATTAAGCTTGTATTCCAGAACTATGTAGTTAGATTTTTCTTAAACTTACAGTTAATGCAGCGCTACTTATGGCCTACACAAGTATATAAGGAAGTGTATAATTGATTGGTGTTGCACGTGACAAAAAGTGGACTTTCCTGTGAAAATTTCTATATACAACTTTTTCGTGGAAATTGATTACGGGAATTAAATCACTAGCAAATTGATGGTAATTGGCGTCTTATCACAACAAATTCCAGAGTTATCGTTGGCTAATTTTTTTATGCCCATTTTTCTGATCTTTTGTTCTACTTGAGTTAAACTTTTTTTTTTGGTTCTATTTTTATATTTACGTACATGTGAACAATGTGTAATGAACACTTGAAAATCTCAAGCCAGTGGCTAATTGTATATAGTAATGTAATTATTTAGAACTAACTTCCTTTGCTTACAAGATTTCCTATACCGAATAACAATTGTGAATAAGTATGCAATTAACCTTTAAATACATTTTAAGTTTTGAATGACTTTTGGCGTTCAAGTCTTTATCTTTCTTTCATGTCTTTGAAGTCCTATAGCTAAGTTTTATGGCAAATAGTGTTGTAGAACATTTAAGTTCCCCATAGGGAACTTAAATGTTTCAAGGTGTTTTTACCCTGTTTTAAGAAAGCGACAAAAATCCTATACAGCGAAGAGTTAGAGAGTGAAAATATTCCACAAAATAGTTTCTTATAGTATTTTACATAAAAGTGCTGAGCGCACCCTATACCTCAACCATGATTCTTACATGATTTCTAATGCCGAGTCACTGTAACTATGTATGTGCAAAGGGGAGAGGGTAGTTTAACTCCCCCTAAAATGAATCCTAAATATAACGCCGATACAGGTGTAAGTTTTCGGTTCACCTTTTCAGATTCAGCCGTTAGAACTATGTATTTTTTTTTTGGTGTTTGGTGGCAGTGTAATTATTAACTTTGATTTGTTCTACAACTTTCATTCCAAAAATTTTTTAAAAATAATGGTTAAATTAAATTAAACAGTAATTGGACAAAAATTTTACTATCCAGAAATAATAAAAAATTGTATTTTGTAAAATTTTTGTATAATTACACCGAAATCGGCAACAATGGTTTTACTACAGCGAGTGAACGCCTTTGTAACTTTTCTTGCTTAATATCAATTTATAATATTATTTGCGATTGTATTTGTAACATTTAAAATATAAGTCAAAATAAAATTTGAAATAAATATTTAAAGAAATACATATTTATTATTTACTTTCATAAATTTCTGACATTTTCAAGTACTACTATTGAATGTAGTTGGTTACTCATTACAACAAACACGGAACCCTTAAGCTGAAAAAAATCCCTCGAACATGACTTGCAGATTGTTTGTTTCTAGCTAAAATATTAAAAAAAAATAATTTTTTAATTACAACAACTACAATTCATACATACAACATGAACTAAAAATATTGACTTTGTTGTTATTTTCAATTCCAACTAAATGAAAGGAGTATTTAAACTCTTTTAATGTTTTTATTTTTTGACACATTTCAACAACACCTGCACTCAAACCGTAAACAGCAAACATACAGACAGATAAGTTAACAAAAGTTACTTTTAATCACAAGATGTAGCATGGGAATCATGTGGAGTAGAGTTGAGAGTAGAGCTCAAATTATGGTATATAATTATATAATTTGATAGCTTTAGCAATTAAATATAATCAACAATATAATTGAAATGTTAAATGTCATGTCAAGAAATGACAGCTTAAGAGTATAATTGTGAATGAAAATGAAAGGTAGGAGTTATACAAACTGATAGATGAATTATGCAGAAAATTTAAACTGGAATATAAAAGATTGTACATTAAATCATTAAAAAAAAACACTTTTAAATGCTCAAGTAAAGTTGGGATTATTTTTCTTCCTTATCACTAGATTTACACTAAATTTGTAAAATTAGCATTTAAGCTTTTTCTTAAATTTTTAGCTGAATTTGTTCAACCATTTTCGTTTTTATATATACTTTAAATTAAATCAAAACATTGGGGAAATGATATGCAAATAATACAAATTTGCATTTATTAACATTTATACATACATTTTTAAATGTATCAAATTCAAAAATGTGTAAAATCGAATTTTTTGCCTCTACGAGTAGTACTACTGGTAAATTATTTAAGTCAAATGAAAATTTAATGCTAATGTTATTAGTTTTAGTAAAAGTTATGATGTTTCTATACAAATTTTATTTATGCATGTATCTCTTTACAAATGTGTTAGAATACAACCACACTTTAGCACAAAGTACACACAAACACTCATACAATATCTGTATACAAATTTGAATATTTGAATTTAAAATAAATAATTCAAATATATGAAATTAACATTTCGGCACTTTGTTTCTGATATACATTTCTGCTCGTCTGTAACTTAATCACAAAATGTTCATACATACTCGTATCATAATATGTTAAGCAAATATAAATAGTTTCGAAATTTATACACATAACCCAGTAAATATTCAAATGATAAAATTATATTTTAAATGTTTTGTTTAGATGTTAATAAGGACGATAACAGATGACAATTAACAATTCTGACGAAACTCTCCAGACTCTGTTTTGGCAGAGGTGTAATTAACGATGGTGTCCTTGTTTAAATTAATTTAAAGAAAGTGTTTCTCTTCAATTATTTTCATTTGGCACCATCAGGTTTTTTTTAACGGAAAGATACTATATTGCAAAATTTATTTTAGAAACTTAATAGAAATGAGGTATATTTGATTGGTTTTGAGGGGGGATATTCCATTTTCCTCCCCGCTGTATCCGCGCCTGATAGATGTAGATGTTTGATTACTCAACATCTCAAGTTATGATACTTTTCACTCAATATCGAATGCCATATTGCCAAAATAAAAAATTTCGTTAAATTTTTCTCGATATCGTATGCGGCGATCAGACAGACCCCTGATTTTGTTGAATAGTGTAAATATTCAAAATATTTGCAAAAATTAAGTAACTTCAGTTTATTATAAATAAAATCGTAATTTATTGATCGATTTTCGTGAAATTCATCTTGTTCATTTGCCAGTAATAAAAATGGTAATATTTTGCTATTTTTAATTTTTAAGAATTTTTTAAGAAATGAAAATTTTCAATATTACATAGAAAAATATTTTTTTCAACTGACTTCAAAAAAAGCATAAAGGGTATCAATTCGTCATGTATTTTGTTTTAATTTTATTTTTTTTTATATATGTATGTTCCCTCAAAACTCCGCGATTTATGATCCGATTTCGGATTTTTTTTCTCTCTTCAAAAGTATGTACTTCCAGATTGGTCCCATTAAAAATTGGGCGGGTTCACACCCATACAAAGTAAATACACATGCGTTTTCAACTACTTCTACTCAACCGATTCTTAGGAAACTGTACACACACATTAAGATTCTGTTTAAATACTACATCAGGATCAAAAAAGTGGGATGCGCCACGGCCATGCCAATTCTTATAAAACTTTGCATACACCCTTAGTTATCGTTACAATACAACATTATGTTTAGAAAAGTAGTTCATGAATAGTAAATAAGCTTTTAACTACTTCTACTTAGCCGATTCTTGTGAAACTTTGCATAGACATTTAGTTATCGTTACAATACATCATTGTGGTTAGAAAAGTGGGCAGTGTCACCCCCATGAAAAGTAAATATTCATTTTAAACACTTTTACTTATCCGATTCTTATGAAACTTCGCATACACAATTAGTTCTCGTTAAAGTACATGATGATAAAATATGGAGGCGGTGCCACGCTTATTTTATAGCCGGTTTTTTTGCAACAGTTATTTTATTATTTCGTTCTGAATAATTCCGAACCCCTCAAGCATATAAGAAAATAATATAAAAATAAATATTTTAAAGATGGCTGAAATTTAAAATATTTAAATTAATGAAAAACAAAATGGGACAAGTTTTTCTCAAGTTATAATAAAATCTGTAGAGCATTCTCTTCCAAACTTATTTTTTTTAAATAAGGTTATTTCACTTTATTGTGAATAAAATGAATATTTATCCATCGATTTTGATGAAATAAACTAATTTTTAATTAAAAAGTTCTTTTTTTTTGGAATTATTAAACTACATTAATTTTAATTTTTAACGTGCTTTTTCCCAAATTAATATTTTACGTTTTAAGTAAAATATTAAATTTTTATTAAAATACATTGAAATTGATTATGGGGGGTATTAGTTAATTTGGGAAAAAGCACGTTAAAAATTAAAATTAATAAAACTTACAATATATGTAGGATTATGGCTAATTATTAAGAACGATAAGTTTTGGCCATTTTCCAATTTTGCAAAACAAAATATTTTTCATCACTGTGGTCTGAATAACTCTGAAACCGTTGAGTATATAAAAAAATAATGTTAGAGCGGCTTAAAGATAATTTTATTTAAAATTTCATAGTGGCTTTCGCAATAAAATTTGATAACCCCTTTCAAAGTTATGATAAAATCGATCAGCCTCTTTAAAAACTAAAAAAAAAATAATAGAAATTAAAAAAATGTATCCACAGAATTTAAAATTTTAACTATTTTTGTAGTTAGGGGAACATAACACATCAAAAAATACAGTGGTACTGCTTGGAATTTTTTCTCAATTTCTAGAAAGATATGCTTGACAACCTATTAATTTTTTTTTATTTTCTTAAAAAGTGTATCTTATAACGATTACAATAAGCGCTAAATTATCAATATGGATTGGGGATTGATTGGCAAAGTTACAACATTTTAAAACACAACTGCAAATAGAAAATATCGTATCTTTTTTTACGAAATTTAGTGTATTTTGTTGTTGGATTTCATAAAAAAAAGCTACCATATTTTGCATTTGCATTTTTGCAAGCCCATTTGCATCTAATGCTGAACACCGCTAATATAAATGGTAAAATATGTATAACTGATAAACTACCGTTTAGATTTATTTGAAATTCGAAGTTGTAAATTTTGCATTTATTTCTACACGGAAAAATAGTTGTGTAGATAAATTTGTGTTAATTCACAAAAAAAATTACTAAAATTTAATAATTATAACGTGCAAAACATAAAAAAATTATTCACAAGACCAGACAAAAAGTCAAAAATTAAGTGAGCAAACAATTGTGTGCATATTAATTTTTGTTTTAGTTGACGGAAAAAAATCTCCACTAATTGATATCACATCCCTGTATTAGACAAAATTTGTGTTGATTTTTCTTTTCAGCTGCGTACTACCAAACGGAAAGTTGCCTGAAAATATTGAGAACCAGAATTTCACTTTTTTTACACACACTTCTTATGGCAGCCTGAAATGCAGACAGAACTGCATACTACACTTTAATAGATAAGGGGCTATACTTGCACAATAGAGTTTGCGAAAGTTTGGAGAATATGTGCAAAGGACTCTACAGTGAGCTAATAAAAGTATACATATCGTATGTAGAAATATCCATAATCTCAACCGGTCTTAAATATTTTTATATATTTTAGCTTTAGAAAGAAAATATAATATAACACAACACTTATAGTAGTTTAGCAGTTGTTTAATAATTTATCGATAACATCCGATTTTGATAGTGTATTGAAATATTTGAAAATGACAAAATTATCTACTCAACTAGACCTACAAGCCTCTCTAGTTCGTTTTTCACGAAAAAAAAAAGAATTTGCTATTTTGTAGCATGTATTTCGATTTCCAAGATCAGTAACTCAATACAGTTCGGCTCTTAAGAAACATGAATGAATTTCATTTTGCTCTTCAGTGACCCGGACTTATTTAAAAAACTAAAAAAGTTCATCGTAAAAGTTGAATATTTGTAAACTAGTGTAATTGTTTCGAAATGTCTTTCCTTGAATTTCAGCTGTTTATTGGGCTGTTGTTTAATCATGTTTAAGATTGTTTAATTTGATAAATATGATGACTTAAGAATTTTGCCAATGCATTGCAAAGTCAAATAGTATTTATTACCTAACAAATCCTATTTTGTTTATTCATGTATTTGCACACTTTACTATCGGCATATTGGAATATGCAAATAAACATTTGCAGTACGTTGTTTTATATGAAAGATAATATTATTTATGAGAACATATAATAATTGAGTTGTTTTGTTGGTTTGCAATATATTATTTTTTTTTTAGTCTTAAAGATAAATTAGAAATATAAATTCAAACGAAGCGTTAACAGAAAATGTTGAGTTAAACGTTTTTAATTAAAAAAACGTTTAACTGATTTTAGGAGAAAAAAATTTTAACGACTAATTCTCATAACTATACTGTCACTGTATTTGTACGCACCCGGCCAATTGCAGTTACTTTCCTTATTGTTAAACAGAAGCAAAATACTTTACATATATATACGCATAAGTCAAAGTGGACGAAAATCTTCCTTTTTCCACATATCGTTGACCTAAACGGTGGCGAATAACATGAGATTTCGATGAGCGCTGACTAGGCAGTGTTGCGGCTTCCGAAGACAATGTTGAAATATTCTGCGTGTATGTTGAAATTAATTAATATTAATTTTTTCCTTGAGCCTAGGAATGTTATCCTATGTCCACCAAATAATATTCACTTTTGGGCTAAAAACGGGCATAGTTCAAAAAATAATATTAAATACAATTTTATTTAGTATCGTTCAAGATTTACACAAAGCAACCTGCCTTATGACTGGTGAAAATGGGAGTAGTACCTTTAGTACTCAGTTGTGAGCGGTGAAAAGAAAACACATCATTTAACTAGAACAAACCTTTCAACAAAAGACTGTATAAGCAGATTTTTTCCCAAATCAAAAATATTTCTTTAAAGTACAGTAATTTGATTTATATTGAACAAATTCACCACAGGACAACTACCTTAAGTTTGGATTAGAATCTACACTCACAATGAAATATTCGTAAATCTAACCAATTTCATAGGTTAGAATTGAGCCAACCCATAAAATACAGTAAAAAATCAACCAATGGAATTGTAGTCTAGTTGATAGTATGTAAAACTACTAACCGGAAGGTTGTAGGTTAGAGGCCTGCCAATGCTTAAGCAGTAAGTGAGTTTGTTTAAAAAAAATGTTTTTTGTTTATAATTTTTTGGGCTTGAACTTAGGTTCTCATGCTTATAAACCGGTTGCCTTTACCATCTCAGCTAAGTCATCTTGTTAAGTAAGGATAGCACAAAGTATACGTAGACATCTGGTGACTTCTTTGACTTCAATACAGTAATTTTTCGAAATAACTATTTTCGCTGTTATTATTTTAACTTGGTAATTTTAACCATTAAAATTGGTATTCTAACCACAAAAAATTGTTAAAAATTAAATTAATAATTTTAGCCATCAAAAATAATTTTATTTTTAAAACGTCGCTTTTCCAAAAATTTATATTTTACAATTTAGTAAAATGTAATTTTTCGGTCTCGAACTTAGGCTCTCATGCTTATGAACCGGACACCTTTACCATTTCAGCTAAATCATCTTGTTGAATAATGATGGCACAAAGTAAGCATAGACACGAAATGACTTACAACTTTAAAAAGTTATTTTAACTAATGAAAATTGTTATTGCATCAAAATTGCAACAACGATTTACATTAACAGTAGGTTAACTATTTCTATGGCTTAGATTTACCTATCATTTTTTAAGTGTATGTATAACTAAGTATCTTACTTATGTCAATTGACCCTCCCTAATGATGGCATATCCCTCTCATATAAGTTTGCAGAACTCCAACTGGTTTTTAGTCCTTGGGAAACAATCACGTGTCTTGTCTTGTGCCGGGTTCTCTTCCTTCTAAGGAAGTTATGTCGCAATATTTAAAATAAACACCAACACTGTTATCCAGTTTTACCACAAAGACATCAAGTGAGAAAGAGCGTATGATCTTTTATTCTCAACCATGCTAATGCGACAAAGTTATCTTACAATTAACCGATTAAAATATAAATCCAATTAATTGAATACCCTAGTTATACAGTGCTTTTATTCTTTAATCTTCTGTATTTGAGTAAACTATAAAATCTAAGGAAACAAAAGCTATTTTTAATGTGAGCTCCACTTTGTCATTTTAGGAATATTAAAATCTGAAGAAACACTCACTTTATAATATTTAATAATGGGTGATTTTATAAGAACTATCGGAAAGTAAAAAAGAAAAAAACACATAAAATTCAGAAAAATGCATGAAATATTTATTTGGATCGATAGTTGGGTCGATATAATTTAATGTTTGAAGATTATTTCATGCAAATGTTGGCCGCGGCTGCGCCTCAAATGGTCCATCCGCTTAGTCCAATTTTGGCATACTCTTTCCAACATTTCGGCCGGTATCTCACGAATAATGTTGGCAATGTTGGCTTCCAGTGCGTCAATCGAAGCGGGCTTGTCGCTATAGACATTAGCCTTAACATAGCCCTACAAAAAATAGTCTAGAGGCGTTAAATCGCACGATCTGGGCGGCCAATTGACTGGTCCCAAGCGTGAAATAAACTGTTCACCGAACTCGCCTCTCAATTGGTCCATTGTTTCGCGTGCTGTGTGGCATGTGGCACCGTCTTGTTGAAACCACATGTCATGCAAGTCAATCTCTTCCATTTTGGGTAGAAAAAAGTTTGTTATCATCGCACGGTAGCGCTCACCATTCACAGTAACGTTGTGATTCGCATCATCTTTGAAGAAATACGGCCCAATGATACCGCCAGCCCATAATCCGCACCAAACGGTTGTTTTTTGTGGATGCATTGGTAGCTCTTGCAATGCTTCTGGCTGCTCTTCACTCCAAATACGGCAGTTTTGCTTGTTCACGTATCCATTCAACCAGAAATGAGCCTCGTCGCTGAACACAATTCTTCGATAAAAAAGTGGATATTCATCTAACTTAACAGAGCACGCATTTTGGTAATAAAATTCAATAATTTGCAAGCGTTGTTCGTTTGTAAGACGATTCATGATTTAATTATAGACCAAACTGAAGATGTTTGACAGTGACACAAGATACAAAACGTGCGTGAGCTGTCAAAACTAGTGTTGCCAAAAAGATAATAGCAAAAAAATCACTCGTTATTAAACAAAATTATCATCTCTCAGGAGTGTTGGACTTCAAAGCAACAAACAAATAAAAAAGTAGGTTACATCTACAAACAATTTCCATAATATTATAAAAATTCATTTTCATCATAAAATCTCAACAAAAAAAATGCATGGCAAAAATACAACTGAATTAAAATTAAAAAAAGAGAACTTTGTCATTTTGAGACATCAAAATGCAGAAATTTTTATAAACTTACAATTTATCACGTAGCGAAAAGTTTTTATTTTGTATATTTTTCGTTTCATTTTCCATATTTTAACAAACACTACTGCTATTGAGAATAATTTTGTGGTTTTCAGAAATAACCGCATATGTCGTCTAGTCGATTAAAAATCAATGATGTAAAGTTTTTCAATTTTAAATGCTTTTTTCCATGGGTATTAAAAAGTGTAAAATAAAATGGAGTGGTCTTGTAGGTTATTGAGCTATCAGTTGGCAGGCAAGAGTGTCATTCAATATTTTAAGCTTGTTTCATTCTTTACTATAATCTTACAGCATGTTTATGGATTACGTTGCAATCAAAACATGCGCGAATGGCATATGGACGATTACGTAACAATTTGCATCTGTAGAAGACGTTTGTTATTTTTCGTCTCGACTTACGAAGTTTCATGCATGTAGAGTTGCCCATCTGCAATAAAGTTTATTTGTTTACCTTTTCTCATACAAAATTATTGTGTTTTTTATCCAAATACATACTGGTAACCCTTTTAATGGCGCACACTACTAAAAGCTGTTTTTTGTGAACAAAACAAATAGATTTTAGCTAAAGATATTCATTTTGCATTTACAGACAATTATATGGTAAATAGCTCTACACAAATAAATTAAATAAAGTTGAGTTCGATTTTAATTTAATTTTTCAATTAAATTATATTTTTATTTAGAGATAAATGTGAAGCATGTAGACAAAGAAAATTTTTGACTGCGCGGAGGGTTAAACTGACGTTTCGATAGCTCCCGCTAATCTCATCAGAGTTCTTTGTCGCTTAGACCACTCGACCAAAGTCGGGTGTTTGTAGTCAAGAGCTGAATATCATCTACTTTTAATCAATTCATACTGTCACTCTTAAAGCTGTATTTCATCGAAACGTCAGTTCAACCCTCCGCGCAGTCATAAATTTTCTTTGTCTACATGCTTCACATATATCTCTAAATAAAAATATAATTTAATTGAAAAGTTAAATTAAAACCGAACTCAAGCCAAAATAATTAAAGTTTCTTTGGATATAAACCCATATAGTTCGACTAAACTCATAATTTAATTGTTAAATAAAGTTGTTTAGTTCAAATAATGGTAGCTTTCCAGGCTTTGATGTGAAAGTTATGTTATTTTAATAATTAATTGTTAAGACGGATGCAATTTTCTAATAGGCTGTTTTTAGGCGTCAATGACGTCACTTTTCGTCTTCTAAATACCAAAAACAAAAAATGACAGGTGTTACGTTTTTTTACAAATGGACAATGACATTCGCGATATACATATGTATAACAGCAAACATGATTGAAGTCGATATTTGTACGGATATTATAGGCGTAATGGGTTCTGTAAACATGCTGTTTAGTAGTCTTATAAAATGCTTTTGTGTCTTGGATTCACCTGAATACTAAAATAATATATATAGAATTTTAAAAATATCGTTTTTCGTCCCTCCTGAAAACAATCAGCTTTATGAGAAAAGTGGTTATACATGAAAATCATAGAATTAAGAAATATATTCATACAAAAAAAAAAATAAATAAATAAAAAATGAAAAATATTTTTAGTGAAAACTTACAACAATATCTCGCTCTGTATGCATGAGGTTAACAGGTCAAAAATATACAAGCTCTTCCACTTAACATTCTGTCGTTGCTTTTTCGACTATTTTTCTTCCGTTTATTTTTTCGTTTTTGGCTGAACACAAATTAAAGCAGAAAACACACACACACACACACACAAACATTGCATATTGAATCACGTCCAATGTCCAAAAAAAAAGGGAGAAAAAACAAATAAAGTGGAAACATATTTTCACAAGAAAAATTTGAATAAATATTCAATTCATGAAAAATAAAACGTAAAACACAATAAACACAGATTTTATTATGTGGATGAAATTTCATTTAAATGTAAAGAAAAATATTTTCAAAGTTTTGACGGAAATTGTAAAAAGTGCTAAATTTTGCTAAAGTGAAACATAACTGGCGTTATGGAAATAATAGAATTTAAAACATTGTCCATTATCTTGAATGAACTACTTCCTCTCTCTGGTGAAAATGGGAGTTATACAAAAAATTCCTGGGGTCGTGAGTTATCAGAAATATTTTTTAATATATTTTTTGGAGATATACGAGTACTCACTCACAGCTAGCATGCAAAACAAAAAACAAGGATTTTTTCACGAAAAATCTTCAAATTCTGTATTGAATTTCAGGAACTCCTCAAAAGATCTTAAGAACACATTTTTTTCTTTTTTGTCTCAAACAAAACTCATTTCCAATTCAAAATGTGCAGTCACTTAGAATTTAATTACTCTTGCTACAGTGTAGATCAAAATAGATCTTTGTCATACAAAGACGGGAGACTGTAATGCTAGGGTTATCCAATGGTGTCCCATAACAACATTCTTGGTGGTCCTCGCAGAGGTCTAAAAAACATTGTTTAGAAAAATACTACCTCCTAGAAAAACATGCTATAAGAGAAGAACAATATTTTTTTTTAGCATTATTTGTAAAATATAGGGATCTATCTATCGCAATAATGCATTGAAACCATCAACAAGGAAAGGCATCTACCAATAAATCACACGAAATATATAAAAAATAAATTTGTTGCTCTCTACTATTCTTATTTCCATTTTTTGATATTAATTCAAATAAAAGAGGGAGTACGACGAATTAAAAAAATGCATAAAGGATTTGGAACTGCAGTCATTTCTAAAAGGACAATCCGTGCAGTACTCAATCTCACATGGTAATGGCAGAGTAGTATTACCTTTTAACATAAGAATATACGCTTCCCATATTGCTCATTAGAGGAGGTGTGGAGTACCAAAATAAGGGGCACTTACATGCCCGATTTGGGAATAACGCTTGTCATTTTTAGGGTTCCGTACATCAAAAGTGTAAAGAAACCATATTGTTTTCGCTACGTTGTCCGTCTAACTGTCTGTCTTGATGCCTGTCACAGGCTGTTTTCTCGGGAGCAGTAAGAGCTACGGACCCAAAATTTTCACAGAATATGTAAAACTTTGGCCGCTACAACAACAAGTATATGACACTTAAAAAATAAAGGATGTTCTAAAGCGAGCAACGAAACATGTTGAAATGCTAATGCTTATATATAGACACTTTAAATTTTCAAAGAAAGTGTTAATTTGTGTAGTCTGTAGAATAGACTACACCAATTAACACTGATATTTAAAACAATAAAAATTAAAGGGTGTTCTATCAGTTAATGTAATTTTGACTAAGTGAATTAGACAATTTGCTGTATCTTTGATACCGTAAGAGGCAAACTCTTGAAATTTTAACAAGCGCTAAAACTAAAAAATTCCAAAACTAAAAAAAAGTCAAAACCAAAAATTGCCAAAATGAAAAGAGCGCTTAAAGAAAAACAAACATCAAAATAAAAAAAAGTCGCTAAAACGGAAAAAATCACCAAAACTAAAAAAATCTTCAAAAAATTAAGAAAACCACGAAAAGCGAAAAAAATCGTCAAAACGAAAAAAAGCACTCAAAATTAAAAAAATCGCTTAAACTAAAAATATCGCCGAAATACCACAAAATCGATAAAGATGGAAAAAAATCATAAAAACGAAAAAAAGCGCCAAAACAAAAAAAATATCGCCAAAAACCGTAAAAATCCACAAAACGAAAAAAAGTGTTAAAACAAAAAAAAAATTATAATAAATCGTTGGCTAAAAAATCACACAAATCCGAAAAAGTCCCTAAAACCGAAAAAATCACCAAAAACCGAAAAAAAGTCGTCAAAGTTCGACTAAATTTCCAGAACTAAAATATCTCCAAAACTAAGAAAACGCCAACACAAAAAAAGCTTAAAGAAAAAAAAGCATTAAGATAAAAAAAACGCTAAAACGCAAAAAATCACTAAAACTGAAAAGATTGCCAAAATACTAAAAAAACGTCAAAAACCGAAAAAAGTCATCAAAATCGCTGGAACTAAAAATACCGTCAAATAACGGAAAAAGTCGCCAAAAATGGAAAAAAAACATCAAAACGAAAAAAAAGGTTAAAGCAAAAAAAGCGCCAACATAAAAAAACAGATCGTCAAAAACCGAAAAAATCGCCAAAACGAAAAAAAGTGTCAAAACAAAAAAAAAAAAACCTTGAAAAATCAACTAAAACCAAAAAAAAAAAAAAATCCAAAAACCGGAACAAAGATCCAAAACTGAATAAAAGTGCAAAAACTGAAATAAATCCCTAAAATTAAAAATATCATCAAAAATCAAAAAATAAAGAAAAACACATTACAGCTTACATGTTCCCCTCTTGTTCCCATTAGTACTTGTTGTGAATTTATTTTGTATAACATATTGCGGGAGTAAAGATTGCCGATGCCAAATTTTTTAGATTTGTGAATTCGCTCCAAAAAAACTTTGTTATGGGAAACATTCACTAAAGAAAATCTGATAATTTTTTAGTTTTTTTACATTGTTTTTCGCAATAGGTGTGATTATATCATGATGATCGACAAAAATAAGTGATTTTCCCGGGAATTTCCGGGACGGGGGAAAATCATTGCACTTTAAACAAATATTGTTGATTTGAAAAAAAATCTACTTTTTGAGTAAGAGTATTTTGTTAACAATTTTGTTCTAGTTAAGTGATGTGTGTTCTCTTTGCACCGCTCACGACTTGGAAACATATTCCCCACACCCATGTTCAACATTCATATGATATGTACGTCAAAGACAATTGGAAAAAATTTTCCATTTACTGCCTTAGGCCTACATTTCTATTAAAACTGAATAATTATGCATAATAAATTTTAAGATATCAATGGCCGTAAATACTGTCAATTGCACCACATATTAAATAAGGAAATATTCCTGTAGATTTTTAGGGGCGCTAATATAAACCTACAAACTTTTAAGACCCACACTACTAAAGCAATAATATAGACAATTAAATTTATATATTAATGTGTTTTATTTAAATATCTGTTATTAAATTTTATGCACTAATTATTTTTTAATAGCGAATAAAGTAAAAAACGCCATCACTATTATATTTCCTACATATTTATGCATACGAGTGGCGCATAGACTCACTCAAACACCTGAATACTGAATTTAATAGATTAAAATAGAAATAGAGTAATAAAGAATTTTTTATTGTTAGTGTATGGTTTATTTGGTATTTTTTATTTTTCAATTTTACATATTTTTTTCGCCCTGCGGTCAGGTCAAATAAATGGTATAATAATATTAATAAAATAACAAAAAATAATATCCCAAACAATTTTGTATTACAATTATATATTTTTTCATATTGCTTATTTTTTCTGACCTAAATATAATGATCCATACTTCCCTTCAAAATATAAAACCATATGCGCAGACATAAAGAATTGAAATAATTTTGAAAAAAAAAAAACAGATTATGAAAAAGTTGGAAAATTGCAAATTTTCTGTATCGGATTTCGTTTTACTATTATTTGCAGTTTAAATCCATTGGTACTTTTTTATGTATGTATTTGCTATTTCATTTTATGTTCCAATCAATCCCACAACTAATCACAATCAAGGATAAAAATATTTTTAAAAAAGTGTACAACAATTTTAATAGAATTTCGTTATAGTTTATTTCAACTGACCGTTTTGTGTTTTATTTTTGTGTCGCTGTATGATTCACATGATTCCCATGATACGATTGGAAAAGATTGAGTGCATAGTTTCATGTAGGGTAGATCGTTGTACAAAAAAGTTAAGCCACAAAACTAGATTTAGTTTAAGCCATGTACAACAATGTATTAGTGGAATGTACTATGGTAGTTGTTACATATTAATAACCCAGTAAACAATGTGATGAAATTTCTAAAAAAAATAGATAATTTTCCGGACTTTTCCCGTTCCCAGGAAACGGGAAATAAAATGTCTTATTACCGGGATTCACCGAAATTATTTAAAATTAGTGGTTTTAATCAAATGAGCTCAAGATAAGAAATACAATTGGTTTTTAATATAGCCCTATGGGCTGTATGCATAAAGAAAACTTGGCATGAAGATAGCATAACCGATGAAATTGAACTGGCTTTTAACGAGTTTTACTGGACAATTTGACATTGAAAATTAGTATACAATATAGTGATGAGTCAAGACTACAAGATTCAGTAGTTTTTAATGTCCGATTGTATGGAAAAACTCTCTAAGACCCAGTTCGACTTCGTCACTTATGCTAAGTTGCTGCCAAGTTTTGGTTATGCATAAGGCCGAATCGGAAAGAATAAAAGCAAGTTTATTTATTCTAAAAGCAAATACATACATATACATATATAAAAACTAATTAAAAATTAATTAAACTCATATATGTGTGTATTAGGGTATTCATTTAATTGGGTTTTTGCTTTAATCGGTTAATCACTCGATTAATTAATCGAGGTTTTGGCTTAATCGGCTAATAATCGGTTAATTGCGGTATTAACCGGTTAACCGATTAATGAAGTTTTTTCATAAATCAAGTAATTTTTATCAAATAAAATTGCATAAATTATCGTTTATTTTGAATTTATTAGTAAAAAAAAAAACAATAACATAACAAACATAACAATTCTTGAACTTAATCAAGCAAAAAAAAAATCATAAATATGTATTCATTAAAAAATTAACAAGTTTGTGAGATCATTATATCAGTTATTTTAATAGTTTAAGGAGATCTTCTAAAACAACCTTTTAGGAAAATAATTTCTTTAGTTTTGATAAAACTTGGCTTGAAAAAATCCTTTCATTTCTCGTAGATGTTGAAGAAATCGAAAGCAATCCATAATACAAAACATCTAGTTTCTCAGTCCTTTTTCTGGAATTTAATAAACTTATAAAATTACCATTAGAGTCCTGGGGTCTAATCGCCGCATGCGATATCGAGCAGAATTGATCGAAATAACTAAATTCTTTTATAGGTACGTCCAAAGATTTTAATGTTTTACTTAAGTCAAAATCACTAAACACACTTATTTCTTTGCATGAAAAGTAATTTCTAAACACATACATTTTGTATATGAGACGAAACAAATAATTAAACACACAAAAAATTCGTTATAATATTACAAAATACGAAAAAAATTGTTACGTCGGTTAATAGGTTAATCGACTGAAATTAACCGGTTAAACCGTTAATCGAAAAAAGCCAATTTTAAATTAACCGGTCAGTTAATCGGGTAGTCATTAACCGGTTAACCGATTAACGGTTAACCGAATGAATACCCTAGTATGTATGTATGTTCTTTTTTAAATTGTCTAGATCACATCATCAAAGTGGTATTTATGGGAACAAAAACAAATTTTAAAAAATTTATCTCTCAAATGCTCCTGAATTGTCCACCAACCCTAATTTGTACATGTTATAATGTAGACCGTACATGCAGATATCGATTTTTTATTGAAACGTACTTATATCTCGAAAAAATTAAGCTTGCAATAGTGTTAATGTTAGCAGTTATATGACCGATAGTAGACGTTTAATGGCTATAACTTCGATACTTTATTGATTTTTTTTTACATATAAAGAAAGCATTAAGGGGCACGTTTTCTTCAGTTACTTGAGAATTTTGTTTTTCGTTTTGAGATATCACTACGTTGTAATAAAGGATCAATATTTAGATACCGTCTTAACGCTTTGCACCACTATCTTTGCAAATGTCTGCTATAATTTTTCTTATTGTAATTTTTCTACAAAAGAATAAAATAGGTAAAAAGCCATGTAAAATATTTTAGAACGTTTGAAGTAGGAGTCGCATGAGAAACCTCTATAACATCGATTTCATTGCGGACTTCTATAGTACTTCGCAGGAAGTCAATAGTACTTCCTCCACCCTTGTATGTTGGCCTTTTCGTACAAGAGGAATATTAGACGTAATCGTTGGTTTAACTAAAATATATTCATAGTACTGATTGTGCAACAAAACAACGTACAGCAATGTAATAGGTATAATACATAAAAGTCAAATTGAATTTCCCGAAAATTCCGGGACAAAATTTCCCGTGATTCGATCAAAAAAATTCCCGGGATTTTCCATGAATCGATTCCCGATATATCCATAGGAAATCGATCAGAAAGCGGTCAGACAAATCGTATATTTAATTGCTGACAGAAATCTGTACGAAGTCTCTAAGAATAAAGTCAGACATTTGCCAGAATTGTCTGATTCCGACAATGTCGGCTTATTTTGCTGGTCCCTTTTTTTGCTTTTCTACAGAAATACCCAGGGTCTTGGCAGGTATTCGAACCTGCTACCTCCCGATTAATAGTCTACCACACTATCCATTACGTCTTCTTGCACATATATTTAGAAATTTTCCCTCAACTGTTTGCTGGTTGTATTTCTTATTATTGCATATGTTGTATGCACTAGTTTTATAGTGTAACATGTTGTTGTAGCTATATCATTGTTATTATAGTTGCTGTTGCTGCTGCTGATTGTTATTTTGCTGTTATTGCTTCTGTATGTTGCATGTTTGTTTCAATACAAGTCTTATATAAATACCTTGTAGATGTTGTATTATACTTAAATGATGTTCTGCTTCATTTTTATTTGATTTTTTTTTTCTTTTTCAAATCGCAGTCCATCTCTCAAACATTTATTTGTTTTGTTTTTTCCCCTTCATTTATGCATGTAACAGAAAACATATTTTTGCACTACATTGCATTCAATTTAACTGAACTTTTGATAAGCTTTTTTCCATTGCAATGATACAGATTACATACTTAACTATGGAGAAAAGAAAAAACAATCTAAACTTATTTCTTTACACACATCTGTATTAATATATTTTTTTTCATATAAGCCATATTAAATTGAAGGAAAATTTAAAATATTAAATGTAAAACAGAATTAAACAACAAATAAATAAAATACATAAATACTAAATCGAATTGCCGAAACGAAATGCGGGGAGGAAGCTTTTATTATAAAAAAAAATAATTGAATTGAAGCGAAGGTTAATTTATTTTTCAGTGAACTTTTTATTTCTTTTTTAATAAAATATGACTAAATTCTGATAATTTGTAAAACGTATTTTTTAAATAAATATTTTTGAAAAAATAGTTTTGGAGGAAATTTTAAAAACATAGAAAAATCAAGCTATAACTAAAAACTTGAAAAAGCTTTAACTAAAAACTTGAAAAACTCCCGACATTGGACAAGATACTTTGTGATAGTTTCTAGATCCTCACTAACGGTACTTATCCTGTAATGGATTTTTTTTAATACTATTCAAATAACTGTACTTTAAAGAAATATTTTTATTTGAAAAAATCTGCCAGTACACTGAGGGTATTTTGTTTAAACATTTTTTCTAGCTAAGTGATGTGTTATTTTTTCACCGCCTCACGATTCGAAAATATTTTATACCATTCCCATTTTCAACCGGCATAGGACAAGCACGTTGAAGATAATTGGTAGAAAAAATTCCCGCAGGGATTGTATCTTGCATCGTAGCATTTGCAAATTGGGAGTATTTGCAATTGGTTAGTGGTGAGTATCGATATATTACACCATTTTGCAAATGCAACGATGCAATACCATTTGCACAAGAAGCGCAGACCGTCAGATCATATATTAAAACTTCAGTGAGTATTTTTATATAAAATTGATTTACTGAATTCTCAAAGGATCCTTTTCATCAATGAAAAGCAATTTTTTCGCGAAAAGTCTGCCTTAACATATTTCTATGTATATATGTGTACGTAGTATGTGTTTTCGCGCGGATCCAGGATAGCGATAAAATTCAGCGATTTTTTAGTTTTTTGCGATTTTTTAGTTTTGGCGATTTTTTAGTTTTGGCAACTTTTTCGTTTTTGGCGATTTTTTAGTTATCACTGTTTTTATCGTTTTGGTGATTTTTTCATTTCAGTGCTTTGTAATTTAAGCGATTTTTTTGTTGCAGTTTTGGTGTTTTTTTTTTGGGGTTTTGGAAATTTTTTCGTTTTGAAGCTTTTTTCGTCTCAGCGTTTTTTCGTTTTAGCGCTTTTTCCATTTCGGCGATTTTTTTCGTTTTGCCAATTTGTTTAGTTTTGTTTTTTAGTTTTAGCGTTATTTTTTGCGCTAAGGATATTTTTCTCTTTGCCGTTTTTTGAAACTTTTTTTCGTTTTGGTGCTTTCTCGCTTCAACGTTTTCTTTTCAATATGGCGATTTTTTCGTTTTAAACATTTTTTTATTTGGCGTTTTTTGCGAGTTTTTTTTAACTATTAATTTTGTTTGTTTCAATTGTATAGTTATTACGGGTGACAGGATACAGCAAGATAACATTAAATTTTTTAGCATTCTTTGGCAACTGTTGTCTTTAAAAGGCTGCACTAGATGCTAAAATTTCAAGTTTGCTTCTTACGGTTTTAAAGATACAGCTAATTGACAAAAATACATTGTCAAAATTTCATAAACTGATAGAATACCCTTGAATTTTTATTTTGGCTAAATTTCCGCATTTATTAGTGTATTCTGTATTATAAGGCACTAACCTTGAGTGTCAAGTGTCTGAATATTACATCAGGAATTCAACGTGTTTCATTGCTACCGTTAGAACACCCTTTAATTTTTAACTTTCATAAACTTTTATTATTTTTTGTTGCAGCCAGCATACCCATCGAAAACTTTGCTTACAGGTAGGCAAAAAAGTATGTTAGGTTAGGTTAGGTTAGGTTATCAGGTCGCTGGTGAAAAATTATAAGGAAAGGGTTCCAGCCAACTTGGGTCCAATAATAATGGTCCCTTTGTGATACCTGTAAAGAAAAGGAAAGGGACGAGAGAACAGGACAGTGTATCAGATAGAGTGAAAGGAGAGGAGTTAATAGAGATATTAGAAGTTAGTTAGAAGAGAGAGAGAGAGGTAAGGCGTACGGAGTTCCGTGCAGGAAGGGTCGTTCGTGATTTAAAAACGCCATTTGGGTAGTCAGCGAGTGAACCACCCGCTGCTCCTAATGAAGGAACTTATGTTCTTGAGTTCTACTTCTGAGAACTCGGAGAGGCTACCGAAGAGTCTTTTGCCCAGTAGGCGAAGGCGGTGGTCCTCCAGAGCTGGACAAAGGCATAAAAGGTGCATTACATTCTCTTCTTCTTCTACGTCATTACAGCTTGTGCAGTAGTCATTGTATGGGAGACCCATACGTCTAGCGTGGGTTCCAAAGGTGCAGTGCCCCATGACCGTGGCCATGATGTTGCGCAGGTGTGGTTTCGTGAAATCTAGAAGTTGTTTAGTTCTGTTTGAGTCAAGGCGAGGCCATATTGTTCTCGCAGTAGAGCAAGTTGGTTCATTGTACCATCTGGTTTGAGCCAACTGCAAGAAGGCAGCGTCAATTCGTCTCCAGCAGGATGAGAGTGGGAGCCCGCAGAGATTGTCAATATCGACATCCCGAAGCAAGGTTCCCCTCTTAGCCAGATCATCCGCAATGATGTTGCCTGAAACGGACTCGTGCCCGCGTACCCATCTGAGGGTGATACCTAGATTGCTCGCCATCGTGCTAAGTGCTGTGCAGCATTCCAGGACTAGGCTGGATGTGGTGTACACACACTGTCGGTTATGATCTGAACATCGGCATTTGATATCCGGTAAAACCTTAGCCAGTGTATTGCTCGTTTGATTGCAGATATTTCTGCTTGTAGGATGCTACATTCGTCCGGGAGTCTGAAAGACATTTTGATCCCGAACTCCGCGATATAGACACCCCCGCCAACTCTCGTTCCCCATTTTGAGCCATCGGTGTAAATGTGTATGGCCCCGTGTGGTGTTGGGGAAAAGTCCTCCGTCAAGGAGTATCCGGAACTCTTTCCTGAAGGAGGACTTCGGAGTGCAGTAGTCAATGAGATCCGGAATGGTATCAGTAGTCTCTAGAATGGTAGCATGACCCCACGGTAGATGGTTCCATGCGCCGATTGCGTTAAGCCTGATTGCTGTACGTAGTGCTTGCTTTCTGGGGCAAAAAAGTATATGAGGATTTAATTCGAAACTACATACTTACAATTTGACTTGATATTATTTTTCTTTGAGAAGTCCAAAAAATAAGCGATACCCCTTCAAATGTATTTACATTGTCAAAGCAATTAACTAGTTATTCTTTGGCTTTCTTGAAGCTAAAAATTAAGTAGTCAAATAAACAAATTAAAATTAAAAAAATTTACACACATGTTTTATTTATTCATTTTCAATTTTATTAATTCTTTTTATTCTTTGACCCAGCTGGGATACGAGCCTGTGCTCATTCAGATATGAAGTCAAGAACTTTACCCACTCGGCCATTTTTGACTTATGAGGTTAAGCGACAAAAAGTAGTTTTCATATACAAACACATGTTGGCTTAAAAAGTTGTTGTCTACTTGTTTTATTAACACATATCAACAAATTGTAACTACTTTCAGATAATGATAAAAATATGTATAATTTTATTAAAGACTAAGTAGTAGTTCTAATTTGAGGCATAATAATAAGATAAATAAGTACTACTCATTACTTTTTCAGGTCCGAACCTCTTATCGCTCTTGATATTGAAGCCTGTGACAGACGGACATAAGGGCAGACAGGCAGACAGACAGAGGGAGGAAAGCGTAGCGAAAACAACAGCGTTCCCTCTCACCTTTGGTGTATGGAACCTTAAAAAAGTATTTATATTAATATTCTTGTTTTGTTTGTCCTTTGTCATATACAAAACTGTAACTAACTTGAAGACCTCTATTTCCAATAACTCTCCACATGACTCTCTTACGTTTGGTTGCTTTCAGTAATTGTACGTCATTTTATTATCCTACGTGAAATATATGTAATTCCTTAACTTGGTTATGCATATTATACGAATTGTACAGCAATACGTCATTCAGTACACTGTCCCTGTGTCCAAGTTTTTTTTTATTATATTTATTTAATTTTATATCTAGGTTAAATCAACAATCACAAGAGTTAGTGTCTGTTAAAGTTTATTATAATGATATTGGAGGTGGTGGACATGTTTAAGGAGAGATTTTTAATTTTTTTTTTGCTACGTGAACAAATAGTTGCACGTCTATAAGAATTTAATTCATTTCACAACAACACCTTAAATTACAAAGGTGGATATGTAGTGTGATATTTATTATTTTCACTTTCTCTTTCCGCCTTTAACAACTTTGTTCAACAAGTTGTGACTGTGAAGCTTCAGTACAATTCCAAAGCATACATTTAGGTGTATAGCACGAGTTTTATGGTGTATTGTTTGCTAAAGGTGTAAAGAAAATTTCGTTACGTGTGGTGTTCGTTTCCATTTACTTTAGTTTTTTTTTGTCATATTTTGTTTCCCGCAATAAGTTAAACAAAACTTTTATAAAAACACTCCTTAAAAAATTATATACGTTTTAAGTTTGTTAAATGTGTGTGTTTAAGTATAAATATTAAGGAATAGCCAAATAAATAAAAAAGAAAAATATTAATGACTAGGTTGGTTAGTAAAAAAAAAAAAAAAAACCATTGTCATTAACGTTAATAATGAATTTTTGGTAGTTCGGTTTTTGGTGGTTGTTTCTTACTGAAGACAAAAATGATAAGTTACAAATTATAGGCTGAAGTAAACGTGTTTTCAGTTTTCATAAATGTAATTTGATATAAATTTGTTTTATTGATAGGTACTCCTCTAAAAGTTTTGGGGGGTTAAGTTTTGAAGGACTTTATTAATTTATATAACAAGAGGTCTATAATTCTAGAAAAGTTTTATAACATATAAATACTACCTTAAAAATTGTAGTGGTTTATTAATTAGCATGATTAAAATTAGCATGATTAAAATTAGCATGATAAAAATTGTTAAATCGACTTTAATAAGAGTTTATTATAGTATATTTATGGATCAATTGTAAACTAAACGTTTTTTTTTTTGAATCTAAATTGATTATTAGGCTAATGTTCGTAACGTTATATTCAGAAAGAATTGGGCATGATTAATATTCCAAGGAATAAGGGAAAAATCAACATCAACTTAATTTTTCAACGTACACAGCAGAACAGGGTAGCGCCACTTTCGGAAGCCGCTACACTTCCATCGTCAGTGCTCACGTGTATTTGCTTATCACCACTTGTCAGCTGGCTCTGTTGAATGTGATTTTAATTCTTATATATACAACTTTTTCGTGAAAATTGAATACGAGAATTAAATTACTCTCAAGCTGATATCAAAGTGCACTTTCCCAGCGTTGCCATCGGTTTATTATTCTTCATTCCCATTTTTCTGATTTTTGTTCTACTCTACTGCTAATATTCTTTGGAATATTAATCATGCCCAATTCTTTCTGAATATAACGTTACGAACATTAGCCTAATAATCAATTTAGATTCACAAAGCAAATACGTTCGAAATAATCATAATAATAAACGTTTTTTTGTTTTGCTCCCCCAGTTTCAATCCTGTTTTGAGGTAAAAACAGCAAAAACGAAGAAAACAAAAATAGAAGATTGGTCATTGAAGAATATGTCACAAGAAACACATTTTTTCAGAATTATAAAATTTTTTCTATGTTAATTGAGAACAGTATTTTCTTGATACCTGATACTCTGTCCATACAAAAAGCAGTTGCATCCAGCTACACTTTTTCATAAATCCATATTATTTTATGGTTGCGAGTAGGATCTTACGTATTTACTGGCCCTCCGTAATATCCAATGCCCAACTCTGGTTAGGCACAGACCAGCAACCAATTGAGGTGGAAATAAGAAGACACTCTCCCCAAGCCATTATATGACATCACCAAGAAAGCCATAGACTGGAACCCCCAGGGAAGCAGGTGCATCGGACGACTATCACACACCTGGAAACGCCAAATCACAACCGAACTATCCAAATTACAACTACATTGGAACGAAGTCAAACATCGCGCTGATGATCGAGCTCATTGGAATCAACTTGTTGCGGCCCTATGCCTATTTATATATAAGATAATACTAATAGAAAGCTATGATTAAAATATAAATGTCCACACTAAAAATATTAAAAAATTTTCCAATTATTCAACAAATAGCATTAAAATCTCCTTAGTGGCCCGACATGATTATGATGAGAAAGATTAAAATGTATTATTAATTTGATTGTTTGTTAGATGTGAAAAAGTCTTATTATAAGATTAACTTTAAATTATTTTAAATATAAAATTTATTTAAATTAAAAAAAACTTTTCTTTTTTCATGTCATTTCAGGTACCTATATAATATTTAATCTCTTGAGCATAATAAACTTAGTTTGGTAAGCGTATTTAAATATAGACATTCATACATAGTTTTAAAATTTAAATTCATAAATGCAAATTTAAGTCCAATAAAAAGTTTCCTCAATAAAAGTTTTTTTTTTCATAAACTAAATTTGTTTACTATTTTGCTTACAACAAAATTATTATTATTATAAATGATTTTTACTAGTAACAATGACCGAAACCCAGAAAGTTTTAAACAAAAAATTGCTAGCTGCTGGTGTTGCCTGCAAGTTCGTGCTGATAATGATATTTACTATTCTTTATGATTTTGTTTTATAGTAAAAAAAAAAATAACAATAACATAGATTCTCTTGCTCTCTTTATGTTAAAAATAATTTAGTATTAAATGAAGACAAATATGTGTCAACACCAGGCACCATGCAACACTTTGATATTCGGTTTCATACCACCAGCATAAAGTCATAAACCATGAAATTATGAAAAGTCATATTTAATAATTTTTACCAGCCAGTAGTAAAACTACTGTGAAACGTTCCCACTCGCTATTAATAAAATGTTTAGAAAAAGCACAGAAAAATTAAAATAATATTAAAAATTTATTAGCCATACCGAAATATTTGAAATATTGCTTGTTGTGGAAAAAAGTATTAAATGTTGAATAGGAATGAAAAACACACACACACACACACACACTCTTTCCAATGGTATTCAAATTCCAAAATGAATTAAATTTTATTTTTCTGTTCGATTTTCTGTTAGACTGGCGGAAAGATAGACTTGTAGTCTGTTAATAAAATTAGAATGACGACGAAAAAGCCATTAAAACAAAGAAATATAAGATTTTCTTCTAAACAAAGTAAACAAATATAAAAATTAAGTTTTCAAATTATTGTGTGCAAAATTGTTGTATTCCAAATAACAGCGGCGCTACAGTGAATCTAAAAATATTATTGCAAATATAAAAGAAATTTGAAACACAAAAAAAAATATTTTTAATTATTTGAAATGTTCCAAATAAAAAATTTTGTTCTAATATACGGGCATGTTCTGAAAATCACATCGCTTTAAATGACATGTGATTTTAAAATCAATTATGATCCTGCAGGCGTTTTTAACATCATATACGATAATTTTCGTTCAGAAATTAAATTGGATTTTAAAATCGCATATGATTTAAAACCATGTGATTTTCAGAACGTGCCTGATAGGTATATTTCTTTGAAATATTTTCAAAATATCATACCCTTTTTAGCTTCCCGCAATAAAAAATAGGAAGTTAATGATTTCACTCAGATTTCTCATCAGATCTCGATGTTTTGAAAATCATAATATATTCGATATGAATCTATTTTATTTTTCTGCACCTTTACACAATTAGGCGAGAATAAAAGTATTTATAATAGGGGATTTAAGTATTTGATGCAAATAGTCTTGCGAAAGTGCAAATGCAAAATATCGTAGCTTTTGTCTAAAATGCAACAACAAAATACCCAAAATTTCATTAAAAAAAGCTATGATATTTCGCATCAAACACTGAACACCGCTAATAATTTTAATAAATGCTTAATTTGGATTTTATATTTCTTTTTGCCTAATAGATACTTTTATTGTCGCCCAATAGGCAACTAACTACTTGTATAAAGGTGTATGTAGCAAAATAAAATAGATTCAGATTGTTTGCTGCGTACACAGAAAAAAATAAGTTTCGTTTTTGATAACAAAAATCCCGGTATTCAATAATTTTTTTTTTCAAATTTCCTGTGATAAAGAATTCCCCTATATTGATAACAAAATTATTTCAAAATAAAAATATATATATAAATTAAAAAAAATGTTGACATGGCTGGAATACGAACCCGGGCTTTCCGGACGTAAAGCATACACTCTATAGCTGAGCCATATCCCATTTATTTTTTTATGGGATACAACTTGTTTTAAGTACTTATGTATAAAAAGAAAAGAAATAACCGGCATGGAAAAGAAATACTTACAACGAAATATTTTATTATGTTAAAGATAAATGCTAGTGAAATTCATATCTTTTTTAATAACATGGTTTTATTGAATATAGTTCTTGGCTATTTTTTTCTGTGTATTGTATAAGTTTCTAAGCATAATACGCTTATTATATTGTGATGTTAAAAAATCATTTGTTCTATTTTCATTATATTTTATATTAAAATCAATTTTTATCTCGTTAAACTAAAGTTGGATCAATGAAAAATCGACGTGATATTTCCTTTTAAATCAGCATGACTATAATTTTATTTTAACATAAATTTTATGATAAGTAAATCATATTGAATTAAAATGAAACTCATGTTATATATGATGGTATTTATATTAAAGTATATTTAAAGTACATTTGAGGTTACACTGTTGTGGCTGACTACCAATTATGTGATGATAGCATTATGCAACAAAATAAAACTTTTGTCATGACGACTATATATTTTTGATGTGTTACGATGTCCTAACTAAAAAAATTGTTGAAATTTAAACTTCTATAGATAAGTTTTACTTATTTTCTAAAATTTGCGATTTTTCAAGAGGATGCTCCACCGATTTCACCATAACTTTTTTATTACAAAAAGCCGTATTAACATTATTTTTATATACGAGCACTAAATGCTCGTGATGAAAAATATATATTTTTATGCAAAATTGAAAACATTTTGTTTTTTAAAACTAGATCCGAACGTTTCACCTTCCGATTCTTTATTTCATATTGATAAAAGGAATAAGATAACTTATATTCTATTTCCTCATAAAATTTAGTTAAATAGCCGATGTTTTATTAATACTAGTATCCACGATCAAACGTGGTAAAAGCGAACAGAGGACGCTGATAATGACAGTGTGTAGCGGCTGTCGAAATTAGTAGTGCCAATCCGTTCTGCTAGTCTGGTAAGATATTATAATATTCCACTCTTAAAAATAATTTAAATTTACATTAATTTAATTATTGAACTTAAGCCGAATAATAATAACTTCCGACTTATAAAATTTTTCCAGTTTTGTCAAAAAAATACGTTTTTTGCCATTTCGGTGTGAATAATTCCTAAACTATTGAATATATAAAAATATTATTAAAAAATTATAATCATTGTGGACTGAATAACTCCGAAACCGGACAGTTTATAAAAAAATTGTATTAAAACAGCTAAAAAAAGTTAATTTAGATTCAAGTACTTAGTGGTTATTGTGATACAATGGGGCAACCTCTTTTGAGGTTATGATAAAATCGGTAGAGCAGCCAGCCTCTTCAAAAATTCAAAATTTTAGAAAAAAAAATTTTTTTAACACAGAATTTAAAGTATGAGCCCAGCCCGACTTCAAATCTTGGCAGGTGCCAGCAAACATACAACATAAATGTTTCTTATGCTTATGCTAACACACATCATGGTGCACTCATTAATAAAATAATTACATAAAATGGCTAAATTAAATTCATTTTAAAATTAAACTTGAAATAGCTTTGACCCAACATGACTCTTGGTGATATTTTAGTAATCAAATTCTCGTTGTTTTAACTTGAAATAACTTTGATTCAATATGATTCTTCGTATTATTTTAGTGTCAACTTTATTTTGCTCTAACTGTACTGGAATATTAAATCAACATGAAATATAGTTCATTCAAAAGGAAAAATGTTGTTTGAAGTTTATTGTAAAATGACTGAATTAACATCAAATACCTCTAAAGCGAAATCGCCACCGAAAAATTTAAAAATAACTTTTCCTGCGACGATTTCATCATAAATTGTATCTGTCAGGCTTCGAGGACTTTAGAAAAAAAATTCAAAAATATGCATGTTGAAATAAATTTTCAGAAAAAAAATGTTAAAATATCTGTCGAATCGATTTTTTGAAAGTTGTAAATATTTCAAAACTTTAAAAACTGCCACAAATATGATCAACAGCGATTTCATCATTCGACAGAAGCTGACGAACATTTTAGCCTTTATATGCGCACATATTTAGCAGGGCACCTTTTGCGTTTTCAAGCTAAATGTTTTTATTGAAATTGATAATCAGCATATCTTAAAATTCTTGAGAACTACTAAATTTAAAAAAAAAAATTTTTGTAGCCGTACAGCTAACAATTTTTTTAATTTGCATGAGAGACCAATTTACTCTTAACACTCTTAACTGCGCACCAGGTACCCGGGTACCTGTACGTGTTTTGTATGGGAATCCGGCCGTTGTAAGTATATTTTTTGAAGTTGTTAGTAGCTCTGGAGAAATAAATAAAAGTCTATATAAATAATGTAGACGGATAAATTTCTAATCAAATTAAGAAACCGTTATATGCGTGCCAAAAACACCTTCTATTGCGCTGCAAGGTAAGCGGGTACCCATATAGAGGTGACATAGAAAACAAGCATTAAATATCTAGTTAAAACATTGTAAAATGTATATGGAATTGGCAACAGATATATATTACCAATCCCATATACATTTTACCACTAGATATTTAGTTCAAAAATGCTTGTTTTTTGCGTAACTTCCATCTAGGTACCCGGGTACCTTGCAGCGCAATACAAGGTGTTTTGTTGCCGCACACAGTTTTTTTTAATACTGACAATTTTTGTCAAATCGTTTTTCTAAATTCGATCACTTTATCGGAATTTGGTTTGTTAGTTGGAGTGCTATCCTTGTAGAGAATTCTCAAATAATTTTTAACTTAAAAAATTTCTTAAATTTTCAAGCGATTTGAACTTGAAGCTCTAGGACATGGCCTGCAAAGTCATCCATATTTTTTATGTAGATTGAAATTGAAAACTTTAAAGAAACTAAACTTATAATTTTCTCTTTCACTTTCATACCTGAGCAAGTGATATCAAAAATTTTCTTAAACATGTATAACGAGAAGTCAGGTTTTTAAAGTTTAATCATTATATCCGTTACAAACATAGTTGCAGCATTCATACCAATTTGATATTTTCCAAAATGAAGGCTACAGCATTCACTTCCGTGAACGTGCTATAAGTTTACATGTACAAAAAATTATGTTGTGTTGGTGGTGGAATTAATAGAATATTCGAATTTGTTCTAATTAAGTTCGTAACTTACTTCAAACATTTTTAATTAAGTAGAAATATTTTGATTTAAGCTTTATCCCTAATAATGCTTTCACCATACTTATGTAAGTTAAGTTAACAACTTATCCCCTTACTTGGTTTTCAATCGTCATCGTTATAAAGCCTAAAATATTTAATATAGTTATTTCGTAGTCATAACTTTATAACAATAAATTTGTAATAGCTTTATTATGAAAGAAATATGATCTTATTGAAAATGTACATAAATAATTGAAACGTTTATGAATTTTTTTACTAAAATGAAAATAACAAAGACGACGAAAATATTTTTCAACAAACAAACAAACAAACAAACAAACAAACAAATAAACAAACAAACATTAAATTAAATAACTATAAAACCAAAAATTTTATGAAGCATTAAATTAAGCCCTTTTAAAGATATTACGTAACTACACCGACAGAAAATACGAGAAGTATTTAAAGTTTAGATTTTGAAACAAATATAAGACGATCTAAGTAACTCAGTTATTTAGAGCTTTAAGTTACTGTAACATTTTCTTTTTAGCTAGAAAAACAAAAGTAGAAACTAACTTAATTTTATTAATTTTATATTTCCTTGAAATACAGACAAATAAAAAATGTACAAAGTTTTTAAATGACGACGCGTCATCTGGCGCCAAATATCACGTCTTTCTTTTTGTTATTTTATGCTTTATTGTTGCAATCTTTATAAGTTGAGCAGCAGCAGTATTCAGCAGGCAGCTGGAAGTAAGAAGTAGTTGCTTGATGTTCATTTGTAAGCACCTTATTATGATTATATTCCTTGAGATAATACTCCTGTGTATAACAACTCATACTGTCTGTCTGTTCATCTGTACCATTAATTCCCAATGTTTTTTGTTTGTTAGTGGACTATTTTAAATGGGCCATTCCTTTATCTACATTTCAAAATTAAGCTGCGTTTGCATCTTTGTTCTTTAAAGGAAGCTAACGCCAAACCGATAGCTATGCAATTTTTGAGCCGTCTTATTGGCTATCGGGAAACTTGAATGGCCTAATTGCTTTTTACCTATTTTAGGAAAGGGTACCCCAACCAAATTAATGTTTAATTTCCCCATATCTGCACAATTACAATTGTTAGGCCCAATTTAGACCATGCATTAAATGCATGCATAAAATTCATGCATTTTTTTTTGGTGGGCGAGCGGAGTAGAGAAGAAAACGGGGCATAAAAAACGGCACGATTTCTGTTTAATATGCTTTTTTTATATTCTTCTTTAACTCGATTTTCTCTCTCTTATTTGATTGTGTTATGGTTTTTGTTGTTATGAATTAGTAAATAAAGCAAATTTTTAGAGAAATTTATAAAAAAGCATGAAAATAAAATTCATCGTATAAATGCAAGAGGTTTTTAGAAGATGTTTTCAAAGATAAATTGAAAAAATTCATGCATAAAAAGTCATAATCTAAATTGGGCCTTAGACTCTCTAAGTTTGACGCGGATTACTTTAAGAATCAGGTGCGCTTTCAAGCAAAAATCTGGAGGTGGTCGTGTGTTGGTACTTATTGACTAACTTAAGAAAAATTTTAAGCTGGTGAAAAATCGGTAGAAGGGCATGCCTACTTCCCATGTGTACCGAATTTTAAAATTTTTATTTTATGTACAGTTATTATTAGAATGTCGCAAAAATTGGTATCTGTCTCTAAAATTTAGCATTCTACCGCTGCTGTTTATGTTGTTTCATTCGGTGCAAGGACATGACTACGCCCCATATATACTTTTTCGCAAAAACTAAATTTTAGCTGCATTTATGATTAGAATGCACTAAAAATTAATAAATATTTCTAAAATAATGCGTTTTAACTCTGTTGGAAATTTTTTCCCTCTCAAATATCCTTTAACTAAAAAACTAAAATTTATCTACATTTATGATTAGAATGCACTAAAAAATAATAAATAATTCTAAAATTGTGCGTCTCAGCTTTGCTATAAATTTAGTTTTATTTTCTATCCGATTTTGGTCTACTATTGCTTAAAATGTTTGTAATCGAATGGACTATTCTATAAAATTATAAAACTTTAGATTTTTTATTGGTACAAAACAGCTTCCGAAATGACAACAATTAATGAAAAACATAAAAAAATTCATAAAATATTAATTTTGATCTACTATAACTCGGTCATTTTGTTATCTGATCAAATAGAATTAGCCATTATTCGACGCGTAATTTAGTTGCCTTTCAAACTTGATTTAATTAATTTTAATCGAATCAGCCTTTGACTATAGATGGCGCTTTTAAAAGAGTAGTAGTGAGAGTAGTAGCGTAGAGAAATGTACCGTTCTCCGAACAATGGCCGAAATCAATTTTTTTGTAATTTTTTCGTGTATAGCACATCCCAATTACCCTAAAAAATTAATTTGAAAACGTAAACCTTTCAAAAATAACAAATTGGAAAGCAGTGCAATAATTTTTGTCTTTGAAAATTAACAAATTTAACTAAATTTGTTGAGGCTTAGTCTGATAACGAAGTTCGTTTTCGAGCAAAAGCGTGGCGGTGTAGGAGTACAAACGGGTATCCTCCATATAAATCAATCAGTAACTATTCTATATCTTCAGAACCACCATAGCGAGACTCTTTAATCTTGATGTCGGTTATATTGATACTGAATTGAGTTTTTACGCAAAAGCCTGGAGGGACAGGAGTAGTAGACGGGTACTCCCCATAGAAAGTAATGATTAATTTCCCTATATCTGCACAACAATTATGAAAGCGAAGATATTAGGCTTTTAATTCCCATAGCGAACAAAACTCGGCACTACGAACATTGCTGCCAGAAATGCCGATTTTGTACGATATGACAAAAAACGATGCATGGTGTATGGCTTTCGCAGTGTTGTCATATCGTAAAAAACTTACGATATGACAACACAGTATGTCATATCGTTTTTTGTCATATCGTAAAAAAATCTGCATTTCTGGCAGCTATGACTACGAACAGCAATTTTTATCTGTCACTGCACAAATAATTGTAAAAAGGTGTCAATCAGAGAGAGAGAGAGAGAGAGAGAGAAAGGAAGACACATAATTTTGTTCGGAACATTTCGAAATGTTCGATTATATAAGATAGAGGGGACTTCGGCTAACTAAAAATTGAGTTGAAATAAAACTAATGTAAGAATTTCGTGACAAAAATTATTTAAATAGCTGATGTTTCCTTATAAAAAAAGCATCCACCTTCATAAGTGGTAAAAGTGAACAAGAACGCTGATGAGACGGTGCAGCTGCCTGTCGAAATCAGTAGTACTGACCCGTTCTGCTAATCTATTTGAATATTCGAACATTCCACTGTTAAGCGTAGTATGCAGCTCTACTTGAAATTCAGGCTGCCATAAGAAGTATATGTAAAAAAGAAACTGAAATTCAGGTTGGTAAATTTCTTAAAGAAATTTCCGTTTACTAGTACGCAGTTCCAAAAGAAAAGTACACGGAATTTTGGCATTTATTGTCTATGTTATAACATGGCATGTAACAATAAATGGAGAATTTTTACCGTCAACTAAACAAAAATTAATGTTCAGACAATTGTTTGGTCACGGAATTTTTGACATTTCTAATTGTTCATACATTGTAATTAATTTTTACTGTTTTTGTGTGTTGTAAATTAAAAAATATATAAATTTGTGTGTATGCAAGCAAAATTCTGTATAGAATTTTAAACGATTATTTTTCCGTGTCCTAACAAAATTTTGTCCTAAAAAAAATTTTGTTCGGAAACAGTGGATGAATCCACCTTAAGTGTAACAACAATCTGCCTGGGCTTGTAAGAAAGTCCTAATGGACACCCACACTATGCTGATCATATTATTCTCTGATATAAACACTTTACTGTCGACCTTTGGGTCTCTTTATATACCACATTGGGAATCACTTATCGATACTTAAGACTCTTTTTTGCTGCCTTTGCTTTCTTTTTCTTAAACTTATACTTGTTTTCTCTCAAGAGTAGTATTGAGTCTAGTCTTAAAGGTACAAAAAAAGCCAATACCTTGAGCATGACATTTGTGGTTTTAGTTTTATTTAATTTTTTTTATTATTATATCTTATAAAAACTTTTTTATTTATTTTTCTTTCTGCTAGACATTGAAAACAATATAAAAATCCTTGGAAAGGAATGATAATAATAAAAATAATAATACAGCGTAGTAAACTGTCATATGGTATTGTATTATTGCTGTAGTAGTTTTAGTATGTAGTACGAACATTATATACCAGTTGGCCAACTCGTCGTAGAGGATATTTTCATCAACGGCTATTTAAGGAAATTTCGACGTTTGTCATGCATGATATTTGTCGATTACAGTTTCTTTTAAGACAATCTAACAGAAACCGTACTCCAAGAGTGGGTAAAAGAAAAACTACTCAACTGGTCATGCCAACTACACTCTAAAACATTACTACAAATTTAGGATCATCTATTGTCTAAATTTGTGTTGAAAATTTTTTCTTGTCTAAAATTACATCGATTTTGTAGTTATTTTATTAAAGAAAAAACCTTTCAAATTAAACATATTTAGTCCAAGTGGAAAAAAATTTAACATAAAGTATAGTACGGCTATGGCTGAATGGTAGATACGTCAGACTATCAATCAGGAGGTAGCGGCTGAAACCTGAACGCAGTCAATCGCTTTTTTTTTTGTAAAAACATTTTGTTCAAAAATAATGCGTGTGTAATTTTAGGTCGATAATAATCGGTAAAGTGTTGCCGACTGTTATCGACCTAATTTTCAACAAAAGTGTTTTAGAGTGTAGTTGGTAGATATTGTCCGCAAGTCTTGCAACGTGCAATTAAAAATTTTTCATAATTTCGTTACAACAAAAAACAGTACTCTTCGTATACCAGCAAATGAACTACTTGTGGACATTGTCGCTCACTATGTCACCAGTTTAAATTATATTTATACATTCCTGCTTGCTAAAATTGAGCGAAATTGAGCTGATGAAAAGTTCTGTTGCAATATGTATCAGTAATGTCAATTTGTGAGAGTCAAAACGCGTGAATTTTTTTGAAAAAGGGGCTAAATATCCAGTCAAATTTTTCAAAGAAGGGCGAACAGGGGCTTATAAACAACGATTAAATTTTGGGACTATCTTCCAAAGTACAACCAATTTTGAAAGAAATAAAAGATTACTGTTCGTTTAAAGCAAACTAATACGAGTGATTAAAAATAACGTTCTAACTAGGGATGTAACGAATACCGATACCGATACTGATATAGCGGCGATACTTCAGATTTTCCAATACATCGGTATCGGCGATATGACGATACTTTTAAAAATTTTTTCAGAGTTTTTTTTAATAAATAATTTATTTTTGTTCGATTTTACCATGAATTAAATTCACTTCGTTATTTTTTAAATCTTATTAATATCAATTTTAAAAATTAATAATATTTTATGCTGTTATTTTGTAAAAAAATTATTTATTTTTGTTAATTTTACCATGAATTCAAGTTCAAGTCGTTGTTTTATAAATCTTATTCCAGCAAAAAAAGATACTCCAAAGAAGTCATGAAAATGTAGAATTCGCGATCTGGAAGTATTGCAAATTTGGATAATTTCTAATTAGTTTTACATATCCTTGCCATTGCAAGAAGTTCTGTTTTTCGATTACCAATTCGGTGGAAGCGATGCTAGGACAAATTTCTTTTTCGGTATTCTATAAATGATTTTTCCTCAAGGAAAAAGGATAAAAAATTACCCATTTTCACAATTTTTTTATGCGAATTTAAACTCAGAACTGTATTTTCATGTAAATTTAAGTGAATAAATATAAACTTAGAAGTCTTTTAATAATTAAGCTATTAAGTTATTTAGAAAAATATTAGTTAATAAATGTCCTTTAAAAAAATCGATTTTTTAAAAAGCATGGCGAGTATTTTTTAAAATTATAAAGGAATTAAAAATTTTTCTTGCTTTTCTACTAATTATCTGCATATTTTTAATATAGATTTTTTGGAAGCAAAGAAAATGTAGCTCCTTAAATAATACTTCCAATGTTTTATCAATTTTAAATATTCTGTCTTATAATGTAATTTTGTATAATAAAAAAATTGCGCTTGAGTTTTGTTAATCTAAACTTAAACTCAATTTCAATATTCGTATCGGTATCGGAATCAATATCGGCGATATTTATTTTTAAATATCGGTATCGGATCGGCAAAACGGCGTATCGTTACATCCCTAGTTCTAACGTTATTAAGTAGTCGCTGTTACTAGAATAAAGGAAAAACAAAGTCGTAAAAATAAAAATGTAGCTATATTGAGCAAAAAATGAAAAGGGTTAAAAAGTGCTGAAAGACAATTGTAAAAAGTGCTAGATTTTCGGGTTTTTTAGTTTAGGGCTAAACAGTTTTTCCGCATTTTGAGTGACTAAAAACCGACTAAATCTAGCCAGAAAAGGGCTAAGTTGGCATCCCTGATGTGTATTAAGACTTCTTATATTAAGTACTCTTTGAGGGACAAATTCCTCAAATTGTTATTGTAGAACACGTGTAAAAAAGAAACAAACGAAAAAATATAATGGGGACATTTCTGAGGATGTTGTAATTCACATGGTCATTAATGAAAAGATGGGTGCCAGTGTCGCTCTTGTTGTCATGTATGAACTTAGCGGCCATTTGCTCGAAAATGTCCTCACTAATCTCTTTGAGCTGTCACCAACAGGTCGTTGACGCTTTAACATTGTCATGCATCGGTCTTGCAAGATGTCTGAAAGACATGGCCAACCGGGATCTGTCATAATAACAATGTAGTTGTTATCAAAAGACGACGGCGACAGAGTTTTGACGTTTTTTTTTATTCCTCTTAGCAAAACACAGATTTATTGTGAGCTGCTGGAAAAAAGCGTTTTATAAAATTGAATTTATTTTATGGTGACGTTTTTTTGTTGTTTATTTAATTCAGAGAGCTTTCAGCTAAAGACAAAAGGACACTAAAATATTCTTTAATTTTTACTTAATTAAGATCGACTGAATATTTTTAAAATACATAATTAAGAGGATTTGAACTTGAACAATCCCTCTATATATTGAAATCTTTCCTACTTGGGTTTCGTTGAAACCATTGCAATAACTATTCTCTTTATAGAGGATGTGCGATGCCCTCTTTCACTCTTCCGCTAATTTTCTGTTTACACTTCACAAGCATTTTTTGTCTAATTTTTAATGTTTTTCGATGACACTATTCCATTTCTTCTTTTTCATAAAAGTCATATAATCCTTAAATATGAAACACGTGACTAAACAACGAAATCCTAAAAGATTAAAGTAAAATTTTTACTGAGCCCTTATTTTGTTGATTAAAAAAACTTATTTTTTTTATTTAAACTCTATTTAACAGAACACAAGAAAATTGATACTGCCAAATGACTTCAAAAGTAAGTTCTTTTAAACTTGTCTTTTTATGTGGTTAAAAAATAAATAAAAACGCAACATAATAAAATATCTTGTCATACACAATATATTTTAAGACACAAGAAAATTAATATTTGTTTGTCCTTAGAATAAATACACTTACGCATATGTTTCTTTTACTATTTCGCTTTAAGACCAAAAATCTCTATTATTTCATTATGACTTAAGCCACAAGCAAGTCTTTGTTGTAAAAAACACTGTCATATTTGTATTCTTTAGGAAACCGTCAAAAATAGAAAATAAGTAACATGTACTAAGATTAACTAAAGAAAAGAAAGTGTATAAAGGAATAAAACTTTTTGTAATTTCCATTCTCAATGTGGAAAGAAGGAAATATAAAACTTTTTTCTTTGCTATTTTATTCGTTTTAGATTTTGCAGATTAATTTTTTATTGCATTTTTTTCTATATTTTTAATATTAAAAATGCCCATGTTTCCACAAAATAAATTGTTAAGCTGATAAAAGAAAAAGTTTATTACAAACAACAGCAGCAGTTAAAGAAAATCTAAAGTGGTGTCAGTCGTAATACAAAATAGAAAGATGTATTCGATATCTTTCATATTGGAAATATACTCACATGAGTTTAGTCTGAAAAGTTTTTAAACAGTTTGGTTTTATCTCAGCTTAGTAATTCTGAAGAAGAAAAAACGAATTAATTGTCAAAATCAGAAACTATTTAATTAAAGCCAAAGTTATTCTTTTGAGTTTTATGTGACTCAAAGCAAAGATGAGCAACAAAAATAAATGAATATCTACACGCAGAGAAAAGATATGGTTGATTCATGCTTGCGTCAACAACGTCATGCTACCCGTTATAGCTTATGGTTGCGACAAATAAGTTATTATTGTTTTATATAATTGAGAACCTTAATTAGTTTACGACAAAAAACTTATGCTTATATTTAATCATGAAAATCTTTGAAATCAAAACCAAAGAATTAATAAATGAAATAAGTTGTTTTTAGATTAATTAACTTTACATTTCCTTGGCTTTTTGCTTATATTCTGCATACCGTTTTTCGTCTATTTTAAACGATTTTTGGGTCTCAGCTCTGGTTAATTTAGTTTTCATCTCATTTAAGACACAAAACAATAAAAAAACACCGAAACTAGATTTTAGAAACTATTACAACAAAATCCATACAAATAGGCAAGTCACGAATTACAATTTTTGTACATGTTTTTTATCCTTCACAATCAAATTTTAAGCAAATGGTCTAATATAATTCAATTATTTACAATTGAAATACAATTTGTTCTTTTCGAAAACTTTGTGCTTTTATTCAACACTTGCCTAAATTTTTTTCAAGTAACGAATTACGAATTCTTGGCAAATTAATGCAGCTCATGCAAATTTTTAAATGCATACAGCTATTTGACATGTTTTTAATAATTTTTTTTGTATTGCTGACTGACTCACCATTTTATTGATTTCTTTGATAATACTATTTAATATTAAAGATAAAAGTCACGAAGGACAAAAAGCGTTTATTACAGTTTTCATGCAGATATGCTCTTCTGGCCACATTTTAGAGAAGGCGGGTAACAATTACAAGCCATATTAATTATATTAACGGTCTTTTTCACAATGTACGATTAAAACTTAACGTGAACTTTAACGAAAAGTTCAGCATGCAAAACTTGCCGTAAAAGTTCGTGTTAACTTTTAATCATAGATTGTAAAAAGGGCGGTAAAATATATCTAACATAGTTTGTAGAGAAATTTTAAAAACTCGATGGGCGTTTTGTTTTTTTTTTGCTAAGCGACTAATTTATAATTTTATAGAAAAACTACTGCATTAATTGAGATATCTAAAAACTGTTTCTGTGTGTTATCAAGAATTTTGTTAAAAATCATAAAATATATATATTTTTAATTTTGCCTATGCTGTTACCGCAGATACTAACGAAATAGAGAACAAAGCCGAGACCAAAAACCAAAATTTAAAAATTCAAAGCCAAATATTTTTGAAAATATTGAAGATATTTTAATAAAATCAACTTCATTTTCTTTTTGTATTTATAAACTTTACACCAAGTTTAAATTCATTAAAATCGGATAATGTTTGTAAAGGTTATGGGACCGATAATGCTTTTTATGCCCGAGGTAATCCAACTTGACACCCTGTAGCTCAAGGTGTATTTCAACAGGGTGGTGTTTATTCTAACATCTTTAAGCTTAGGTCATCCTCAATGATGTGTGTAATCGGGTCGCAAGTTTCGAAGATACAGATTTATCAACCTTTTTCGAATTGGTATCACTGTGCGTTTTCGGCCTGCTATTTTCGGCGTTATACCAACGGGCGGTCATTTTCGGACTTATGCCATTGCTAGGCCATCTTCGGCCGGCCATATCCGGTCGCTATAGCAGACGCCCCTCATCTTTATCGCCCTTCGACACACACCGCCTAGTCACCGAACCCAGCGCAACAACCCCTCCAAAAATAAAAGTTATAATTTAAAAACAAAAATTTCACATAACTTGATGACACCAAATAAACGAAGATAGTATTTTCGACTTCTCGATGAAAAAAGAACATAATTCGTCAACAAAAAATAGATATCGCCTGGAAGTTACTTAGGCGATAATTAAGCGATACGTAGGCGTTACTTCTCAAGAAGTCAGCCGATATACTTGTTGTATAGCCGAGACACCTTCATGGATCAAGGGCACCAACCATTAACAAAAACACACAAACCTAGTCCAATCATTCTTAAAAACTTGGACGAAAATCTCCCCAAAATCCCAGAAGATCCCGCATTCCCAAAAACTAAGAGAGAACTCTCCCCAAAATCCTAAACGTTTCCCGTATCCCCAAAAGATAGGACAAAAATCTCTCCGAAACGGCAAAACTTCCCCGAAAAACAACGGCAGCACCGAAAACCGCGAAAATACCAAAGCGGCTACACTGAGTTTTTAAGGAATTTAACCGTCGCGCCCGCCTGTTGTCTTCGTTTTTTACCAGTATTCGTTACACGTATATTTTCATTTAAAAAAATGTTTTTACCCCCCAGCATAGAAAACATTAAATGCTGCATATCATCTGCACAATGTGCCTAAGGAACTTCGATCCAAAAACTTTTGGACATACTTTAAAAATAAAAAGCAAAGTCTTGTCTTTTGAATTTGCTCTATTTGGTGGGAATGAGAAACGAAAGTGATATGCTAACTTCTCTCACTTTTGCATATATTTTTTAATGATAGAAGTAACTTGTATAAAATTTTCGCTTCTTAAGATTTGCAAATTAAATTCCTTGGTACTGTTACCACTGCCAGTGTAAGCGTCTGCATCAAGTAGTAACAAAAATATTTGCCCTGAAAGTATTAAATGTAGCAAAATTCACTTTCTGCTCCTTATTTCTTTTTTTAATATTGTTTAGTACAAAATTCCGCCTAGTTGTTGGTTTTTGTCTATACCTCCGTTTAAAAAAATCTCTTTGAAGTTTGTTTTTTATTTTTTTCTCTAGCAAACTCCAAATATAACAAAAACTTCTATTAAAATTTCGAAACTTTAAGGTTTTGTTATGAAATATGTCTTGAGTTTGCAATAAAAGAAATCCAAAGCATATCTGTGGTTAAGGCGAAAGTTGTGTGTAAGTGTTCAAAGTTTTCAAGTTTATCGATATGGGAGTTAGTTTTGTGTTTCTTGTTTAGTTTGTTACATTGAATAGTGAATACATTTTCTAGACAAGGGATTATACAATACATTTATTCAAGCTGAAGTTGTGCCATTTTTTGTGCTTTTTTGCAATCGAAAACTTTTTAAACTAAGAGATTTTGAAAATAATGCCACTTTGTTAATAGACATCCGTCATGTGTGGAGCGGCGCCTACAAAAAACTTGCAAATGGGTTTGATCTTACTTATCAACTAGCCTCGTTACCTGTTTGCTTAAAGATGATTATTTGCTGATTCTTGTAGCATAATGTTAAATATTTCTACACACAAGTGTGTTCAATTTATTGTCTTAATACTGTTTTAGGGATACACTTTGTGAAAAGTTCTGGTCCAAAAATTAGTAATTTTTTCTGCCCTCTAAAAGATAAAAGCATAAATACTTTGAAGCTTTTTTATTTAACCTTTCTAGGGACAGATGTTTAACTTATAACGAAAGCAAAAAAAAAACAACTTTCAAATTTTTGTTTTATTGAATTTTTCCCAAGTTAAAGAGTTTATATTCAACCCTTAACAAACTTTTTGCAACTCTAGAGACCTAAAACTAAATTAAATATTTAAGCACAAATTGTGTCTACTAAATACAAATAATGTTCAATGATTTTCTTTATTATTAGTGGGCTTCTTTACTCAAGTCAGTTTTTAATAGCCCCAAAAAAGCAAAAAGGGGGAAAAATGGAAACATATTCCGTTTATCCCTTAACAATAATAAGTACAGAGCAAAATTGAATTGAAATTCAATCTGTAACTTAATATTTTTCAACATAAGAGTTTTTGGTTAGAAAATTAAGAACCGTATATATACAACAATACAAGATACCAGTAAGTACCCTACCAGCAAATCAGTAGTGGACTACAAAAATAATCAAATTTTAGTTAACTTTTTTAGATTAACTAAAAGCTAACTACAGTGTAATCCAATCTTATTCTCTTAGCTACTTTGAAACACATTTCAAGTTTATATTAGCTTTCTGCTGTCATTATTATAAATGGTACCTTAGCAAACGTGTGATATATGGTTCGAACACCAGCATCATCTTTTTGTATACTAGCTACCAGTTGACTTAAATAAAGTCAACTTTAAGTTAATTAAAAAGTAATGCAGAATCGATCTATTGACAACGTCCTAGGACATCGCAATGTTAAAATAGTCACACAGAAAAAATAGACAAGAATTATGTTCAATAACACCATGCTATTGAAAAAAATATGAATTTCAATAGCATTTGTCATTAACTTAATACAACTTATGCAATATTTAACACTCTTTGCGAGTGCCCGGCCTTGCACCTCTCGAGACACAAATTCTTGGCCAGCAATTTACTAGACGATCTATCAGAGCTATTAGAAATTGGTCTAGGTGACCTGATTAGGTATCTCTATGCGAAGAGTTGGATCTAGTACCTACAACCGGATCCGAGATCTGGGTTCGAACCTACGTGGGTTGACACTGACGAGTGGAGTGGTCTGCCAAAACGGAATCTTATTGATTCTACTTGATTGCTTGCGTGCAGTAGGCTGCCATGTATACCAACCAACCAACTTAATACAATAGCTCAATTCACAAACTTGTGCAAATGGTTTTGCATCGTTGCATTTGCAAAAAGGCATAGTATATTGATACTCACCACTAACAATTGTCAAGTGGTGAGTATCAATATACTATACCAATTTGCAAATGCTACGATGCAAAACTATTTGCACAAGACAGTGAATTGGGCTAATATTTCCCTGAACGTATTTCTTTCCCATGCCGGTTATTTTTGTTCATACATAAGTACTTAAAATAAGTTTTATCTCATAAAAAAATGACTGGGGCATAGCTCGGCTGTAGACAGCATAATTTACGTCCAGGAAGCCCGGGTTTGTATGCCAGGCATGTATTTTTTTTTTTTTTATATTTTTTGTTCTTTTGGAATAATTTAGTTATTAATATAGCGGAATTCCTTATCACAGGAAATTAAAAAAAAAATTATGAAATACCGGGAATTTTGTTATTAAAAAACGAAACTTATCTGTTTCTGTGCGTTAACTCCGTTCAAAGTAATCCAGGCATCAACCATGTGAAATAGCTAGCTTAAAGTGCGTTATAAGTTAACTGAGTTGTCTATAGGGTATCTATACATAAATATGTGCTTACGCGCATATGTATATTTACAGTTTATGATTATAATCCAAAGTAGAAAGTATTCAACAGCAGAAAAGGGATTTTTGTACATTATGTAGTAAATGTCCAGTACACATGTTTTTCTCGCCAAGTCCGATGTCAGAAAAAATCTGAATATTTAGAAGTAGGGATGTAACGATACGCCGTTTTGCCGATCCGATACCGATACCGATATTTAAAAATAAATATCGCCGATACCGATTCCGATACCGATACGAATATTGAAATTGAGTTCAAGTTTAGATTAAAAAAACTCAAGTCCAATTTTTTTATTATACAAAATTACATTGTAAGAGAGAATATATAAAATTGATTTTAACCCAGTATAAAAAATTTGAAGTAATTTTTAAGGAGCTACACTTTCTTTGCTTCAAAAAAATCTATATTAAAAATATGCAGAGAATTAGTAGAAAAGCAAGAAAAATTTTTTAATTCCTTTGTAATTTTAAAAAATACTCGCCATGCTTTTTAAAAAATCGATTTTTTAAAGAACATTTATCAACTAATATTCTTCTAAATAGCTTAATAGCTTAATTATTAAAAGTCTTCAAAAAGTTTATATTTATTCACTTAAATTTACATGAAAATAAAGTTTTGAGTTTAAATTCGCATAAAAAAAAATTGTGAAAATGGATAATTTTTTATCCTTTTTCCTTGAGGAAAAACCATTATAGAACACCGAAAAAGAAATTTGTCCTAGCATCGCTTCCAATTCGGTGATTGGTAATCGAAAAACAGAACTTCTTGCAATGGCAAGGATATGTAAAACTAATTAGAAGTTATCCAAATTTGCAACGCTTCCGGATCGCGATTTCTACATTTAAATGACTTCTTTGGAGTGTCTTTTTTTGCTGGAATAAGATTTAAAAAACAACGACTTGAATTTGAATTCATGGTAAAATTAACAAAAAATAAATATTTTTTTTACAAAATAACACCATAAAAGATTATTAATTTCTAAAATTGATATTAATAAGATTTAAAAAATAACGAAGTGAATTTAATTCATGGTGAAATTGAACAAAAATAAATTATTTGTTAAAAAAAAATTCTGAAAAAAATTTTAAAAGTATCGTCGTATCGACAGTAAAATATCGCCGATACCGATGTATCGGAAAATCTGAAGTATCGCCGATATATCGGTATCGGTATCGGTATCGGTATTCGTTACATCCCTATTTAGAAGACAATCAAACAAATTGAGGAAGATTTTGTTTTCCATGTAGCATAGAATAATCATTATTATTTTTCTTTTACGTAGTTTCTACGCTTTTTCTGAGATCGGTGGTCATTCGTTGACAACACGTAACTGCCTTTTAAAAGTTTTCAGTTGAAGATATTACATTACGGAAAGCGTTACTTTTTTCCGACACGACATTATCTAATTGTTATAATTCTCATTTATTTCTTGATAATATTTAGATAAATAAAATTCATGGCTCAAGAACACTCAAAATAATCTGACACACTTTTGATTCTATGTAAGAGTTTTTCATGACATTTCTATCTCATTTTTCATCTAATAGAAAAGGTGTTAAAAAGCGAAAAAAAAATTCGGAATAGTTTCTTATGATTCGTAAGCCTGTAGAGACTTCGTACTAAATTAATTTGAAATTTTTGCAGATTTCCTCACATATCGCAAATATGAGTGGCTGACAATAAAGCGAATTTCTTTGTCTGAGGGCATTCTGAAAACTTTGCCGAAATGTCCGACAGAGTCCTGTACGAATTCCGAAGGAATTTCATGGGAAAAATCTAAAAGAATTTTCGACAGGGCTGAACAATGTCAAACAACTGTCTGACAAACCATCAGAAAACTTTTTTTACGGATTTTCGAATTAACGTCGAAGAAAAGCATCTTACTGCTGCGGATGTTTGCTCATCGGAAAACATTTAGCTATATTTTCTAAGACTAAAAGCCTACATAAGTTTGCAAAAACTCTCAAGAAATAAATGAGAAAGTAGTATTACGAAAACTAAAAATGCACAATGTGCTAGAGTGACAGATAAAAATCCGAAGTCATAAGTGAAATTAAATTGCCTAATATAACACTGCATGACAAATTTTAATTGTTTCTATTTGGCAGAAACACCACTATATATCCATTAATCTAGAGACAAAATATAGTCAAATTGCGTACTTCGTTTTTCATTTCCTCACCTTTTGTCCTTTTTAAAGGACTTATGATTTTTCATGAATGCTTATTTTAAATAATTTTTTTTATATGTATTAGTATTTAAAATTTTTTTTGATAACTTGGTACCAAATAAAAGGGAACGCTCTGTAAAATCTTATAAAAATATTTACTTCAGCTCCTCTGAACAAACATATAAAAAAATGCCTCTTTAAAAATATATCCTTTCATATCCTGAACATTTTTAAAAATTATATGTTGTAGCCTTAAGTTAACTGTATAAGACTTCGAAATTTTATGACTTTTTATGACTCTCTTAGTACAAAAGCTGTTATTGTTTTTTCCACGGCACAAAATTAATTTTTATAAAAATTGTATGTAGAAAATAAATTTATAAAAAAAGCCATTCATTTTGAGCCGAGAGCAATAAAAACGTAAAATGTGTGTGCATTTTAGAATTTATTTAATGCTAATATATATTCGTATATATATTTTGCAAAATAATCAATTATCGATTTTGATGAAAATATTAGAAACATTGTTTCCAAGGACATCTTTTAAATTTTTGTTCAGTTGCTCTTCAAGTTTTTTTCCATATCCTTGGCATAAAAACCACTATACATCAATTAATCTAGATACTAAACATAGGCAAACGCGTACTTGGGTTTTCACTTCCTTATCCTTTTTCCCTTTTTAAGGACCGTAAATTTTTTGAGAATGCTTATCTTAATACTTTTTTATATTAATATGTAAATTTTTCTGTTGATATATTACGTAACTTACGGAGAGTTTTCGTACTCCCCCTCCATCCCTTCGTAACGCTTTTTACAAAATTTTCAATATAAATTACCTAGTTCGTAACAAATTATAATAATATAAAAAAAAATGGCGTGTTACTCTGTGTTCTGCGCTCTGTACGTTAAAAAATTAAGTTGATGCTAATTTTTCCCTTGTTACTTGGAATATTTAATCATGCCCAATTCTTTATAAATTATAACGTTACGAACCTTAGGCTAATAATCAAAAAAAATTATTTAAAATAGGCATTCATGAAAAATGTTAAGTCCTTTAAAAAGGACAAAAGATGTGGAAATAACAAACCAAGTACGCAGTTTGACTATGTTTTGTCTCTAGATTAATGGATATATAGTGGTTTTTCTGCCAAAAAAAAATGCTGTCACGCGGTGTAATCAAATAATATTTCAGAAAATGTGCGGAAATGTCCCACCAGAAAATTTTGCGACTGTTCTGGGAAATGTATAAGGAAATTTAGAATAAGCAAATTTTAGAAATCAAACATTTCGTTAAAAAAAAAGGTTCATCAGGTTTCGTGGGTACCTAGTAGGTACCCAGGAAACATTCTTTGCTGACATGGCCAACGTCAGAAAAAATCTGAGCCTTTACCAGACAATCAAACCAGTTTTCTTAAATTCTCTTAGCCATTTGGCAGCGTAGTACGCAGTTTTCTGGTACGACGTTTCTGCACATTTTCTGCAATATTATCCAAAAATATCAAACTTGTCTGCATATGATCCCAAAGCACTTTAATTTCCTTTAAGACATTCAACAGAATAGTAGCCTCATTTTCTGATCTACATCTTACGACTTTTAGCAGACACTTCTGCACATTGTCCAATTTTAGTTTTCATTACAATTCTCATTTACCTCTTGAGCTTATATGCACAAATATTTGAGTTTTTAAACTTATAAAATATGGGTAAATGTTTTCTGATGAGATGCCATAAGCAGCAAAACAATGCATGGAGAATTCGAAACGACATTTCTGATAAATTTCTAATTTTAGCTCCGACTTTTCTCTGATATTAATACGCCAGGACGTAAAACGTATCAGATAAATCGGAAAATTTTCTGATGTTTTGTCAGACATTTTTCCGACATTTACAAGACATGTCGAAAACTCCTTTAGAATTTCCCTATGAAATTCGTCGGAATTCGTACAGAATTCTGTTAGACCTTTCGGTATAGTTTTTAGAATGTCCTCAGACAAAGAGATCCGGTCTCTTGTCAACCACTCATATGATTTTCGGTACGTTTTCTGACCGACATCGGATACAAATTCGGCATATTGTGCAGACTTTCTGATCGACTTCGGACCGAAATCGGCGAAAATTGTTTGCTGGGTGGTTTCTAATGATCTGCCATAAGCAGCAGAACAATGCATGGATAATTTTTAGCGAAATTTCTGATACATTTGTAATTTTACCTCCGACATTAATAAGGAGAGAAAATAAAAGTACCAGATAAATCTGAAACTTTTCTGATGGTTTGCCAGACATTTTTCCGACATTGTTCAGACATGTCGAAAACTCCTTTAGAATTTCCCTAAAAAATTCGTCAGAATTTGTACAAAATTCTGCTAGACATTTCGGCATAGTTTTCTGAGTCTCTTCAGAAAAAAAGTTCCGGTTTCTTGTCAACCACTCATATAAAATTATAAATTTCGGATATGAATTCGGCATCTGGTAACCACTCTAACCACTTCGGATTGAAATCGACAAAAAATGTTTCCTGTGTACATACATGAACCCTCAGTTAATTTATTGTGCATGTATGTGTGTGTGTGTGTGTGTGTGTGTGTGTGTGTGTGTGTGTGTGTGTATGTGTGTGTGAGTGTGTGTGTGTGGTCATTTAATAAGTATTTCTGGGCTTTATGTAAACTTGTTCTTAAATATTTTTTTATTCAAAAAATATGTTTTCTCAGTATTCTTGTTTATTTCAGCTATAAGAAATGTTCTGTTCTGTACACAGAAAAAAATAAGTTTCGTTTTTGATAACAAAAATCCCGGTATTCAATAATTTTTTTTTCAAATTTCCTGTGATAAAGAATTCCCCTATATTGATAACAAAATTATTTCAAAATAAAAATATATATATAAATTAAAAAATGTTGACATGGCTGGAATACGAACCCGGGCTTTCCGGACGTAAAGCATACACTCTCTAGCTGAGCCATATCCCATTTATTTTTTTCTGGGATACAACTTGTTTTAAGTACTTATGTATAAAAAGAAAAGAAATAACCGGCATGGAAAAGAAATACTTACAACGAAATATTTGATTATGTTAAAGATAAATGTTATTGAAATTCATATTTTTTTTAATAACATGGTCTTATTGAATATAATTCTTGTCTATTTTTTTCTGTGTATTAAATGTGTTCAATTGTAACTTAATTTTTGTAAAATATTGCTTTTGATGCAAAAAAGAAATCCTTCGTCCTCTTTTGATATTGTTCAGATATATTTTTGTTATCAATAATTACACAGACCAACAAAATGAGATTTTCCATTATATAGAAAAATGAAGATGCTGCATCACATAATTTGCATTTACTCGAGAACTAGTTATTCGATTAAATTGAAATTATCACAGTAGAATCGGAAACAAAATAGCCTTATATTACGTTCTTATTAATTTTTTTTACAGTTTTAGAGTTTCGCAGATATTCAGAAAGTTTTATCAAAAAATAAATTAAAAAAAAATTTACAAAATTTAAATTTTAAACTGAAGAAAACTTTAAACTTTATTCTTAATTGTTATAACTTCATAGGGTACAAATAAAATGAGCCAAATTAATGAAAATGATTTCAAAAATGAATGGCACAGTTTAATACACCATTGGATGCAGCTTGAAAAGATCCTTCAAACGATGTAATTTTTTTATATGTTGTCTTGGGAGAAAATACGAAAATTGCAAAAAGCTAAAAAAATCGCTAGACCCCTCAAATGATTTAGGAAACTTCATTAAAAAGGCCGGTCTTTAATTTGAGAGCGGTAACAAAAACACGTTTGTCATCTTATTACAAGTCGAGTCGCTCTAATTTATACTCGTCTATCTCTCAGTAACGACTAAATTAAGAGATTAAAAAGAAATGAGATGTTGCTTCTAAGAAATTGTAGGCTGAAAAGACCAAGATTAGACTAAAGTAAAATTTTTGATTCTACAGTATTGTACTTGTAGTAGTACATAATTATTGTGAATATGACATTTCGACTGTCAAGTCATAATTTTGAGTTTACAGTGCTGTCGCGGTATTGGGTTGCTATGAGCGCAGTATTGGCAAATTAAAGTTATATTTTTGCAGATACAGTCTCAGGTAATACAAAACTTTTGCAAGAGTCGTAATTTTGTATTTACAGTGTTGTGGTGGTAGATATTTTTTGCAAAAAGTCGTAATTTCTGCCTAGGTAATTTCAGTTTTGTGGTCTGCTACTCTCAGGCCATTCGGAAGTACTTGTACTAAATTGGTGTATTAAAACCTTTAAAGAGTTTGGATCTAGAAGCATATTTTATTATAGCTTATTAATCCTTCCCCTCTAATTTTCATTGTTGACATGAACTCTTTCTTAAACAAATACTGTACAATAGCCATTCTTAAATAAAATTCTTAATTTAGGGTTAAAAAACTCCGTTTAAATTTGTATCGATGGCACCAGCAAATTGTACAAGCTTGTAAACAAGTTGGTTTTATCTCTCCTTCTGATCTTAGTATTTCTCATTGATCTCATCGAATAAATGCCTTCATATCTATATATACATATCTTTACAAAGTATCTCTAAGAAAATTGGAATATTAGACTTAAAAATTAAAAATCATAACAAGTATTTACAATTGAAAAGTTTTTAACAACGTCAACTGCATACAGAGTCAAGTACTTTCAATTCCGATGGGAATGTTTGCTCCAAAATTTGTGTTGCATTTTTAGTGTAATAGTGTAATCAGAATATCCTTAACAGAAACACATTTAATGAAATAACATGTAACTTACCGCCAAGGGTTTTGTTCTACTTATCTTATATGTATCTAAGAATATTATTATCTTAAAATTGTTGATTTTCCACTTGGTGCTTTTCAAGCGAAATATTTTACATACACTCATACAAACACATATACATACATACATATGTATGTAGATTTAGATTATATTTTCATACAAAATTATATCGTTTCCTTACAACTGTAACATATTTATGCTTATATGAGTTTATCTATCCAGTTATTTGCATGTTTGCAACATTTAATTCCTATTATAAAGTAGAACTATTGAAAAGCTCTCAAGCACATAATACCCTTTTAATATGATAATAATAGACTTACTCTTGAATTCAATACATGAGTGTATAAACATACAAAGTATTAATATTTAGTCGATGAAGAAGCTTTTAATAAAAACTGACCATATAAGTGTTAGTTAATAAAAATTTTAATAAATGGAAATATGTACATTAGGGAGATAACTTTTTTTAAAAATTTTAAAATATCACAATTGGCATAGCACAGTTCGATAAAGCATAAAAAACTATAAGGGAACGTCTATTTATTTTTTCGCTTAGGTCAAAAAAGTTCACACACCAACCGCGATGAAGTTTTGAAAATGTTTAATTTTCTTTTTTGTTAAGAAAAGTCAATAATATGTTTATTTAAAAAAAAAATAGCTCAAGTATGAAACTTCTAAATATATAGAGATGGTAGGAGATTTGTCCGCAAACCAAAACGTATCTTTAACCTTTTTTAACGGAAAAAATTAAAAATGAATAAAAAACACCGTATAAAATTATGAATATTCAATAGAAAAAACCAATTAGAAAAACCAATTGGTGCGTGAAATTTTTTGAGAAAAATTACAAAAGATTATGATTTTCGTGGTTACCAGGACATGGTTGACTTCATGGTACTATGCCAAAAAATTGGTTATACCCCTAATGTACATATACAAATATAAATACATTGTACATTCGTCCTTGTATATTCTACAACATATTTGGGTTCGTAGTAAAAAATTTTTTAGAAAGAGTTATAAAAGAACTTATTAATTTAGTATTTTTTCATAATCTGTATCATATTTTGTTACCCTCAGTTGGCTTTTCGAAGTTTCCCTACAACAAAATTGTTAAGAATAGTATGCCGGGTTATTCCATTTAAACGGACTGGATTTTCTAGCTCATTTACACCAAAAGTGTAAAGGAACTCAATTGTTTTCGCTACGCTATCCGTCCGTCTGTCTGTTGCAGGCTGTTTTCTCGAGAACCGTAAGAGCTACGGACCTCAAAATTTCACAGAATATATACAATTTTAGCCGCTACAATAACAAAAAATATGAGAATTAATAATTAAATGGTGTTCTAAAGCAAGTAACGAAATATATTTAAATACTAAGGTAATATGCAGACAATTGTGGGGGGTCATCAACGCAAAAGTGGTGTAACCCATATTTTTTATTTCTTGCTGTTCTGGTATTACATACATACATGTCTGGAATGTAATACCAGAACAGCATCAAACAATAAATATGGGTTACATTTGCGCTGATGCCCTCATATATACATACTTGAAATTTACTAAGTTATTGTACTATTATACAGACTACACTAATTAACACTGATATTTAAAACAATAAAAATTAAAGGGTATTCTATCAGTTAATGTAATTTTGACTATGTAATGTAGACAATTTGTTGTATCTTGGAAACCGTAAGAAGCAAACTCTTGAAATTTTATAAAACGCTAAAACTAAAAAGTTCTAAAATTAAAATAAATGCCAAAATTAAAAAAAGCGCTTAAAGAAAAAAAGCGCCAAAAGAAAAAAAACGCTACAACGCAAAAAATAACAAAAACTAAAAAGATCTCCAAAACACCAAAATATCACCAAAAACCGAATAAAATCGCTTAATCGAAAAAGCACCAAAACTTAATAAAATCGCTAAAACTAAAAATATTGCCAAAAAACGAAAAAAAATCGCTGAAAATGGAAAAAATTACCAAAACTAAAAAACCAAAAAATAAATCCGAAAAAATCAAAATGAAAAAGCGCAAAAATTAAAAAAAAAACATTAAAAATGAAAAAAAACTTTAAAAATAAAAAAATTTTATTAAACAAAAAAGGAAAACGGGAAAAAATTGTTAAAATACAAAAAAGCAAAACCCAAAAGGGATATACATATGTGTATTCGTACGGAGCCCATCGTGTGCGCACCAATGTCGCACTTTACTGAATTTATTTAAGCTGCTCTTTCCTGCAAATTATGCTCTTTAGTGCCTTTTTTAATTGTATTGTGGTTTTTGCTCCAAAATAGTTGGCATCGTCGGTTTCAGTTTGTTTGAAATGCGATTCAGGGTTATTCGTACTTATTCAGTTCTTAAGTACGACTCGTACTTAAAATAAGAAGAAAAAACTTAAACGACGAGTTTTTCATTAATATTCTCATTTGTTCTCCTTTTTTCCTTGTCCAACATTTTTATATTTTCTAGATCCACTATATGTTTTTTTCTTTCTGTATGCAATGATAAACTTTTTTTGATATAAAACTAGTGGGCATAAATTGAAATTCGTGATTTTTATCGCGGATCAAGCATTGTGAATAAACATTATGTTTTATCATTTTCCCAACCATCAAATCTTTCATTAGGAATTTCCCTTTCTATTCATGGATTTTTAGTGTTTTCTAATAATTCTCGATGACTTTTAAATAAAGAAATCCCGTCAGAACCCGTAGTATGTAGTAGTAGCTTCGCGTATTGACTTAGCAGCCTCTTTGAAGTAACGCAAAATTTCCACCATTTCTTCCATCATTGTCTATTTTTCAGTAGCAAATGCTTCTCAAAAAATAAGCCTTGAAAATGCTAAAGCCTCTACTGGTAACGTTTATTCATAAGAAAACTTACAAAAGTATTGTTGTTTCGACAATAAAAATATCACCTATACCGATATATCTGCAAACTCGAAGTATCGCAAACATATCGATACAGTATGGAACCCTTCGTGTACGAGTCTCAATTTACTATTACTATTATAGTTTTTTTTTCAAAGAAAGCTGTTGTGAGAGCATTTTTTTATGTTTGCAAAATATATAGTCACATATATATTTCGTTCAAAGTGCTTGTGATCTTATATATTTTTTCTAAATTTCCTACAATATTATTAATTTAAAACTATTTTTTCATTCCAGGTAAGTGCTAAAATTGACTGTGCAAATATTTGAAAATTTTTAAAAAGGATTACTAATGACAAAAGTCCCAAACGTAAAACTGAAGGTAACAAAAGCTTTAAAAGATCTTACATAGCGTCTTCACGAGCCATGAATTTGTCTTGGCAAAAGTCGACATCGATATGAAAAAATAGCACTAATATTTTTCTGATATTTTTATATATGAAGTTTGACAAATGTTAGAACAAAATAATGGCTCATCAAGACGCTATGTTATATACATACAAATATTAAATATATTGCATGTTTCTAAAATAATATGCAGGCAAAAAGTAAAAACTTTGAAATGATTCAGCTGTAATGCTGATATTTTACCTTTGAAATTTATATTAGCGGCATTCGATGTCTGGTGCGATTTGTATAGCAACTGTTCGCAATTGCAACGCTTGTTTTTATTATTCGTGAGCGCTTTTTCTACTCACTTTGAAACACTATATAAAAATTTACAAATACACTTAAATACTCACATACACATGCACTTCTGTGGCTACATCCAGATTCCAAGCAAATTTGATTGTCCTGCGTATCCCACTTTTATATGCTTTGTTTATTTGCCAGAAATATTTTTCGAATAAATTGTTTAATTTTTGTAGAAATTTTTTATTTATTATTTTCCGTTGTCAAAATATGAGTTGCGATATTACAATACAAAAAAGCTATACCGCCTTGAGTATGGCAAAGGTGCAAAACTGTTGCAAGTGCAAAGTAATGTATTTTGTTGTTAAATTACTAACACAAAAAATTCCAATATTTTGCATTTGCTCCTTTGCAAGATCATTCGCACATAACACTGAATACCACTATTGTATAACATGGAGATACATACTCACTAGAAAGTCCCCGCCTAATAGGATTATAGTAAGTTTGCTCAATGTCGTATACCTATTTTTACCCGACTGCGCAACGCAAAGAAGGGTATTGTGTTATCAGCCTATGTATGAATGTATGTATGTATGTATGTATGTATGTGTGTTCCTTTGCGGCGCTATATAAACCGAACGCGTAGACCGATTTTGACGATTCTTACCTCAATCGATTCGTCTTAATCCGGGGAGTGTCACTAAAGACAGTAGTCAAAATTCAATATGGCGGCCAACAAACGCCATTTTGTTTATACGAAATAAATAAAATGGGTATCAATCGACAGGTATTTGAAAATCATATTTAGGTTTCTCTTATGATTTTTCATTTCGAATGACCATTTAGGATCTGTGACGCCTTAAATTAGTTTTCTTTTCTATTTATATGTCTTGTTTATTTAGCAAAATTTTTTAGAAACTACTGTTCTACTACAAAAAAGTCTTAGGTTTACATTCGGGAAGTAAAAAGTCTGTGAAATCCAAGTTTTAGAGAAATTTGGAAGAAAAAGGAAAAACAAGTTATAAATAGATTTGTATAAAATTGGCTGACAATGTGGTATACTATGAATTGATATACATACAATACCTTCATATATTCCCCTGCCCATTTTCTTACGATATCTCTATTTGACATGCTTATTTTCTTGAGACTATAATGCGATACAATATACTACCTTACACGCATTTAGCTATACCATATTAGCCGACCACGGGGTTTGTTCGAATAGCTATTGAACCAAAAACATGCCATAAATATGTAATAAAATACTCTCCTTTGACTTTAGAAAGCAACATCTTTTAACAGAGCAAAACAAAGGTCAACCATGCAACTACACATATTTTTTGCGATTGACTATTTTCATGACAAACCAAAATCTAATAAACTAACGTACTCTTAACTTTCTGAGAGCATCAAACTATTAAGATTGGTGCCGTTATTCTTGCACTCTTGGTTTTAGAGAAATGCATCTATAAGACATTACCTGCTTATACTATATTACCCGAAGTTACTCTATGGCTACTGTGAAAAGCTTTCTAAGCACTAATCTAGCCCCTGTCTCTAACAAACCTGCTTAAAAATAACTACAATTTTTACTATCATGTTGACTCTCAAAAAATGGCCTCTTTATAATAGAACGAAACCTACATTACAAAAACTCCCCTAATTGCGTTTTTATAAAAAGCATCATAAAGAATTTTAATCTCTTCGCATTAATCACTTTAATTAAAAAGCATAAATATAAAGAATTTTTAGCTAATAATTTGAACGATCGTATTAACTTAGTTATAAACAGAAATCTTACAAAAAAAAACTTAAAGAAAAACATTATTCTTTGTTATAAACAACAAATTCCTATTTGCTCAGAAATATATACATACTTTTATAATCTTAATCTTAAATAATTTTTTTTTGCTACGATTATTTCTTGCCTTTTATCTGCACAAATAATCTTAATTCTTAACTGGTTGTCTGAAGTTCAAACCATAAAATCTCTTAATTAACTAATACATTTATAAGTCCTTCTTTATGTGTTTCTTAACTCCATTTGAAAAACAGAAACTTTTGTTTTAAACTTTTACACTATACGCACACATTAGCCAGACTATAAAATCACTGGGAAAAATAATTTTTAAACTAATTTAATACTATATCCTTAAGCATATCCAACAGGACGAAATGCATTATAATAAAAAGTCTTGTAATATAAAATTTTTTATGGTAAAAACAAGATTTCAATATGTAAAATAAGATGTAAAATTTAAAAAACAACAATTTAGAGAAATAGGAAATAACATTAAACTGAAAACAGAGTATATACAGGAAAATCTAAAATAAGATTACAGTTACTAAAACGGCATATTCGACTAATTGTGTTTATATAGTTCTGCCTATGATGAAAAGTATTCAATTGCCAAAATTCTAATCTTCAGTTACTGTTTTTTTAACACTTAAGTAGCTGATTCATGTGCTTGATAAACTATTTTTGTTCACATTTCTTAGAAATAATATTTTCTTTCTGCACAAGCAAAATTATTCTTCAAAATATTTCGTTGGAAACTCTCTATCAAAAGTTCATAATAGTATAAATTAATTCTGTAATTGAAATAATTACGAAATCAATTAAAAAAAAGCTCCTTAGTGTTTCCTGTCCAAATGAAACCTTTCTATAATCGACAGTTATACGGCCAGCATGAGCTTTTCATTGTTGTTATTGCTAATTGGGTAAAAACCGAAAATTTTCGACATGGTCTAGATTTTTATCCTCTCCGATTTTCATGAAAATCGGTACATATATTCTGCTATTGTGTGCGCGTAACATGGCGCAAAATTATTTCGATACCTCTTATGGTTTCTATTTGATAGGCGTCTAAACTTGGGCATCTCAGTAATTTTTGAGAAAAGTTCGTCATATTGAAGATTGAATAACTTTAGATTAAAAAGTGCATATCGTCCTGCTACAAGTGCGTTTAAAATGCCAAAGTGTCCTGAAAAATGATATCTTAATTTTCTTTATTATCGAGTTATCATAAAGAAACAACTATAACTTTTGAGTTTGTTTTCACCCCATCTTGAAAATTGTACACAATAAAGACATGTCATGTCAGTTGGCTATATTCTGTAAAAAATAAAGAAAATTAAGAAACCATTTTTCAGGATATTTAAGGATAAAGGATACTTTGGCATTTTAGACGCACTTGTAGCAGGACGCTATGTCCTTTTTAATCAACACTCGTTAAGAGGAGCCTGAAACCTTTCGAATGCAATCGAGATGCCCAGGTTTAGAGGCTTATAAAATACAAAGCATAAGAGGAATCGAAATATTTTTCCGTCGTGTTACGCGCACCCAGGAGTAGAAGATATGTGTCGATTTTCATTTAAATGAGAGAGGTGAAAAATCCAAACTCTTGTTTTCATGTCGAAAATGTTCCTTGTTGCCCAATTGCTTTAACGGTTTAAACCATTTGTGTGCTAGTTGTTTAAGCTTACTGAATTTTTGATTTGTACTCGAAAAACTTACCGCAAGCAAACTAAAATGAACTTGAAAAGTTTATTTATTTTGTAATTCGCTGCTAGGAGCAATTTCTCACAGCTCAAATTTTAGCAGCCTAGATTTTCAAATAACAATGCTATAAAACTTTTTAAAATAACTTGTATTATATTGTTCCATATGTGGGTTTTCTTTTATATAGAAATATTTTTTAATATCATTTTGTATTTTGCGAACTTTACACACACACACACACACACACACACACACACACACACACACACACACAAGTATGAGCATACAAACAATTTAAAAGAGTTTGTAAAGTTCCAAAACAATCAAAGTTTTTTAATTAAAACAATTTTCCAATTGATTGGTTTGTTTGCCATTTAAGTTTTTGTGTTGTTTTTGTTCATATAGAAATTTTTCAGGGAAATAAGTGTTTTTTTTTTGGGAATGATCAACAATATCCTAAAGTAATGAAATAAATATTTTCTAAAATTTTCTGCTCCAAAAATTCTTGTTAATTTTTTTTGCTTTAATTTGCAACCTCATCAGGTAATCAGGAAATGCAATATTTTCTAAAATTAATATTTAATGATTCTAGGGAAAAGCTTTAAAAATTCTTATTAATGAAAGTCACAATTGTTCACAAAAAGTGTTCTGACAAATTAAGTTGTTCCACAAGAAACTCATAAAATTCTGCAAGTTGTCTACAGTCTACACACTTCGCTTGGGTTGGGCCAAACATATTCTACGTACTGCCAAATACTTTTTTATTGTCATTTATTAAATCATTGAATATTTTTCTATTACTTAATATATTTATCTATTTATTACTTTTTATTAACAAACATGTGTAAAGGCGGCACTTCAAACTTCGTATTTGGAAATAGTGCGTTAATCAGCAATTGCTTTCGTGAGTTAGTAAGTTACAATAAAAAAAAACATCCTTGGTAGCACTACGTTTTTATTTACAAATAAGAAATGCTTATATACGATGTAATAGTCAACAGGTCAACAAGCCCTTAATGTAGTCTTGCGTCAGCGCCTCTGGTGTTAAGTAGATGCATTAACTTTCTTTAACTTTTATTTGTGATGTACACCAGCGTAGAAGAGTATCAATATTTGCCGGATAAAAAAAATTTGTTGAAAATATTTTCCCTAATGATTTTTTAATAAAATGTATTTTTAACAAACATTATATTTGAATCAAATGCAGGTTTTATTGAATTTCATGCTATTTTCAATAATTACCGTTGTTAAATATTTACTTTTTCTGTGTATTGCACTTTTAATTTAGGAAAATATGGTTGGTTCTAACTAATATAACGAAGATATTCAATTTGAAATTTAACGTACATATCTGTTGCAAGAAGGATTAAGTGCTTAAGTCGACTTATTCCTTTCACAATGGGGAGGACACTTCTACGCTGGCAAAAGATCCGAGTAGATAGCGTGCAAATATAAAGCTCATCGGAGTTCAAGTATCTGGGAGTGATATTAGACTCAAAGCTGTTATGGGGGCATCATTTAGAGGCGGCTGTTGACAAGGCAACAAAAGCACTAATGGTTTGTAGATCTGTTGCAGGTAAAACATGGGGTTGCACACTCAAAATCTTGAGATGGATATACGCCATGATTGTGAGACCTATAATTATTTTGCTGTTGCCTGGTAGGACAGGACCTGGCTGGCTACGACCAGAGATCGATTAGGGAAATTGCAGAGGCTACCATGCCTCTAAATAACAAGGTCTATAAGGACGTGTACTACGGCGGCTATGGAACTCCTCATTGAACGCATACTTCTGACGATTGTGGTAGAAACTCCTGCCAGGCAAAAAATAATCAGCATCGTGGGAAAAATCACAAGCAGGGACTGTCTAATTAGCCAATGGGAGCAATCATCCCTGGCAAGACAATTTGCAATACTTGCGCAACCCTCTGATGTGATCAATAAAGTGTATGACTTTAACAAGAGGATTGAAACTGTTCTGGCCAACCGAAGGGTGGTGGTACACTGATGGCTCCAGAACGCCGACAGGGTCTGGCGTGGGAGTCGTAGCAGCAAGGACTAACTACTACAAGTCCTTAGGAAAAGCTCTTACAATTTTTCAATCGGAAGTTTATGCCATTGAGAGATGCTCACAATTTAATCTTGACAGGGGGTAACGGGGAAGAGAAATAGCCATCTGCTCGAATGGTCAGGCTGCCATCAAAGCATTCAGCTCGTATGAGAGCTAGTACATTCATGGTGACACCAGAACCGTTTTACGGACTTGCATTGGATAAAATCCGGGAAGATATATCGACGGAGATAAAGAGTACCAGGAACACTTCTGGTTTAATCTCCCTGGATTGAGGCATGCAAAGCTAATGATTAGAACGTATAACCAAAATCGGTTCATAGCCCTCATGTCCCTAAGTAAAAACAATCTAAGAATGCTCACAAGTTTCCTCACAGGCCATTGTAGACTGAGAAAACACTTCAACAGACTTGGCATGGAGAGTAACAGCCTCTGCAGATTCTGTGATTATGAGGATGAAACTCCAGAGCATATTCTGAAGGACTGTGAAGCATTATGCCACCGAAGATATAGCCAACTGGGCAAGCACTTATTAAAGGATTAGCAGCTGCCAACACTAGAACCACTGGCAATCGTTAGATTCCTCAGGAGAGTAGGTCCAGATGAGGTGCTCTTGCACCTGCCAAGGGATACAATAGACCTTCTTCGGTCTCAGTGTTCCGTGTTTTCAGTTTAATTCAAATTCATTCATTCATAATTCGATTTAAGAAAGAAGTACGAGTGTCCTGAAAAATCATACAACATAGATGACATTTTGCCTAGAGATAATTCTGCATATGGAGAATACAACAATGGTGATAATAACTCAAATTTAGCTTATCTCGACTTAAGCACTTACTCCTTATTACCACAGAATTCTTTTTTTTTCTTGTTGCTTTGTGAAAATGATGAAAATATGCCATGAACTATCTGGTTGTTTACTACGGACTATAATATATAAAAAATTATTAGTATTATAATTTACATGCTGGCTTATATATTCACGCCAGGAATGGAAAATGGGGTTTTGCTTTTGCACCAATTGAAGAAATAAAATGTACTCTTTGAACCATAACGGTATCAATATGTTTTTAATATATGTAGTAAACTCAAAAGCCTGTCAAATCCAAAAATATAATACATTTTTGAGATCAGTTGTTGAAAGAATATTTTTAATAGGGATGTAACGAATACCGATACCGATACCGATATATCGGCGATACTTCAGATTTTCCGATACATCGGTATCGGCGATATTTTACTGTCGATACGACGATACTTTTAAAATTTTTTAAAGAGTTTTTTAAACAAATAATTTATTTTTGTTCGATTTTACCATGAATTAAATTCACTTCGTTATTTTTTAAATCTTATTAATATCAATTTTTAAAATTAATAATATTTTATGCTGTTATTTTGTAAAAAAAATATATATTTTTTTGTTAATTTTACCATGAATTCAAATTCAAGTCGTTGTTTTTTAAATCTTATTCCAGCAAAAAAAATACTCCAATGAAGTCATGAAAATGTAGAATTCGCGATCTAGAAGTATTGCAAATTTGGATAATTTCTAATTTGCTTTACATCTCCTTGCCATTGCAAGAAGTTCTGTTTTTCGATTACCAATCACCGAATTGGAAGCGATGCTAGGACAAATTTCTTTTTCGGTATTCTATAATGATTTTTCCTCTAGGAAAAAGGATAAAAAATTACCCATTTTCACAATTTTTTTAATGCGAATTTAAACTCAGAATGTATTTTCATGTAAATTTAAGTGAATAAATATAAACTTAGAAGTCTTTTAATAATTAAGCTATTTAAGTTATTTAGAAGAATATTAGTTAATAAATGTCCTTTAATAAAATCGATTTTTTGAAACACATGGCGAGTATTTTTTAAAATTATAAAGGAATTAAAAATTTTTTCTTGCTTTTCTACTAATTATCTGCATATTTTTAATATAGATTTTTTGGAAGCAAAGAAAATGTAGCTCCTTAAAAATTACTTCCAATGTTTTATCAATTTTAAATATTCTCTCTCATAATGTAATTTTGTATAATAAAAAAATTGCACTTGAGTTTTGTTAATCTAAACTTGAACTCAATTTCAATATTCGTATCGGTATCGGAATCGGTATCGGCGATATTTATTTTTAAATATCGGTATCGGTATCGGATCGGCAAAACGGCGTATCGTTACATCCCTAATTTTTAACGCCCGTTTTCACAAATGTATAATTAAAGGTTAATGAGGACTTTAACGGCAAGTTCGGCACGCAAAACTTGCCGTTAAAGTTCACGTTAACTCTTAATCGTAAATTATGAAAAGGGCCGTAAAACTATTAAATTATATGAAAAATTAGCAATAAATATTTTGTTTGTAACAACATTCTATATTCTATAAGAACTTGCAGCCTATATCTTTCTTTCGTAGTGGTGGATCTCCTTAGCTGGACCATACATAAAAACTAGGGAGTAACGAATACCGATACCGATACCGATATATCGGCGATACTTCAGATTTTCCGATACATCGGTATCGGCGATATTTTACTGTCGATACGACGATACTTAAAAAAAATTGTTTAGTTTTTTTTAAACAAATTATTTATTTTTTGTTAATTTTACCAAGAACTAAATGCATTTTGTTATTTTTTAAATCTTATTAATATCAACTTTAAAAATTAATAATATTTTACGCTGTTATTTTGCAAAAACAATAATTTATTTATTGTTAATTTTACCATGAACTCAAATTCAATTCGTTGTTTTTTAAATCTTATTCCCAGCAAAAAAAGACATTATAAAGAAATCATGAAAATGTAGCAGTCGCGATACGGAAATATTGCGAATTTGGATAATTTCTAATTAGTTGCACATTTGCTTGTCATTGCAAGAAGTTCTCTTTTTCCATTACCAATCACCGAATTTGAAGTGATGTTAGGACAAATTTCTTTTTCGGTGTTCTATAATGATTCCTCAAATAATTCTGGAAAAAAGCCGACTTCAGTATAAAGAGTATATACTTGATGGACTTCCATATAAACAATTTTGAAAATCGGTAAGCCAATGGAGGAATTGTGCTCTAATAAATATTTTGGGTGGAGGCGTGGAAGACTTGCCCCACAGATTTTCGTAGAAAAATTATGCGACCAAACTCTAGGCAAACCATTCCAAACAAAAAATAAATTTTGGAATTCGGCCCATAAATGGAGGAGCTATGCGATAATCAATATTTGTGGGAAAAGGGGAAATCCCGCACAGATTTTGGAGAACAATTATGGTACCAACCTGAAGGGGGGTTTGCAGCAAATTTCACAACTGATTTTCGAAAAAAAAACTGTAGTCAAACCCTTTCAAATAAAAAAACAATTTTGATAATCGGTTCCCAATGACAAAGTTATACATGGTTCCCCTCCCATTTTCGAAAAGAATTATGGGGCCAAACTACTAGCGAACCCTTGCAAACAACACAAGAATTTTGAAAAGCTGTTCACAAATTATATAGTTATGGATTGGTGGGGAGGGGGAGCAAACTTGCTTCTCCGATTTTCGACAAAAAAAAAATTGGGACAAGTTTTTGTCAAACCCTTTCAAACAAAACAAGAATTTTGAAAATCGGTTCAGAAATGACAGCATGGGGAAAGCGAATTTCCCCCTCCGATTTTCAAAAAAAAAAAAATTATGGGACCAAACTGCAGGCAAACCCTTTCCAGCAAAAAAATAATTTTTAAAATCGCTTCACAAATGACAGAGTTATGCGTGTACAAACATAAAAAAGTAAAAAAAACACACACGAATTGATAACCTTCTTCTTTTTGGAAGTCGGTTAAAAAAGGATGAAAAATTACCCATTTTCAGAACTTGTTTCTTTTTATGCGAATTTAAACACAAAACTGTGTTTTCATGTAAATTTAAGTGAATAAATATAAACTTTTAGCAGACTTTTAATAATTAAGCTAATAAGTTATTTAGAAGAATATTAGTTGATAAATGTCCTTTAAAAAATCGATTTTTTAAAAAGCATGGCGAGTATTTTTTAAAATTATAAAGTAATTACAAATTTGTACTGGCTTTTCTACTAATTATCTGCATATTTTTAATATAGATTCTTTGAAAGCAATGAAAATATAGTTCCTTAAAAATTACTTCCAATTTTATATACTGTATTAATATCTATTTTAAATATTAATAATCTCTTACACTGTAATGTTGCATAATAAAAAAATTGCTCTTCTTGAGATTTGTTAATCTAAACTTGAACTCAATTTTAATATTCGTATCGGTATAGGAATCGGTATCGGCGATATTTATTTTTAAGTATCGGAATCGGTATCGGATCGGCAAAACGGCGTATCGTTACATCCCTAATAAAAACCTGTCACGATATTGCCTGGTAATGATTTTTATGAATATTTGAAATGCATGATGTACATATTTCTGGCTTAGCTAAATTTTTCATTAGATTTAGGAAGATATAGGAGGAAGCAACCGTTACACAAATTTTACAAAGATAACCCAATCAACTATTTCAATCTCTTCATTCACTTTTCATCATCAAAGTTTAAAAGAAAAAGAAATTAAAGTCGAAAATAAACAAAAAAACAAACATAAAAAATAAAATTGTACCATAATTTCCATCCCTGATTTACTTCGAGTTTTCTCTCGTTTTTAATTCAATCTTAAACCAAGAAATTTATAATGAAAATATTACAGCAAAAGAAAATTATCACTCAGACAAAAGTTAATCCTTAAAAAGATTAAAAATTATATTATTTTCTTAATCAAAAAAGGAATAACTTTTCTAACAGAAAATTAACAATTTCACAGTAAGTTAATTTGCTAGAAAATCCAACACCAACTTAAGTTTTAATTTTTCGCAGAAATAAAGCAAAAAATATAAGTATATATTTATTCAGCTGTTGAGTAGAGCAACACTTGATTTTATAACTATTCAATAAAATTGTAATTGCAAATCATTGCTAAATTACAGGCTTTTATTTTATCTATTTAACAGTAGCGATTTTCCTTGTACAAAAGATGGTGCAGAGAGAATGAGTTGTATAAAACAAGGAAATGAAAATTTATTGATTAACGCCTTCTTTTTATTGCTTTTAACACTTGTTGTTACTTGCATTTATGCTATAATTAATTTTTAAGTTTTTCCTTAGCCAGCTCTATAATTATCTCTAAAACTATTTAAATGAGTTAGTTTTGAATTCATTTTACAGAGGGGAAAACAGCACATCTGCGATTTATTGTATTCAATTGAAAATGTTGAAATTGCGGTTTGAAACATTGTAGGATAAAAAAAAACTTTTCAACTAAATTAAAAAAGTTTCGCTGCAAAAGCTTAATTTAATAACAGCTTACACGAGCAAACCATATCCTGTCTTTCATTGCAAAAATCAGTAGAAATTCCAAACAATTTCCTTTCTAAGCATAGAAAATATAAACAGTTTAAATTAAATAATTCAGCTGTTCTCATTGGAATTCAATTCCTTTTAAATGTAGAGTAAAGTTGTTTCTAGTATATTCTGTTGGAGAGTAAAATAGTTTCTCTTAAATCTGTTGAGTAAAATTATCACCAAAAATTTAGTTTTTTTTTGTCGAAGTGGGTTTAATTATAATTTAATGAACACAGTAGTGAAATTCTGTAACTTTTAACAATAACAACAGTTGTGAGATTGTGAAGTTCTTAAATTGTTTGCACTAACGCGTTTACGATTCTGTGACTTCTTGTTAACAACATCATGTGGCATCTCTGTTAAAATAAGCGAAAAGCGCAAAGAGGATTATAACAAAAACAAATAAATTTGTAATTGCCAAACAGTGTACAGATTTTTTAGATTTTTTTCATTAATGTCGTTATTTGTGTGAAATAATTGTTAAATTAAATATTTAAGTAATACAAGTATTGTTATTTAAACGTAAATGGTTTATACATTTGTATATTTTTGGTAGAAAATTAACTTTAATTGTTGGCATAAAGTACGTGCTACGGCTGAACAGCTGAGTCGTTGTTAACAACGGAAAAATTTTTGTCGTTAGTTAAACAAAGCAAACATTGTTAAAAATGTTACAGAGTAGCAAAATCGACAATTTGCTTGTCCCACTACAGGTTTCGGACTTTCATGCAAATGCATGTTTTTGTGGTGATAGTTAAAGATGTATTGGCTAATTATCTATGCGAATCATCAAATTTTAATTAGTTTGGCATCGATTTTTAGTTGTATGTTTTTTCATATTTTAATGGTAAGTGCATATATTTGCATATTTTGGTATTAAATGCATATATTTAGAGTTATAAAAATTTTTTGAATGCATATTTCTCAATTTTCAAAAGAAATATTAATAGTACGATTATTTATGGCAACCCAGCCTAAGTTGGGTTGCCAGTTGCTGAAAATAATACTACTGATGGCAACTGGCAACTGAGAGCTGTCAATTTCAGTTGCTATTTAGTGCCTTTCTGGCAACCATTAATTTTCAGTTGCCGACTGGCAACGCAGTTAAAGTTCGTTTGCATTAAATAATAGACCCAATTATGTTTCTTTTCTATAATAATAATAAAAAATTAAAAAAAAATATTTTCATATTATTTTAGTTTTGGTACTACGTTCGTAGGTAAATATGTACATATTTGCATTTGTTAAGCGCTTAAAATCAATTTGTAGTTGAATGAAATTCCGAGTCCTGTTAATGACTAATTTTAGTCAGCTTAGACATTATTCTCTTCAATACTCCATTAGGAGACTAGCAAAAATAAAGTAAAAATCATTAGTAAAATCATTGATGAACTGAAGGCAAACATAGGACAGAAGTGATCCCATCACTGATCTGATTAAAACCTTGCCTAGACCAAATGTTGCTGAAAAACAAATGTTTTTGAATATTCAATTCAGTACTTGTTCTGCTTGGTCTGAAATGAAAATGCCACGGATTAAAAACAATGAGAGATTTTTTTTTTGAGAACACAAATGTTTTGAATTAATATAACATTTTTTTAGAGAATAAAGGAAAATTTAAGTTCGAACTGCTGGACGATTGTGCATTTGCCCGCTAATGCCATGTAACCGCCGTTTACTCAGCCAGCATCAAATCAAAGTTTACTTGCTCTACCTAGAATTTTTTAAGTTTTCTTATTCTCTTTTATATATTGATAAATAAAAGTAGTAACAGTTTGTATTGTTGCTATTTTTCCATCTTTTGATTTATGCAAACTGACTGTTGTCAACTAAAAATGTTGCGCTGTACCTTGCGCTATCTTTAATCATATTTTTTATATTAGTTGCACCGTTTTTGCTAGTAATAAACGCTGAAAGAGTCTTCTTTATAAATTCTGTGAATTTTCACATTATTCCAATGGAAAACTTTATTAAAACTCAACCAATGTAACGCTTCGTTGGATTAATGAAAAAAGTTTAGTTAAAATTAATTGGTGAAATCTTTACCAAATATATGAAATAATTTCATTTATCTATTGTAATAATTTCCAAACGTTAATGAAAATATTTCATTATTTATTTTGACGAAACTATTTCATCATTTCAATGAAATTATTTATTTATTTTAATGAATTCAGTACATTGTTTTAATGTGATAGATGCTAATATTTACACATCAGGAAAATTTGTAATGTTGGCGACCGTTTATAGTATCGATCTAAGAGGGTCTTGATTTTCATCATTTGCTTTGCATGCAACATTTTAACTACTTCAGCTAACAGTACTTTTAAAACAATGTGCTGTATGAGTGTATAATAAATAATAAGAAAGAGTACAACAAAAATAATCATACACAATTATTTTTATTGTTCGGTGTTGGTGCAATTAATAGGGGTGTATATTTTGTGGCATATAATAACTTCCATGGAAATAATGTCCATGGATGTTTCTTCCACGTTGAAAGGAAAATAATGGTTATTATATCCATTTTGAAAAGCAAATAGTGCCCAAATTGATGCCATGAAAATAGTATTGTATAGTAAAGATGGCATGCATAGACGGCCTTGGGATGGGCTTAAGGGCTTTCTTTTCCGGGTATGTCGGACTGTTGCTTCGGTGAGTAAAAATTGTTGCCTAGGCAGAAAATGCTTACACAGTGAACCTACTATTATTCGACATACCTAGAGGAAAAAATCCTTAAGCCCGGCCGAAGGTCAGATAGGCAGAAACATTTTATTCTGCAAAGTTAGTACTTTTCTTTTCAAAAAGAAAATAATAATTGTTGAAAAAAAGATTTGTAAAGCGAAATTCTTTCAGTGGAAAAATCATTAAAGTATATACCTTAAGTTCGGCTGTAAAGCCTATCACTGAGTATATTAATTATATAAATTGGCCCCCCTCCCCCAACAATGACTGCGTCTTATAAAAGTGACAGGTCCCTTTCATATAAAGGTCAAGAACTCAAACCGATTGCTAGTCTTTGGAATTAGAGAAAACAACATATTGACTAAACTTTATTTTTGCTTTATAAAAAATTTTGTATGTATCAGGATACATTTAACTGAAAAGAATCATTATAATAGATTTAAAATATAAAAACTTTTACAGACAATTGAAATAAATCGTTAGCAATACTTTTCTATATAAATCTACTTTCCCTTCAATCAATTAGTTTAATCTTAAAAACATTTAAGTATTTAAAAACATTAAACAAAACAATACTTTCCTATTCATTTCTTCAAAACATATTGCAGTGAATAATATCAATAATCTGAAATGTTTTATAACAAACACTTAATTGATTTTGATGAGAATATAAAAATACTCATAAAGAACATCTTCCATTACTTGAAGATTAAAGTGCATTAAAAAAACATTTTCTTTTGAACATGAATACTTTTGAGTGTAAGAATTTATAATAAATGCTTAGCACTTCATAAAATTGTTCAAACAAGTATTGCTGTAATAATATTTAATGATTTCTTTACTAAAAGTGTTTTCGAATATTATTATCACTTTTGTTTGCTAGTAAGATAGACGTGGATTTATAGGAGGGTAAGAAGGACATTTCGCTATGGCCTAAGCGAATAACAAAATTTTTTTTGAAATGAATAATTTTAGTAACGCTATATACAGAAGGAATTAACCATGATCAATATTCCTAGAAACAAGGGAAACATGAGGGTGATGTTGGCTGAGTGGTTAGCGCGTTTACAACAAAGCCTGAGTTCAAGACTAGTTTCAGGCAAGCCAACAACATCATGCATTTTTCTCATATGCATTGGTGCGTTATTGTGTTGGTTGTTGTTGGACTCTTAAAGTGATGAAGGCAATAGCGCTGATCAGTACCGCCAGCGATCAATATTAACATATCCTAATGTACTTCACAGCATCCTCCTTATTGTAGCAGAAACGTCGGCGAAGTAAAAGAACTAATAAAAATCTCAATGTCTCTACTTGACACCAGAGGGGCTTGCAACACTGCTTTACAAACAAAAAACGCGCAATAGCAGGGTTGTAAATGAATAAGCTTTCTATCTCTCTCCGACTTCATCACCTGTTCTTTTTACACACTATCCCTTTCCCAAAGAAGGTAACATGTTAATTAATTAACTAGTAGGGATTAATTGACTGATTGTGTTACTTCTCTTTAAAAAAAAACTAATATCAATTTAATTTTTAGCGTATACAGAAGAACAGAATGACGTTGTTTTTGGAAGCTGTCACATAAGCATCGTCTGCGTTCATGTGTATCTGTGTTTATCACAACTTGTTGATCGGTTTAATGTGATCGCAAATTTTATTTATAAAGTTTTTATACGAAAATTGAATACGAGAATTGAATCACCACTAAATTGATATTAATCACAACAAATCGCAGTGTTGCCGTTGGATTTAATTTACTTCCTACCCATTTTCCTCGATCCTTAGAATATTAGTCATATCTAAGTATATCCGAATATTAAGCCATTCCGAAGGGAATATAAGACACGCGTTATAGTCTTAAGTTCAGATATAAATACGAGTATACCAAAAATCTTCGTATGCTATCGTTTTTGCAGCCTGATATTTTTCAGAAACTTTCTTTGTTTCAAGGAACACTACTTGTATATTTTTTATAAATTCTTTTTAACTTTTTCTCGTAATTTGTCTTACTGAGAACTGATGAAGTGAGTAAGTAATGTAACTGATAGTTGAATTTTTTGCTCTACTAAAGGTAGTTTTAAGTCACAAAAAGTAAAACAATCTTATAGCGTTCTTGTGTAACAAACCTGCTGATTGAAAGATGTTTTACCTCATTATTCAATGTTATAATTCAATAGGCATATTTTTGCCGCCTCTTCTTCAGAATTCTCTAGAAAGCCCTTTAGTCAATATTGTTTACTTCAAAATTCAACATAAATTTATTTATCCCAAGATAAATGTATTTATTTTTCAACTGCTTTTTAAGCATTTTTGTTGCTAAGTCACACACTTGAATATATTTAAATTTATAAATTGTATGAAATATTTCATATTGTAATTCTTCATAAACCCTTTTCAAAAGCCAGCTAACGGAGAACTTGTAATGTTTCTTTGCTAAAATTTACAATTCCCCCGGGGGACAAGGTAAAAGGAGGTAGAACAAAATGGATTAGAATAAAAAACAAGTAAACATTTTTAGGAAAAACATATTGGCATGTGTCACAACTACAAAGATGTATGTTTTTCTTTTGTGCAACATGAATTGCCAATTTTAATAATTTTGTTACATAATTTTTTATTTTTATTTTTCTACATTCTTATTTATGAATAAATTATTTATACTTTAAAATATAGTTACACATATTAAATTGGGCCACTTTTGAGTTATTACATAAAATTTACAATTTTCTTTTATACATGTCACACACAAATGGAAGTTCAAAATCAACTTACTTTTAAATTGAGGAAATGCTTTAAATATAATAAATTACTGCTACGAAATGTTCAATTCACAACTGGTCTTCTATATTGTATCATGTATGTAATGCATAACACTTTTTTTTATTTTTGTGAACAGAAGTATTATTTTACCAGCCTTATTTTCCTACTGTTAAACTTCAAATGCAAGGAAATGGGGCATAAAAAATATTAAACGTTAATCTTCATTATATCTAAGAACATTTTTATATAAACATTTTTTTCTCTCCGAAATGGGGAATTAAGTTTAGGTTAACATTTCAAAAATATATGCAATGAAATTTTCCAGTTTCACCACTTATTTTGAAGAATATCTGCAGTTTAATTCTAATACAATTAATACAACAATACAAGAGGCGCTGTGAACTGAAAACAAAAAACATTATTTTATACGATTAGAGTTACTTTGCATGTGTGCACTTAAGACATATTTTCTCTGACATAGACCGTGTGACCCTGTGAACTTGTAAAACTATTCATACACATACAATTAAATAAATTTTATTATTACATACCCTACAGATAACGAGACTGGTCCATATATGCACGTAAAGTATACTTCATAGAGAATTAGGAGTAGTCCAAAGATAACCCAAATGTATGGAGAAAACATGGTCGATTTAATATGGCTGAACCCCAATTTCGCTATACATCGGAGTAACTACAAACTCTTGCTTGCAAATGACATGGTCCATATCTGCATTACAGCGGACTAGTCTTAAAACTAATCAATGTCTCTATTCGATAGAGCACTCAAGTGTTCGTGTTTTAACAATTTCACTCGTTAAAACGCAAACACTTGTCGATTAAGTTGAAGCTACTGTTTTCAAATGACATGATCCATAACTGCATTACATAGGACCATGTTGTAATTACTCAATTTCTGCTAAAATGGACCACGTAGTCCAACATTATCTGTAGGGTATTTACTCATTTACACAAGCAAACCTATCAGGGATGGAAAACTTGGTATTCGATGCTGTTTGGAATCAAGTATAACTCAGTGTTTACACTAGACAATGCTGTCTTGACAATAAAATTTTTTCACCAATACATGCACACTTTTTCAATTGTCTCCACTACTGTCTTGAATATTTTGAAGACAGTAAATCGGACAATGATTTGATGTATGCCGATAATAATTTGAGTTTTCGCGAATAAATAAGAAATATTCAAAAAGAAAAGCTTATAATATTTATAATTTTGATATTTTCTTTACTTTTTTAATGTTTTAACTTACAAAGCTCTCGCAAAACACGGAATTTTGGGAATTTAAAATTAATTGTCATACTTATTGTCTAGACGCTTACGTCACGAAGACAATTATCGGCGTTTTTGACAACTAATATGTATTCTTTATTGTCAAGACAGCATTGTCAGTTGTAAACGTACTGTTAAAAAAAATTGTACATAATTATCTTTTTGGAAAAATTAAGATTAGAAATTCCTTAACAGTTGCGAATTTTGTGTGTATTTTCGTTTTACTTTTTTATGTTTGTACACGCATAACTCTGTCATTCGCGAACCGATTCTCAAAATTCTTTTTTTTTTGGTCCCCATATTTTTTCGAGAATCGGAGGGGCAATTACAGTCTCCTCTCGAAATTTCGCTTCACTCCGCCATTTATGGAGCGATATTGAAAAAAATCTTTATTTAATAGTGTAGTTTTTCCCATAGAAATTTAGGTAGAAACCGAACGGACAAAGTGGCCGACTCATCTATTGAGTATCGCGTAAGTACTTGCTTATAGTAATCTTTAATAATTCAACGGTTCTATTTTTATGTAAAGGAAGTTACATCCAAAGTTAAAATACATTTTTATAGCTAACTCCTACAAGGCAAAGATAAAATTTTTCCAAGAAGTTCTATTTAAATAAAGATACACTCTCCAATCCTGGTACTCAAGCATATTTATTTTTACAAGTGTGTTTGAGGGGCACATCATTAAATATAAATATAAACGTATAAATTCCAGAATTCAAGTGGCCACTTAAGTCGTTAAAGTATGAAAGTCGGCTCTGGTTTTACTCTTGTTTTTTTTTTTACACATACATATATGTGTTTGTTTATAGAACGTTTTAAGTGCCATTTTTAATATTTATAAGTTGGACAAAATCTCTTAGAAATGGGGTATTAGTCCCTATTGTATTTCATACCAGTGAAAATATATCATTTATATAATATTAACGAATTAGATTTTATTGAGGAAATGAAAGCAATTATTTATTTAACACTTTAACCCAAAGTAAAAGTTTTTAATCAAGTTTTTTTTAAGTTAATTAGTGAAAGATAATTGGAATTCAAGTGGCTTAAGTAATATTAAGAAAATTTCATAATAGAAATATTAAAGAGTTTTGTTCGGAAAATGTACATGAAAACTAGTGTTACTGAAAATATCTTATAAGGGAACTTCTATTTATTGTTAAATTTCCGTAAGGTAGAGCCTAGAATTCCCGGATTTTATTGTAGTACAAAGCAGAAAATAAATGATTATCAATTTATATTTTGATCCCGCCTTATGCTGTGCTTCATGGGTAACTTTTTATCGCAACGCTTTAGGTACTACCCACATATAAATTTCATATAACGTTCTTAATTTTCTACATAACTATTTATCTCGAGAGCCATAGTCAATTCAAACAAAACTATCTATAGACTATCTACTTCATTATAACTTATAAGATTTTTCAAATAATGAACTGAAAATTTTCCATTTGAGTCAATTTTTGTCCTTAGCAATTTTATGCAATAAAACATTTTTTTGCTGATGTCAATCTATTTATAGCTTAAATCGTTTTATTTAAAAAAATGAGTTCAGCACTTAAGAGAAGTTCCTCAAAAATGTTCTTATAACATTTATTCCAAACAATTTTGTATGCGGAATATGCTAAAAAAAATTTAATCAATTCCAAATCCATTAAAATAAATATCAATCAAAATATTTTTTCATTAAGCAAATGAAAAGAAGCAAAAAAGTTGACATTGCAATATAAAAGGCAAAAAGCCTTTTTTCAACTTTCTCAATGAATTCCTAAATAAAACTTGATTGTGGTCAATTTTTTAGATTATGAATAGAAATTTAAGCGAACAAAGCAAAGCAAAAGCGTACAGTAAGCACCAAAGTAGTAAAATCTATCTAAAGGGTGATTTTTCGGCATATAGCTTTTATAATTTGGACAAAAAGAGCGGAGAACATTTTTTCAGTCCAATGTGGACTTGTGACTTTTTTATGATCATAAGATAATTTCACGAAAAATTAGATGACGGGATCATAATGTACTTTCAGACATGATACAAACTATAAACCGAATTATAAAAATCAGCCTGTAAAAACAACAAAATCTATAAAAATGAATAAAAAAAAATGTTATTACAAAAAAAAATCAATTTTTCTCAATGAATATATTCACATACTTACAAACAAATCAAAGCAACAAAAAAATTTCAAATGTTTGACAAAATATAAAATAGACAAACCAAAATTTAACTGAACTACATATTTCGTTTTATATTTAACCGAATTATCTGTTAATGTTCTGTTTATTATCAACATCTCTACCGGCCAGCACCGGCACCTTCGTCGTTGCCAGAATGGAATGCGGTATAAATTTTATTTGAATGGCTTCTCTTGCAACTTCAAATTCAATACTAACCGAAATACAATTTATGAGTTTTTTTTATTGCTTTTAAAAGTTGCTGTTTGTTACAAAAAAAAAAAATTAAATGTTTCAAATAATCATGAAAAAAACAACGAAAACACAATTTTTTTTTGAAACATTGCCTTTTTCTCTGGGAGGGCTTGACAATGAAAATAATAAAATATTGTTTGTTTTCTATTGGATTCTTAAAATGATTTAAATAAAAAGATGAATGCTTTCGATAAGACTTGAGACATACAAAGGACCACATTACAATTTCCAAATTTGTTTATTTTGATTTAACTAAGTTTTAAATTGCCACTGGTATTTTATTTCCAAAATATATGTTCGTATTCATTTTATTCAAATGCCACAAAATGTTAAAGTTAAATATGTGTCATTTAGGTTTTGGTTTTGTTTTCTTTCTTGGAATATTTTTCTTTCGATTTATGCAAGATAAAAATGTTACAATAAACTGCTTAAATCTTAAGTTTGAAGACAATGACAACAATGCTCAAAAGTTTTATAAAAAAAAGGAGTATGTAATAAGAAACTGGGTGTACACTATTCCCAGCTTTGTATCGGGCATTTTCGCAAGGCGAAGAATTTCTAATTGAAAAAAAGATTATAATAATATTGTTATGTTCGTGAAGTTGTATTCATTTGAAACGTACTTTTATGACATTGTATATAGGGTTTGGGGTTTCAAGGACTTTTGCAATTCCCGGGAAACGGGATCGAAAAAATCACGTTCCCGGGTATTCCCGAGATTCCCGGGAACGTGAAGTTAATTTTCTAAATTAAATATATTTATTAAATGAAAATTAACGAAATTTCGATTGTTTTATTACTGTAAGCATTCTTTTTAAATAAAAGTTAATGTAAAAGCAATTCTATAAAAAAATTTTCAAAATTTTTAAGTAAATTCAAGCAAATAGAGTTTATAGTTATTACACAGTAGGAGATTCTATAAAAACTAATTGTCGACTATATCGCAATTAGTTAAAAATTTTATTTTAATGCCTCCAAATCATTTTATAAAGAACCTGCCGTAACGTTTCTTATTTTTCTTGAAAAAATTTCCTGGACGATTCTTATCGTTAAGTACAATCGTTAAGTACTATAATCAGCTTAGCTGAAATTTACATAGCCTGAGCGACAGTCTGTCTAAATATCTTTGATTATTCATTTTATTTATCGCACAACATCTCCTTCGGGTTTTCAATAATTGCGTCGATTTGTAATAAATGTAAGCAGTGCCAACTCAAAGTTTTTACAGCTTCTATGGGCTTAAAATTTCCACAACACTTTCCAAAATTTGTTCACTAATTCTGCTAAAAATCACTCAAAGTTCGTTTAATATCGAATTATTTATTTTAGGAAACGATTGAAGAGCACTGTAATCATAGATACTTATACAAATTATTCCACTTTTATCTGTTATAGTGATTAAACGACATCTATTAATAAATTCATCTTGCATGTACTTTTCGAATCAAGTAATAATTTTCGGCCTCATTTCATGCAATTTTTATAAAATTTCTGTATAAGTTTGGCCGGTTCACATTTTTAGTTTGTATTAAAAAAATTGTAAGGACATTTTACTGCCTGTTTATCGATGTCGAAGCAATTTTTTCTTTCTTACAGTTACATTTGAAATAAGGACAAAGTTTTAGATTTGTCTTTGTTTCAAATGAAATTGTAAGAACGAAAAATGTCCTCCGACATCGATAAACAGGGTATTAGTACTTAAACAGACGATGAAAAACAAAGCAACTTTAAAAGAGAATTTCATCGTGTAAATTTAGTTGTACAGTCAGTCAAACGAACTTCTGCAAGATTAAAAAAAAAACATTAAAAATTTTTATATTAAAGAAAAACAGGATTATAATACAAATTTTTTATATGAATCAAAATAAATTTGGCGGTCACTTACGCCATTTTATAAATATGTATGTCAAAAAAGTCCATATATTTATGAAATAACGTGTACTTTTAATTTCCCGTTTTCCCGGGAAATTTTTGAGATTTTCCCGGGAAAACGAGACATTAAAAGTAGACATTTCCCGGGAGTTCCCGATGCCCAAACCCTAATTGTATAGCTTATTACAAAACTAATGTCAATAAACTACTAATCCGATTATGAAATAACAAGTTATGCCCACGTCTTTGCCTGACTGCAACTAAATGTTTGCTAACTATAGGAGTAAAAGTAAAAATTAGTGCACATATTTTTTTGTACAAGGATAACAAATTAATTAGTTTATAACACTGAAAGAAGTTTGCTTCATTAATCCTATGAAAATATTTCGCTAGATTTTTTTTCACAATTGCAATGAAATATTGCACCATTCTAATGAAATATTTCACAATTCTAATGAAATATTTCACGATTCTAATGAAATTTCACGAATATTGTGAAAAAATTTCATTGGAATTACTTTATTAACTTTCACAGTTTTGTTATAAAATTTCAGTGGATTTATGACAACAATATTTTGTTATTTTATGGAAACCCCTTTTAGTTTTGACAAAATGTTTTAATCGATACTTAAAATTCTTGAAATATATACGACAAAAAAAAATAAAAAATAATAAAATTGTATGTCATTGAGTGTCATATTATATAATTTTAATAAAATGTATTTCATTGTTTTAATGAAAAATTTTCTTGCATTTATGAAAGACGGATGAAATAAATCACATATGGTTGAAACCGTGTCGATTTCGATGACATTCGCCACAAATCTTATTCATTAAAAAAATTTTAGTTTTCAGACCTCGGACCCCTCCCGCTTCTCAAATATACCGTCATGAAAATTGGAAAAATTGTAAAAATTTTACTAAAGTGGCTATAAAAAATCAACTATAACTTCTTAACTTCAAAACTGAAAAAGTTTTATTTGATGTTATTTTTTAAGTTAAAATAAGGCTTTTGAAATGATGTACATCTCGATTTTTTTCCGCGAATAGTTCAAAGGTCAATTGTGGAGTTCTTTAGGTCAAAAGGCTTTATCTCCAAAAAAAAGTTTTTTTTTAAATCTTAAAAAAATATCTCAGTTGTAAAACTCTTTTCTACACATTCGAAAAGTATCCAGATGGTGCCGCTTCTAGTTGCGGAGTTATAGAGCAGAAGATGGCTTAACGTTTGATTTGAGTTTTATAAATAATATTTTACTGCTGTCCAATTTGTTATTTTTTAAATGCTTAAACTTTTTTTGTATGTTTTTAAAGCAATTAGGATGTGCTGAGGAGCACAGGAACAATATTTTCTTCTTCAGTTCGGCCCCATCTAGAGTAAAAGGCGGACTGAATTATTATTATTTCCATTTTTCTTAAAAGGCTGCTAAATTACGCTTCGAATAGTGGATCATTTGCTTTGATCAGTCCCCTTATTCTATAACTCGCTAAAGTTAAATCTCTATCGCTAAAAATCTATAAAATAGATTTATCGATTTTTGGCTACGTATGCAATTTTGCAACGTGTATTGCCAAATTAGGCAATGTCTTAAAAATTGAATCCGCCTAAGTTTTAGGGTTTCTTGTCATCGCCAAAAATGTTTAATTTTCTATTTGTTCAGCATTTTAGTGATCGAGATTTGGCTTTAGCTTTAGCGAATTACGGAATAAGGTGGCAGGTAAACAAATGACTGGGATGTAGTTGATCATATTTTAATTTCATAAAACGTTTAATGATTTTCTCCAGTTGTTATCATTTCGGAAGATGCTTTGTACCTCAAATAATAATAAGATCCATAGTTTTATAATTTTAATTCAGAGTCAATTTGATTTGAAAAAATTCAAGTCATAATGAACCGCAATCGAATAAAAATTAATGAAAAAACGGTAACATAAGCATTTAAATTTATTAGCAAATTATAATTATTTATTTAATATTTTTTATTTATTTTTTATTTTGTTTTTTACTAGTACATTTTTTACTAAATTTGAATACTAGTGTTTTAATTTTTTCACTATAGGACTTTTAGTTCTTATCCGATTTCGGTCCGTTATAACTTAACATTTTTGAAATCGAATTCGAATTTATAAAACTATGAATTAATTGTGTTATTATTTGTGGTACAAAGCATCTTCTGAAAGGGCAATAATTGGAGAAAATCATTAACAATTTTATAAAATATTAAATTTGATCCACTACAGCCCAGCCATTTTTTATCCGATTAACGGAAATAATCCACTATTCGAAGCGAAATTTAGCAGCCTTTCCAACAAGGTGTAATTAATTTTATTTAATCGAATCACAGTTTAGAGTCAAAGTTTAGATAGAAAATCACTAATTCGCCATTATCTGGACAATGGCCCAAATGAAAAAGAAAATATTTTTACTGTGCTTAGCACATTCTAATTGTTTAAAAAAATACATTAAACAATTTAAAGATGACAAAAATAAAAAAATTGGATTCAAAAGTTGGCAACCAATAGCGAGCAACAGCTCCCTCAAAAAATTATTATATTGCAAATTTTCTTTGAAAAGTGCAAACAATGCAAACATATTTTGTAGAAAAGAAAACTCCATAAATGCCTATAGATACATCTTTTATTTCTTCGTCACATCTAAAACCTTCTTTTATTGCTAATTTTTCTTTAAATGATTTTTACCATTTTTTTGTACAAATTTCAGTTGTTGTAAGCAATAAATATTTTTCATCTCTTTAAACTGATCAAAAATCTTAATATTTCCCTGTTGCTAATAGCATCAAACAGGAAGCATATGAATATAAATCAAAGTCCTATTAGTTGTACAACAATTTATATTATTTCTTTAAATGTCTACTTTTAAACATTCCTGTAAATGTGCCTTGAAGTTATTTCAAGAAAGACACGTTTGAACATGGAATGTCATATTGGAAAATAGCAAAATTAAAAGAGAGAGAAAAAAAAACACATCCACCGATAGTAGCAACCAACATGTCAGTGATTAAACTTTATATAAAAACAACAAAACAGCAGGAGTTCTTTGTTTATTTCATAGCAAAAAAATAAATACAACAAATTTCCAAAGCCTTTTGCATATACTACAGGCCAAGTTAAAAGAGTGCAACTGCCACTGTCTTCAATACTGATGAGGCGTGTTAATTGTACAAAAAATTACGACTATAAAGCAATAATGCTGTTAAGTTTTTATGCAAGAGATATTGAATAAATATTGCTTTAAGTTTTGTTCTGTTGTTGAAAAAAAAAAATAAATAAAAAAACTGACGATTGGCAGCAAGCATGCATGCAACTATGCATGAATTTATGCTTCCAAGCATTTATTGACTACATGCTGCGTTTATAACTATTTGCTGCAAGGTCTTATTCTCTCATTGAAGTAATTAACACTTTTGCAGCTGTTTGCTGCTGCTGCATACAACTACTGAATGTGAAAACTTAAATAAATAAACCTATTTAAAATTTTATACTCGTATTTGTTGTTACTGCTGTAGAGATCACTTAACGTATGTGCGTTTTGTAGCAACACTTAAAAACAAGTTGTATGCAATTCTTGTATATATTACGTGGAAACACAAAGAAATTAAATGCACACGTAAAAGCCAAACAAAATTTTTTTCTTGATTATTTAACACAAATTAGTTAATAAAACATCATCATGATATTGGAAAATGTTGTTTAAAATACACATGAATGTCAGTATATCAAGCCAGTTTATGTTTGCTTTTGTTCTATAAGCCACTTCTCTATTACATGCTTTTTTTCATTTCACTGAGGGCTAAAATAAATTTCCTTTTTTAATTTACACCTTATAAAACCATTGCAGCAGAAATATTAAGAGAAATCTATATTGTGGTTGGTCTCTGTATTATAAATGCCCTACAACACCATCACTTTAAATTGTTGCAGTGCTGTTTGTATATCTTGCTGCTAGATATTTTAGATACCAGTATGCCTTTTTTCTGTTCTGTTTTTAGCTTTAACCACAAAATCATGTTGTCTGTATTGCATTTTTCGTTTACTACATACAGCATGTGTCATGTGGTTGCAATTGCAATCTATTTGTCTGGATGTTGGTTGATCATCTCTTAGACAGTCATTCAGTTTGGTTATTGGTTGCTGGTTTTGCTGACTTTATTTTTCTTATTGTTCTAGTACATTGCGGCAATTTTGTTTGAATGTAATTTTATTTTAAAAGATAATGATATATTTTTTGTTTTCTTTAACTTTTATGCTGAGACAACATTGAAATTATTGACACTTATGTAATTTTTCTTCTCTTTATATAAAATGAATCATGTTTTATTTAGTTGTATAAATAAATTTTTTAAAGCAGGCTTGAATTTTTTTATAACTAGTAAAGGTTGGGCAAATTTGAGGTTACTCAGCGTTTACACTAGACAATGCTGTCTTGACAATAACAGTTTTTCACTAATACATGCACACTTTTTCAATTGTCTCCACTACTGTCTTGAATATTTTGAAGACAGTAAATCGGACAATAATTTGATGTATGCCGACACTAATTTGAGTTCTTGTGATTAAAAAAGAAATATTCAAAAAGAAAAGATTATAATATTTATAATTTTGATATTTTCTATACTTTTTTTAAGATTTAACTTGCTCGCACAAAACATGGAATTTCTGGAATTTAAAATTAATTGTCATAATTATTGTCTGGACGCCTACGTCACGAAGACAATTATCAGCTTTTTTGACAACTAATAAGTATTCTTTATTGTCAAGACAGCATTGTCAGTTGTAAACGTACTGTTCGTAATTAAATAGGCTGTCAAATGATGAAATGTCAATAAATGAGCTGTCATCCTTTGGCATTTATTTAGAGAAAACTTGGGAAATTTTAACCATGACTATTGAGCAACTAATTTCAATTATGAAAATTTACTATCAAAATGGTGAAAATTTTACTGTATCACTTCGTCAAATTCGAGCAGCTTTTCCTCGTAATCCTCGTACTCCTTTAGTTCTTTCATGAGTTGAACTTTATAAGGGCCGAAGATGAAGATCTTTATGCAAAATGTTGCCCAAAGTGCCTTTGGTGATATGCAATTGTTGCGAACGTCGATGATTTGATGTACTAGGCTCATTCGAAATGATAGTAAATTTTCACAATTAAAATTTGTTGTTCAATAGTCATGGTTAAAATTTCCCAAGTTTTCTCTAAATAAATGCCAAAGGATTACAGCTCAATTATTGACATTTCATCATTTGACATCCTATTTACTTCCTAACCTCAAATTTGCCCACCCTTATATCCAACGGACGACAAAATTGATCGTAATTTAGATGTAAATAATTTTTATTACGATTCACAGAAAAATTACACAGGCCAAGGAAATCGACCTTCTTGGAGACTTTTTAAACCAATTTGCCTTATTTTCATGTATTTTTAGATGCTGAAACCGGATCTCTTATAGTTTTTTTCCTATCGCTCACAATTTTTTTTTTGGACCGGTCTAATATTTTTACTGAGTACATTAGTATAGTTGACCCTGGCTCAATAACGCTATAACCAATTTCGATCAAAAAACATTAAAAGATGCATTATAAAATTACCTTCAAAATTACCTTTAATGTTAGCGTTTTGTGAATCTAAATTGATTATTAGGCTAAGGTTCGTAACGTTATATTCAGAAAGAATTGGGTATGATTAATATTCCAAGGAACAATGGAAAAATTAACATCAACTTAATTTTTCAACGTACACAGCAGAACAGAGTAGCGCCACTTTCGGAAGCCGCTACACTTCCATCGTCAGTGCTCACGTGTATTTGCTATCACCACTTGTCAGGTGGCTCTGTTGAATGTGATTTTAATTCTTATATATACAACTTTTTCGCGAAAATTGAATACGAGAATTAAATCACTCTCAAGCTGATATTAAAGTGCACTTTCCCAGCGTTGCCATCGGTTTATTTTTCTTCATTCCCATTTTTCTGATTTTTGTTCTACTCAAGACAAACTTTTTTGGTTTGATTTTATACTTAAGTATATATGAACATGTAAACATGTGAAAAGCTCAAGCCAGTAGCTAATTGTTTTTTTTTTTTTATTATTACTCTGTTCTGCTGTGTACGTTGAAAAATTAAGTTGATGTTAATTTTTCCATTGTTCCTTGGAATATTAATCATACCCAATTCTTTCTGAATATAACGTTACGAACCTTAGCCTAATAATCAATTTAGATTCACAAAGCAAATACGTTCGAAATAATCATGTTAGCGTTTTCTTTTTTTTTTTTTTGTTTTGGGTCTTTTTCCCATGTTTTTTTTGCCGATTTTTTGGTTTTTTGACGATATTTTCAGTTTTAGGGACTTTTTTAGGTTTTATTACTTTTTTCGTTTTGGCGACTTTTTTCGGTTTTTGGCGTTTTTTTTAGTTTTGTTTTTGGCGATCTATTTAGTTTTAGTAATTTTTTGCGGCTTAGTGATTTTTTTCAATTTCGGTGCTTTTTTCCCATTAAGCGATTTTTTCATTTTATCGATTTTCGTTTCGAAATTTTTTTAATTTTGGAAATTTCTAGTTTTATCGTTTTTTCCTTAATTTCAAGAGTTTGCCTCTTACGGTTTTCAAGATACAAAAATTGTCTTAATTATATAGTCAAAATTACATTAACTGCTAGAACACCCTTTAATTTTTATTTTTTTAAATCAGTGTTAAATGGTGTAGTCTATTATACAGACTACACCAACACTAACTTTGAAAATTTCAAATGTCTATATATATGTGTGTCTGTATATTACATTAGTATTTCAACATGTTTCGTTGCTCGCTTTAGAACATCCTTTAATTTTTAACTGTCATATATATTTGTTGTTGTACATATTCTGTGACAATTTCAGGTCCGTAGCTCTTAAGGCTTCCGAGAAAACTGCCTGTGGTAGGCAGACAGGCGGACAGACATACAGAAAGACGGACAGTCGGACAGCGTAGCGAAAACAATAGGATTTCTTCACACTTTTGGAGTACGGAACCCTAAAAAGTAGTAAAACTGTAAAAAATAACAATAGGATATACAAAGGAAATAAATTAAAAAAACAATGTGTCGAAAAATGCACCAATATAACAAAACGGTTGGTGGCATGCGATTCCTTGGCACCAAATTATGTAAGATCAACTATAAGATCAAGTCCTTTAATCTTTAGATCTAGTCGTTATCAATTTTTGATAATTTAAACAGCTCTGACGAAAAAACTTCAAAGCTTATGACCACTGATATTACAGCATTCGATACTGATCGAAATTTCTATTAAAAATGTTTTGTAATAGTACCAGTAGTTTAAAACGAACTAATTTCTTACAATTATTTTTACGAACGACCTCATTGTCATACCATGGGCACAATACCGAATACCAACATTTCGGTCTATCGATGGTAAATAGCGGTTAGAAATCGATGAGAAAGAATCGTAGATGCATTAAAAATGTCCGTATTTAGAGTTTCATTACTTGTTCAAAGGTCCCCTTATCCGTTTATTTCTGTAATAAAGTTTGTTATGGCTGTTTTACAACAAATGAGTAAAATTTTATTTCAACTCATTTTTCTTAAATTGTTTTCTCGTTTAAGATATGTTTAATCGCTAAAAGCATTACAAATGATGCTCGAACAAATTATACGTTTTCATAATGGCAAACATTTTAATAAATGAAAACATTTAATTATTTTAGCTAGATCTCAACAAACACGCATGCACACTTTCATACAGATGCGTTTGTAACACAGCAACTTTGTAAAGTGTTTTGGATGTGATGATGTTGTTGTGATTGTTGTTATTTTATAATGCCAATTTATGATGCTTCTTAATGCAACTGAAGCTGGTGTTGTAGCAAACCAACATCTTTTGAAGAAGATAAAAATTGTAGAGAATAAATATCAGCTAAAGTATCAATTTATCGTAGTTGTTGGATATTTATTTTTTTTTCTATTTTTGAAAGCAACATTTTAAAGTGCTATTCCTTTTTTGTTCAAGTCAGTGATTCTCAAAGTTTCACATATTGACACACAGGTATGGAATATGGCTGGCAAGAAAATGACAGTCAATTATTACTATTATAAATTGCATAAATTTCAAATGCGGGTAAATTTTTAAACTGGAACAACTGAAAGTTGTTTTTAATATAATTTGGTGTGCTGAATTGGCTCTTTTTATCGAGATATAATAAATTTATTTAAAAAATGAAGCAGTTACATGACAAATGTTAACATAACTGGAGAACGCTATACCAAATCGAAACAGTTCGCAAATGGTGTACATACGAAATAGAAAAGTTTACAGACCTCTGCTTTACATTGTGCTCTCAATACAGGGAATAAATATGAAACTTGCAACAGTACTTCAACACTAGGCAGCAACTTGAAGAAGAAAAAAACATTAAACAAAACTGACTGACTGAAACAGAATCTTATGGTTATTCTTCAACCATAATAATGATAATTTTATAAGTTTTTTTTTTTGTTTTTATTATTGTTGGCATTTGTTACCTACAACATATGAGTTGCACGGATGAGTTGTGCGCAAAGAGTTTTGTAGAAATTTTCAATATTGTATGTTTTAATATCAGCTGCAATGTAATTTACACACAAAATACTTACTAACATAAACATAAGGTCCCTGAAGGAAGCCAGAGGCCAAGTGTCTCCAAGTCACCACTTTTGTCGACAAGTTTGGTCACTTTTTGGTAACATTGTACACGAATCGTCTAAACTTTTTATTTTGCCTTTAATGGGAAGAAAAATTTTTGACAGCTACAAAACGATTTTTTATTGTCTCATTTTGTTGTGTTGAAAATAAATGCGGCTGCACACAAAACTAAAAATGTTCATAGAAAATCTAATTTAACTGCCTTGCCTAGTTAAAATTTTCATATGTGTTGACTAGAATCATTAAAATGCACTAGTGAATCTCTGGGGCTAAGGTCTATAAAAAGTAAAGAGGTCCTAGGTCACTAGTGTAATCTCAATGACAAGCACAAGCTAAATGTCTATAGCACAATTAGTCAATGGTACCGGGGACAAAGTCAATGGTGAATCACTAAAATTTTACTATCGACATTTCCCAGCGGAAATGGAAGGAGTAAAGAGGCCTTCTATAAGGTCTTATTTAGAAGTCTATAGTACTTCCACTCCCATTGCATATTCATATCTTTTTTACACGCGATGTCACTGCGGACCAAGGCCTTACTCGATCCCTTACTCTGCAGGCCTAATTGAAGGCATTCTTTAGCAGGCCTATTTGCAGGTAATACGTGTCATGCCTGGTCTGGGAAGGGCTGGTCTGGGAAGGTCCGTTAAAAATCAAATGGAGGTGCATTTTTTTTTATCTGGATATTTTTATAGCGGCTTCTATTTTGGATTATAGTGATTTTTTTATTTCGAACTCCTCTTCATCCAAAGTAATTTTTTATACATACGAGGGAGGCTAAATTTCGTGTATTTATTAGGCATGAATTGAACATGATGTAGTAGCTGCAACATAAACGATATAACAACAACATGTATGATGTCTCTTGTACGTAAATTTCTGTCTTATATACAAATTATTTGCGAAAAAAGAATACGAGAATGTTTATTATTTCTCAACAACACTTTTTTTATTAAGCAAAACGAAAAATCTAAAAATATAATACTCCTTCCAAAAGAAACCAATGTAGAGGCCTTCTAGAAGGCCTATCCTTAGAAGGCAGAAAATAATTATTTTTGGATCTTTAATCCAGGTCTTGGAAGGTCTGTAAAAATGGTTGTTTAGTGAATGAAGTTTTACAGCTGGGTTTCTTTAGGGGCTTTACAAACACACACAAATGTACATTCAAATACTTAGTTGGGCAGACTGCCTTGCACGACATTGTCATCTATGATTCTTCTACGAATTTTCCTCTATCGATTAGCTTTTCTAGTCGAAAATTTAAGTGAATCTGAGTGCGAAAATCTTGTATGTTGCCCTCTGTTAAACACTTTTGACGACAATATGAGCGACAATGTTATTATTTCTGCCCTCAAGCCAACTTTGTAGAGGACAATATGAGCGACAATGTCTTACAGTTTATCTTCAGTAACATTGTGGAGGACAAGATGAGCGACAATGTCTTAATTGTTGTCCTCAATCCAACTTTTTTGAGGACAATATGAGCGACAATGTCTTACATTTAAATGAAACGGAAACAAAATAGGTAAGCAAAAAGTAGATTTGTATGTTAAAGATATTATTTAAAGTCCGTTCTAGTTATGCCATTATCGCAATGTATTCGTTGGCGACAAGATAAACGACATTGTACTTTACGCGACATTGTGGCCTTATTCGTCATTGACGGCAAGATTGGTGACATTTTAACTTACATAATCATTGACGACAATCTGAGCGATATTGTCGCTCATTGAATCGTACACGATTTTCGAGACACTTGTTCGAAAACTTCATTGATGATTTGTTCCGGCTGTGCGACATTTGTCGTCGAGGATTTAACTTTGTCGTGCACCTGTCATCGATGATGTCTTAAAGACGTGGCCAACTGGACATACATACATTCTTACTTTCATACATAGTACATACAAGACAAATTATTGTATGAAACCTTGAATCTTTATGCGCCATTATTACAAAATATTACTACTTTTAGCTAAATAAATGTATGTATGTATGTAAGTTGTTGTATTCACTTCTGCTACTGTTACTTAAAGTTGTTTTACACTATCTCACAAGCCGTTCGACTTTTGTAAGAAATGCATCCCTGATCAAATGAGTTTATGAAATTTTTTATAAAAGCAATAACAACACATTATATCAGGGTTGCATTTTGTGCACAATTCGAACAGCTTGTGGAATAGTCTAAAAACAGCTTTAAGAAAGCATCTTCTGAAACAATTTAGTTTTATTTCATTTTTTGCAACATCATCTTCATCAACATTATCATTATAATTTTGCCCCTTTTCTTTCCTGTAAGTTGTTCATAGATGCAGCTTTTGCCATCCGTTCTTGTTAAATTCATATTCATACTAGACTTTAAAAGAAATACAAAGACGAAAAAGAATAGGAAAAATCTATATGACACACGACATGCATGTGCATGTCAGTCAGTTAAGGTGATTATTTAAGTGAATTTTATTTTAATGACACGTTATGTGTACATTTCATGCTTGAAGGTTTGTATAGTTTTCAAAAAAATTAAGAAAATAACAAAATAACATTGTGCAATTTTTTTTCGAGTATCTATTGAAATCAACACTTAAATAAACTTTTTTGTAGCGATAATAAGGTGTTGGCATGCCCGATAAAAAAGAGATTAAATGGTAGCATTTCATCTCTGTTGCCAATTGGTTTTTTTAATATTTAATCCATCAAAACTTGGGAATTTTACTTTGAACTTGTTGTCTGGCCTTTCGTCTCTCTATTTCTGAATAATTATTTATAAGGAAGATATCGTTCCTTCTATGTTCCACTTTCAAAATTCCTTCTATGTTCCACTGCAAAATTAATTTATTTATTTTATTACGGCACGGACGATATATACGTATGAGGCATTTTTAGTGAAGCGGACAACAACAAAAATTTTTTTTTCCGAAATTCCTTGACATTTATCATAACTATATGTACTTCTCGTAGATATGAATTTGTATGCCAAATATTTTTGTATTATGTTTATTTGTCGAATTATTCGGTGCTAAAGTGTTGCAGTTTTGAAATTTTGTTTTGTATTAATGTTTCGAACTAGAAACAAATAAAATAAAAAATTAAAATAATTATAGGAAATCGACTGATCTTTTTCAAAAAAAGTTAAATTTGAAAAAAATTCATGTGCAAAACCGGAAATAATCAATTGCAATTAAAGTTTTTCTAACTTCAACATATTTAATATTTTTTTTATTTTTTACCATAATTAGCCTAAGGTTTCCTCATTATACTGCAAAAGATTGATAATGGGAACTCCATAAGTTTAAAAGTCCTAAATAAAAGTCAAACAAAAAATTCATTGAGTTAGTGAAGAACATTTACTGAAAATGAAATTTATTTTTAGACAAACTTTTGTTTGAAAATTTTTTGATAATAACTTTTTTTCTGTGCCAGCATATATTTTCTTTGTCTTGTTCACATAAAGAACTAAGGCCCTAATTGTGTTAATCGCGTCACAAGAGTGAAATTCATATAGAACACAAAAACAAACTTTCAAATATTTTATAAATTTGCTTTGTTTTTCATACAAATTTTAAAATTTTTGAAATGAAAAGCTACGCTTGAATTTCTATGCGTTTGTTTGGTGAAGAATTTGTATGAAAAACAATAGCAAAGTTTTAAATTTTTTTCAAATTGTTTTTGCTTTAATATAAATTTCACTTCGGTGATGTGATTTAAACAATTAGGGTGTGATTTTCATTTTCAGCAAAAAAAAAAATTCAAAGAATTATTAAATTCATTGTCTAGAAACAGACTAACAAACAAATTTGTAAATATAGACAAAAATATTTTAACAATTACATTGAATAAAACCAGTTTTTTCAATAGAGAAATTGTAGAAATCTATAAAACAATTTGTCCAAAAATATTTACAAATTCTAAACAAAATAAGTTGCTGAATCAAACAAAAATATTTACTGGATTTTCTGTAATATATCAATCAATGTTTTGTCTGAATTTATAAAACAATTTGTCGAAAAATACTTACAAATACTAAACAAAATAGTTTACTGAATCAAACAAAAATATTATAAGGATTTTTCGTAATACACAATTTTTTCTGAGTCATCATTATCATCCATTAAGCATTTATGAAATTCCACATTGTTAAATGTGTTCAACTCTGAATGTTTATCTAAAGACTCTAAATATTAAAATGAGTGAGAATTAACGCAACAACATTAGCGAATTGATTCACTAAAAAGTCTTCGATAAACCAACACCGCACTCCTTTTGCTATCATTGTTGTTCTTGTTATTTGTGTATATGTCATTGGGGTTGCTTTTTTTACGACACAGAAAACGGCTTTTTGTTTTCGTGTTTTGGCATTTCCGTATTAAATAGAAGTCAAACAAAAAATTCACTGATTCAGTAAAGAGTATTTAGTGAAAATAAGATTTATTTTAAGACAAACTTCTGTTTGAAAATGTTTTAGTGATAACTTTTTCTGCGTTTAACAAAATCTAACGCGTTTAGCAAAATCAGTCAGAAATCTAGAAAGTTAAAAGCCGCACAAAGTTTTTTACACACGAGGTAGCCAAATTTCATAACCTGTAGATCCGGCACCGACAAATCCATTAAGTAGTTTAGAAGTTCCATACATATTACTCCTTTTTTTTAGTTTACACTATTGTGCGCTGCAAAGAACATAAAAATGTTGAACAAAATATTGGCTAAGCCGGGAAAATAGCGAGATTGAAGGAATTAAAAAAATAAATACCAGGCCGCTCTTTCACGGATAACTGGGAAACTATAAAGAACTATAAACTTCAAATACAATTTTTTATAAGGAAAATTACTTAATTTTAGCTGATAAGAAGTTCAGGTTCTTAGAAAAAAACACTCTCACTTAATATTCTACACCACTTTCATATACTAAATAATTCATGCAAATTTATGCTTATTCTATTTAAAAATCATAAAGAATATATAAACGTTTTTTGCCCTTATAAATGTTAAAATCATTCATGTTTAAAACAATATTTGTCTATTTACATTTTGTTAAATAAACTTAACTGTGCACCACATACGTATCTGGATAGAAAATCTACCTCATGCTCCATATTATTATATACTTGCGAAAAGGAAATAATAATGCGGACATTTTTCTTAAACCGGTATGTGTGTGTGTGTGTTTAGTTATAAATTTTCTGCCAAAAACGTGAAAGTTTCATCACAAAAATATAAATTTTTTACAAGAATATGGCACGGCTCAAATGTATATCTTTTATGTATGTATTTGCCGAAAACAAATAGGTGGAAACCTAGTGGTAGAAAGTACGAGGCATTCAGCAAGCAGACCTTTTAAAGGAATACTAAGACATACTATAAGATACGACACATATACTCCAACTACCCTTCCACGGATGTTCTCATAGCAGGAATGGGAAAGAAAATTAAAAAAATTATATTAGTCTATAAGAGTGTTTTTCCCGATAATTATAATGGCAATTTATAACTAAAATTCTGTTTTTTAAAAGCCTACTACCCTTATTTTCTTGTGATTTTCAAAAAGTTATTTGTAAATTCTGAAATGGTTTTTGAAAGTCTGTGCATTAAATAAAAGCTTTGAAACTTTTTAAAATTATGGTTGAAGTCTACTGATGAGCAATGCATATAGACATTTCTTAGCCGTCAAGAAATAAATTTTTATATTAAATTAAATTAGGAGAATATCTCAAATAATAAATTTAATAAATTTTTCAATTTTATAAAACTACTTTTTTTAATATAAATTAAATATCACAGCAAAACCATTATACAGAGGCTATTGTTTGGCAATGGCTCAACGAGGCCTTAGAAATGGCTCAACGAGGCCTTAGAAAAGACTGCTTTACTCATTATTTTTACCGTCGCGACGCGTCGGTTGAATAAATATTTAAAAAGATACTTTGCACATAAAGAATCGCATACATTTACAAATATGAAATTGTTAAACATTAATCATATAGATTTTCAGCAAAAAATTTAAAATATTCGATAAAGCGGAAAAGAGTTTGAATCAATCAAGTTGATAAGCAGTTAAAGGATTTCATAGGGCTACATGTTCACGATAATGTCAAAATCTGATAAGATATTTCCTAACAAATACTGAAATATTTTACATTGAAAAAGTACTAATAAAATAGACATGGGAGTCGTTCACTACTTCAGACAGACTATCCTTTGTTATTGAAAGAAAGCAAAATAGTTATATTTTCCTAAAACCATAAGAAAATTTCCAGCAAAAACTTTGCTTACTGGTAGGCAAAAGAGTATATGAGAATTTAAGTCGTAGCTACTTAATATTTGACTCGTAGTTATCGAGTCAAATATTTTTGTTTGAGAAGTCCAAAAAATAAGGTGTACCCCTTAAAAATGTATTTACATTGTCACAGCAATTAACTAGCTATTATTTGGCTTATTTGAAGCTAAAAAATAAGTAGTCAAATAAACAAATTAAAATTAAAAAAATTTTTATACACATTAAGTTTTATTTATATATTTTTAATTTTATTTTTTGACCCAACTGTTTTTTTTTTTGGTCCAGCTGTGATACGAACCTGTGTTCGTTCAGATATGAAGACAATCACTTTACCTACTCAGCTTTGTTGACTTATAAGCTTAAGCGAAAAAAAAATAGTTTTCATATACAAACAACATGTTGACTTAAAAAGTGGCTGTCTACTTATTTTATTAATACATATCAACAAATTGTAACTACTTTCAGATAATGATAAAAATGCGTACTAATCTTATTAAAAACTAAGTAGTACATAGTTCTATTTTGAAGCATAGTAATAAGATAAATAATTACCGCTCATAACTTTGTAACCCATTAATAAAGTACTACCGATTACAAAAATGACAAAAGTTTCTGTTGGGTCATTACAGACTTTTCTGGAAATCTTTGTATATCAAGTGGGGGTGGAATTTGTAAAGCAAATCCGACCAAAAAAATACTCTCCAACAAAAATTTTAGTTTCGTTTATATTTGTATTACATTTCAAATGCAATATGATTGTAACCATTCTCTTTCAATCATATTGTGCTGCTCTCAGATTATAGTCCCCTCAATTATTAATGTTTTTTTAGCCGGTGCAGATTCGATTCAGTACAACAAAATAAACTTGAGACAGTCAACCTCTACGATTAAAGATTAATTTTACAGTTTTGTCTCGTATCTCCATAAAAATTTGAGCAGTCCAACTTTTTGAAGTATTATTATATTCACTCTTTGTTGCTGTTTTATTCGCATCATCTATTTTTTATTTATTTATTTTTTTTGTTTTCAATATTTTTCAATATTTCTTTTTTTCAAATTTACAACTTATTCACGTTAAGGCATTTACAAACCATAAACATTTTTCATAATAGCAAAAGTTTTTCAAAAATACTCGTGTTTTACCACTTTAAAGTAAGAAAAAAGGCAACTTGCTAGAAAAAATAATTTAAGGAAAACATACACAGAAAGAAAACTGTCGTTCTAAATATCAGTTTTTTCTTCTTACTTTTGATAGAAGTTATACTTAAAAATTTAAGTACGATTAATAGTAAACTGTTTATTTTAATGCAGCAGCATGCAATTTTTATCATGGACCACGACGTTTCTCGGCTATTTACATTTACACAGCATGAACATTAAAATAAAACATTAAAAGACAACAGCAAGAGCAAAACATTCGAAAATAATATCGCATTTGAATGTTGCGTAAATATTTCTGGGCTTAAGTTGCAAAACTTAAGAAGGCTTAAGAAGTCAAACTAATAAAAGTTTGACTTGAGAAAAATAAGTGAAAGTGTACCGAACATTTGACACCGCTTTGGCTTGATTTAAATACAGATGTCTTAATTTTTCTTTTGAGTGTATTTGTGAGAATTGTGATCACATTCAACTAAGCAACCTAACAATTGGTGATACGCATGAGCACTGACAATGAAAGTGTGGCGACTTTGGAAAACAATGTTGTTCTGTTCTGCTGCCGTTGTCCCTAACAATATTGATCACGTCTAATCTTTCTGAATATAACGATTCGAACTTTAATTACTTTGGAAAACAATAATAAATCAGGTTTACTTAAAAAATCTTAAATCAAGTACGAAAATTATCAAATACATTTTATGGCTATGTTGACTTTGTGCTGCCGATACATTAAATGCTCAAAAGGCTAATGTAGTTTAGGCCTTGGCTTATGAATTTAGAAACCTTAGTTCGATAAAAAATATTAGAAATAAAATTAATAAAAAGGAAAATTAAAATAAATAAAAACATGTAAGTAAAATAAGTAAAATTTTAATTTTTAAAAATTCAATATTATAAATAAAGTCTGTTCCAGGTTTGAAAAAGCATAATTAAAGGCCGGCTAAATGGTTATTGGACTATAAGCCAAAAAATCTTGGTTCAAGATTGAAAGACTTGGCTTAAGGCAGAAATTATGATCAGCTTTTGATTATTAGGTGCGTGGTAGGTAGACTGAATTGCTTGGTTCGTCCAAAGCCGTCCCCTTTCTATCTTAAATGCAATTTGCCTTAGTTAAATTAAATTCGTTTTCTTGGCTAAAACTTAAAATCTTGCGCTTGAACAATACGTTCTTAAATCAAGCTTAGTTATCGTAGTTTTGTCGCCGCTATAGCGTGCTGTAAATCCGTATGACATAATTTTTCTTTTAAGTGTACTTCTCATGGATGAGTAACAACATTTTTCAGATATTCCAAGCTGTTTTATGACCAAAATGAAAGGAAAAAATTATTACTGCAATAGAAAAACTTGAGTTTTCATGTTGGCCCTTGAAGACAAGAATGAAAAAGAAATAAAAAGTATCTAATACTTAAAATTATTTACAACATGTTTTCAACCCACATGAGATATACTCGTACATAAAACAGTATCCATCTGTAACACGTCTTATTTTACTCACTTTGCCATAAAACGTGAGGTTTTATCAAACATCAGCTACAAACCGGCCAACATCTTGTAAAAACTCGTGTCTAAACTTTAACACACACACACACACACATATACAAATTATCTATGTATGTTGAGTGTGTTTAGCCGTATAATAATGTTGATATAATGGTGTTCTATCAAATATGATGCTTTTATTGAATTTTATGACCACCATCATCAGCATCAACATTTTTAAGCTGCTCCAACCAACAAAAGCATTTTTATGCCAGAAGATGAGAAAAAAAGCACGAAATGAAATGAAAACAAAAAGAAAACAGTTTTTCAATAAAATTCTGCTAAGAGAGTTATTCGTGTCGGTTATTTGGTTGTAAACACTTTGGCAAGTAAGAGCATTAAAAGCAATAGCAATAACAAAAATAAATAATGAAAAGTACCTTAATAAAATACAATATATTTATAACAACCAACAAAATCTTAAAGCATATAAAATGTGTTAAAAGGAACAAGTTTAAGGTTACTTGTGTTAAAGGTTTTGTTAAAGAGGCCTATATTAATTTTAAATCTATGAGCAGCATCAGTGCTGAAATAAAGAGCACATACAATTTAATATATTGTGAAGATACATTTTATCAAAGATGTGTATGTATTGTCGATAAATATTTGTATATAATATTGAAGTTCATCGATTTTAAGTATTTGTAAACTTATTCATTTTTATCCGACTTCGCGACGCAAAGAAGGGTATTGTGTGTATCAGCCTATGAATGTGTGTGTGTATGTATGTGTGTTCCTTTGCGGCACTATATAAACCGAACGCGTAGACCGATTTTGACAATTCTTACGTCAATCGATTCGTCTTAATCCGGAGAGTGTCACTAATGATATGATATTAGTCAAAATTCAATATGAAGGTCAACAGACGCCATTTTGTTTATACGAAAAAAATAAAAAGTCGGCGAACTATATCAAGATGGGTGTCAATCGACAGGTATATGAAAATCATCTTTAGGTTTCTCTTATGATTTCTAATTTCGAATGACCATTTAGGATCTGCGACGGTTTGCAGTTGTTTTCTCTTTTTTACGCAGTCGGGTTTTTTGATTTTTTTTAAATTTATGTCTTATTACATCAACATTGCTCTTATTTTACCCCTTCTGAGTATGCTTTGGTGTCTTTAATGTCTATGTTTAAAATAAAAAAAAGAAACTAAACATTCAAAATTAATTTTATCAACATTATAATAAAAAAAAATTTAACATTAATGTGGGAATAAATTCCATCCGGAGGATCATAAAAAGGTGTATATTATTACATGCCTTCATCATCTCCTACTACAGATATGCATTAATAAATTCATCATAAAACAACAAACAATGGACATCTGGATGAATAAAATATTGGGTTGCTAATATGGTTTCATATGAGCATTTCATAAAACAGATTACTGCGAGTAAGGACTTTATTTAAAAAATAAAAACCATTAATATATGACGTATTTTTTGTACTGAATATATAGAATAACAAAAATATTTCATTGACATCTTCTGGTATTTTACCTCCTGATGTAACGAAACAATTTTGTTTCTCTGCCATTTATTTACATTGTAAATATTTATATTGTATTTATAAATTTTTATCATTTTGTGAAAAAAATAATAAAAACAACAGAAACGAGTAGAAAATAAAAACGTTAAATTTTATGAAAACATAAATATGAATGTATTTCTGCGTTTTATGGTTGGCTTGAAATTTACAATCTAATAAAATCTATAAAATGCTATAAATTCGTATGCTGCTTAATTTTATTAAAATTGGTTTAATTGTTTTTTAAGTTTCTAACAAATCTGGCGGAAAAGATTTAAATTGAATGCGTATGTTTATTTATCTCTTCAATTATATTTTTGCACCAGTTGTTTAAAAAATATCAGAGTTTTTAAATTAAACTATTATTTAATGAATAATAGTATTTATTTAGAAAAATTTTCAAATTTTTGAGAATATTTTTTAGTTACTTTAGTCCATGTCCATACGAGTCAACTTTTGCTTCTGCATCTTTCTTAAATTTTCTTTTGTAGTTGTATTCGTGTCCATATAATGAAATTCTTGTTGCGCAGCTTTTGTTTTTTTTTACATAGAATTTGTTGATGCTTAATATTACGAAGAAAAAAACAAAAGAGAGTTGCATGTACATGAATCAGTCTAACCCTTCTCAATCTTCTCACCTCTCTCTCCCATAAATTCAAAAGTTGCGCAGCAAAAGTTGCCACGTATGAGCATAGACTTAAGGAAAACATAACTTTTTAAGCACTCGTAGAATGGAACATCGTGCCATATTTCGGAGATCACCATTGCAATTAATTGGTTCAAAAATTTCTATTTAGACATATAAAGTCGCCACGGTGGTTCAGAAATTGAATTCGTTGGCCAAAACCTAATTTTTTTTGTCACCGGGCCTAAAAATGTTAACGCTATTTAATAGTAAACATATCTTAACTAAGGTGACCAAAGAATTAGATAAAAAATATTTGTAATTGTGGGCGTGGCATACTGTTAAATACACATATTTTATATAATTTTAGAAAAAAAGTGATTTATTTATATTTGATACTAAAGAAATTATCATTTCTCGCAAACTATTATCGATAAGAGGATGAAGAGGATGCGGTTTTTTTTCGAATTTGGTAGAATTGCAGTCTTTAGGAAGTGGTATGGGTGGCCGCTGCACTGTTTATATTAAAAATGTTATACTTTTTTTTTTAAACTACTATATTTTTGGCAAATTTAAATTTTATAGTAATAGAACTTTTGGTGATGAAAAGCGATAAAAAAAAAGTAAACTACCCAGAGAAAGATTTAAGTGTCTTCTTTAGCGCTATATATACTTTTCTACCTGTCAGGAGCCGGCTGTAGAACACTTTTTTAATTTTAATGAAATTACTCAAAAACTATTATTCAAAGACCGCTCATTTGTTCCCTATTAGTATTAAATTGTGTGCTAAATTTTCAACAACTTCAAGAAATCTGACCAACTTAAAAACACTTTGCACACATGTTACAATCCTATGACAACACAATCTGATATATGTAAAAGTGGACATTGCCACGCCTATACTAAGTAAATATATCATAGCATGAAAGCTATAGCAGTCAGAGTATTCATTTATGATGTGGCTAATTTAAAGAACAAAATGTGAAGTGTGTAAAAAAATTTACAATATAGGACTGAGGGAAGGGGTACTCCCCATAAAAAGTAATCTACAACTACCTGATGACTGGAAAATTATAACAGTAGGAATCTTAAAATTTGATACGCACTCTGATTTGAAGGTGGGTTAGGTCCCAGGAAAGGGGTACTCCCCATATAAAGTACTTAATAATTACCTGCTAACTGGAAAATGTAACAGTAAGAGTCTTCAAATTTTGTATGAGTTAATTTAAAGATAAGATACTAAGTTGTGCCAAAAATTGGCCGGGTGGCTGCGAGGGAAGAGGTACTCCCAATACAAAGCAATCAATATTTACCTGCTAATTGGAAAGATATAACACTAAGAATCTTCTAATTTGGTATGAAATAATTTTAATACAAGATACAAAAAAGGGACAAAACACTCCCCTTCAGCAGCTTTATAGGGCGCTGAAATGTTCCACAAAAATAGTTGCCATAAAATTCACTTGAACGCTAGAAATAATTCTAAACTTAAAATGTGTGTAAGGGTTCATTTTGCACTTATTCACAATTCGTACTCGGCATAGAAAATCTTGTAAGTCTTACATTTAAGGAATAACACGTGTTCAGCTCTTTTATGTATACGGCCACGAGGAACATTTTTGTAGAATATTTTTGTCCGCCTTATCGCCTCTGAAGGGGAGTTTATTGCCCGTTTTTTTAAATAAATGTACAAAAAACCCATACAGCGAAGAGGTAAAGGGCTAAACAAAAATGTTTCTCGTGGTATTTTACATAAATTATAATTACAATTATTCATTATTATACATAAGTTATAATTGTATATTATAATGTATACATTACTTTATTCAGAATTCTGCATAATGGCATATAACGTATACACCAACGTATGAGTGCATATTAAAAGCTAAGAAAATTTGGGCAAATTCGTCCAAATATTTCTGTATTGTTACCATTTAGGCTTAAGTCTTTCCGCAAGATTTTCTTGTATATAGTTTTGTAAACTTTGTAGTTAATCAATTATTATTTTTATTTTCCTACTTTACCATTTCTACGTTTTTCCAACTCTAAATTGCAGTTGCAAAACATTTTTTTAACTTCTTCAAATTAGCTATTGAAATTATTTATCTAATTTATCTAATGCAATTATTTTCTTTTTTATTTTCAGATAATCTATTTAATCTTATTTGTCATCCTTTAGAAATGTAAGTACAAACAAATATTTATATATTTTAACAAATTTAATTTAAATTCCCTTTAAAAAAATTTCCAACACTTGCCAAAATAAATTGTATTTTTTTACAAGCGAAATGCAAATGCAAATCAGAAAATGGCATTTTACTTTATAGAAGCACCACTTAAAATGTTTATGGGTTGATATCTTGGACACATGGACAGGTGAAACATTTGAAAAATATATCTTTTTTGCAACTTTATACACATGTTGCCTCTTCACAACATGTGTATCAATGGCACACTGAAAGATTCATTTTTGAACTTACACTTAAATGCAATGAATACTTTGAAACAACAGCAAAATTGCAAATATATGGACTAGAGGATGAACAAAGAAATAGCTACTGTAGTTATACAATATGTGAGCATGTGTGTTTAATTTTTAGTTTAATCCACTTAGACTAACAGGAGGATAGATAATTGAATGGAATTTAAAATAGTAAAGTTTTGTTTTTATTTTACTCTTCGCAACAGGTGGAATGGATTTAAATATAAGTTTGCTCTTTTATACTTTGAGTAATTCAGTAACTCTTTATCCTATAAAAACAAACTACCTATTATTCGACACGTAATTTAATAACATTTCAAATAGGATATGATTCACTTTAACCGAATCCGCCTTTGGCTATGTTTGGCGCCTTAGAGAAAAGTATAAATCGCACAACACAAAGTACCGTTATCTGGGCCAATCATATTCGATTTATACACTCACAATACTATTACAGCAACGGAATATACTTTATTCAAGAAGTATACCGTGCAGTAATTTTTAAATGAATAAACATTAAAAATTCTGAGCAATCTTATTTGTAACCGATTCTAACATTCAACAAAAACACTAAGTAGTTACACATTAATATGGATTTTCGGTTGCTTTCAATATTGTCCGTTGTTTATGTTATAAGTACCAAAAAATGCGTGCATAAAAATAACACACAAATACTCAAGATATTCTGTACTTAAAAATAGCTGAAAATAAATAAATATTCATTTAAAATCAATAGTGGATAGTCTGTGAAAAACACTAAATGTCTGTGGGCGGAATCGAACCGGCGACCTCTGGACTAACAGACTAATGTTCTTACCTCTCAGCTACAGAGTAATTCGTTATTAAATACGCAAATAAGGAATACACACAAAACGTGATTTGCTTTGTTTCATTTACGTGTATGCATTCATTTGTTATATCAACAATGATGATTGTTAATTTTTTTCACATTACATAACAAAAAATTTTGTTAGTTCAGTTTGTTGAAAAAAATGTCTGTGTTTGTCGTATCCACAACTCAATTTGTTATATTAACAAAATATATGTTTGAATTTGAATTACATATTAACAATTGAAATTGTTAGTTGCAGTTTGATGATATTTTTTTCTGTGTACTTATAAACAAATTATTTAAAAAAAAGCATTCTTGAAAAATGTTAAGTCCTTTAAAAAGGACAAAAGATGAGGAAATGAAAAACTAAATATGCAGTTTGACTATGTTTTGTCTCTAGAATAATGGATATATATAGGGGAGTTTCTGCCAAAAAAAATGCTGTCACGCAGTGTAATTATTTCAGAGCGAGTGCCTAGCAAATCGAAATTACTACCAGTAATTAAAGCTCTTTGCATGTTTGACTAGTTATGGCAATTCTTACTTCTCCAAGACTAAATACTACCTTATTTTTATCTCAAACATACAACCAAAATACTGACTAGTTTTTCTTATATAAAAGGCCAATGTTAGAAGTACGAACACTTGACTTAGCTGGCATAGTAGTATAAGTACATAAACGAGCACATACCAAATAAAATTTAATATCAATGTTTATACTAGGGATGTAACGAATACCGATACCGATATATCGGCGATACTTCAGATTTTCCGATACATCGGTATCGGCGATATTTTACTGTCGATACGACGATACTTTAAAAAATTTTTTCAGAGTTTTTTTCTGACAAATTATTTATTTTTTTGTTAAATTCATTTCGTTATTTTTTAAATCTTAGTAATATCAATTTTAAAAATTAATAATATTTTACGCTGTTATTTTGCAAAAACAATAATTTATTTATTGTTAATTTTACCATGAACTCAAATTCAATTCGTTGTTTTTTAAATCTTATTCCCAGCAAAAAAATACATTATAAAGAAATCATGAAAATGTAGCAGTCGCGATCCGGAAATATTGCGAATTTGCATAATTTCCAATTAGTTTCACATTTGCTTGTCGTTGCAAGAAGTTCCCTTTTCCCATTACCAATCACCGAATTTGAAGTGATGTTAGGACAAATTTCTTTTTCGGTGTTCTATAATGATTCCTCAAATAATTCTGGAAAAAAAAGCCGACTTCAGTATAAAGAGTAATATACCTGATGGCCTTCCATATAAACAATTTTGAAAATCGGTATGCCAATGGAGGAATTGTGCTCTAATAAATATTTTGGGTGGAGGCGTGGAAGACTTGCCCCACAGATTTTCGTAGAAAAATTATGCGACCAAACTCTAGGCAAACCATTCCAAACAAAAAATAAATTTTGGAATTCGGCCCATAAATGGAGGAGCTATGCGATAATCAATATTTCTGGGGGAAGGGGAAATCCCGCACAGATTTTGGAGAACAATTATGGTACCAACCTGAAGGGGGGGCTTGCAGCAAATTTCACAACTGATTTTCGAAAAAAACTGTAGTCAAACCCTTTCAAAAAAAAAATTTTTTTTGATAATCGGTTCCCAATGACAAAGTTATACATGGTTCCCCCTCCCATTTTCGAAAAGAATTATGGGGCTAAACTACTAGCGAACCCTTGCAAACAACACAAGAATTTTGAAAACCTGTTCAAAAATGACATAGTTATGGATTGGTGGGGAGGGGGAGCAAACTTGCTTCTCCGTTTTTCGAAAAAAAAAAATTGGGACCAGTTTTTGTCAAACCCTTTCAAACAAAACAAGAATTTTGAAAATCGGTTCACAAATGACAGCATGGGGGGAGCGAATTTCCCCCTCCGATTTTCAAAAAAAAAAATTATGGGACCAAACTGCAGGCAAACCCTTTCCAGCAAAAAAAGAATTTTTAAAATCGCTTCACAAATGACAGAGTTATGCGTGTACAAACATAAAAAAGTAAAAAAAACACACGAATTGATAACCTTCTTCTTTTTGGAAGTCGGTTAAAAAAGGATGACAAATTACCCATTTTCAGGACTTGTTTCTTTTTATGCGAATTTAAACACAAAACTGTGTTTTCATGTAAATTTAAGTGAATAAATATAAACTTTTAGCAGACTTTTAATAATTAAGCTAATAAGTTATTTAGATGAATATTAGTTGATAAATGTCCTTTAAAAAATCAAATTTTTAAAAAGCATGGCGAGTATTTTTTAAAATTATAAAGTAATTACAAATTTGTACTGGCTTTTCTACTAATGATCTGCATATTTTTAATATAGATTCTTTGAAAGCAATGAAAATGTAGTTCCTTAAAACTTACTTCCAATTTTATATACTGTATTAATATCTATTTTAAATATTAATAATCTCTTACACTGTAATGTTGCATAATAAAAAAATTGCCCTTCTTGAGTTTTGTTAATCTAAACTTGAACTCAATTTCAATATTCGTATCGGTATCGGAATCGGTATCGGCGATATTTATTTTTAAGTATCGGAATCGGTATCGGATCGGCAAAACGGCGTATCGTTACATCCCTAGTTTATACTACAGTTTCATAATTATTTTCTGTTGGAATTTGTTCTTATTTGCCTTTCAAGGAATTTTTAACAAGTGGCACAAAGTAGAAATAAAAAGTGCTGAAGCCATAAACATTGAAGATTAAATAATTTTTACTCATCATTATCACCATTAACATGCTAATTGGCAAAATTAAATATATATTTTCTTGCTTGTGCTCCCTTATTTTACTATTTCGAGTAAAAATTAAATATTCTTATGGGCCTTTAGGTTTTTATAAAAAGAAATAATCTCTAGTTACCACAAAAAAGGAATACATACTCTTAATAGAGTATTCTGCATATTTTTTTTATATAATTAAACGAGCTTGTGAAACAGTTGCGTGTGTGTGTGTGGTGGCATAATTTTTCTTTTAATTTCTCCTATTTTTAATTGCTTAAACAACAAACAGCTGCAACATTTTTTAAATAGATATACGTAGGTACATACATATGCACAAATGTATATGCATATATACTTGTTCTTGTATCTTTTGAAAAAAGTATCTTTGCACATCTTCCTTTTGGCAAAGGTGTGTACATCAACAGCATTTAAACGCTTTGAAGCACAAACGATTGACAGCATATGAGGCGTAAAGTCTCACTTCCTTTAAGTTTTTTTTCCCTTAACTCACACACACGCTTATAAAAATATACATAAATGCGTACATTCTCAGTAGTCCCAGTTGTTATCGACGACATTTTCATCGATAATGTATGCAAGACAATCAATGATTTGTCGCCTATAAAACACATTTAGAAATAAGTAAGTATTTAGAAATAAATATACGTTGTCGTGTATAAAGAAATTTTTCCGAAAAAATTATGAACATTTGTGCTAAAAATCCTTATTGACGACAATAAGAGGAACAACTGCATCGAAGTCATTGAAGTTTTCGTGCGTATAGTTTTATTGACGACAACAAGCGTAATAGCTGTATCGAAGTTGTCGTGTTTCCAGTTATATTGCCGACAACAAGAGTAACAGCGATTCGATAACATTTTTAGATTTCATTATTAATCATTGGCGACAACTTTAGTAGCATGTTACCAACGTTGTCTTCAACGACTTTTGTGCCCTTTGTTCTAAAATGTCGTCAATAGTTGGATTGGGCTGCCGTTAATTCGTCGTCGGTGATAGTTACTTATTTCGCATATGCATCGATGATGTCTCGAAGACTTGGCCTACGGGCGTTAGTATGTTAATGACTTTATGTTTCTATTAAAAATTTTTAGAATTTTTTATAAAAAATATTCTTTTTATTGCATTTTAGTTAAATTTTTATATAGTTTTAATGTTTGCTTATGAACTTGCAACAAGTTTTAATTGAGTTCACGTGTTAATTATGTAGAATATATTTTTATTTATTATACCCTTCACCACAGCTGGAAACTGTATATTAATATAAGTTAATCATGCTGTTTGTAATTTATCTTATATTAATTTGTGACCACATGAAGTATTTAACATATACTATAATTGATGGAGGCACTTATTTATTCTATTGTAACCTTAAATTGTTGGATTTAAGGACGTAGGACAGATGAATGAACGGACAACCTAGAAAGCTTTTTTTTTTTAACCAACACACAGAAAAAAATATTTTTAAAAATTTTCCAATCAAATGTTTAATCAGAAATTTTTATTTTCAATTAATATTTTAATAGAATCTACGTTTATTTCAATTGATTATATTTTCTTTTAAAAGCAATGCCATAAAATAGAAAAAATTTCTGCATGACAATTGTGTAAAAATAAAATAAATTTAGTTTGCATGTGTGAGAATTGTATAATTTTTCTGAGAATGCGACATTGTTTTATGACATCTAATTGATTATTTTTTTTAAATTTCAATTAATTTTTTAATTGATATAATGTTTCTTTAACCGAAAAAATCGAAAAATATTTTCAATTAATTCTGTTGAGTTAATACTAAAATTTTCGTGATTGGTTGAAAAATAATTAATTTTTTATTTGGATCTTCATTTTTCGTAATTGAATCATGTTTTTACTTTTTTCTGTGCAGAAACCGCAAATTTTTTATTATTTTTTATTTTTTTGTTTGCATGTAGAAATACCTTGGGTCATGTAAACTTTCTATTAGCTAAAAACAACAAGTTAAGCAAGAATACATACATAAGTTAATTTTTTTTAGTAAAGTCATGATTGTTTTGAAACTTTTCATTGAATATGGAACAGCAAGAAATGTAATTATTTGCTAATATTTGAAAAGAAGAAATTTAATTCTTTCAAATGACACTACCCAGTGAATAAAAAGCTTCCAAAGAAGTCAAAAAGATTATGAAATTGTGATCCGAAAGCTGTTCCAATCCGGATGATTTCCAATGATTTTGATATTGGCTTATCATTTCAAGAAGTTTTTAGAAAAGACTTGTAGACATGGGGCAGGAATTGGAGGATTCTTGTCGACAACTGAAGTTTTAAATTTGAGAGTTTTTACTTTTTAAGTAAAATATTAAAGCTTTATTAAAATACATTGAAATTTATTAAAGAGGGATATTAGCTAGTTCCTAAGCGCATTTCATTGGTGCAAATGCATTCAAATTTTGATAAATTTTTTCATTGTACATTATTTGAGTAAGTTTCCTTGGTTTTTCTAGCACGCTGCTTTTTTACAAAAATAAGAATTTTTCACATTCGATAGTTGGAATTGGTAGTGACAATATTAGATGAAGAGTATATTGGATTCGCCATAGCCGAATATAACCTGCTTTATTATTATTTGTTCTTTTGTTTAGTTTAATCACTTTGTTTTTTTATGGCTTACATTATTGTAGAAAAACAAAATTGCTCATCGAAAGGCAACGTATGATGATGCACTAAACAAAGAAAGTAAATTATAATGTAGAATATTCACATTTGTGAACAGGAAGAGCCATGTTATTCATCAGAGAATAAAATGCTCGTATGAAAAAAAAAGAAAACAAATTGATAGCATTTGTAAACGCAACAGAATTTTAAAAATGCTGACATACAAAACACCCATATACCACAGGTGAAGATAAAATAGTCATACATTAATGAAATGGTTTGGAAAAAATTACACAGGCCTACAAAGTAATTAATTTTCTTCCAAAATTATTATATAGGCAAAGGCTTGCAATGTTAGATTCAGAAAGAATTAGACATGATGAATATTCCAAGGAACAAGGAAAAAATCAACATCAATTTAGTTTTCAATTGCGATCACATTCAACAGAGCTACCATAACAAGACGTTAAAAGTAGGGATGTAACGAATACCGATACCGATACCGATATATCGGCGATACTTCAGATTTTCCGATACATCGGTATCGGCGATATTTTACTGCCGATACGACGATACTTTTAAACATTTTTTTCAGAGTTTTTTTTTAACAAATAATTTATTTTTGTTCGATTTTACCATGAATTAAATACACTTCGTTATTTTTTAAATCTTATTAATATCAATTTTAAAAATTAATAATATTTTATGCTGTTATTTTGTAAAAAAATTATTTATTTTTTGTTAATTTTACCATGAATTCAAGTTCAAGTCGTTGTTTTATAAATCTTATTCCAGCAAAAAAAAAAAAGATACTCCAAAGAAGTCATGAAAATGTAGAATTCGCGATCTGGAAGTATTGCAAATTTGGATAATTTCTAATTAGTTTTACATATCCTTGCCATTGCAAGAAGTTCTGTTTTTCGATTACCAATTCGGTGGAAGCGATGCTAGGACAAATTTCTTTTTCGGTATTCTATAATGATTTTTCCTTAAGGAAAATGGATAAAAAAGTACCTATTTTCACAATTTTTTATGCGAATTTAAACTCAGAACTGCATTTTCATGTAAATTTAAGTGAATAAATATAAACTTAGAAGTCTTTTAATAATTAAGTTATTTAGAAGAACATTAGTTGATAAATGTCCTTTAAAAAAATCGATTTTTTAAAAAGCATGGCGAGTATTTTTTTTAAATTATAAAGGAATTAAACAATTCTTCTTGCTTTTCTACTAATTATCTGCATATTTTTAATATAGATTTGTTGGAAGCAAAGAAAATGTAGCTCCTTAAAAATTACTTCCAATGTTTTATCAATTTTAAATATTCTCTCTTATAATGTAATTTTGTATAATAAAAAATTGCACTTGAGTTTTGCTAATCTAAACTTGAACTCAATTTCAATATTCGTATCGGTATCGGAATCGGTATCGGCGATATTTATTTTTAAATATCGGTATCGGTATCGGATCGGCAAAACGGCGTATCGTTACATCCCTAGTTAAAAGTAGAGATAGCGACCGTTTTCTTTTCAAAAATAAGTTGTTAGACGGTACTTGAAACAATTCAACAGTTCTTTCTCGTGAAATTTTTTGAAATCAGAATCACTCGATATTGGATAATTTTGTTAGCACACTGTGTCATTCTTCTTCACAATTTGCAAAGTCGTACTAGAACGGCGAGTGAGAGGTGCCTAATTTACTTTTAATTTGAAACTTATAAAAAACAAATTTATTAAATCGACTTTATATGAAAAGCTGATACCTTTTTGGAATAATTTGTATGCCAGTTACCTCAGCATAAATCGTTTGCGTACTGTGGAATTTTGGTGGGAAATCTTTTGATTAACATTGTTGCATACAGAAAAATTTCAATGTAAAATCATCGAAAACCAGGTTAATTTAACATTTTTCGGTAGTGATTTTGCTTCATAGGCGTTTTATGCTTTACAATAATCATGAAAGAACATTTATCCATTTGAATTAACTATATTTCATGTTGATTTAATATTGCAGTACAGTTAAATCAAAATGAAGACGAAAAATCCTGTTGAATCAAAGTTACTTCGTGTTGAAACAACGTGAATTTGATATTGGAACAAAACGAAGAATCATGTTGAATCAAAGTTATTTCAAGTTGAAACAATGTGAATTTGTTGTTGAAACAACACTAAGAATTATAGTTATATCAAGCTGAAACAACATGATTTTAATGTAGCTATTTTATTATTTTACTTACGTGATGGTTATTAGCATAGGCATTAGAAAGCTTTATGTTGTAGCTGGCTGCCCCAGCCAAGATTTGGACTCGTGCCACTTGCATGATAGTCCACGCGCTAACCACTGCAGCCATAACAGCTTCAAACTTTACTTTAGCTTTACACTAAATAAATACCCATCACGTATAAAATGAATTTAATGATAATTCAACATGATTTAAATTACTATTTAATATGAAACTTATTTGAAATTAAAGTTAGTCATGTTGATTTAAAATAAAATGTAACGTTGTTTTAACAGGAAAAATTTTTAAATCAAATTTATTTAAGGTTAGATTAATAATTTTTCATTTAAAACTAATATGAAACAATGGTATTTTTAAAACAGCAGCAGCGAAATATCGCTGGTAATGCGTTTTTTGTCGTCTACATAGCCGACACATGCAAGAATAAACACAACAAATCACACAACTAAGCATAACAGTCAACTGTAGCAATGAACAAAGCAACTAAACAGTAACACACTTCCGGCCCTTTTCACAATGTACGATTAAGAGTTAACATGGAATTTAACGGTCAACTCTTAATCATACACTGTGAAAAGGGGCGTTAAACGACAAATTATTTCTTGTAAATTTAATATGATTTCAAACCACAATTGCGTCATGTTAATTTTACGTTCCTTTTTTTTTTCTGTGTATGCTGTTGTACTTATGAATTACTTTATTGTTTTGCATATCAATAGTTTTTACATTTTTCCCCCCAGTTTCCCAGAATCCTAAAATGTTCAGCTGTGGTAAGACTTTAGCTTTTGACTGTATGTAAAAAAATTTACATATTACATATCGAGCCCTATTACCGATTTTATGGTAAGCGCCACATTTAAAGTTATCAGTAGAAGTTTTTATTATTATGTTCAAATATGTTTTATACACACAAGTTTTCGCTTACGGTAAAATTTTACAGCCTGTATTTTAAAAGTTATAAACAATTTTGGCATATTGAATACTTTAAACTACAGGTAGGCCCAAAAATTTTCATTTCAATAAAAAATTTTATTTCGTACAACATGTTGCTTATGAAAAAATCTCAATATGGCTCGACATATTGGCAATCTTTCTCTTAATTGAGGATACATTTTTTTCTGATTTATAAAAATGTAGACGTCCTTGAATTCAACATAAAAGTTATTTTAACAAGACTTTGATTGCATTATTTATTTTTGCGCTATTGACACTCCCTATAAAATTTCACTCAAACAGCGCCCTCTGTAAAAAATAAATATTTGTTATAACGTCAAAATCTTTGATATTTATAGCTAAAGAAAAATTGTTTAAATTGTATTGACATCTGCATGAGACATGTGAGCAATTTACAAATAAGCTACAATGCGTTAAATAAAATGTATACCCAGGACAGACGAATGGGCCAGTCAGGCACTCAATACACGTGGGGTACACGCCCCATATGTGGGAGTTTTATTTTCTTTTTTTATATTGTATACATCTATACATACATGTATATTTATGTACATTGCTATGAACATACATACATTTTGAAGCTCATTAAGACGCATGTTGCGTGTTTTGTTACGTTGCGTTTGTTTTGCAAATATAACGAGCTCAGAAGGTGGTATGAATGCATATGGATGTGTGTAAATAAATTTTAAGGTAAGGAAAGTAATTCGTATATCTATCATGCTACGAGTATATTTAAAGAAATAGATGTACTTCAATGCTAACAATGATTCCGTTTGATACAGAGAAGTAAAAAAAAAATACGTTATAGAAAAAATAGAGCATTAAAATATTACAACCCTGCATTTATATATACAAGCATGACATGCATACGTTTGTATATATTTATCTGTGTATGTGTGCGCGTGCATATTCCTACACACATACATGCTACCATTTGAGCAATAAAAGATTGTAATATTGTATTCATATCAAACAATGAAATGCGTCACTTATGGCACATCATTAAAATAACCGCAGAGCAAACAATTTAACAAACTCACGCACATGTGTAACTAAACGGGAATGATTTTATTCGTTAATAAAGATGTGTATTCCGTATGTGTATTGTAGTCATAGTTTAATGGCGGCAGAAAATTTGAATGATTTGCAAATCATTATGCTAAGATGAACGTGCTAAGGACTGTAATCGGTTGAAGCAAAGTTAATATTTTTGTTTTCAATATTATTGTAGATCAAAAGTTTGTCAAAAGTTATTGCAGATAGCAAGTCAGTTTATATAGATTTTTTTATCTTTTTATTTTACTCTTCTAGATAACAATATAAATATGTACTTATTTCATTCATTACCAGTAAGTCATTATCATTTACAATAGAGTAATGAGGTATTATTATAAAAAGGGACCATAGGAAGTTTTGAGCAGCCTTTTTTTTTTTGAGACCATCTGCGCCCATTGTTGCTACAAGAGCTCCTATTCTCAGAAGCACATGTTTAGAAGTCTCATACATTTCGCAGATTCCGCATTGTTTGGTCTCCAAGTTATCTACTCGTATAACAAACTGATAAAATAATTGAGTTAAGAATTTTAAGTTGAACTGTATGGTTTTTATCCAAAGTTACACGAGAAAAATTTTGATGGCAAAGTAATGAGTTAAAATGCTAAAAAACATACTTTTCACTACTTCTACTTTGGCATTTTAACTAATTACTTTAACATGGCGATGTCATTGGAGGCAAGTACTTACTACAATTGATTACAAATAACGAGTTATAAATTTCAATATTTAGAAGGCATTGAATACATAAAACACAATAAAAATTAAATGTCTCTGCTAAGCATTGAACTCATGCCATTTTCAGTTATTGTGTTAATTTATGCCAAGTGTTTTACCCACTAGGCTACTGCACAAATATTTTGTTACGGGCTTAAAACTGTTTTTCACAAACATGAACACAATTAAAAAAAAATATATTTTTCTTCCCCAGGGGTTGAACTGTTTATCGTCTGTATGATAAGCAGATACACTAGTAGCCTGCCAATAAGAGAATATATCGCTTGTTTAATTACTAGTAAGTAATTGTTCAACTACTGTAAAGTAATTCAGACGGTATGTAGTTTGTGATTGAAAAGTATGTTGTTCGGTAATGACAACTCATTATCAAGTTTTTGCTGGGTACTTAATTAGTTTGGCTTAAGTTCATTTTCAATTTAATCTTTCGATCAAATTATTTTTTATTTAAGAAAGAAATTCTACAGAATGTAAAAATATTGAACATTCAAAGAAAAATTTGGATGTACGGAAGGTTGAACTGACAGCTGTTTCGAGACTACCGCAGTCCACTCATCAGAGGCTTTTATTTACACTACCTGCGGCAGTAGCAACAGCGCCCTAGCGAAAATCCTACTAATTTTAGTAAGCTCAATTAACTGTCTTTTCTTAGTATGTTCAACTATTTTAAGCTTTTTTCATTTCGATCTTACCAGCGTGGAATATCATCGATATTTTCAATGCTGGGATTTTGAATGTTTATTTTGCCCAAGTTTTAATAAAAAACTTAAATTACTTTGGATAAAAACCATACAGTTCAACTAAAAATTCATAACTCAATTATTAAAACTCTAAAGGCACTTAGCTACAATATAAATATGTATTGTTCCAAAGTAACCTCATTACACATTTATATTGTAATATATTCAAGATTAACTACTGCTGTGCTCCCTTCCCTCCATAGGTAAGAAAATCGCTTTTACACAGAAGAAAAGAGTTATTTTTGTTAAATCCATTTTGTGCTAATTATATGCTAGTCAGAAATAATTATCTCAGTCCTTGAGCTATCGCCGCAATAAACTAAATGATTGAAAAAAGTAAAAAAATTTAAAATGTGAAAAAACTTTACATTACACTAAACTGATGTTGAGTAAGATAGAAGAAATGAATAAGAACTTTATTATTACATTTGGGAAACTTTTCATTGTGGGTGTATGAAAAGTCAGACGCATACGTGTGTAAGTAATACACAACCAAATCAAAAGGAAACATGCTCCCGTAGAATCTATATTTTATCTTTTTGTGTGTAGGTGATTGTCATGCGGATTTAGTTGAAGTTGGTGATTTTACATAAGTATACCCAGTAAATATTTTTCATCGATTTCGGTTCGAAGTCGGTCGGAGAGACTACACAAGATACCGAAGTCGGTACGAAAACGTACTAAAAATCACATGGTTGGTTGACAAGAAAGCGGACCTTTGAAGATAATTCTGAAGAATTTTACAGGGAAATTTTAAAGAGATTTTTGAAATGTCTGCAAAATTTCAGAGAAATTTCAATAGATAAATAAGAATTATTACGAAAACTACAATTTGACAATATGCAGAAATTAATACAGGTTAGAAAATGTGCAGACTTTTTTGTTAATTGTCTTAAAGAGTATTAAATTGCTTTCAGATATTGTGCAGACTAGTCTGATATTAATCGGATAATATTTCAGAAAATGTGCAGAAACCTCAAACCGAAAACGGACGGCTCTTCTGTCTAATGTCTTAGGGAAGTTTAGAAAACTCGGTTTATTGTGTGGTAAAGTCTCAGACGTCAGACATGTCGGCAGAAAATGTTTTCTGGGTACAAATAAACATATTTACTTAAACTTGCATATATGTACATAGTTTATATATATTTGTGTCCATATTTACTTTTTATTAACTTAATGAGAAATAAAAAAAAAATCCATGATTTAAAAAAATCCATGATTTTTTTGTTTTCTGATACAGATATTTATATATAAATATGGTACAGATGTTTCTATGACTTATTCAGATACGTATATTAGGATGTAACCAAGGATTTTACAAAAGCGAAGGATTTTCAAAAATAAGAAGTAAAATAATGTTTTTTAATATTTCGTCTAAGCTGCTGTTAAAAGTATTAGTTTTTATGGCATCGATCCCATTAATTCATATGTTTCATTACTCGTAGATACTAAATGTGAGCACAACTCCCCCTCTTCTTTTATTGCTTTTGATTTTATGGGAAAATTAAAAATTGTTATGAAAAGTACACAACAACAATGCCGACCAACGGTATTGTTCATTGTTGTATCAAAGCTAATTTCAATTGTGACAATTGTGACAACATGTTGCTATTTTTCATAATTACAATCACCCCTTGTTATGTTTTTCTGCTAATTCTAAAAAATATAATATGTATGTATAAATGTATCTATGTATGTTTGTGATTTTTATTTTGTTATGCAGAAAAGCCAAAAAAAGTTTCAGATGTTTTTGTGTATGTTTAAAGTACTTGTGAAATGATGTCCATTATGAATTGTACAAAATTTTTATTTTACAATTGACACAAGTATCTATTAAATTTTTGTACAGCGAATTTATGCATTTTCTCTATATTTGCTTTACACTCAATTCGAATTACAACTACAAACAATATTTGCTTTTGAAAAAAAAAATTCAATAATGTAAATTTTTTAGGAATTGCGCACACGTTTAGTACATACATACACATATCTTCCAATTTATGTGCAGATTTAATGATGATGAGGTTTGAGTCAAAGACGTTATCATTTAATGATTTTTACATAAGCATGTATTTAGAAATATATATTTTTTTTCTTTTGGTATTTACTTAAGCAAAGAACATGTGGGTTCCCAATGTATCGTATGTATATATTCTTGTATTTAAATCCCTTACGACTTCTTATAAATTATTACTTTCTCTAACATATGTTTCTTTGTTATGGATTTAGAGGCAAGTCATTAGATTTTCTATTCCAATTATCTGTGTAAAAGAGGCCTCTTTATGAAATGAACGAAAAATTCTTTCAAGAAGAATTCCGAAATAAAAAAAGTACTAGAATTAATTTTATGCACGAGAGGATAGAAGCTAAAAATACGCTCAACAATGTATGTAGTATACGAATTACGAGCATAACTAATAGGAAGTAGATAGTAAATATGTGTTAAATAATAGCGAAAAAAAATTGAGTACATATTGGAATAGATTGCGGTCGAATAAGGGAATACATATTTGCTCATATTCTTTTTCAATTAATTGGTTCAGCATATAGATAGCAGTTACGGCTAATACTACCTACATAAATGGGCATAATAAAATCAATATTTTTCAAAGTTACAAGGCTTTAACAACAGATTATGGTAGAAGGCACTACAAAAATATGCATTTGTATCGGCGTTTTTATAGTTTACATTTGGTATTAATTTTAAGAGGAGTTATATTTCCCCTCCTTTTGCACATATTTTATGCTGGCTAGGCATAGGAAATTTTGTACGTTTATATAATATGAGTTTGTTACTTTTATATATATTTTTGTAGAACCTTTTAACCCTCTAACTCTGCGGTGTGAATTAGAGGGCTGCAAAGTGTACTCTCTCAGCTACTTTGAAACTCATTTCGAATCTATATCAACTTATTGCTGTCATTATTTTAAATGGTACCATAGCTGGGTGGTCAGCACGTTGACTATAAAACGTGTGATACATAGTTCGAACCACAGCATCATCTTTTTGCACACTAACTACCATTTGACTTAAACAAAGTTAACTTTAAGTTAGTTGGAAAGTAATGCAGAGTCGGACAATTGACTACCGCCTAGGACATCGCAATGTTAAAATAGTCAGTTGACTCCATTAAAAGTAATTCAGTCATCAACCACCATTAGTTGAGAAATATTTTGCTTAAAGTGCGTTAAAAGCTAACTGAGTTGCTTATAGGGTACTTATATACATACATATATACACACATTTATGCAAAAAAACACACATGCATACACACACAAAGATACATACGAGTACTTTCGAATATACTGAACTAACCAAGTTTTTTGTTATGTATTGTGAAAAAATGAACAATCACCATTGTTACACATGAAAGCACACACGTAGATGAATCAAAGCAAATCACGTTTTGTGTGTATTCATTATTTGCGTATTTAATAACGAATTGCTCTGTAGCTGGGAAGTAAGAACGTTAGTATATTAGTCCAGAAGTCGTGGGTTCGATTCCGCCCACAGATATTTAGTGTTTTTCGCAAACAAGCAAAAACTCGCTTCGGGGGTTGTGATTGTATAAAAAAATATTGTTAATACAACAATTTCCATTGTTGATATAACAATAATCTTAATTGAAATAAATTTGAAGTCAACAAAAAAATTTGTTGAAATTTTTTTTTCTGATTTTCCTTTAACTTACTATTTTGTAATTGTATTTACAAAAATCGTTGTAGGTTCAAAATCAATTAATTATTTAATTGATATAACAAAAAAAATTAATTGTATTTACATTTTTTTCTGTGTACATAAATATTCCTCGTGGAGTTGATCATAAAAGTGCTGCACATATATTATGCCTTAAACGTAAGACTTATAAGATTTCTTATGCCGAATACTAATTGTGAATAAGTACAAAAGAATAGCTTCGAATGATTTGTGGCGTTCATCTTTAGTCTGCCCCTGAAGAACTGTAGTAGAGATTTCTGCCACATATTTTTTTGGAACATATCAGCCCGAGATATTCTAATATTCCACTCTTAAAAATAATTTGAATTTACATTAATTCAATTATTGTGAACTTAAGCCAAATAATAGTAACTTTCGACTTATACACATTTTCAGTTCAAATAATAATTACGTACACATATTAATATTTAATTTTGTTAAAATTTTTTTTGTGATTTTGGTTAAAATATTGTTCAATAACATAATTATTTTAATTGAAAAAATCGGTGGATTTTTTCAAACAAATTTTTGTATTTGAATATACAAATTTATTTATAGGTCCTGAATTAAACAAAAAATTCAAAAAATAATTTTTTGTGTGTACATAAAAGTACTAAGCACATCTCATACTCTGACTTTTAGTTATGTCACTTTGTTGAAAAGTTGAAAATTGATGCACATTTTTGGTCGGACTTTCTTTCTGCTCATGTCTAAGTTTACATTTATAACTTTAGAAAATTTAAAATTAAGAAATCTGGAAGCTTAATAGACCACTCGCATTTTCTTAGATATATTGTTAATTTAGTATTTATTTTTCAATCTACATAATATGCATATTATGTCTTTTTCGTTTCAATCAACCTAAAAATTGGAGTTATCCTAAAGTAATCGTGTAGATTTTTCGCTGAATATATTTTAAATTAGTAGAAATGTATAAAAAAAATCTAAAACCATTTCCTTTTGCATAACAAACGTAAACATCATCAGCGAACTCCTCCACATGCCTACGTATTAATTTTTTTCTTCTTACCATAGCAATATGTATTTCAGTTCCTTTTTTAACTTAAAGGATACAAATAAGTGTGGGTGTGTGTGTGTATGTGTGTGTGTGTGTGTGTGCGTGCACGTCTCTCCTTGTTAACACGAGAGTAGGTTTGAGTATTGAACATGTTTTTTAAAGCAAAAATGTTAAATGAAGCGTTGTTTCATTGTGATAAACATGACATTGTTGTCGCCAACAATAGCAACAGCAAACACCCAAGCAGCAACATCAGAACTGTATTAAACATAATTTGCTGTTGTAATGCTAATGATATCAAGATGACAACGCCGCTTTATTTACCCAAGATTAAGGGAGTATGTCTTATAAAAAAAAAAATAAAAAAAACATTAAACGAACAGTATGTGTGTGTAAGTACTCGTAATCTTTACTTCACTTCCACATAAAATCATTTTTGTTATAGCGAAATATGTATTCACAAAGAAATTTACAAACAAAAAATGACTGGGAAACTTTTAACTTTTATTTTTAAATTTAATAAAAAGTACTACAAAGTGCAATGACTTGTGATAAAATATCTAACGCGTCGTTTGCTCATGTATATTTTGTTATAAATCATTAATTTTTCATAGAAATATTTAAACGACAGTTTAATAATAAAAATTGTTTAAATGTTAAAAGAAAAAGATTTTAATTTCTAGTTATTGTATGTGTGTATGTACACTTGAGTTATAAAGAGCAATAATGCTAAGTGACATTTTAAATGTCTTGAAGATTTAATGAAAATTTTGTGTAGTTTTGATAAATTTTAGTGTTAATCCAAGAAGGTTATTCAAAGTAGCTGATTAGTCACTCAAAATAGAAAATTAATTTGTTAAGTCAAGTTTTTTGCTCAAATTAAATGATAGTGTTTTTGTTTTCTCATTATAGGATTCTTAGTTTTCATCCGATTTTGGTTTATTATGGCTTTAAATTTTTGTAATTGAATGGACTATACAATAAAATTATGAAACTATTAATGTTTTCATTATTTGTGGTACAAAATACCTTTAGAAACGGGTTCAAAACGAAAAGTTTCGACATTCACAGCTTCGCATGATTTATATTTAAATATTTATTAATCATACCACCCAGTACCAATCATAATGATCAACAATACTTGAAAATATAAAAAAAATGCCTACCTTCAAGACAGGCATGCCAACTTATCCCATTTCGGGCTTGATTTGGCCCGATTTAAGTTACTCAAAATACGAAAAAAAATTAGGACCACACAAAAAGAACGCGTAAATCTAGCACTTTTTACAATTATCGTTTAGCCCTTTTATCCTCTTTTTACTTTTTGATGAATATGGGTAATTTTTTATTTTTCATACTATTTCTTTCATTATTCTAGCAATAGCGACTTATGAGTTAACGTGCCAATATCGTGTTGACTCATTTTCTTTTGTTAGTTTGGCTTACCAGTAATAAAAAACAATAGTCTAGAATAATCTTCTGTTTCTTTAAACATTTTATGTGATTTTAAGCTGTCCTCAAAACGAGAAACACTTTATAAGTCAGACTTGTTTGCGCTTTTTCGTAAAATTTGACTACTGGATACGTAACATTTTTCAATTTAGCCCTTTTTAGCCCCTTTTTCACGAATTTTTGCCCGTTTTGGGTCTAAAAGGTTGAAATCACTGCTTCAAGTTGTCATAAAAGGCAAACCTGCAGCTGCATCGACGCTATTTCTTCACTGTACGATAGCTAAATAGTCATAGAGCAGAAATTTTGAAATGAGAAGACTAGATCGTTGACGGACTTGGATAGCCAGAGCAACTTAGTTTTCGTTCCATATTAAAAAAAAAATATTTGGCGTCATATTTCGTTAAATATTAGTTTTTCGAAAAAATGGCATAAAGTAAATGTTGATTGATTCTTTCGATTGGCATGAGAAAAAAATCAACATTTCGATAAAAAAAAATCGTAAATTCTTTTTTTCTGATTTCGTCCACTGCACCATAGGAAATTTTACCCTTTTTGTGGCCAAAATTAATTACAGCCAAATGGCAAGACCGAACTAAATAATTTTTTTGGATACGACCGTTGCAAGTATCCCTTTTAAGGCCGTTAAAATTTTTTGTCACTTACTAGCACGTAGAAAAATTTTTTTGTCACTCACGCCCACGTCTTGAAAAAATTTTTTGTTTTAAACCTGAATTTTTAAAATATTTTGATTTTTGATTTCTTCCCAATGCAGTAAATGTTTCCGATTTTAGTGCATTGAGTTAATGAGAGAAATGCGTTTTTAAAAAAATTTGCTGATATTTTCAGCTTAAATAGCTCAAATTCGTTAGATAATTGATTGTCCTAGAGAACTGCGATGGTGTTAAAGCAACCATTTGCAATAATTTTTTCGGCCGTTCAAATGAAAAAGGGCTTTATAGTTATATTATTGAGTAATTCTACTTAAAACAGCCCTATGCAAGGAAAAAATAATAAATTTTAATAAAAATCTCTCAATTGATGTGTTTTAGAGAATGACAATTATATAGAAAACATAAAACAATACACTATTTAATATTGTTACTTGAATTTGAGGCACTTTTAAATGATCATGCAAGAAACATTATGCTCTCCCTGTTTGTATGTTTAATATTTATTTCAGATTTGCTTTTATTCTCTTTCTCATTATTAATAAAACCCGTTATCTCTGAAAAGAATATCCTTTTTTGCTTTTTATTAAATTTAAAAAAAATATTCAGCTAGAGTATTCTGCTGTCGATAATAGAACCGATAGCAAATAATTTAATGTCTTATTATTTTCTTATGAGTTTATCTTTATATTATTTATATTAATTAAATCAATAGAAATTTTATTTCTTCGAATTTTTTAAATTTTCGTACTAGGTCACACCAGTCGGTCACACCCGTCTCATTTCAAAAATATTTTTTGTATAAGAAAACGAACAGTAAATACATAATATATACTATGCTAAAATTATTGTGTACCTTTTAGTTAAAATTTTACAGAATTTACACTGAAAGTCATAATTCTTTAAAACTATGATTTGTAAAGTCACACCCGTCTCAGCTTTCTGACGACCATTTTGGGCAGAAATCGTATTCTATCAGTGTCTACCCGTTATTCAACAACTTTAAGCTGAATGTCGTTGCGAGCCGCAGCGTTTTTTTAAGTAAAAAATTTTATATTCCTGATGATTAACAAACATGTAACATGTAAAATGGTCCCAACCGGCTAAATGTAATTACTCTATTGTAACTTAAAGTCACTTCAGATATTTTGATTTAAAAAATATAATACACGAACTCATAAAAATTCTATTATACATCAAAAAAGTACTCACTTTCCACATTATGTTCCATTTATTAAGGTTTAGAATTTATAAATTCTTATTGCTGAAACCTTCAAAAATTTAAGCAGACACATTTAATTCCTTATGTTTTAGACATATAAATGGAAAAAATTGCAAATTTTCAATACTGATTTTTTTTAGTTTAGTACTACTTTTTAAGTATTCAATAGAACACTGAAGATGGCACATAGCCGAAACCGGTCTGTTTATCAACAAAATTTAACGTTGGATGACGGAAAATCGTTCCAAATTCAAACAAACCCAGTCAGAAGAAAAACACAACACTTGGTGAAGGATATGCTTATTAGCATTACTTTTGATCAAAAAACCAATGAAAACAACGTCAACAAAAAAAAAATTTAATAAAATGCCATATTAAAAGTGCAAAAAATTGTCTAGCAGTTTTTACAAGAAATCAAATTTAAAGATATGAAAAGCAATAATTTTTATCGCGGATGAACAAAATACTTGCTACTAGTCTATTCTCATAAGCTTTGGCTATGAAAATTGAAAATATCTAAAAAGTCTATAATAATTTCAAGTGATTTATGAACTTTTTAATATAAAAAGTTTGATATTTTTTCAAGAATACTTTTTTGCATAAAATGTTTAACTAAACTACTTTACTTTTGATGTTGTTGTTGTTGTTGTTGTTGTTACTAACTCTGATTCTGTTATACTAACTGGTTGTTATTTTACAAGCTTTTATCAAATTTTATCATTTTTGATATGTTGATTTTTCTATACTGTAGTATAGGATACAATAAAAAAAAAATAGCAACAGCTCAAAAATAAACTTAACCAGTAAAATTCTAAAAGTAATTCAACTTTACATACATACTAATATGCCATAGAAATCACACAGACACACTATTATATCTATGAAATTTCATTTGATGTTGAGGACAAGCATGGAAAACAATAATTTTTCAAAAAGCTGTAACATCAACTTAAAAATTATGGGTTGATGCTTGACTACTTTTATCGAATATTAAAGAAAATAACACAAGAGAGAATTGTAGGAACTCTGAGGACATGTGGCCTAAGCTAAACATTGCAAGAATTGCAGTATTTCTACCTATTGACAGAAGAGTTCTAAAATTCTTGATAGGCGTGATGAAAACTTGAAGATACGAACGGCCACATTGTGGGCATTGCGGAGATTAATGATATAGAGTGTAGCTCTGATAACAGAAATTGGATACTCCAGGTCTTTCTTTTTCAAATGGAATGGCAATGGATCAACTGAGTGTCCGAGTAGAAGTTTAATTTTCAACCTTAACTAACCTGCTCTAAAGCTGTGCTTACGAAACTATCTTTTGGTTTATTTTCTATAACAGATTAGTGGTTCTGATTGAAAAATATTTTTTTCTACTGCCATAGCTTTTGGAAAAAGTACAATAGCACTAAGTTGTCCATGTCTGGAAGGTAATACGTATTGTTGGTTGCTGTTATTGCTCTTTTATCTATGGCAAAAAATCTTAAAGTTTTATATGGTTATAAATCAATCATAACTTATGTCATATTTCACACATTCTCTCTCTGTCTCTCATGTGCATATAACAAGTAACAAAATTATATCTTTTATCTTCATGCTGCTCTTTTTTTTTGTAGTCATTTTTGTTGGTAAGATAAATACGTGTATGTATAGAATACGTTTGTACCCCGTAGGACAAGTCCTCGAGATATCACCAATGCATGTGCGAAACAAAGATCTATCACTGACGATGAATTGATGACAGCCCAAGCCAACTATGAACGATCAAAAGTCACAAAAAATTAAAGACAACGTTAAACAGTCATTACTTTTGAAAAATAAATGGAAATAATTCTGGAACTTCTAAACTGCTGGTTGGATTTATTCGATCATCTTTAGATCATGAGTGGGGCCTTATAACGCGTATCTTAGTGGCATTATGGTTTAAGCATGAGAGCAGTTACAGCGCGTTAAAGTTGACCAAATGAAATTAAAAAAAACTTCTGAGGCTCTAACTTTTTTAAATTTTTAAGACTTAAAGCGATTTGAGTGAAGCTAAAAAATACCAAGAAATAATGTCCGTGTTTCCGTTTATCTCATAGGTGAGAAATATTTGACTTAACCAAAATTTCAAAAATACAAAACAATTCGCACTAAACACATTTTTAAAGGATTGCCCTTTGCCATATGTGATTAAAGAGTGAATGTGTTAAACAAAGTTTTTTTTTACAAAATTTAAAATAATGAAGATACTTTGTTTTTGAAAAAACATGCCTTTTTCAGGTCAATTTCGAAATTTTGTTTTTTTTAGTTTTTTTATGACTTCAAGAATGCAAATATTAAAACAAATTTTTTCAACAGTTTAAGTTGAAATTTTGTCAACAATCTAATGCTGGCTTCTAATTTAAAATCCAAATGTAAACTAGAAAGTTATGGTCGAAATACTAAAAAAAGTAAAAAAAAAATTTTCCTTTAAAGTGAAATATCTTCTAAGCTATGAGAGATAGCGAAACACATGTGAGGGCATTATTTCTTTGTATTTCTTAGCTTAACTCAAAAATTTCGATAACATTTAAAAAAGTTACAAGCCTCAGAAGATTTGTTTTATCCCAGGTGGTCAACTTTGGCCCCCTGTAACTCCTCTCGTGCTTAAACCAGAAGCCTACCTAGACACGAGTTTTAAAGACTTCCTCTAAAGATGTTTAAAGTTTCCGATAAATTCAATCAGCAGCTTAGAAGTTCTAGATTTATTACCATATTTTGCAAAAGTCCTCACTGCGTGTTGGTAAGTAACATGCTACTAAAACTGCTGTTAATGAATATATAATATTTAAAAATGTAATAATTGAATCAAACCCACAACCTCCACACTGATAGCCTAACACGATACCTACTAGCCTACCGAAGTGCTTAAACCCACGTTTTGTGGACAACTTGAACTGTTTAATGTACATAAATGCACTCACAATATTATGACAGTAACGGAATGCATTTTGTTCAAGAAGTATTCCTTGCAATCATTTTTAAAAGAATAATCATTAAAAATTCTAAGCAATCTTATTTTTAACTGATTCTAACATTCAACAAAAACACTAAGTAGTTACACATTAATAAGGATTTTTGGTTGCTTTTGATATTGTCTGTTTTTTATGTTATAAGAACCAAAAAATTACATGCATAAAAATAACACACACACACACACAAATACTCAAAATATTATGTGCATTATGGAAGCTGTGATTAGTTCTTGTGCCAGGTAAATTAATCAGAGTAAAGTAAGATTCATTCATTTTGAAATTGTTTAGTTGCTTGTTTTTTTTTTGTCCAAGTTAAAATAAACAAAATAAAGGAAAAAAATATATTTTTACGGGCTTAGTTCAGTTAATCTTTTAACATTTTAAATTAAATGAACTTTTTGAAACATTTAAATGAAAAATAAGTAGACCGGTTTTTAATTGAGCTTTAATTTAGAATAATTTGAGTGTGTAAGCAGGACAACCTCGATGCAGTTGTCAGTCTTGGTGTCGGTAATACAACTGTATAGTCGTCATATTGAATGCAGTTGTTCTTCATTTTGTCGTAGCACAAATTTCCATAATCTTGTCAGAGCAAATCCTTTATACAACGTATGCCACCTTGTTGCAATACTTATGTATTTCTAAACGTGTTTTATAGGCGACAAATCATTGATGAAAATGTCTGTCGTTGGCAACAACTGAGCCTACAGGGTACATTTATTTCTAAATAGATCTCTTCATATTAAATGTGCGTGTGCGTCAGAGTGTTTTGTAAAAACTACTCTTAAGTATTTGCTGTTCTTTGTTTTTGCTGCAAATGACACTTTAGTTTGTTGTTAACATACACATGCACTTACATCCACTAGATTGGTGTGGCGTCATTGTTTATTCTGTGACAGGCGGATCGTTAATATGGGGATTTTGTACAATATACTCAAGCAAAGTTATACAGATAGTTTTATGTCAGTCAGTTGTTTGGATGGTAAAGGGAAATATTGAAATTGCAAACAAATATGTAGTATATATGCACGTTTGCGTGTGTGTGTGTGTTATATATGGTTGATGAAGTGATGTTTGTAATTTTTTCTGCTTTTTGGAGATCCGTCCGTCTGTCTGTGTTGTCTGTCTTGTCTGCTTGTAGGAATTGTTGTGTAAGCACTTGCTTTGCATTTGTAACTTGTATAAATTGTCATGTCGAGACAGATATATTACTGACACTAGCTTAAATATTCACCCAAAAAATAAAAGAATTCAAAATATGACAAACAGCTTAAAAAGTGTTATGCTTAGGATAAGCATCCATAAAGATCTGCATATGTATGTTATACAATTAGACGAGTAAAAGCTTATCAAGATTTATGCAAAAATTGTACTTACATACATAAAAACTTCAAAATTAAAGTTAAGTGATACATACATATGTATATATACACATGTATAAATATATATTTATATACATACTCATACTTATAGTGACATTAGAGATAGAGTGTTACTGAATTTCCTCCTTATGTGCCTAGAATTAGGTCAATTAATGTTTAAATAAAACTATTTCTAAATTAATTTATTTTAAGTTGCCAAATTAATATTTTGCATTTCGGTAAAACATTAAAAAATGTTTTCTCAAAAATGCGTACTTTGATATTGATTAGCCCGAGAATAATATACAATTTGTCCCTCTAATACTATGTTCAGACATTTACCTTAATTGAGGAAATTCAGTTTTAAATAGATTTATCCATTTTGGTGTTTGGCGATACATGCTGCCAGTTTTTATGTCTGGTTTTACGTATTTTTGCAAGTTTTACATTTATTTATTTATTTAATTAAATTTTATTTAATTTTGTCGAGTAAGCGAGTAACGAAAAGCAAGTCGGCTGTTCCAATGAACTCACCTGCTACATACGCCTTGCATTGTACAGAAGTTTGTCTTCAGACTTAAAAGACTCATGAAGTCTGTTCAGTAGACGCTATTCAATTTATGAAACAATTAAGTACTAATTGCTCAATTTTTTTAATAGAGTTCCTGTATGGTAAATTGAATTCAATTTTCTTATGAATGTTTAATTCCAAAAAAATATGTGCAGAAAATAGAAAGAGCCAAAATTTTAGAGCAAAAGTGTATACGTAATATGATTGTGATATTGCTCATACGTCGCGTGTTTTTTTACCCGATTCATTTGAAAATAATAAAATTTTGCCAAATTTCATCCGATATATCTGTTTTGTTGGCATTTTTTTACTATTGAAATTTAATTGTATATGTATTATGTATATATGAATGGATAAATAAATAAGTATGTTTTAATAATTCGTGCGAATTAGGTCTTTCTCTAAAGTAAATAATTCATTTTCTTGAAAACCCCTAGAAATTGGCTATTTGTATTTTCTTCACATATTTTCTTTGGATTCGAAAATTCGCCAAAGAAATCACGTTTAAGATATCGTTGAAATTTATTAAACATAAGAGCATTGCGACGACGTTCTTTAATAAATAGTAAAGAAATAAACACTAAAAAATTAAGTTTAGTTAGTACAATTTTCAGGCAGGTAAATAAAATTCTTCCGAAAATTTTACTATTTTTAGAGCATCTGCTCTCCTTGCCACATTTTTAAGCAGGCGGCTAATTATTAAAAGTCAGATTAATTATAATAAATGTTTCTAATATAGTTTGTAAAGAAATTCCTTAAGTGATTAATATAGAATTTCGTAGAAAAATTCACCATATTCGTCTAATGTTGTGACTGCATGAAAATTGTACTAAACTGTATTTTTAAATTTTTATTTCTTTGCTATTTATTAAAAAACATATACATCTGCCTAAGTTTGAAAATGTTTAGCGATATAAACGGTAATTTTTTTAATGAAATTCTAGTTCCAAAAAATATGTAAAGAAAATACGAATAGCTAATTTTTTAAGTTTTTTTCAGGTTTTATTCTACAGGAAGATCTAAATTCACACAAAATATAAGAAAACATTTATTAACCTATCCATTGATATCTATAAAATAATAGTATAATTAATCTTAAATAGTAAATAAAAGGCCCACAAAACAGATATCTTGGAAAAATTGGGGAAAAGTATACTGTTTTCAAGTGAAATAACTACAGGCACACAGTACGTATACGCAGTATATATGTATAATATACAAACAACTGTGCAATAAAAATACTAATTTCATTTTTATTCATACGAATGTAAATACTTTTATTTACCTATTTCATCAAAACGGTTTTATTTGTTACATACATAAATAAGTTACTACTCATATTACTTACTACAAGATACCCGCATATATTTATTCCTTAAAACGTTAAAATGATTAAATGACAAATGGAAGTAAGTAAAAGTTTTATGATTTTGCTTGAGTGCTTTTTAATTCTCTTAGCAATTTAAATTAAATGTTAACAATTTAGATTTTAAAACTACAATGCCAAAGGAATATTCTAAAAACGAAATGAATATTCAACATACATGTGATCTGTATATCAATGAAAGATATTTTTATGTAACTGCATTTTCTCATACATTTTTGTGTATTTGTAAAGTAAATGTTTTGGCTGTGTAATGATTTATAGCCATTTCTGGTATGCGCCTACACTTAGGCACTTAAAAATAAAATAACAAAACAAAAACAGCTTAGCGGTAAATGGAAGGAGTAAAGAGGCCTTCTATAAGGCCTTATGTAGCAGTCTATATCATGTCTTTTTTACACGCGATGTCATGGCGGACCAAGGCCTTCCTCGACCCATTAGTAAGCCTATTTACGTGGCATGCCTGATAGAAGTTTTGGTCTGGAAAAAGCAAATGGGGGTACATTTTCTTATCTGGGTATTTTTATACCGGTTTCTATACTTAGGATTATCTTGATTTTTTATTTCGAACGCCTTCTTTTCATCCAAAGTAATTTTTTATACATATAAGGTAGGCTGAATTCCGTGTATTTATTAGGAACGAATTGAACATGATGTATGTAGTAGCTGCAACATAAACAACATGATAGCAACATATATGTATGATGCCTCTTGTACGTAAATTTCAGTCATATACAAATTATTTTGGGAAAAACAAGCATTTTTTATTAAACAAAACGAAAAATCTAAAAATAAAATATTCCTTCCAAAAAAAAAAACAGTGTAGAGGCCTATCCTTAGAAGGCAGAAAAGAATTAGTTTTGCATATTAAATTCAGGTCTTGGGAGGCCTGTAAAAAGGCATGTTTATGGAATGCCTCGTAAGTTCTATCGATGGGAGCCTACATGAATGGTATAATACATTTTGCTCATACAAATACAATGTATTTATTCAAGGATTTTTTTTCATATTTAAGCTAAACTCATACTGGCCCATCAAAAGTTTAAATGGACAAACGTAACAAATAAACAAATAGTTCAGATTTTCCTAAAAATGGAAAAATATACCTCTTATCTTTTATATATTTTTCATATATTCATATATATATTTTTTTAGTAAACAAATTTACAAATGGAAATTTCATAAAATTGCTCTCACATGCCTCTGCTGTTATTATATTCACTACATCGCATCTCTGTTGAATATGGGCAATAAACAACATTGACTTGAAATTCATGCATGGAACCGAAAAATAGAATATTTATTTATTTTATTTTTATTTATTTGCTTATTTTTTGTTAGCAAATCAAAGCTGCAAAAGTTTTTAATGCATAGCTGTTTTCTATTGCACATATTCTGCATTTTTTTTTTTGCATTCATATACAACGAAAGTAAACAGTGTACATACATATTCTTTCATAAGCTTCTGCCAAAACCCCGTTTTATTTTGTCTAGTATGAAAGTTGAAAAGTATATGAAATTGTAAGAAGTGACCTCGACGGTTAATTTTTTTTTGCTATTAAAAAAAGTGTATTTTATTTCGAAAAACTTTTAAGTTAAACGTAAAATGGCAATTAAACCGCACAAAGTTAAATTGTGTTAAGCACAACTAAAATATCATTCTCATAAAGGTAACTCCTTAAGATAATTTAGTGGGCGCAAAGTATGTTAATATTGTAATACTTTAATCGAATCGAGCAAAGCGTTCTCCTAATATGCTAATATACATAGATCATATCATCTTAAATTTTTATATAAGTATTTACCTGAGTAATACCGTATAAGGACACATAGCTCCTGCCACTGCACCTTTTCAATTCAACTTTCCATAGTTAAGTAAACGCCTAACTTACAAAACTTTGTATTTTCCATTTTCTTATTAATAACACTATGCAACAAAATGAAACTTTTGTCACGACCTTTGATCACCAATATATTTTTTGATGTGTTATGGTTGCTTAACAACAAAAATAGTAGAGATTTGATATTCTACGGATACATTTTTTTATCTTTTTTCTAAAATTTAAGATTTTTCAACAGGCTGGTACACCAATTTCATCATAACTTGGAAACGGCTTGTCCAATTTCCTTACAAAAAAACACTAAAAACTTGCCCAACAACAATCAACCCAATAACACATCAATGCACATGAGAAAAATGCAAGTTGCTGTTGGTTGGCTTGCCTGAAACTAGTATTGAACTCAACACCTCAGGATTTGTAGTCAAAAGCGCTAACTACTCAGCCAACAGCACCCTCATCCTTCTTTGTATGGGGCACTTCCAGTATATCTAGGAAGCTGATATAATTGCATATCAGACTTTGCAAATTGGAGAGCTTTCTGAAGAAGCACAGGAGTCCCTAAACCAATTTTATAAAAAATATAGATTGCTGAACACTTTCAAATCATCAAGGGTGAGACAAAATGAGGACCTCTTTAACATGTTAGCAGCATCTTCCGAACCATTTATTTCATCAGTGTGTCATGTAAAGTGACGAAAAGAGTTACAAAATAATTATAATTCAGAAATGATTAGTCTTTTAGATATACCTTCTTTTACGGATTGTGAGCAATATTTTACAAAAAATTTAAAAATAAAGTAAAAAAAATTGTTTTAAATCTTTTCTGGAATAATTTTAAATTATAAAATCCTACAAAAAGAAACATAAAAAATCAAAAATTTTAACAAATATTTTTTTTACTTTCCATAAAATTGATTTTTCCACAAATTTCAATTTTGCGAGCCCATAAGTAGGCATTTAAAAGGCGTAGAATCCTTTTCAAATACTCATTTCATAGGTTGATCAATTGTCTATTAAATGCTTTTTAAATTTTTTGATTATCTCATTTGGCTCAAAAGTTATGATTTTTGCAACAAAAATACTCAAATGGCGCCACTGTGCGTCGTCTAAAGCATGTAATGAAGTATATTTGTGTAGCTCGCTAATACAAAGTCAACCGAAAATTTTCATTTACTGGTGTTGCATTTGCTGCATTATAGCTATTTTTATGTGAATTTAAAAATAATCTTTATTTTCTGTTGTTGCAAAAAACTCGATTGACGTTTATTAAATTTAAATAAAAATCACAAAATATTATATCTCTATTTAACACTTTGTTTTTACATGAATATTACAGTTCCATTTTTTTGCAATTAAGATTTAAGTAAATTTATTCATATGAATATAAAATATAGAAAAATGTGTTGTCTGTGATATTTTACAAAAAGTAAAATGCTTCAATTTATGTTTTAAGTCTTTTTGGCCATATAAAGGAAAAATAAAAGTTTATTGCATTTTATGTAAATTTATTTTGCACACAAATTAAAATAAACAAAAAGCTTGAAGTCAATTAAAGTTTAACAGTTTATTAAAATACCCTACAATATGTGAAAGCATACAGAGTTTTTAAATATGTACTAAAACAGAAACTAAAGCCTTAACTGCCATATTCATAAAAATTTAATTTGGATTTGAAATGTATTTTAAGAAAAAATTATCTTTTTGGAAATTCTGTTCTAAAATGCATTTCAAACTTATTTGAATTTGTAAGTTTATATGAAATTTTCTAAAGTCGTTTTGAACGTTATCTCTCTAGTTGTGATTTTTCTTTAAGCTGTAAATTAAAGTAAATTGGTCAACAAGAGGGGGTATTATGTATGGCTGGTTATCTTTGGTCCAGCACGTTCTTGTGTGTTTGTTGTTTCATAAACTTAATACATTTTTAAAACAAAACCCTTAAAATATCAAAACTGACAGGAATAACAAATAGTTTTGGCATCTTCAATAAAATGTTGCTTTTATACAAGTTTAAAGTGTTAGTAAAGAAGAATTTTGTGTTATAATAAAATAATTAATTTAAAATATAAAGTTTTAACTTTTAATCTTATTAAATATAAATTTTATCATATTTTTAACATATTTTCCATATTTTTTTTTGTATTTGCAGTTAAAATTTGTAAAAAAAAGGAAACAAGCAAAAAATATATAAAAATATTTTGATATATTACAATGCTGTTAAGTGTCTTGGTCATAAAATTTAAGAATACTTAAGCTAATAAAAAGTAAAACATTAATCCTTATAAAACAAGGATTTGTATTAAATACTTTCCGGCTAATAGATAAAAATAAATACCTTATCAAACTGGCTCACATGGCTATGCACCATAATACCATGTTTCCGGGTACGGCTACAAAATTTCAAACAAGACCTGCTTCACCACAATTCGCCAGTTTTTCGCCACCCTCCGATTATCCACATGCTCAGGCTCAAGCAACTGTACACTTGCATCAACAGCAGCAGCAGCAGCAGCAGCAACAGCAACAAATGCAACAGCACCATCTGCCTCAGCAACAATATCCACCTCATGCGATGTCTATGCGTCATCCTGGCAAGTCATTGAATGCTGGCGGCAGCGTAAAATCTCGTTCAGCATCTTCATCCGCCCATCATATGGTTAATTCGAATACTATGACTGGTGGTATGTTGGCTGCTATGTCTAGCGGTGGTAGTCTGGGTCATCATCGTGGCGACTTAATATTTCCCGATGACATGGATAGTATAGAATTTTGTATGCCTCCACCGCCAGCGCCGTCCAATGGCATGGGTCATGGCGTAAGCAGTGAAATGTTGCTAGTGCATGGCAAAAATGGCCTGTGTACGGGTGAAGCCTTTACAGAAAGAAGAAGGCGAGGCCATAGTAGGCGCAGTAATCACAAAATGGATGTAGAGCAGCAGGTCAGTAAAAATTTAATGATATCATTATAATGTGACAACTTTTTAAACTTACTCCCTCATTCTGAACTTTGTGACAATTGACAAAATTATAACAAATAACAACTTTTATATTTTAAGCAAAGTAAAAATTGTCATTTATTATTATATATATTTTGTCACAGAGCTTAGAATACGGAATAAAGTACAGAAACTTATTTTATGATGGGACCCACAGTGCAGTCAAAATAAAAATTTTAATATAACATAATTTGCATAGAGAACAAAGCTAATACAGGTCTTATGTACCATTACAAAGGAAACACAGTACGTACATAGAAAAAATTGTCACCAACAATTTTTCAAACAAAAATTTGTCTAAAATAAAATTTCATTTTCATTAAATGCTCTTTACTGAATCAGTGAATTTCTGTTTGACTTTTATTTAGGACAGAAACACCAAAAAGAATTATAAAACGAGTTTTCTGTGTCGCAAAAATACAATCCCGATGATGACACATACAAAAATTTAAGTGAATCAATTCTTTATTGTTGTTGCATTAATTCACATTCTTTGTTTAGACCTTAGACATATTTAAAAAGATTTTAATGCCTCAGACAAAAAGTTTGTTTGATACATTGCAAAAAATCCAATTAATAATTTTCTTTGATTCAGTAATCCATTTTGTTTAGAATTTGTAAATGTTTTTAGCCAAATTGTTTTATACGTTCAGGGAAAAATATTGTTTGATATATTACAGAAAATCCAGTAAATATTTTTGTTTGATTTAGTAAATTTTTTTGTTTGGAATTTGTAAATATTTTTAGACAAATTGTTTTATGGAATTAGACAATCTGTTTATTGAAAAAAAAAACATATTTTAGAAGTTATCACATAATTTCTAGCGATATCGTATTGAATCTGTGTGTTTGTGGCATCGTTGCTCCCAAATTTATTGATCGATTTTAATTTATCGGTCTATGCGCTTGGAAGGTATCCTTTTTAATTTAATGTTATTACTTTGAGTTGATACTGTCCTGTTAACATTTTCCAAAATAATTTTAAAATAATACTGTTTTTGTTGAATAATTTTTTTTTAAATTAAAGGTAGTAACGCAAAATTTCATATATTCTCTGCCGCCGATTAACATAAAAGAAAGAAAAGGACTATTTATAATAATTTCCAGAACGGCGTATTTATTTTATCGACTTTTGTTTTAAATAATCATATAAAGAGTTTTTTGTCCCTACACAGAAATACGTATTGCACAATTTTTTCCAATTAACTGTATACTCAGAAAATTTTTTATTTTCAGTTATTATTTTAATCGAATCTACGTTTATTATAGTTGCTTTTATTTTCTTTTAAAACAATGATTTCTATTAGATTTTGAATGAAGTTACCATAAAATAGAAACATTTCTACATGTCAATTGTGTATAAATAAAATAAATTTAGTTTGCATGTGTGAAATTGTATAATTTTTCTATTTTTCTTTATCAAATTTAAAACTAGTCTCAACTAATTTCGTAATTGAATCAATTACTCAAGTGATCAAAAATTTTTAATAATTGTAATTGTGAATTTCAATGATAAAAAAATTTCGTTGTTGGTTGAACTTCAACAACACAATTAATTGAATCTGCTGTTTTCGTATTTGCAATCATATTTTAGTATTTTCTGTGTATGCGACATAGTTTTATAAAAATTGATTTCTTATTTAAATTTCAATTAATTTTTTAATTAATATTATATTTTTTTAATTGACAAAATCGAAAAATATTTTTCATTAATTCTGTTAATTCAATACTACAATTTTCGCAAAAAATTAATTTCGGTTATTGTTCAGGTAACGGTATATTTGCGTTTTTCGATGTATACTTCACTTTAAAGTGCCATCCAGAGTCAAAAGCCAATTCGATTAAAGTGATCTGTATCTTCTTTGAATGGCTGCAGAGTTCCTGAGGTATCCCGACCCTAAAATTGCGCAAGAGATCAATTAGAATTCTTGAACAAACTTTAAGGAATTATTATGTGCTTTATCTTAAACTTACAGGGGGAAAATTATAAATAGCCGGATAATTGTCATAAATTTGTAGTTAAATATATTTTGTCAAACTGCACATATAACCGGCACAGCCACACATGAATATCATTATAAAATTAACAAATATCTTAAAAATAAATCAAAACTCTTCATTTATTTATTGCAGGTGAAATGGTCTCGTAAAAATATTGCTGCTACCATGGAACGTTTTGAGCCTACACAAAATCATTCCTCCTCTTCAACATCGTCCCTGGAATATGGTTTCGCGGCCAGTGTTGTTACACCTTCATCCACACCTTCGCACCATTCGCCACAACAAATTTCTCCTGCTCCATCACAAACGTATCAAAGTGGAGCTCCGGTTGCTACGGTTGCATCAACGAATTCTGCAGGTGCATCGGGTGCACCTCCCTATAACCATGTTTATTCATATGCTTACTATGAACCAGGCGCAGCAAAGTGTCACACAAATATACCGCCAAAAGATGAAGCCTCAGCCATAGTGCCAGCACCTTTGGCTAGTGCGGCTCCACCTTCTAAAAGTCCAACCCGCAATTCCATAAGAGCACTGTTGGCTAAAAGTTTTCGTTCAAAATCGAACAGTGGCCAATCGACTTCGTCCTCACCGAGTGCTAACGATGAGCGACACACTTATACCACTCGGTATGGCACAACCGAAAATCTATATGAAGAAGTTAATGACCAGAAGATACGTAAAGTTTTGTCCGATAATCGCATAGCGACATCGAATGTTAAAGAAGAACTGAGAAGGGTTCAGCACAATCACTTTAGAGTATTGGATGAATTAAATTTATCATTGGAAGCGCTGATTATGCCTGAAACACCGCCTGATATTAGCCCCAATCAGGTCGAAGATGATGATGGCCCATCCACTAGTGCTGCAGCGGCGGCGGCGGCTGGAGCAGCAACTTCTATTGCCTCTGTGTCAACGGGTTCTCATAGAGGTCCTCGCCGTGGAGGTTTGTTAGGAGGTGCCGCTTCCTCTTCTTCATCCACAGTGTCTTCTTCACAGCAGCGTACCTTATCTCACGCCAGCCTAGAAAATCTTTCTTCGACCCTCAATTCTATTGAACTGAAAGATCATACCCACAGTTCGTGTATAAATACTGAATTTGATGAGGGTGATCTCGATAGTGGCTTTAGCGGTAGTGGCAGTAGTAGTGGTGCTAGTTATAATGAAAGTCTGCGTTACTATAAAACCGGTCCTACGCCCAGTCATCAGCATCACAATCACCACGCCCAACAGCATCAACTACATCAGCATGCCGGCCAGCATCATCTTATACAACCCACCACTTTACCCCACAATATGCGTAGTTGTCGATCATCAACTGCATCCGGTACGTCAACTTCCAAAAGTAGTATGGTTTCATCCGAGGATCAAGGCATTGGTATGATGGCCTCATTAGGTAGCTGTGGAGCAGCTGTTACCTCACCAGCAAATGCAAATTTACTACCGTCGCCATTAAATTATGCCAACCGTTGTTCCGAAACACAACGAGCCTCTGGTCGTTCAGCCTCTGATTCCTCTGCGACGGGTGCAAAACCGAAAAAAAACTTTTGGAAAATAAAACCGTGATGCTATAAAAAGGCTTTACGTAAACTCTGCAAAAAATTGAGTATAGTGGTGGTAAGTTATTCTTAAGTTAAGCATTTACAAACAACAAGTGATGTATTTGTAACAAAACGAAACTATAAAAAACACATAAAATATTGGAAATAAAAAAATTTATATTATTTACTTCTATTAATTATATTATTATTATTATTATAATTATTATTATAAAAAAATGAAATGCATTTTTAGTTAAACTAAGCATACATGTATTTGTTAATTTAAATATTAAACAAAAATGAAACTAAAGTGAAACAAAAAAAACATTAAACCATAAAAACAATTGTGAATAATAAATTTATTGAATTTTTTGAGTTAAACAAAATTATTGCATTTTTTATTTTAATTTGGTGGGCTTAATACATTTTATTCTTACTTTGTTTTAATTCAACTTAAATAATTGGCACAATTATAATTTTGTACGAATTATTTTTCATCAACATCATCATCATCATCAAATTCAATAGCTTAAAGCAATAATTCATAAAGATGTACAAAGAAATAAAATTGGTGAACAGAATTCATACTATGCAAATTTTATCAGGCATACTCACTTCTAGTTTGCACAATATAAGTATATTTAGTTGAAATCTAATTATTTTAATCACTTTGCCTCTCTCTGCCGCTGTCGAATAATCATCATCATGTCAAAATTTCACGAAACGCTATGAAAACAATTCTGAGTATTGGGGACACATAATTTTGTAGCTGGTGATTTTCTGCTGAATATTTTACTAAAACGTCGAAAACTACTAATGATTGATAACCTTGTACATATTGCAGAAAGTGCACACTAAAACATAATGGTAGGCAAGTACAACCAATTTAAATAGTTAACCTACAGTTAATGTAAATTGTTGTTGCAAAATTTATTTCTTTAGTTGTAAGTCATTTCATGTCTATTGTAACTTTGTGCTATCGTTATTTAACAAGATGACTTAGCGCAGATGGTAAAGGCGTCCGGCTCATAAACATGAGAACCTAAGTTCAAGACCGAAATATTAAATTTTACTAAATTGTAAAATATAAATTTGGGAAAAACGAAGTTTCAAAATTAAAATTATTTTTGATGGTTAAAATTACTAATTTAATTTTAAAAAATTTTTGTGGTTAAAATTTTAATTTTTGTGGTTAAAATTTCAATTTTTATGGTTAAAATTACCACCTTAAAATAATAACAGCGAAAAGTTATTTTACAAAAAGATTCTGTATTTAAGTCAAGCCAGTTATGTAAACTTTGTGCTACAGTTATTTAACAAGATGACTTAGCTGAGATAGTAAAGGCGTCCGGTTTATAAACATGAGTGAACTTGTGAGAGCCTAAGCTCAAGACCAAAAAATACTAAAAAGAAAATTTTAATTTTTTTAACAAACCAGTAAGTGTGTTTGTTAAAAAAATTAAAATTTTCTTTTTAGTATTTTTTGGCCGTGGCCGGCATTGAACTGGCGACCTTCCGCTTAGCAGTTTTACTTACTATCAACTAAACTACAATTCAATTGGCTGATTGGTCCAGTGTTATCAAAGCCAAAACCCTTTAAAAAATACCAAAATATATAATTTTTAAAATAATTAATTGCAATAATTAATGCATATTGGCCCTTGTAATTTTTACAGCTTGTGTTAAATACTTGCTATGTACCGTGGTCATATTTTATTTTAATAAAATAAATTATTTGACGTTAGGCAAAAAGGACTTAATAATGCATTGATATCTGTAATTTTCAAAATATTTCATGATTATAAACTACTTTCATAACCCGACCAGAAATTTTCATGCAAACACATTTGGGATCTGACTGGGATCCCAATTCCGATGTAACACAGAAACGTATTTGGGACCCGATTGGTTTCCTGTGGGAAAATGTCAAACACTAATATTGAATTAAAATTGCTGAAGCTATCCAAGGAACAAAAGTATGTAGCAATCATCTCTGTTGAAGATTACCAAAAAAATACGATTGAAAGCCTGTGTTAGATTTTCCCAACAATTTCCCAAGAGTTTCCCACTTGGGAAGAACTTTATATGTGACTAATATGAAGATGGGCTATCCCAACAAGTTCCCCATCTGATCTCAAATGGGATAACCCTTTTGGGCTTGCCACATGCATGGGAAAATTTGTAGTCGGGAAACTACATCGTTTACATCAGTATTTTAGACAGTTAAGCTAATTATGTGGTCACAAGCCTTAACCGCCTAAGTCGTTTTCAAAATAAATAAATAAAAAAAAAATTAATAGCGATTTAATTTAGATACGAATGGAGTCCAGCGCACCAAAAATTTAATTTTGTCCTAACTCGACTTAGGCGATTAAGGGTTGTGACTACAGATTTATCTTTGACAATTTATAAAACAACTGTGTTAAGTCTTTAATATTAAAAAATATAATAGGCAGTTTGACAGGTAGTAAACTCAAAATAAACGAACAGATGCCCCTATGGGCTTACCTGGTTTTATTATACCATTGGAAGACTGTCAAATATGACTACCGCTGCCGGACAAATGTAGGAAAATAGACTTGCATTGACAAAAGCAGGTTGTTTGTAACTAGTTTATCTCAAAAGCTAGTTACAAACTTGCTTATGATTTGTATTATTTATCCATACAATATCTCAAACTAGTTTATCATCAAAAAACAACTTATAACCGGTTTTGGTGTAGATATAAATGAACTATAAGATCTTTTTGCCTAACTTCAAAGAATTAATTAACATGTTAGTTTGCATATTGTGATTTAGTCGAAACCCAACGACTATTCTTGTGACCTTTGAGCAGATTTGGTGCTTAATACCGAAATAAAATATTATAGTGTTGACTTGGTATGATTAAGTTTGGTGGCGTCTACGTATCTTTAACTCTCGGATCTAACACTTGTATATAAACCTTCATTGTAATTTTCTGCAGGCTATAAAAATCTAAGAACTTTTGATTTACAGTAAGCTAAAATCTTATAACTCTCCCTTAATATTGCATTAATATGTGGCATACTTTTGGTTGTTATTAAATGAAGCATACTTAATGGCATATGATATCAATAGATTTTTCTGTTGTGCTCCCCCTGGGCAAAAAAAAATAATAATAAATGTATGTGCTTTTTGTATATATGAATTTTCACCAAAGAATGTATTTAAATCAATATCCAAGTATTTTTTATGATCGAATGTGAAGTTAACAGCCAACGTTGATTAAATTAATAGATTTACACATATCAGCACCAAAAACAAAAGTAGATTGAAAATGTCAAATGCTTGCACTTAAAAGTGTAATGAGATAAAACCAGCAACTACCCCTGCAGTTATCAACTTTCAACATTTATTGTTACTTTGATAATTTTTTCTTGCAAATCCAGCAAAGAGAGAGAGCAAATTTTGAACCAATATTGAATATGTGAAACTTGAATGTTTCTGATGGTCAACTTTGGTAAATCATGATAACAATAAAAACATTTCATTTAGACAGAATGTTAATCAAATTTAGAAAAAAAAATGCTTAAATGCTTCGAAACTGTGCAAGGAGCGCTCAAATTTAAAAAGAACTTTGAAAAATATTAATACCGCAAGAACGGACAAAAATGTTTAATTTTGATGTTAAAAACAATGTAACAACAGACAGAACTTACACCTGTAAGATCTGTCAGCAACTTATATAAAGAAAAGAAAAAGCCCTACAAGAAAAATATATACAATATTTCTTAATAAATTTTTGTATACTACATGACAGTACAACTGCATTATTCATGGTATAAGTATATAAGGTAGTTCCACTTTCTCTTTTTTTCTGACATATTATCATTTGACAAAAAGGAGATCTAACGTTTTAACTAAAAATCGTGCTACCATTCTTCCTTTACAAAATCCCATTTTTTTTTGTTAAAAAAAATTTAACGGTAGAGTTGTGAGTTTTTGGAGTCTATTGAAGATCCAATTGCAATATCCGCGATGTTAGGAATTTCAGAGGAATTTTCGCCATTTTCGCGATCTATCTGATTTTACGCGATTATGTTGTTCTTTACAGCTTTAGTAATTTTTTCAATACATTTATCAATTTTTCGCGATCTTGCAATTTTTTCGCGTTCTTTCGAATTTTTTTTATTTTTAACATTTTTGGAGTTATAATATATTTTAGGGATTGTTTCCGATTTCTTAATTTGTTGGGAATTTTTGCAATGTTCGCGATAAAAGCGATTTTTTGAAACTTTTCATCTTCTTTGGAGTTTTTGCGAATTTTAAACAATATTCGAACTTGGTACGAGTAATTAGCCGCTGTTTCGCCATTTTCGCGACTTTTACCGAATTTTTCGTATTTCTTACGGTTTTAGCGATATTTAATCAAAATTATGGCTTGTTTAAAATTTTGCAATTTTTCGAAAATTTTCGCTATTTTCACGACAAGCGTAATTTTTCCAGATTTTTCTTTTTTGCGTTATTATTACGCTTTGTATTTTTAAAACTTTTCCAAGTTTTAGCGAATTTTCATAATTTTCACGATTTTTCCCGAGATATTGACTTTCGTTACATTTTTAGCGAGTTTTAATAAATTTTAGGGCTTGTTGGCAATATTGCGATTTTTGCGAATTTTCGACATTTTCGTTATATTATATCATGCATGGTATTATTTCCATAAAAATATTTATAAAAATACATGTGAATTAATGTACTCGTATATAAATAAGCACATCATATCATAAACAATTTTCGCTTTTTATTCTTAGATATCCTTACGATTTTATTCGGTCGCCCTGGCTACCACCATAATTTAACCTTAATCCACATATAAAGCGTGCGAACAATCTTGTGCTTAACTATTATGCGTATAAATAATGTTCAAACAGCTCTAATCAAGCAATGCAAACAATATTCATAGTATACTTAAATCTTATCAGTTTTCTCTAAGAATAAAAGATGGAAATTATTTAGATTTACAAACCAGCATAAGAGAATAATTTGATGTAGTGAAGTAAATGCAACCACATAAGCGTTTGTCTGGCATTACATCATATAAGAGATAAAGTATAATGTTAAAGCAGAACATATTGCAGGGTATAAAAGGGAAAGATTTTATAAACTTTTGGTACAGATAATAAAATGTGTTATAAGATTCTATATGTACATATTAATTTTTAAAAACTATTTTTCTTTAAAATGGCATTAATTGATTTTTTAATCCATATTTTTGTGTTATCTTTTTTTTTAAAGACGAGTTATTGCAAGTAAAATAATTTCTTGGGGACTTTTTTGTAAACTGGTTTTTCCACTGGGTTCAAAATTGTCCTAAACAAAAGGTTTTTACTGAACGTAGTAGAAATAGAAACAAGAACTCACTCTATAAATGCTAAAGTCTTTAAGAATAACTTTAACAAAAAACAAATACGCGCACTAAGATGTAGTTTGACATCAATACATGTTGATATAAAGTACCAAAAAATTTCTATAAAGTACCAAAGTATTCATTCACATAAGCACAAATAAACTACCCCTCATATATTAAAATTTTTCCACCCTAACAAATTATAGAGGGTAGTTAAAACTACAACATAATATCGGCAAATACTTATTTATGGGATTAGCTTAGATCCCCCCCTGTGCGTATGCAAGGAATTGCAGCCACTATTTCCAAACAAGTAAAAGCCAACTACAAATAAAATCCACAATAAGTATAGAAAATATTTACAGCATAAAGATGAGATGAAATGATACGAGTATGTACACAAGTTTTTGCTTGTGCGGTTGTGCTTGTGTTGGAGCCTGTGTATCATTTCCCAATTTAGTGGTTTTGTTTGGAAAATATATGAGTATTCATGCAATTTATGAAAGCAAATAGAGCATTTTAACACCATAACTTAGTGCAATCATAATACGATAGTGTGTATGAGTTTTTGTATGAATATGTATGAGTGCAGCTTGTGTGTAAACTCACATATGCACTTGAGATTTCTAGAGAATATTTGAACATTCTCTAGAATATTATCTTATTGTTTTCACACACAACATATCGTCAGCTTATTATAAGTTTGGCACATATACCATTAACTAACTCGGAATGGAGAAAAACGGCAAAGAAGATTAACAAAAAGTTTTCTGAAAATATACACGATAGATTTTTTTGCAATTTTTACCTTGTAAGCCGACGTATGTTTCGAGCAAACTTGTAAATTTGTATAAACTTTTACCAATATAATTCAAAGTTAATAAGATTTTATTGAAAATGAAAAACCTGATTTTGTGCTGCATATCAAACTTTTTTTCAAATGTTTCCCTTTTTGCTGCATACAGATGTGAATTATTAAAGAAACATATTTAGAACACAAAAACTTTTAAATATTAGCAATATCACGGCATAATAGCTATATATCAGGCATGTTCTGAAAATCACATGGCTTTAAATCAAATGTGATTTTAAAATCAATAATGTTCCTGCAGACATTTTTAAAATCATATACGATAATTTTTTTTCAAAAATAATAATTTAATGCTCTATACAATAGAAAAAAAGAAGTGAAAAAATATCTGCATGTCCTTTATTGATTGTAAAATCACATGTGATTTAAAACCATGTGACTTTCAGAACATGCCTGCATGACTGGAAAATGTTGTGTAATTTTTATCCGGCACGCTCCCTTTGTTCCGGAGTAAGGGGGTTCAAAATTTGTATTTTTAACGGGTCATAACTTGTACAACATAGCAAAGGTTGCCACATTCAAATAGTACACTAGCTTGTCATTTGATTAAAATCAGCTTGATTTGCAAAAGAGAACTTGACCCACTGAAATGTGTAAAAGAAACCAAAACACGCCAACAACAAAATATTTTCTGAGGCAGAGGAACGTTTTCTTGAAAGAAAACCAAAAGTAACTCCTTCTTAAGTGCTCTAAAACTTGCTTCTATACAAGTTTTGGGTTTGCCGTTTTTGTTTCAACTGTTTTTGACGATATTTTTAGTTTTAGCGATTTATTTCAGTTTTGGCGCTTTTTCGGTTTTGGCACTTTTTTCGGTTTTGGTGATTTTTTAGTTTTAGCGATTTTTTCGGTTTTGACACTTTTTTCGTTTTGGCGATTTTTTGGTTTTTGGCAATTTTTTCGTTTTGGTGATTGTTTTCATTTTTGGCGATTTTTTTTCATGTTTTGACGATATTTTTAGTTTTAGCGATTTTTTAGGTTTAGTGCTTTTTTTCGTTTTGATGCTTTTTTCGGTTTTTTGCGCTTTATTTTAGTTTTTTTTCGATCTTTTTAGTTTTGGTGACTTTTTTTGCGTTTTAGCGTTTTTTTAACTTTGGTGCTTTTTTCCCTTAAGTGCTTTTTTCATTTTGGATATTTTTCGTTTTGACCTTTTTTAATTTTGGAATTTTTTAGTTTTAGCGATTTTTAAAATTTCAAGAGTTTGCCTCTTACGGCTTACAAGATACAGCAAATTATAGTCAAATAAACATTAACTGATAGAATACCCTTTAATTTTTATTGTTTTAGATATCTGTGTTAGTTGGTGTAGTCTATTCTACAGACTACACCAATTAACACTAGCTGTGAAAATTTAAAGTGTCTATACAAATATATGTAAGTGTCTGTATATTATACCAGTATTTCAACATTTGTCGTTGCTCGCTTTAGAACACCATTTAATTTTTAACTGTCATTATTTGTTGTGCCAGCGGCCAAAGTTTTACATGTTCTGTGAAAATTTCAGGTCCGTAACTCTTATGGTTCTCGAAAAAACAGCCTGTGACAGACGGACAGATAGACAGACAGACAGACAGCCAGACAGACAGACGGACAGCGTAGCGAAAACAATAGCGTGCCTTTACACTTTTGGTGTACGGAACCCTAAAAATAGCAAGAAAAGCATGATTTTCGCGCAAAGACACAAAATATAACAAAATAGTGGGCTGTTTATTTAACGCGACCCACCTACCTACATGTATTTCGACACGCTGAATCCGAATCTGATCTGGTTCACCCCTCCAATTTCGAGTAAATTTTGTTAAAGAATAACAACATGGAACGATTTCAATGAACCATTTTACATTGAACTTCCATGAATAATTTCATGAAAATAACGTATGTGCGCATTGAATCAACGTATTATTGCAAACAAAAATAATGAGGCTAGGGAGGGGTCAATGAATGTAATTCATTGAAATTGTGTAAAATATTTTTTCAGTGTAGGTACACACATCGTAAAATTTCTTTGTGCTCCTGGCAGGTTTCTTTGAAACTTAAGCAATGTTTATTGTTTTAAATGGTTGCAATGGAATGTACGGCATTCGTGTTCTAATTAATTTAATTTCCCCTAGCACTACAGCTCCCACCACATTTGTTTCACAATGAATAAATTTGCCAAAATGTCATTATTTCTTTTATTAACATTAGCAGCTTTCACTTAAGAATTTATTTATTTCTTCTATTCATTTGAGAAATTTTCCCTAAATCTTATTCGACTTAAGTCATGCGCTCGATTACTACATACATTTTCATTTGCTGAAAGGCACACATATACACACACAATAAAACTGTAAATATTTTGGTTTTGGGTGCGTGTTGCATGCCACGATTGTCATCTTTATGATATGCATTTCAACCATAAAGACTTAAGTATAAGGTTTTTAAATAAAACGTTGTGATTCAATACGAATGGGATGAAATGTTAAGCAAGAAAGGGGCGAATTTAGTAAAATAATGGCATATGTGTTGATTTTAAGTAGAATTTATAGTTTCAAGCACAATATTAATGCTGTATGCTAGATTTTTTTTTATTTTTAATTTATAGAGCAATTTGGGGAGAGTAAAACGAAAAAAATATTTTCATTAGATCAAGTGATGCACAATAATGTTATTCAACATTTTGAAGTTGTTTCTGCTACTATTTGAGTTCTTGTATTGTTAAATCTTTATTTATTGAGGATTTTAAGTCTGGTATCTAAATATAAATCAGTGTGCTTATGAAAAAATATGTGAGTATAAAAATATTTCGGGGTTGTTTTACAATTCAATCAATTTTAATTGATTCATTTTACACGCTCTTTTAATTTTGTGCTAAAATGAAATCTTTTGATGACCAGTTAATGTTACAAAATAAGAGCTGTTTTTCTGAAATCTTATTGTAATGATTACATTGTTTATTATCATGGGAAAATTTTATTTGAAAGATAACTTTTTATGAGTACTATTTATTAGTTAGTTAGAAATTTGTGTGCCTATAAGTTTCAATTTATCGGAAAAGGAAGGGCATTGTTATGCACAAGTATCTGCTTCAATTAATAAAAATGATAACAATGATGAGTATGAAGTTAGTTTTATCAATAGAAGAGCATTATGAAATACATCGTTTCTAACACACGTTCAAGTATTACGAATATGTATTTTATTTAAAGTTCTAGCTTTTATATCCCATTTCATTTTATCAATGATATTTTGTAGCGCCCTTATAATGTATGAGAAAATTGTTTGCGAACATTTGGCATGTTGTAATTTAAACAAAGTACGGATGTAATACACTTTTTTAAGGAAACTGGTTTATGTATGATATAGAAACGGGACCCTAAAATATTTTTTATGCAATAAATCTAATGTTGAAGAAAATATATAAATAAATTTCTTAGCAAACAAATAGAGCAATTTTTCAAATCCTCGGCAATACTTTGAATCAATCACTTATCAAATGTTTTAAAATAATGACACGACTTCTCAAAAAAAAAGAGTATATATAGTATTATTGTATTTGATTTTTCTTTACCCACAATAACTTTTACATGCCTAAACAGATTTGAGTGTGTGGGGCATTGTTGGAGTCCTTACATCATCCCTACTGACAATGGCTATATAATTTTTAAACAATTTCAATATGGCGGCATTTCCTAATGTAAAAATTTTTTTCTTCAATTATTACAATATTATTATTGCAGGCATTGCTGAGCAAAATTTCAAAACTAAATAATTTATATGCATAAATCTTACTACTTTGATTTGTAAGGTGGCGTTACTACCACCTGACTATATGTAGGATCCCATTTGTATACATAAACTCGTAACAATACTCAGTCAGTTAATACAGTCAGCCTGTTTATTTCGATTTGTAAGGTGACGTCCCGGTTGGCCATGTCTTTCAGACATCTTGCAAGACCGATGCAAGACAATGTTAAAGCATAGATAACTTGTTGGTGACAGCTCAAACAGATCAGTGAGGACATTTTCGAACGAATGGCCACTAAGTTCATACATGACAATAAGAGCGACACTGTCACCCATTTTTTCATTAATGACCATGTAAGTTTTTTCGCTTGTTTCTTTTTTTACATGTGTTCTACAATAACAATATGAGGAATTTTAAAAGACATTATAACAGAACTTTGCATCAGCTCAATTTCGCTCAAATTTAGCAATCAGGATTGTATGAAAATGATTCGAACTGGTGACAGACTGAGCGACAATGTCCACAAGAAGTTAATTTAACTAGTAGGCAGGAGCAATTGAGTAGTTTTTCTTTTACCCATTCTTTGAGTACGGTTTCTGTTAGATTGTCTTAAAAGAAACTATAATCGACAAATATTGTGCATGACAAATGCAAAAAATTCTTAAGTAGCCGTTGATGAAAATCAGCCTGTTCACAGAATTCAATACGGTTTGGTTTGGTATCGATTTCTCTACAAAACCGGTTGATAACGTTCATGAGATCCGTTTGTACTTGGATTTGCGAAATTTCCGTTGAGAAACGGAATTAATTGTTCATGAATTGGAGTTCAGGAGCCCTTTAATTTATGCATTTATCAGGTAGAATAAATTTTTCCAAGCCTCTAATTACTAAATGCGCAACTTAGTAAACGATATTTTGAATTTTAAACAAAAACAAACACTTTTTGAACAAAGCAGTTGGAATTGGATTGAAATTCCGTTTCCAATCCAATTCCGTATCGGATCCTGTGAACAGGCACAATGTCTTCTACGATGAGTTGGCCAACACTCCACTTTATGTAGGATAACCTTTTGTATAAATAAACTCGTAACAATTATCAGTCAGTTAATGTAACAATAAGGATAAGTAAATGAGATTTAACCACAAACGAGGAGGAACCAAAGTTTCTATGTGTTACATTCGAGTAACAGGTTATAAAAAAAAGCGAGGCCAAGATTGTTTCCCCAGTTATTGACTACAGTTCAATGCCTGTAGTTAGCTGCTCAAGAGTCGAAGTATTTATCTTGTCGGATCGTGCAATTTACTTATCGTAATTAGCCGATCAAGTGCCATGAATTTATCTTGTCGGGTCATGGTATTTTCATCTCGATGAAGGGCCGAAGCATTTATCTTATCGGGCTGTTGTATTTACGTATCGTAATTAAGTGATCGGGGGCTGAAGAATTTATGTATTGCACAATTTTCCACTAATCGCATTTAACCGACGAAGTATTATTCTGTTTGTTGTTATTTTAACCGATTACTATCCTCGTAGCAATACTCCGCTGTCTATGAATTTGAGTACAGAACTAAGAGAGCACAGTGGTCACTTATTCATAACAAAGGAGAACTCGGACGGGCTGAGTATACATCAGTAGTTTTATATCGAAGTATATATAATCTATTTCCTAAATACGTCTGACCTTTTTCTGAGTTGTTTGATCTAGAAAATGTGTCCGCGATTGCAATTCTTTTTATTACACATACATAAAAACTTTCCGAATTAAAAAAAAATATTACATATGTAAGCAACTATATCTGGCAGAAATATATTAAGATAAAATAAAAAGTTTGATATCCTACCAAGCTGTTTGCCTTTTGTTTTATTTTTAACCACCGATTAAATGTAAAAAAAAAACGATTTCAATAAAAGTTCAGTTCCTTTTTAGAAAACTTGTAACCCTTTATACAGCCGCAGTTAGATGAGTATAAATCATAACGACTACTGCAGAAGTTGTAATGATGAGGAAGAGAAGGAGACAGTTCTCCATCTTCTATGTCAGTGTCCGGCTGTAGCCACCTTAAGGACGCTAGCATATTTCCTGACTTAGATAGTCTGGCTAATGTAGGGCTAGTCAGGCTGTCCTCGTACTTAGTTCAATCAGGATGGTTTGACACGGCGGCAGGACAATCATAATTTCTGCTCTAGGATATCACAAAGGGACCGAATCAACGGACCCAAGTGAGTCACTTCTTCAGTCGTGACTGCCCTCCTAAGCTACAGCCCGAGTTTGTAAAAGAAATTTTACAAAATGGTAATTTTTTAACCAAAATAAAGAGGGTCTGACATTTTCATTTTCGAAAAATGAAGACAAGCTGTTCTGTAACATATGCAAAATGTATCGGAAAAATTATTTTTCAAAAGTCTTCATAATCCTTAAGGTGGAGGTACATACCACGCGTTACGCGGCAACGCTTTTCTTACTTTTCGAACTTTTAACGCTTTAAGAATGGCAAGTTACACACCACGCTTTTGATGCTCTTCTGCTTATACAATTTCAAGCCTTTGTCGGCTATCTTTTGTCTTGCCTTTAAGTTTTATTTTTCTTTCTATATTTAATGTAGTTTTCATTCATTTTTTAATAAAAAAATTTATTTCTAATAATTTATTTCCATTAAACAAACATTTTAGCATATGAATCTGGCAGCACTACCTGTCATTTTGTATACGACGCGTGAAAGTTGAAGAATGTTCAACTTTTTGCGAGTTACGCGCGTCGGAAAGTTCTGTTTGTATCTTGCCTTATGGAAACACAATATTTCAACTTTTTTGACAGAAGTCTGTAACGCATTAGCGTATTTAACGCATGCTATGTACCTTCACCTTTAGAAGATTTGGAACAAAAAAGTTTATAACGATTTTTTTGCTATGATGCATGACTGCACGCACTGCTGCAAGCTATAAAAAATGCAAAAAAATAAACAAAATATTGACTTTTGTGTGTGTTCATGCTCTATTACGCACATCTCTGCATCCAGTCCACGGCACATCCTAAAATTTTTAGAGGACCTTGGGAACGTACCGTAATTTTTAGCCAAAATTAAGAGGGTCCAACATCCTCGTTATTGAAAAATCAAGATAGACGGTTCTGTAACATGTGCAAAACTTTATGAATTTATTAATATTTTCTAGTTTTCATAATACTTGAAGGATTTGGAAGAAAGAAGGACATTAATTTTTTTCGCTTTGAAGTCTTCTTATATAGCAACAAGCGCTTGTAAATTTCTAAAGAAAAAGGCATAAAGAACTCTACTCCTAGTGGGCAGCATATCATGAAATTTTAGGGGGTCTGTGGCATGTGGTAAATCATGTACCATAATATTTTAGCCAAAATTAAAAGTGTCAAACATCTTTAGTTTCAAAAATGAAGATAAGCGGTTTTGTAACATATGCAAAACGTAACGAAAACTTCTTTTCAAAAAGTTTTCCTTAATCCTTGAAAGATTTGGAACAAAAAAAGGTAATACTGATATTTTTGCTGCTACAAGCTTTGAAAAATATATCGTAAAAACAAAACTAGGGGCACCAAAAATCTGGAAAAAAGTCGACACCATTTTCAAAGTTTTAGCAAAAACAAACCAAAAACAAATTTTCTTTTTTCGGTACAGTTGACGCAAACACATCCATATATTAGTTTGGAGAGTATCTCAGATGAATTTAATTATTTTTATTAAAATTTAAATTAATTTCATGTATTGTCAAGAAATAAATATAACCACATGTATAACATTCTTCAAAGAATCAATATCTCTGAATGTCATTGTTTTCCTTTATACAACAGTCAATTTATTGTCTAAATTCAATATATTATTATTCAAATGTAAATAATATTTAATCATTAAACAATATAATATTTAGTGGGGTTTTAATTAAAATTAATTTCTTTTTTTGTCTAACAAACAAAAGATTACTTGACAACCACCCCTTTTTCTATCCACGAGGCAAGTGAAATCCCACGCAATTCGCGTTCTTTTTTCATTTTGCCTGTTAATCCCAGTTAAGCCATTATCTTTGTTTATAAGCAATTTATTATGAACCATTTTAATATTTTATTTAAATCAGATCACGTTTTATATTTTTTTCTTGTACTATACTGAGATTTTTTATATGACATACAAAAGCGCGTAAATATTGTAAGTGAAAATTCCATTGTTTGTTCTTTTTTTTTTTTTTTTTTGTTTGTTAGTTTTGTTCTAGTTGTCAATCTCTGTTTGTTGCTGCTTGCAACTCCCGCACAAAGTGTACTTACTGTATTGTGGAACTAATTTATTATCTTGTAGAAATTAATCTTGATATGTTGCCTTTTTTCGTTTTACAAAATATTCTGGCGACTTTATAGAGGCCTTACTTAAATCTTTCCCCGATATACACACCCATACTTATTTATAGTATATATGGGTATATATGTAAGCATGTATTGCAAAAGAAAAAAATTTGGAAAACACACAAAAAAAATGGATTGATGGACGGTTGGAAGGGTGTCCAATATATAAACGCACACAAAACAAACAATATTACACACATCTGCGTAATATTCTTTAGCATATTTACTGGTTACAGGCAGGCTTATAAAAGAATTAAATTTAAAATTATGGCCACCTGAGCCTTTAATGCCTTTTGGAAAACGCCAAGAAATAACCTTCGAAAGATCACAATAAAAAACAATGCCACAATGAATTAAGACCTTAATGAAGTAGGTTTTGAAGACAATTCCCAATAAAAAAAATTTTTTTAAAAAGCAGGTTTCTATTATAATAGAATTAAATTAGGGCTTACAAACCTGCCGATATCGCTGATTTTTGAATGGCGAGTTCTCTGTTTGGAGTACATACTACATTTTAGATACAAGAAGCGGATTTAAAGTGCTGAAAATCATCAACATCTTCAGCAATAGAACTGAAAATATGTGGAGCTATCTCGCTTGAAAACCTGCATTGTGTCAACAGTAAAATATCAGCTTTTATTGTATAGTCTCTTTCATAAACCTTCACTGCTCCGAGATAAGCACTTATTTAAAAGCGTATTATTATGCGCTTTATTGCCTTAGAGCTTCCAAAACATGAAAACTTTTTCTGGCTTGGTAGAAATAATTATGTAGATATAGCAGAAAACTAAATTCTGTTGTAACTGCCTGTGTCGCTCGAATTCCAAACGTTACAAATTTAGGTGCTATGACTACAGCCTCATATTGTAATTTTATTTAATAACACTGTGCAACAGAAAACATTAAAAGTCGCTATATTCATTGGTGCTGTACGTGGCGTGTAATGTCTTAATGTTCCGTATTAGGGACCTGAAATGAGAAAAAATCGAGCACGTATAGATTTTGAGAGTTTCGAAAAATTAAAAAAAAAATACTATACGAGTATAATATAGTTTTTGTGTAAATTCATTAAAATTCAAACGCAAATCATGAAATAATTTTGTGTATTCGTAGCGGGCACAAGACTTCCTTTCCTTTGAGTGTAACTTTGATTATAGTTTGAGTCAGAATAATAGAGTTTCATCGCAGGAAACTTAGAAATCTCCTCTTTAGGGTTCCGTACACGGGAACCCTAAGAGGTACTTTACTGCTGTAGCAACATATACCAATAATATAGGGTGGCCTAAAGACAGCAACGAATCAAAGTAATGCAACATTTTCATTAAGACGATGAAATAATTTGACCAAAATAATGAAATATTTTCATTAGCGTAGCGAATTATTACATTGAATCAACGAAATTATTTCATATATTTAATGAAATTTTCTTTGGAGTAATTTTAATGAAACTTGTTTCATAAAACCAACGAAGCGTGACGTTGGTTGGGTTTTAGTGAAGTTTAATGAAGGGCGAAATTCACAGAATGTATGAACAATATTCTGTAATATATCAAAATTAAAAAAAAATTTTAATTTTAAATTTGTTTGTTTATATCTGAGGAGCTACCTGATGGATATAAACTTCTTTTGCCCGCAATATATATCCAGCTTTTGTGTGATATAACAATTGAACAATTTATTTGCGAATATAAAATGTATACGTTCAAAGCTAAGCTAATTAAAAAAAATACCATTTCAGTTATCCTAACACAAACTTTAACCAAAATAAAATTTAAACGACTGGAAGTTTTGTGTAGATTACGAATCCATGAAAACATTTGGTCATTTCGATGTCGAAAAAGTGCACGTTTAACCAAAAAATAAAAAAGTGCATATTACTACTATTTAATTCTAATGTTGCAGTTTTAAATTATTTAGTGTGGCTAATCATATGAACATGATAAAAAATCAGTTTATTTTCAAGTGTTTAGTGATGTAATTAAATGCCTAGAGCACTTTGTACAGAAATTACTCTTTAAAAGACTGGCTTTCAAAAATCAAACAAGATTGTCTGCAGTATTTCTCTATTTATTTCATTAAAGGATAAAAGAAAATCGAAAAAAAAACTTAAAAAGCGTTATTTACTGGGGTCATATATTATACTATTATATACATACATACATATGTATATGTGTGTATGTGTGTGCAGTTTTCCATCTTTTACTTTTTTGCTGGCTGAAGAAAGCGTAAAAGAAAGAAAAAAGGCTTTGTTGATTTCAACAAAATGAGGCCATGAGGGTGATTTACATCATCAACCAACCGCATGTACTTTATTTCTTTTAAAATTATGGGGAGTTCTTGTAGTTAAAATCTGGAAAATAAAGAAATGAAAGGAATCAAACAAAATAGTTATAGTCAAAGAAAGAAATATATTTTGTTTGCAATTTATGCACGGGGTGACATTTGTGTGGAGAAAGTTGTTGATATAAAGCCAATTGGAAATTTTAGGTTCGGTGGCAAATGACATTTAATTATTATACGGGATTTAGACGAAGACCTTTTAGCTTGATTTTTTAAGTTTATGGTCAAACTGAGTGTAAGGGTTTTTAGCGGGATACTAGATCCAAAAGAAATTTACTTTTTTATAGGGGATTTAGACGCTGAGTTTTCAGACAAGACTTTTTTTAAATTTTCTTTTAAATTTGCTACTGAAAATCATAAACATTTATACGATGATTTTCTACCTTGATTTTTTTTAATGTAATTGTAAAATTTTCTTCGAACTTTCTTGACATAAATTCTAACTTTTAGTACAATCAAAATAAGTTTAAAAATAAATGTCAAAAACAAACATGAAAACACAAATCAAGATTTTTTCCTACACCGCTTGTTTTTCTACACCCTTCACCTATAAACTAAAAACTCAAGACTGAACAAACATGTAAAAAACTCAGCGTCTAAATCCCCTATTAGGCAATATATTTTAGGCTTGTTACCCTTTTAAACGTATATTTACCCCGTTTGGTCATCAACTCTAAAAAAAAACAAGCTAAAAAGTCTTCGTCTAAGTCCCGTATTAATATTTAGTGGTAATTTTTATAATGAAAGTATTTCAAAGACTTTTCCTCCATCAAATCAGAAGAAATGCCCTGATGTCCAAAACGGTTCCAGAATGTTTAAGGCAAGATAATCCGTATGCTAATCGGATGAAAATTAAAAATGATATAATGAAAAAACAAAATATTAGCATTTAAATGTACTAGCAAATCCCTTTTGTAATATTTTTTATTTTTCTATATTTTGGCATTTCTTATTTCTTTTTTCATTATAGCATTTTTAGTTTTCATCCAATTTCAGTCTATTATGGCTTAAAATTTCTGTAATCGAATAGACTAGACAGATTATTAATTTATAGAAAATATTAAACAAGTTCCGAAATTTAAAAAATTGTAGCAAAACGTTAAAAATTCCATAAATCCTAAAAATCATTCACTATAACTCAGGTGTTTTTTATCCGATCACACTTAGTTAGCCACTATTAGACGCGTAATCGATCAGCCGTCCACTCTGGATGTCGCTTGAAAGAAAAGTATACATCGATAAACACAAATGTACTGTTATTTAGTAAATGTGGCGAATATGGTTTCCCGTTACTTTCACGACAATAACAAAAAATAATTACAGCTTGAGAACAAAACTGTCAAAATATATTATTTCGCTGGCCTGTGTTATTAAAGACACCACTCCAATGACAACGTCATGTAAAAGATACCGGATCCTTTCATATAAAGTTTCGAAATACGAACCGGTCGCTAGTCCTTGGGAACCAGTCACCAATCCCTCCAGGGAAGTTAAAGTGGTTTCCAAAGCGCTATAAGTATGAAAATTTACAAATTAGGTACATAACGTTTACTTCAAGAACGGTTTTCTCATTTTCAGCCATTACTAAAACTGGCTGAGCTGGATTTGATTTGGATTATACACTTCATCCACGTAAAACATGCACTCAATCCATGTTCGTCCCAATTTCAATCAAGCCTGTCATTCCTGATCAAGATTTTTAGTCTTCTAAATCAGATGCCAGTAGCCAGCTTTTATCTTTTCTTTTTCAATGCTGTAATAGACTTGATTTAACATTTTTAGCACTTCGATTTTAGTATTTTTTAGCTTTGAAATCAGGTTCATCAATAAACAGGAAAAATAAAATATCATTTTCAATAAAGAAATTCAATGAATTAGCAAATATTTTGTCTAGAAGCGCACCTACAAAAAAATTTTTAAATACAGACAAAAATCTCTCAACGATTTCATTAAAAAACCCGGGGTTTTTTCAGTAAACAAAATGAAAAAATCTATAAAACAATTTGTCTAAAAATATTTACAAATTATAAACAAAATAATTAACTGAATCAAACCAAAAAAATATATATACTTTATTTTTGTAATATATCAAACAAACTTTTTGTCTGAGTCAGTAAGATATTTTCTCTGAATATTTTTTAGTTTTAAATAATACCATCTTCATCCATTAAGCATCTATGAAGTTTCACTTTGTTAAATGTGTTCAATTCTGTATGCTTAACTAAAGACCCTACAAAATTAATTAGAATTAAGGCAACAACATTAAGAAATTGATTCACTCAGAAATCTTCAGTAAGCAAACTTGTTACAATATACGTTTGATACTAATTGTATGTTTTCCGACATTGCACTTCTTTTGCTATCATTGTTGTTGTTGTTGTTATTTATGTGTATGTCGTCATGGAGTCTGTTTTTTGCGACATAGAAAACTGGTTTCTATTATTGCTTATGGTATTTGCGTCCGAAATGAAAGTCAAACAAAAAATTCACTGATTAAGTAAAGAACATTACTGAAAACGGAATTATATTTTAGACAAACTTTTTTTTCAAGTTTTTTGGTGATAATTTTTTTCTTTTGAACTTGAAAACTTCAGCTTAGCTAACTTTCGAAATTTTGAAGATTCATACGTTTGACAAAATTTTGTCTTGAAGGTCTGATACATAAATAGCTGCAGTTAAATACATTTATGTTCTTTTCTACTACTATGTATATACGTTGGCGCACGTCTATTTCCTTAATTTTAAGCCGGCCTGTGACGTAAAATTTAAGGACACAATTGTGCCTCCATTAATCGTTAAAAAGCACTTTGTGTAAAATTTTATTACAAATATCTACTTATTTCCAATGAGGGTTGATCAATAAAATCTTCTCTTTAGAATACTTTTTCTTTATATTTAAATGTAAGAGCTTCTATTTAAAGACTGTCACGTCTTTTCGTAAATGTTGTCTGTAGAATTTGATGTGTGTCCTCAGCAAACGTTTGAACTGCCACCCACAATTTTGAAATAAAATCCTAAAAAATTTTACACACATATTCACATACATGAGTTTAGTCATTTATTCATACAAAAAATCTTTTCATTCATTCAGTAATTCTTCAAGCAATCTTGCATACTACTAGTTTGCTTACAGATATTCCTTTAAGCATTCATTCATCTCTACTTTGTTGGCAAACTTTCTCAGCCTACAACGTATCCATGCTTTCTAACAATAACGACATAAAATGAGATTCAGTTTAACAACTTATTGGCGCCTTGCCCACACGAATAATTTTTCATTTATTTTAAGACTACTTCTGATTTGTTATTTTTTATTTTTCCAATCGTTAAAAAAAAGTCGCAAACATATTCAGACTTTGATATACTCAAGTTTAATATGCTCATCTTGATAACGTGATTCAGCGTTGCCGTTTTGAGATTTGCTAGGCGTTTTTTTTTTGTATTAGAGAAAATTGGAAGTAATTTTTAAGGAACAACTTTTCAGCTACTTTCAAGTATCAATAAGTATGCGTTTTCAACATTTGAAGAAAAAATTATTAACAACATCCAGATAATTAATAAAATGATATTCTTCAGTTAATCTCTCAGCTACTCTCAAAAAATTTTTTATGTAGATGATAACTTCGTGAAGTTGCTTTTATAGATGATAATTTGGCTGCGGTGGTAGGCGAGTTGACTGTTAAGCAATTCATGAAATAAAATTCCTTGATTCGAGCCCAATTCATGCCGTTCGACGAAATATTAACAACATTAATTGAATGTGAAGAAGAATAATACATAATTATATAGTAAGTACGAAGAATATACTCTGGGAAAAATAACATTTGTAGCAAGCAGTTCCAAAAAATAGCTTTTTTCCAACATTGTGACCATGACTTAAAATCCGTTGAATAAGAAAAAAAAGAGAGCTTCTTGCAATGGCAGACCCATGTAAAATTCGTTAGAAATAATACGGACTGGAACCACTTCCGGATCCTTAGATCACGATCTTATTGAATTATTTGGAGTCTCTTTTTTCAATGGGTCTAGTTAGACATTACTTTGATGGCCCAGTACAGTAAAGCTTTAATGCTTAAACTTGCTATTTTTCCAAAATTAGTTCTGGAAACACTACGGATGAATAGAAGCTAATCACTATGTTAAGGAATTTTGTTTAATATTTGAATTTTGTGACGTAACTGATTTTCACTAAGTTATTTAATTAGAATAACTTTATTTATTCATGCCTGCTTTTAAAAAATATAACTTACATGCGTAAATGCAGTAATTCGCTCCAAAATTTAATTTATATGATTTTCAATCACCCTTATCGGGAATAAAAGTTCACGTGAAATGTGTTCCATTTCCCTAAAATTGTGATCGCCAATTTTGTGTTGTTGTTGTTGTGGTACTGTACTATTTTGCTTGTTTTGTTCACCATTTTTTATTTTTTTTGGGAAATATTTCTTCACGTGAACAAAATGTTCCGATAAGGGTGAATGTATCAGTGGAGCAGATGATGTCCAAAAGATATCATTAATATTTAATAAAAAAATTGTAGTCACACAATAAAATAGCGTCAGCAAGATAATTTCGGGTATTGTGGACTATGCGTCTAATGTGGCCCAGTGCCTCTTTTTAGAAAATATTAATGCTATGATAACACTGCTTTGTCGTATGTTTTGCAGTTTGTTTGAAATGAAATTTGCACATGTGATTTAGCGACTAATTGATGAGTGGCCTTTTGTAGTCTAGTGTTTAAAGTGTAGTCAGCTTTTTTTTGCGACATAGATTGCACGTAAATTTTAGTATATATACAAAGTAGTCTTAAATTTTACATAGTTAAAATGGACACATATAATTAATGAGTATTTAATACATTTACGTTAACTGGCAAAGATAATTTTTTACCACTGTAACCCGACTTCGTCTAAAGTGGACCACTTAAAGTCCTCTATTGCACACTACTGGTCAAAACTACTCGATAAATAACTGTTAATAACAATGCCACAAAGGAGGACATGAAAAGAGCCATAGATGCTATCCGAATGTGGAGCACTAGTCCACATTAGCCACATAACAGTATTAACACATAAAATTTTTCTTCTTTCACACGTACTACAAAAATTATTAGGATATATATCTGCTAAATTATTGGCGCAAAACTTTTTAAATATCCTGGAAACAATATATATCATGGAAACAATTCGGAAGATACAAAATAGTAGTCCACATTACCTGAAGTTACTTTAGCAAAGCAAATCTTATGCAGTACAGTTTGGCATTTCCGAATGTGGAGATAATTTTCTAAATAACTTTGAAAGCTAGTCAATAATTAAAAAACCTGAGAACTGATGATGGAAGTGTAGCGGCTTCTAAAAACAGCGTTCATACGTTCTGTTGTGTATGTTGAAATCTAAATTGATGTTGATTTTTTCCTTGTTCCTGGGAAATATTAATCATGTTTAATTCTTTCTGAGTATAACGTTATGAACTATAGCCTATATATATTCAACTTGATATTTAGTTTAGTCAGTGGCAACGCTGAATTCGATTGTGTGATTTTGACTGTGTGTATCATTCTCCCTAATATTTTCTTCATCGTATCTGTGCAAACATTTATCAAATTTTATATTGTTTGTAAGTAGTTTAGTAACAACCAGAAAAATTTTCCAGACATACATAATTCCATTGAACTTTTCTTTTCTTAAGTTTTTATTTATCGGATGGAGATTTAATCAGTTTGACAAAAATTTCTTCTCCGGTTTTCCGTTTTCGCTTTTTTTACACGCTGTGTATTTTTTAATTGTTGTAAAAATTTATCGTCAATGAAATTGAAAAATTGATTACATGTTTTGTCCAGATAAAGTATAGAAGCACAAAAATAAGAAAAAAGGACTTGATGATTGATTTGGTTTGAATTAAATGAGGGTCTGTTAAAGAAATGGAAAGTGAGTATGAGTACTTAGAGCATAAATCTTTCCGCTATTTCGGTTTAGAAAATTGCGGAAAACTTAAATTTAAAAAAAATTTAGCACGTGTTTTTAAGGTTTATTGGAGAAACTAGTAATATTAAAATTTTTCTCTTTGTTTATCTTAAATACCTTTTGTGGTAAATTTTCCTCTTTAAACTATTTATTTAGTTACTCCCTTAAAAAAGTAATTCATGCAGTTATTTTTTGCCAACAGGTTCTATAAATTGTTCTAAAGCTCAGTTTTATATATGTAGTTATTTTCCTTTATATACATACACATACACATGACATGCACACATTATTTTATAATTGATTTTCATAATTCACATTGAAGTTTTTAATTAAAATCCTTTTTTAAACATAATAGGGGCTACTCAGTCACTTTTTCAGCCATTCGTACGAGCACATTCTATCAATCGATTGTTGGCAAAAAGGAAAAGGTAAAATGTAAAGGCAATAGTAAAAACAAATAACAACAACAACAACAAGAGTAAATATAATGTCAACATTTTACCTTTTGGTAAATATTTGACACTGTTATTTTAATTAAAAGCCAACTTTTTTCCCATTTACATACATACATACAGTTTACCAATCAGAACGAAAATAAAAAAACCATTCATTCATTAATATAGCAAAATGTAACCAATATGTACCAATATAGCTAGCTACACAGAAAAAAAACTAAAATCCATTTTTAGTAAAGCAAATTCTATGAATTACTAAATATTTTGTATAGAAACGGAACTGGAAAAATGGCTGTAGATTTATACAAAAATGTGTTTAGAGTTATGCGTGGACCATATATCCTTGGATCCATAATTTGAGGTTTTTATACAAATGTTCCAAAAATGGTGAAGTTGGAAGTTTATAGCACGTCGGTTGCGTTCTTAATAAAACTTAAACAAATACCGTTACGAACCTTAGCCTAATAATCAATTTAGAATCACAAACAGCTACTGGCTTGAGCCTTTCACATGTTTACATGTTCATATATACTTTAGTATAAAATCAAACCAAAAAAGTTTGTCTTGAGTAGAACAAAAATCAGAAAAATGCGAATGAAGAAAAATAAACCGATGGCAACGCTGAGAAAGTGCACTTTAATATCAGCTTGCGAGTGATTTAATTCTCGTATTCAATTTTCACGAAAAAGTTGTATATATAAGAATTAAAATCACATTCAACAGAGCCACCTGACAAGTGGTGATAATCAAAATACACGTGAGCACTGACGATGGAAGTGTAGTGGCTTCCGAAAGTGTCGCTACTCTGTTCTACTATGTACGTTGAAAAATTAAGTTGAAGTTAATTTTCCCCTTGTTCCTTGGACTATTAAGCCTAATAATCAATTTAGATTCACAAAGCAAATACGTTCGAAATAATCATATTATTAAACAAATACCTTTTTGGCACTTTAAAAATTTTCTACTGAAAATAAAGTGGCAAACGTTGCCGCTAGTACACACTATCATGTTTGCTTGTGATGTCATAAAATGGCATAGTGTGTAATTAGCATAAGTTTATTTTCAAACAGACGTTCGCTTGAAATCTTTTGATAATATTTTTTTCTGTGTAGGAATGGACAGTTTATTTCACAAATATAATAAGAGAAAGTTTCAAAGTGAAACGACGGTACTATAAGTTGTATATTTTTATGCTTTAAATAGTACCAATATTGTCTGCAATAGTAACAGTATTTTCTGCAAAGAAAATACCGTTTAAATCAAAGTATGTGGAGTAAAAAGAGTAAAATGAGCTTAAATAAAATCCGTTTACAGCCTTTTCCTAGCACGTATAGTTCTATTTTTTAAATGGGCATGACTACTATTTCCGCTAGATGCATCGGCATATTTTAGTCTAACTTTAGTGCCCGATTTGGCATATTGTTCAAAGTTAATTTCAAACGATAGTAACATTTTAATGTTTTGTATGTGCGTACGAGCGTTCTACTGAAATCTTAATTTTTATCAATTGACTTCCCTCACTTTATTGTGAATAAAATCAAAAACTGTACGCAGTTTGTTTTCTATTGGTCTAAGCTTGATTTTGGCTTTTGATTTAATCTTGCACAAGAATTATTTTAGATTTTACAGCAAAAATACTTTTTGGGTGTTTTTGAGCATTTTTGGCGGAATGGAAAAGTTTGTTAGTAATTCTCACCCCATAGTTTTATTTTTTACCCAAAAAACTGTACGCAGTTTGTTTTCTATTGATCTAGGCTTCAATTTGGCTTTTGTTTTGAGCATTTTTTGCGGAATGTAAAAGTTTGTTGGTGATTATCACCCCATAGTTTTATTTTTTACCCAAAAAACTGTACGCAGTTTGTTTTCTATTGATCAAAGCTTCAATTTGGCTCTTGTTTCAATCTTGCACAGGAATTATTTTAGATTTTACAGTAGAAATACTTTTTGGGTGTTTTTGAGCATTTTTTGCGGAATGTAAAAGTTTGTTGATGATTATCACCCCATAGTTTTATTTTTTTCCCAAAAAGCTGTACGCAGTTTGCTTTCTATTGGTCTAAGCTTTATTTTGGTTTTTGTTTTAATCTTGCACAAGAATCATTTTCGATTTTACAGCAAATAATACTTTTGGTGTTTTTGAGCATTTTTTGCGGAATGGAAAAGTTTGTTGGTGATTATCACCCCATAGTTTTATTTTTTAGCAAAAAAGCTGTATGCAGTTTTTTTTTTGTATTCGTTTAAGCTTGATTTTGGCTTTTGATTTAATCTTGCACAAGAATTATTTTAGATTTTACAGCAAAAATACTTTTTGGGTGTTTTTGAGCATTTTTTGCGGAATGTAAAAGATTGTTGGTGATTATCACCCCATAGTTTTATTTTTTACCAAAAAAGCTGTACGCAGTTAGTTTTCTATTAGTTTAAGCTTTTTTTGGCTCTTGTTTCAATCTTGCACAGGAATTATTTTAGATTTTACAGCAAAAATACTTTTTGGGTGTCGATTTTAATTAAATATGGCTTGTTTTGTTTGTAACATATTGACGTAGCTACGAAAAATAGCTGAAATTTATTAACAAAAAAACCCTTAAGAAATGTTTTATTTGACATATTGTCATAATTATATTTTGAATGAAATTTATTTGCTGGTTTATTCATTGGTTTGTAACTGTTCAAAATTGTGTTTGAAGTCTATTGATGATTTGGTAGAGCACCAATGAAATGCATATAGACAATGCTTAAATACCAGCAAATAAATTTAATTTAAAATATAATTATGACAATATGTCAAATAATAAATTTCTTAAGGGCTTAATTTGAATTTTATTTTTCATTTTGCCTTATAAATACTTTTATTGTTATCCAATGGATTTCTAATTGTATAAAGGTGTAGAAAAATAAAACTGATTCATATCGAATACAAATTATTTGCTGGATTTTGCATAATTTTCAGAGCCTACTATGCTTATTTTTGAATATAATTTATATATTTGTAAATTCCCAAATGGTTTTGGAAAGTATGTATGTAAGATAAAGGGTTTGTAATTGTTCAAAAATGTGTTTGAAGTCTACTGAAGATTTGGTAAAGCACCAATGAATTGCATATAGACAATACTTAAACACCAGCAAATAAATTGTATAAAAAAATTCTTTTTTTTTGCACAAATTCTACGATTTCTCTGAAACTACTGAGCAGATTAAAAAACAATGTTCGTACGGATTAAGGACATTACCGCTGCTGAATTTCCGATTTTTATTTACCTAAACAGAGCAAACCAATCTCCAGTTATGTTAGGAAATGTCGTTCAACTGCTTCCTTATTTGGCATAACGCTATATATCGTTAACACAGTGCAACACTGCAAAAAACACACGGACGTGACAGTAAATGTTCGATTTTACTTTCAAAGGACAGTGAGCCTCAGTACTCAGTTTGGCGAATTGGCTGACCAATTTTTTTATGGGCCTTCAAAGTTTCTGAAAATCAGTGGGCATTCAGTTTTTGGCCAACAGCTATTTCAAACTTGGTAATACCGCTTAACTATAATAATGTAGCTAAGAGTACGCTAAACAAATTTTGTGCCAAAAAAAAAAATTTTTTCGTGCAGTTTTTTAAAAAATTTAGGACCAAAAAATTGTTTTTTTTTCTGTTTTCAGAATAACTCGCAGGGCTCCTAATTTTTTGCTAACAATATTTGGCAAAGTTGTAGCTACGGTAAAGTTCAAAAACTTTTAAGAACATACTAATACAATCTGAACGTATCGAGGCTCCCTAAATAGCGCATAAAATCTATTGGGTACCGTAAGGAGTACCGTTTTCCCCCAGTTAGGATGTATTTTTTGCATTTTTTTTTACTTTTTTGTTATTGTTCCATTTTTTATGTTACTAATTTTAGTATTTACTATTTTTAGCGTCTGTTGTTGTTTTGCCAAATACTATTAGCAAAAAATTTGGAGTCCCTCCCTGTAAGTTATGCTAAAAAAGTGAATAAAATAATTGTTTATTATATGTTTTGGGAAAAAGTGCACGATAATTTTTTGCACAAAATGTTAATGAAATACAACATAATACAACACAGAAGTGTGCACTTGAATATACTAATTAAAAATAATAATTTTTGTCTTAAAAAAATATTGAGAAACTTTAAGGTAAAAGTGGCCTGTATGAGCCATTAGGGTGGGTAGACGCGTTCAGATTATATTGATATGTTCACAAAAGTTGTTCAGCTCTACCGTAACTCCAACTTTGCCAAACATTGTTAGTAAAAAATTTCGAGTCCCTGTAAGTTATCCTGAAAAAAGTGAAAAAAATTGTTTCCCTTAATTTTTTCGAAAAAAGTGCACGAAAATGTTTTTTTTTTGTCAAAAAATTTTGATAAAATATGTTAAGCGGACTCTAAGCTACATTACTGTCATATATAATGAAGCGGTATCATTAAGTTTGAATTAGTTGTTAGGCAAATACTGATGACGCCCTTTTTTTAAGGCCCTCTGATTTTTAAAGACTCCATAAAAAAATTGGTTACCAAATTCGCCAGGGTTATACTACGCTGTGGTAGTACAATCAATATAATACTGTCTAGTCCGTGTGTTTTTCCAAAAGTCTTTATTTGTCGCATAGTGTAACTACAGCCAATTAAAAAAATCCGTCCAGATTTGATTTCACCGCCCAAAATAACATACGAAAAAATTTTCTGTCGCTCCAGTAAAAGCCTTGAATACTTGTGTTATTTAGCCCGTTAAATCCTCAGATTTCCTGATTTAATAATATTTTTGTAAAATGGTCTGATACCGAATTCTCTTGAAATTTTAACGGACAAAGGTATTATAATATAATTTTGAGTTTGTATAGACGAAATAGTTTACTAATAGATAGAAAAATAATATTTACTATTTTTGCGATTTAAATACCAGAATTCTTAAAACTTGTTTTTTTTTTAATTTGTCGGCCTGTCGTTAGTTAGCAAGTGATATGTAAACAAAAAAAAATGAAAAGCCCAAAAGTGTGAAATGGAGAGTCGCCTGAAGTTTTGGGTGTTTATTCATTACGTAAAATCACCTGAAGTTCAAATGAATTATCGCCAAAAAAAACTTTTTTTTTGGTTTTTCAACATTTTGCGTAAATTTGGCAATTATTCATTATGAACAAATACCCAAAAATATAAAACTGTTGAATCGCCCAAAGTCGATAAACAATCACCCATTTTTTTACAAACATTTTTGAGTGATTCTGCATTTACTTTTACGGGCGATTTTCACTTGGGCGATTATTCGTACAGCCAAAAAACAATACAACCTTTTTGGGAAAACCCTCCAAAAATCTAGATTTTTTACACATTTCATGTTCAGATATGTGTAACTTTTAAATAAAAAAAATATCGGCATGAATTTTTCCGCGTTTTTTTAATTTTATTGCTAATACTGCTGTTCTTTTTTTAATTATAAGGCATTATATTAGCCCACCACATAAAAAAAACTTAATTAGTTCGCCCAAAAATAAAAATAAAAAATCTAATGTAATTATCTCTGAAACGAAAAGAGATATTCCACACATGTTAGCATGTTTTTGTAGACATTTTCAAGGACTATCTATGTGTACATTTTAAAATTTGGACTAAAAATTAACTTTTAGCGATTTTTTTTTTAAACTTACCATCCCAGCTGATACCACCTTTATGCTAGAAAGCCGTGCTCTCGCTTGTAAATAAAACATCTCAGCTATGTCTGTGTTAAATTTCATAACAATATCTTGAACGGTTCACGAGTTACCGAATTATTTCCACAAACAAAAATAGGTTTTGAACCGCTGTGCAACGTGGAAATTCACATAAAATAAAAAAAATATAAAATTCTTTTATATTAGATTAATAAATGACATTTTTATGACTTGAAGGGAATTCTAACGCCAGAGTAAATTTTAAATTTTAAAATGACTCAACAAGGTTAAGCAAAAAAAAAAAAAAATTCGACCTGTGTAATCTATTGAAAAATCCAAATTGCTAGAAATATAAAAGGCTGCAAACTCTACTTTCATTTAATTAAAAGAAGGGATGTATGAAGTACCATAATTTCTAGTTACAAATTATACAAAAATTACACAATTGTAAATACTTCTTTATCACTGACTCTTCATAACATGAAACGATTGTAAGTCTGAGTGTGGTGGTAAGTATGAACACGAACATGAACATTTCCAAAGCTTTTGACAATAGAATGCGGCAGCAAAAATGACGATATAGCGGGCAATGTAAATAACGATACAGAGAATTTTAAGGTTTCAGTGGCAGCAACATTTTAATGGTGGCTATAAAGTAAAACAACCAACACCTTTGTCTGACTGACAAAAATCATCAGACTCTGTCTGGCTTCAGTAGCTGGCTCAATGGCTGGCTGCCAGGCTGCCAGGCTGCCAGGCTGTTTGGTAAAATTGGCTGATTGTCTGTCTGCCTTTGCCTGACCTAACAGGCAAACATCGAAAAGCTAAAAACCATAATGGAAGTTAAAATAATATTGATGTTATCATAACACTACCGCCATCATAAAAGCAACCCAGAAGTTGTATATAAAAATCCAACATTTAAATTTTATTTTGCTTGGGTAACACAATTTTGCAGTAAAAAAATTTCAAATTTAAAATTTTTAGAATAAAATTATTTTCTGTGCAGACAGGCATTAAAAAATGCCCAAAAAGGCTATTTATAAACATTCTATTTGCTGAAAATGTCCTTTTTGTTTCTAAATATTTCTAGTTTATGTGAAAAATACTTGGAATACTTTCAAAATCGATTTTGTTTTTTTCAATTACACGACCCTTTTCACAATGTACGGTTAACAGTTAACATGGACTTTAACGGAAAGTTCGGAATACAAAACTTGTCGTTAAAGTTCACGTTTATTCTTAATCATACATTGTGAAAATTGCCGTTAGCTGTGTTTTTTCGTACTGTATGATCCTTAATCCAAAGATTTTTAATTATTCTCGCTTAAGTTCGTTCAATTTAATTTTTCAATTAAAGGCCAGATTTTGTAAATAAAAAATTGTGTTTGAAACTTATTTGAGTTATTTTTGATACAAATTTGAAACGCTTAGAAACGAAATTTTTTACAAAAACTATGATCTAAACTAATCATATTATATTTCTATATAAATATAGCATGATTCTAAATAACGATATAAAGGTTGTATTCTTAATCATATTTTTATTAAAACTGACAGCAGCTGAAAATATATATATTTTTTGAAATTAAATTTAAATTAAAATATTATGAATCTGAAATAAAAAGTATTATCTATTTTCATATGGATATATACATACATACATATTTGTTGATACATGTTTTATTTACAATCATGTTCTGAAAACTATTTCGTTTTGAAATCGGCAATTTTCAGGATAGAATTGAACTAAAAACTCAGTTATTGCAGGTTCTCTGCTAATTTTTATGTGTCAGATGTTCGAGATATTTTATCCAACTAAGCAACTAATGCACTAAATTTTTCGATTAAAAGGACATTGTTTTTCATATTTGAAATTTTTCAATTTAAAAAAGAAACGGTTTCAGATTATGGCGGAATATTAATATTAATTGTTAGCTTTATTTATTTATTTTTTTTATTTTTTTTATTTTTTATTTTTTCAAGTGACACACAAAAACAAACCAACAGCTTTCAAGTAAAAGAAAAAACTAACAAAAAAGCATTTGAAAGCAGAGAGCCATGTCGCTTTTGTAACCATAGCTTGATTGCAAACAAAGTGCTTTAAATTAGTATGGACAAAAATCATATTTGATTGTTATACAACCATACTACTGTTGAGTTTTTATATATACCATGGTTGTATATATTGTTAAATTCAACCATGTTGCAATTAATATGAATGCTAATAATGTCATGATTGAATGTAAGCATGAGTTTATTGTAGTAAACTAATTAAGGTTCATATTTAATTAAAACAATAATAATTTATTTGCCACAACCATAAAAGATATCGGGAAACATGACTTTGTTGACACAACCATGCCACAACGATATCTTTTTTCTGAATGTACTGTAAAATAATTCAGACGGTATGTAGTTTGTGGTTGAAAAGTATGTTGTTTGGTAACGACAACTCATTACCAAGCTTTTGCAGGGTTATAACAAAACTACCTTTAAGTTGCTTGAAAGTTATTTTTTACAAACTAAATAGTTTCGGAATTGTTCAGACCGCAATGATGAAAAATATAGTTATCTTAGGTGAAATTAGATAATATTAATTTTTTTAAATATATGAAAAATACAAAATGGGAAAAACTTACTTACTATTTTTATTCACAACTAATAAAGCTATTGATATTTCAAATAAAATAATCTTGAGTTCATGAAAATCGATGTATAAATATTGATTTTATTTATAATAAAGTGAAATCACATAATTTTTACTAAAATTGCGAATATTTACACTGTATAACAAAATCTTTTTTTTTTTTAATAACAATATTCTAACAACTGATTCTGATAAAGGCGGTCAGAAAAATATATATCTACATATATCGGCGTTTTTACATAGTTATACTGACTCGCCAAAATACATCTTGGAGGCCTTACGTTTAAGGTCGTACCTACTGTATATAAAAAGTAATTATGAGTCTATATGTTCCAGCATTACGAAATTGCAAACCAAAGGTCTTTCCATAAATGAAAACTTGGCAGTTATTGATAATGTGAAAAAAGTACCCAAAATGCGAAGAAAAAAATTTTTTTTAATAAACATAAAATTTTAAATCGAAATATTAGAAACATTGACTAAAATAAAAATATTATATTTTTCCATAAAGACGGCACGGATTCATATATTGAAACGTTATCCCCACACATCTGAATTAAATGCATATAATTTGCTCCAGTAAAATCTACTGATGTCGAACGTGTCTTTTCCATATATTTAACTGTTTTATGTAACAATAAAAGATCATTCGTTAAATTGTATTTAAATATTTATTTTTTAGTTTTATTTGATGACATTTTTTGCCATTTTTAACGCTTTTTTGCGATAATCATATTTGCCAGTTTTAACACTTTTCTGTGCCATTTTTGTGCCATTTTTAGCGCTTTTTCGTGCCATTTTGCATATTTTTTAAGCAAAATTTCGTGCCATTTCAAACTGGTCATAAAAAAGTTTAATTTTGTGGCATAGTGTTATTATTATTTAATTTTAAATAACTTTGTAGCGCGCAATCAGATTTTAATAAAAGTAGTGACGTTTAAAAGATTTTTATTTCTTCTTTTCAAATAATTAAATATGTATAAATACATATCTTCCTAACCAGAAGATTATTTTCAAAAAAAAAAAAAAACATTTACTTAGAACATTCTGTTGCTTACATAAAACAAACACTTCGAGCCATTTTTGTTCTTCGAAAGGGATGTTTAGGAGAAAACTTAACTTTTAACGACCAGTTTAATGTACTTCGTACCCATAAATATACAATCTCATAAACCGTTAAGTAGTAAAACTAACATAATAATCCTTTATAGACGGATTTTCATTGTTCTTATAGTGCTAGCCAAATACAAATGTTTAGCTCTAAAAATAAAAACAAAATCACGCAGTTGAATAGGATTTTTCTGCTATAAATCGCTGCGACATTTAAAACTTCCGTATTAGATAAAAATTACCTCCTGACAACTTTGAGATACCCACAACAAGTTTATTTATTTATTTTTTTATTAAAGTAATTTCTTAAAAATTTTAAATTTTTTTATATAAAATAATATTTATGTCGGTCTTTCTTGTCTATCCTTTTGAATTTGCTTTCATTTGCCACAAATAAGGTAGGAATGACCATAATTTGAGGTTAGCCAATGGTGATAAAAAATATATGTAAATATTGTGGAGAAACAAATAAAATTTTCGCCCTAAGCTTTATTATTATCATCATCAAAGTTAATATTTGAGTTCAAAAAGTTTTTAGCCATTCATACATACTTATACTTTATGGACAGAAACTTAGAACAACAACAGCACAGACAAACGTAGAAAGGGGAAAAACAAAAATAAAAACTTTTTTATGATATTTGTAGACTAAAGTGACAAATCCTATTATGGCTAAAAAGATATGACGGCGATAACATGCACATACTACATACCTACTGTTTCTTTAATTCCTTGTGAAATTTAAAAATTCTGGTTTAAAGTTTTATTTTAGAGCTGCACTTTATTAAATGATATTTAAAATGATATTTTATAAATTGAGCTTTTTCAGGAAATTTCCTGGGACGGTGATTTCAAAAAATCTTCTATCCCAAAATTCTGGGCAACTAATACGGGAATTCCCAGGAATATTTGTGCTTTAAAAAATTATACATTCTTATAAAATACATTCATAATCATGAACGTTTTAAACAATTTCTATAATGTTATATGCAGCTCAATTTCATAAATACCACTTTTGATGACAAAAGCGTCGCATTAGAGGAAAGTGAAAATACTAATGATAGTGATATTGATTTACGTTGATGATTTTGAGAATAATTTAAGTGATACGAAAAGTAACAGTAGCTAACATCTCTTCATAAGTACAAAGGCAACACCTAGTTCATAAAATATAATTTAAAAGCAAAAAACCTTTTTAAGAAACAAGCTCTTTATTAAATGCGCTAAAGAGAAAACAATAAACTTTCATTTTAAAACTTTTACTATCAACTTGTAACGTCATTACATAATTTATATGATATAAAAGCTTGATCTAAAATGAAATTTAACGTTTGCAACAAAGTTGTTTTATTAGTGAACAATTTTAAATCAAAGAGATTTAAGGTTCGAGGACTTACTTCAGGCTAGGTGGTTCTTATGGGATCACATTAACACATTGGCACCAGCGTATTTTAATGATTCTGGTTAACAGATATGAAAGTTTTTTAGTTTTGCGTGCAACCGCATTTATTTTCAACACAACAAAATGAGAGAATAAAAAATCGTTTTGTAGCTGTCAAAAACTTCTCTTCCTATTAAAGGCAAAATAAAAAATTAGACGATTTGTTGACAATGTCACCAAAAATCCACCAAACTTGTGGACTTGGAGACACCTGGCCACCTGCCTTCCTCTAGGGAATAAAGAAAGCAAATAAACACTAACACACTTAAGCGACAAATAACATTTGCGTCATGTTGATTTTACATTCCTTTTTTTTCTGTGTGTATGATTAGTTAATAAAAATAGTAAGTTTTTGCAATTTAAAAATTTTTATAAATTTTTTAAAATAAAATTTTTAAACATTTGCATAAAAAACATATAGTTTTCATCATTGCAGTATGAATAATGCCGAAACCATGAGTATGTAAAAAAGTTAATTTTATTCTAAGTTTTAGAGACTACCCATTCCCAAGTTATGATGAAAACGCTGTAGCATCCTCTTGAAAAACCCAAATTAAAAAAAAAACTTAAAAAAACGTATTAATAGAATTTTAAAACTTTTTAATGTTAGGGAACTATACATAACACATCAAATAACATAATGGAGCACAGAAAAAACAATTTTCCAATTCCTGTAAGGGAATTCAATGAAATAGTAAATATTCTGTCTCGGAACGGAGCTACAAACAAATTTGTAAATATAAACAAAAATATGCCAAGTTCATTGAAAAAAACAAATTTTTTTCAGTGAACAAATTGTTTAAATCTATAAAACAATTTGTCTAAAAATATTTACAAATTGTAACAAAACAATTTACTAAATCAAACAAAAATATTTACTGGATTTTCTGAAAAAATACCAAAAAATATTTTTGTCTCAACTTGTAAAGCAATTAGTCTAAAAATACTAACAAATAATAATCAAAATTGTTTACTTAATCAAACCAAAGTATTTACTGGGTTTTTTGTAATATATCAAAACAAATTTTTGTGTGAGTCATCATCATCATCCTAAGCATTTATGAAATTTCGCTTTGTTAAATGTGTTCAAGTCTGAATGTTTATCTAAAGACTCTAACAAAATGAATGAGAATTAATGCAACGACATTAATGAATTGATTCACTCAAAAATCTTCAGTAAACAAACTTGGTACAATCGCAGTCCTTTTGCTATCATTGTTGTTGTTCTTATTTGTGTATATGTCGTCATCGGGGTTGTTTTTTACGACACAGTTTTCCTTGTTGTTTTTTGGTGTTTGCGTCCTAAATAATAGTCAAACAAACAATTCATTGATTATGTAAAGAACATTTACTGAAAATGAATTTTATTTTTAGACAAACTGTTGTTTAAAAAATTTTTGGTGATAATTTTTTCTTTGTACTATTAGTACTTAAACTAAGAAGAAAGAACGTAAATTTAGAATGAGTTTTGTCTTTCTGTGTAACTTGCTAGTAGAACAATTGCTCCTTATATTTTTATTTATTAAATCGTATCTTCATATCTATTCATACACATGCATACTACTTACATATGTACAATATAACATATTATTTTATTAAATTAAAATTGATGATAATTAATATTGGGTGGTCAGAGATAATGCAAAATTATTAACAAGGCACAAATGTTGCTCAGTTTTTGGTTTTCATTATATTTACCAGAATATTATTAGCCAAAAATGGTTTCGACAACAGCGACACACAAAAAATCACATACAATAGACAAATGTAAAATATGTATTTTTGTTATCATTTCAATATCTATCTAAATATTATGGTGTCACATGTTGTAGTAATTAATTCATGTCTTGCCCACAAACAATTACTTTAAATTAGAAAAAATTGTCGCAGTCTATTAGACACCCACCCACAAATACTCAAATCTACGAGTACAATGTACGAGTGAATATTATGGATAATTGGACAAGCACACTAACAGTGGACAGACTGCATGAGAAAACTAAAAAAAACCCCTGCAAAAAATACAAAATAATCCAAATATGCCAACTCTTTGGTAGTCATTTGATTTTATAAACCTAAACTGGTTGTAATTTTTCACCCACCATCAGACTAAATACATTCGTATGGGCATTTGGCAAAGGCAATCGTAGTTGTTTCTTTTGGGGAAGTGAGTGCCATTTTGTACAATATAAAATTCATGTTTGTTAAAATTTGTTTTCTTTTTTTGGGGAAAACTTTGCATATATATATTTTTAAACATACAAGAACTCAAATGTATAAATCTCATTTATATACATTTGACTACAGATTCATATTAAGATTCAAGTTTATTTAAACAATAAATTTGTCTATGTCTGCTAAATGACTGTTGTTCTAACCATAAACACCAAATGGCACATAGGCTGCAATAACAACAATAATGTTAATACCTACAGAAAAAGCAATAACAACAACAACAAATTGTCCACAAAACACTTATGTGACTGACTGAAAATATTAGAGCAATAAACAATTTACTAAAAACCATTGTTAAATGCAACCAAAACATAAAATCTATGATTTTGAAAAAAAAATACAGATATGTAAACATTTAGTTAAAGTGGAAGCCTTTAGAAATATTATTCAAGTATTATATAAATTTTACTTTTATATCTCAGAGTACATAAACGACAAGTAAATTCAAATATTTAAGTTCATTTATTTCTAGCTATTAACTATTCTACTTTCGCAGTATTCTTTCGCATTTAAAGGCATAGACGGTAAGATTTTAAAAGTTATTAATTTCAATTGATATTTGAATAATCAATTTTTATTAAATTCAATTGTAGCAGTTACCAGAAACTTATTTGGAAGGAATTATTAAATTACATATTCAGGTATGTGATGGAAATCGATTTTGATAACAGAACAATTTTAAAGGCTATTTTTAACACACTTTTCATCTAATTTTTATAATTTTTGTGATAAAATTATATTTAACAAAGAAATTATTTTATAATATCTCCAGTAAAGTTCTTTTTAATTAAGAAATATTATTAAAATTACACCTTTTAAAATGGATTCTTTTTCGAAATCGATTTCCATCACATACCTAATTAATTTGTAACGAGTTATTTCTCAAATTTTGATTTATTTTTGTAATATAATACATTATAATTTTCAAAAGAGGTGTGAGCCCATTCCTATGCCATGACTTTAGCAAAATAGTCAAGTATACAATATATATGGAAGGATAGATCCTTTCGTAATATTTTTGCTATTGTCCAATTACTTATGATTTGACTGTGCAGCTTGTATTGAAGTTTTCCTCTTCATATAGACAAACAAAATATAAATTTGTTTAAAAATGCATGCATTTGATGCACGTACATTTATCTGGTCATACTCTGCAGATAACGCGACTAGTCCATAAGCGCATGTTAAGTATACTTCAGAGCTAGGACTAGTACAAAGGTTACTCAAATGTATGGGGAAAATATGGTCGATTTAATGTTACAATGTCCTAGGGCTGGATCATATAACCGATCTTTGTATTACGTCGGAGTAGTTTCAAAACTACTCTTTGACGCTACTTGATGAAGCACTCAAGTGTTCCGTGTTTAACGATTGCATATACTATTTGCAATCCCTAAAACGCGAACACTTGTCACTTAAGCGGCTGCTACACACATCGATGTTCAGCTTCCATATAAGGGTTTGTGTTCGATTGTCACTTGTCTGCTAACTACAAACTCTTTTTTGCAAATGACATAGTTCAGGACAGCATTATACACGACAATGTTGTATCATGTAGTCCAATATTAACTGCAGGGCAATTTTCCATGCAAGTGGGGATGTGTGAAGGAGTTTGTATTATTGTGTTAATATGTGTATGTATGTTCATTAGACTGGTCCACAGTATTAAACAGTTAAAGTCCTGGTCTCCATAGCGATGCCTGTGTTTCAGTCGTCCAAAAAATTTACACCCAGAGAGAAAATCAATAAGAACCATATTGATTCATTAACGAAAGTCTAGTCATACTGAACATTTTTATTTCTATATTGAACCATATTTTTTTTAAAAGTTAAAAATGATCGATTTGGTGTATTTTAATAAAGTTTTTCTTTTGAATTGAAAATTATTGAATAAATACGACGAATTTTTATTTTTTAATTGCTGTATCTTCCTTAGTGAATATAACAAATTTAGACAAATCTACCAATATTTAGATTTAACTGTGATTTAGCACATGCAGAAATTAAAAATTATTTCCATATAAAAGTAGACTTCTTTCGATGAATGAACAGAGGCTGCCTTATGTAGATCAATTACTATTTTGGAGTGTTTAACGTACACACAGAAAAAAGTAAAATATGCAATTCACAGAAAAAACTATCACCAAAAAATTTTCGAACAAAAGTTTGTCTAAAAATAAATTTTATTTTCAGTAAATGTTCTTTACATAATCAAGAAAAACCGCATCATAAAAAACAGCCCCGATAATGATATAGACACAAATAACAACAAGAACAACAATGATAGCAAAAGGAATGAGATTGTACCAACTTTGTTTACTGAAGATTTTTGAGTGAATCAATACGTTAATGTCGTTGCGTTAATTCTCATTAATTTTTTTACAGTCCTTAGATAAACATTCAGACACATGAACACATTTAACAAAGTGAAATTTCATAAATGCTTAATGGATAATGATGATGATGATGAACCAGCCAACATTTTTTTGATATATTATAAAAAAATCTAGTAAATATTTTTGTTTGATTAAGTAAACTATTTTGTTTAATATTTGCTAGTATTTTTAGACTAATTGTTTTATAAATTCAGACAAAAATATTAATTGATACTTTTCAGCAAATCCAGTAAATCTTTTTCTTTGATTTAGTAAATTGGTTTGTTTACAGTTTGTATATATTTTTAGACAAATTTTTTTTATAGATTTAAACAATTTGTTCACTGAAAAAAAACCTTTTCTTTAATGAAATTGTTGAGATTTTTTTGTATATATTTACAAATTTGTTTGTAGGTCCGGCCCGAGACAAAATATTTACTATTTCTTTGAATTCCTTTACAGAAAATGAAATTTAGTTTTTTCTAGAGCTTTGAATTAAAATAAAGAAGAGAATTGTTTATGTAAACTAAACTGGCTATAGTGGATCATAATTTGGTGACATTAATTTTTAAATATCATTTGGAGCATGTGACCGCCATGTTTGGTGCGTACATGGCGCAATCTGGAAATCAAATTTTCACACTTTTTTCGCAGCATTAGTTTTCAAATGCTGATGTCCCAGGTGTTCAATTATCTGTAGTTTAGTGGCGAAGACTAAGGATGTTACATAACCAAAAAATAAAATAAAAAATATTCGACTGGGGTTAAATCGCACGATCTTGGTAGTCAATTAACAGATCCAATATGTAAAATTAATCGTTTTTCACTAAATTTTTTTCAAGTCTTTCATATAAATTGTTTACATTATTGTAATTAATTAAACAAAGCAGTGTTGCCCGCTTAAAAATCTATCTATATGTCTAAAAAACACGCTTTATAAACTAAAAATTTCTAATAAAAAAATGAAAACAAATTTTCAATTAAAAAATATTATATTAACTGGAAAAATTAATTGAAATTAAAAAGAAATGATTAATTTTCTTAAAATTATGTCTCATGCTCTGACAAATTATATGATTTTCACACATTCAAACTAAATTTATAGACAAGTATTATGTATTTTTTCCATTTTATGGTACATTGATTTAAAATTCTTTAATGACATTGTATTTTTAATAAACCTAATTAATATTCAATTAAAATATTAATTAAACAAAAAAAAAAATAAAAAAAAAAATATATATATATATATATATATATATATATATATATATATATATATATATATATATATATATATATATATATATATAAATAGTTAATTGGAAAAAATTTGACAATAATTTTTTTGTGCACTTCACTGTTTTATTTAAGAGTCGCGTATTATAACCACTCCTAGGTATGGTCGGATTGTTAAAATATTTAGTATATAGACTTTTTTGACTGATGGCACCATTGTGGAAATAGAAAAACATAACATTAGCGATTTGCATATATTCTTGGACCAGCATAATGTGCATATTACTGAAACACTTAAACATATTTAATCAAAACCAACATTTTTTTGTTGACTGCATTTTAATAATTTGTTGCAAAGTTCACAATAGAAAATTTTTGTATAAGATGAGGTAAAAATGTTTTAGTGTTGAGTTAATAAACACCCAACAAACACAAAGTCAGAAGTTTGAATTATGTTGGTTGATTTCAAACGGACATTCGTTAACGACAGGCTTGCTAGTTTGCCCCTTCAACTGCTATATTTAGCAAGACCTCGAAAAAGTGTTAAGAGTTAGTTAAGTATTTTTTTTAAATATTTAGCATTTTTGCATTTTGTTATATGTAAATAATAACTTAAACCAAATTGCTAATAATATTATTTTCTCCGCTTTGAATTGATGTTGTTTTAGAAAGACATAAGACTAAAGGAAAGTATTTTCTTTCTATGTATGATTATTTCACTATGTGTCCCTGATATTTGAAAGAGATATTTCATAAAATAGTCATTTAGATAATGTTTTTATTAACCTTAGTAAAATTATTAACATATAGAATACGGACGATTCTGTCGTCCGTTGGCTGCACTAATTGATGTCAATATTCCCTTGTTTCTATTATCAAAGGTTTGATATCTATGACGTTTCATTCTAAGATCAAACCCGATTGTGCGCTGGGAAAACACTGAAATCATAAAGTGAAAAAGCAATTTAGAAAGAAAAATAAATGTATGTTTCAATGTGGTTATTTCGATTTTAGCTTGGGTTTTTGCAAGTTAAATAAGAGAAATACAAATGCACTAACAAATATTATTAGACACGGATGCATGTGTGTATATTAGTAGTTTATATTGTCGTTGTTCATTATTTATGCAACAATTGCATACAACAAACAAATGTTGAAATGAACAAAAGAAAAAGTATACAATATTTTTGGTTTGCCAGTGTAAGTAAATAATAAAGTAATAAAGTCCTTATTTGTTCATACCCAGGCAGAAATTGCCAACCGTACAAAAAATATAGCACTGGCATAACACTTTTCATAGATAACAATGGACATATTTTGAAATTTGATAAAAATACACTTAGCATACCTGTTTATTTTAATATAATTCTGATCTAACTTGTCGCCGCTGACGATTATAATTATCAAATCGGTCAAAGGAAACTAGGTCTAGCGAAAATGGGTTCAATTTGTATACAGAAAATTTCAGATATAACCATAATATTCCCATCACTTAGCCCGTTTCACACTGTAATACAAGTCTTAAGATTTTTATTTGACGCTTGATAATTTTCGGTGATTCAAGTTTTCGATAAATTTTTTACAAAAACTTACCAGGAAAATACGAAAGAAAAGTAGTAACACTTTTAGACCTGAACAAAATACATTCGTATTACACAAACACAGCGGTGGCTTTTGAGCCATTGCAAGACGACGATTAAATTATCGGCGGCGGCAAATTTTTCTTTAATCTATTAAAAAGGCGAAGTCGATTCCAGAACCGTAGCAAGACCAATTATTTTCTTATTTTGCGTTTGTAAAAATGCAACACTGATAGGATGAAAACTCTTTTCGTTTAGAAAAATTTCTAAGAATGAGTCTTATGGGATGTCGAATTTCTTTCGGTATCATTTGAGATTTTCACGACATTGTTTTCACACTATCATACATTTGCATATTACTTAGTTTTTGACAAGTCTTAATACTCTGTATTATAGTGTGAAACGGGCTTTAGTAAACATGCATTATGTGGGGGAGTTGAAGTAAATTTAACTCTATCCCCCATATTCATAAACTATTGGTAAAGTTAATATATGCATTAAAACCGGTTTTCCCATACAAAATTCGTACATTAAACCAACATTAACTGTAATACATTTTTATGAATATACCCCATATTGTTGTATAGATGAGGAGCTGCAAATAAAACGTGCTTCTCTTAAATTATAACAAAACAAAACTTACAATTCTGCTGTTCATATAATATTTCCAAGTGTATATGTCATACTTGTAATATGACTATAAACTAATAGAATATTATATTATTTTTAGTTATTGGTAATTTGAAAAACACTGTAATTTTGGAGTTCGAAGTAATAGGAGAATGTTGTACTAAACAATAAAATATATATATTGGGACAGCACTTACATTTTGTTTTTCACAGTGTTTAGCCAACGATATAAAAAACAATCAGGTGACCCCAGCCCAGGATGAGGTTATCATTTGTGTGTTGGCAAAACACTACCAAAAGTAGAACTTGTAATATTTTACCAACGTTTCTAACACCTTAGGAAATGCTTTGCCGAACGTTGGGCCGATTGTATTTTTCTGCCTGGGTAGTTTCATAAACATAAACCAAACACCCTTTCATTTAGTGTCTGGTGCATCTTAATTTAAAATATATATATTTTTTAGAAATATGTATATCTATTTCCAAAAAAGGGTTACTGCACTTTAGTTGGGGTTAAAAAATTTGCAGACATTCCCACACCTCTGCTGCAAAGTTTAAATAATTTTTTTAAAGGGTGACCAAATGGGATTTCATGGTCGACTGTAAAAGTTTACGGAAATAACGTAAAAAATACTTATTCAGTATGATAATATATGAATAGTAATAGCCATGAAGCTAAGCAATCTCTGAATGGGGTCGTATGCTGATAGAAAAACCGTCATAACGCTGATGTAAATCGACACCAATGCTGTGTCAAGTGTCTTAGATTTTGACTCCGTGGCACTTTTCGTCATTACAGTGGCTGGTCATCAATGCCAATGATGACAAATCTATCATCAATGCAATGACACACCGACATCAGGGAAAGGACGAATTCGAATCAATTTAATGGCAAAATGTCATCAATATAATCTCACTAATAGAAAAACCGTCATAACGCTTTACACCAGCTGGTCATCTTGCCATAAATAGAGTGATCAAAACAATTAAATATATTAAAATTTTCTTACTTTTGCTTGTGTATATTTTATTTTTACTTTTTGTTATTTTTTTCTTCTAATGTTGGTCTTGAACCGAGGCTACTAAATTCTCCCGATATTTGTAAGCTCACACCTCTACCATTTCAACTAAAATTACAAACATTATAACTAGGGATGTAACGAATACCGATACCGATACCGATATATCGGCGATACTTCAAATTTTCCGATACATCGGTATCGGCGATATTTTACTGTCGATACGACGATACTTTTAAAAATTTTTTCAGAGTTTTTTTTAACAAATAATTTATTTTTGTTCGATTTTACCATGAATTAAATTCACTTCGTTATTTTTTAAATCTTATTAATATCAATTTTAAAAATTAATAATATATTATGCTGTTATTTTGTAAAAAAAATTATTTATTTTTTGTTAATTTTACCATGAATTCAAGTTCAAGTCGTTGTTTTATAAATCTTATTCCAGCAAAAAAAAAGATAATTGGATAATTTCTAATTAGTTTTACATATCCTTGCCATTGCAAGAAGTTCTGTTTTTCGATTACCAATTTGGTGGAAGCGATGCTAGGACAAATTTCTTTTTCGGTATTCAATAATGATTTTTCCTTAAGGAAAAAAGATACAAAATTACCCATTTTCACCATTTTCTGCGAATTTAAACTCAGAACTGTATTTTCATGTAAATTTAAGTGAATAAACATAAACTTAGAAGTCTTTTAGCAATTAAGCTATTAAGTTATTTAGAAAAATATTAGTTGATAAATGTCCTTTAAAAACATCGATTTTTTAAAAAGCATGGCGAGTATTTTTTAAAATTATAAAGGAATTAAACATTTTTTTTTGTTTTTCTACTAATTATCTGCATATTTTTAATATAGATTTTTTGGAAGCAAAGAAAATGTAGCTCCTTAAAAATTACTTCCAATGTTTTATCAATTTGAAATATTCTCTCTTATAATGTAATTTTGTATAATAAAAAAATTGCGCTTGAGTTTTGTTAATCTAAACTTAAACTCAATTTCAATATTCGTATCGGTATCGGAATCGGTATCGGCGATATTTATTTTTAAATATCGGTATCGGTATCGGATCGGCAAAACGGCGTATCGTTACATCCCTAATTATAACATTGTTTACTTTTTCTTTTATAAATATTTTAAACTTTAATAACACATGTTTGCAGTATATGGCGTTCCGGAAAAATTTTAGCCGTTACCTACTACATATGTTATGCAGATTTTAAATATATAATTATAATCTTTTCATCAACTCTAGTTTTCGAGATATACCGTTATGGCAAAAATGAAGGCACTTGCAGGCCATATATGAGCATATCTTGAGAAGGCCATGCTCTCTCTATTCAGTTAAGTAAAAAAAATCTAAATTCAATAACTAAATAATCTTTGAGCCGTGCAAAGATTATATCTAAATCTGTATAGTAGTTTTGGCGATATCGTAAAAGTTGGAACAAAAAACTAAATAAAATATATAATTTTTTTTTTACATTTTTGTTTTTAAAACTTTATAACAATATAACAATGCACTAACTGGGCAGTTTTTTTGTCCAGTAGCATGTAGCTAAATATATTCCATAAGAATTGACCCATTGTTTATTGAAATTGGTGTAAAACTTTTGAGGGTGTGAGTAGTTAGCGCGTTTGACTACAAACCCTGAGGTCTTGAGTTCAAGACTAGTTTCAGGCAAGCTTACAGCATCATGCATTTTTCTCATGTGCATTGGTGTGTTATTGTGTTGGTTGTTGTTGGACTGTTAAAATGATGAAGGCATAACACTGATCACTTTGGCAGTACCGGCAGCGAGTAGTACTCACATATCCTAATGCACTTCACAGCACCCTCCTTCGTCGGTATTGTAGCAGAACCGTCGGCGAAGTAAAAGAACTAATTAAAAACGGCGACACAGCTTAAACAACTCAATGCCTCTACTTGACACCAGATTGGGTTGCGCAACACTGCTCTACAAAAAAAAAAACGCGCAATAGCAGGGTTGTAAATGAATTAAGCTTTCTATCTCTCTCCCACATCACCACCTGTTCTCTCTACACTATCCCTTTCCCAAAGAAGGTAACACATTAATTAATTAATTGCTAGGCATTAATTGCCTGATTGTGTTACTTCTCTTTAAAAAAACAAACTTTTGATTTTATTCACAATTAAGTGATAGAAGTGAATTGATAAAATTTTAATTTCCATACGCAAACGCAAGGTCACAAATTGCTGTTGTATGAAAATTTAATTTTTATAAATTCAGCTCTTTCACTGAATTATGAATAAAATCAAAAGTTGTCCACCAATTTCAACAAAAAAAGTTTTAAATCTTTTGGAATACGTTTAGCTACAAGCTACTAATTCAAGAATTAACTCGTTGTTGTATTTTTATTTTTCATGCATTCTTAAAAACAAAAAATTCCAAATTTGTTATAATTTTTTTATTTTTTTGGGTTAAACTTTTATGATATCTCTGCAAGTGCGGGTTTTGTTCTTTACTGAATTGAAAAGCCCCTTCTCAAGTTATTAAATTAAAATTGAAAGTGCCTTTATTTTTAACTAACGCTATATCGCGAAAACTAGAGCTGATGAAAAAATGGAGCTCATATTCGCTTTCAGCGTTTCAAATAACTTAAGAAACAACTTTGATTTCTGGTGAACGAAAAAGTTTTCGGAAACTTGTAAACATGTGTAATATATAAAAAGTGGCATCGCATTGTTGTCATTCCAGTCATAGACTATGTCAAAAATCTATGATGACGATTCACAGTGGTTCCAATTGGAAAAAAGGGTAATAAATCTATATCTTTGAAACTTGCGATACAATTATAAAACGATGTGTGTAAAAATTGGAGAAAGAGCCTAAGCTTTAAGAATAGTAACATATGGACCATGCTATTGAAACACACGATAGGCTACAGGTTGTCAAAGTTGACTACCTCAGGCATGAAAAACTTTGTTGGCCTTATATCTTTTATAACTATTATCCGATTTTAATAAGTTTAAACATTTTGTGAAGCTTATAAGAAAAGAAAGAAAATACACTTTATTTCATTAAGATATCTTAAATATTTTCAGAGATATTTGGCTTTGAATTTTTAAATTTATGTTTTTTGCCACGACTTTGTTCCTGATAGCATAGCCAAAATTAAAAAAATCTTTTTATTAATTTTGAAGAAAATCCTTGATAATATGGAGAAGGAATTTTTAAGTTACGTCAATTCATGTAGCAGTGAAAAAAATCAAAGACAAGACTTTGAATTCAGTATGAAAAATTTATAATCTTTGTAAAAGTTATGTGGCCAACAAAGTTTTTCATGCCTGAGCTATTCAGTTTTGACATCCTGTAGCTCACCGTGTGTTTCAACAGGGTAGTCCATGTTTCACTATTCTTAAAGCTTAGGTCATTCGCTATGATGTTTGCATACATCCTCTTATAATCGGATCCAAAGCTTCAAAGATACAGATTTATAACCCTTTTTTCCAATTGGAGCCACGGTGCTTTTGTCAGCAGATTGATGTCTGTTTTCGTTTTATTGATGACATTTTTCAGAGCATTGATGTTAAAATTCTGATGGCAGGGCATCATTAATGCGACTATTCATTTTTCTATGAGTGTACTGACAGGGTCGACTTTAATACTCGCAAGATCCAATGCTATATGCTATCGCACAGACATATGACCGAACTTGTTGACGTTCGATTTTGAGCAGTATGTTAATATGTGCTAACAAATATTGTTTCCCTCTCTGATAATGATGATGATATATTTTCCAAACAAAACAAATTATCAAAAGCTATTAGTAATGAAATTCCTAAACAAGTAAAATAAAAAATTTATATAGATAACAAATGTACAAAGTGTTATGTAAATATAGTCCGCACAAAAACATAAATGTGAAAAAAGGCCAAATTCTTATCAAAAAATTTCGGCGGTAAAAAGTACTGAGATCAAATTAAGGGCCAAGTTCTTGATAGGTACAATTTCTAAGCCACCTGTAAGCTTGGCAACATTTTTCCCATAATTCTTTCCCATTTTGGAAAGTTAAAAAAATATTGCTAAGCTAATAGGTTGCCTAGAAATGAGATGGTATTGTATCTATCAAGAACTTGGTCCTTATTTTGATCTCAGTACATTTTACGGCCGAAATTTTTGGATAGGAGTTTAGTCTTATTTTCACATTTATGTTTTTGTGCGGATCTCAGTTCTTTTTTCCAAGCTTTTAATTGGTACAATAAGTGCCCCATACAATAGGATCTAGATGAAAATTTTCCGTTTTCCCATTTTTCTGAGTACTTTCCTATCAAGACACAACTGTGTACCAAATTTCAACTTTCTAGCTATACTGGAAGTGCCCCATACAAAGAAGGGGCACCCAAGTCCCCATCAGGTGAAAAATGCCCGTTATCTCTATACCAAATTTCAGTTTTCTAGCTATAGTGCAATTGCCCCATAATATTGATGAGTGAGTGAGTCAGTGAATATGTACTAAAAAAAAGCACTTATTACACCGCATATCTCGAGAAGATTTTATGATACAACTTTCAAAATTTACACATGAGGTTACCTCTGTAGAGACCTTATGTTTCAACTTTTATTATTAAGCGGACCAAAATTATGAGGGGGTTAAAAACAGCTCGAATGGTTTCGTGTAATATACACACTATGTGTGAGGAACTAGATTAGCTTTGACAATATTTGTGTATGAATAATAAATGTTGCTAAGAAAATTCAACTGACAAAAACTAAAGTTTAAAAAATTCATTTGTAAATTTATTTAATTGTTGTTTTTTTCAAAATTTATTTTATTTTAGGAATACAATGCTAAGACTGCCTCATGTCATATTATACATTATAGGAAATGTGCGAATTATATATTATCATCGTCAACATGTTACAGCCTCATAAATTCAATGGACGAATGCCGCCGTCCTATTTTTCATGAACATTATGGTGAGTACTGGACTTAGTTTGAAAACCAAAGGTTGAGTACAACGAAAACGCTCATGTAATAAAAAAGCTAAGACAAAGACCAAATGTTGAAAAACCTTTACGCAACTACAAGAGTTTAAGTAACTTTGGAAAGCTCTCCACACTTTTAAAAGCTTAAGCAAATTAGTTTAATGTTAGATGTTTAACTACTTGACTTTGCCACCCTTACATTGTGGAAAGGTAGAGCAAGAGCTAAAATCATGAGATCGTGGTTGATCACGAAAACATCACATTTCGACAGTAGTTCGACCTTTATACAGTCAAGAATTTGTCTTTGACTTTTCAACTATTACATGCAATTATTACATTATATTACAAAAGTTCCTTTCTAAAGAAAAAAATATATTATTTAATTGAAGAATGAACTTAGGCCTGACTAATTAAAATATCTTTGGATTAAGAACTATAAATTGTGACTGAAAATTCATAATTTGAAAGAAATCTTTATATGGGGTATTCTATTTTAAGTGTGCATTTTGTGTTTTTTTTTTGTTTATCAATGTAACTAATAGAGATATGAGAAGGTAGAATTCATATTATAGTTTTCAACTCATTTAATGGATCCTGAAATAAAATTATTTTTTTTTCGCGTTTTTCACATTTTTGTGTATTGAGCGTTACATTTGATTCCGCGGTTGTTCTGGGAATGACTTTTGCGAAAAAATACAGCACAAACATTTAGTACAGTTTTTGCAAGCACTATACATTTACTCTCTAAAAACAAAAAAACTAAATATTCGCACAACGAAATGAAAATTTATGACCACTTTTTTAATTTTGACTTGGGTTCACATGGAAAAATGAAACATTTTAAAATTGTTATTTTTAAACATTTTTACACAAGTTAAAAAAACAAGCGAACTCTTCTTTCAAGTGAAACTAATTTTAATAAAATCGAATGACTGTGTTAAAAGTTATGTCAATTTCAGATAATTATTCATAGCAAAATTCGACCTACTTAATACAGTCTTCGAAAATACATGTAACAGTGCGTTATAAGCAAAATTTTTTCTAAGTAAATCAGAAATTTCTATGTCGTTTCTACCCTTCCGCAGCTGTTATCTTCTTTCCCGTGCTAAAATTTATAGATAAATTATATATAAGAATTTTGTTAACGTAACTCTCAATACATTTTCTTACGAATTCAATATTTTTTAGAACACACACACACACACACACTCTATTTTGAATTTAAAAGTTCTTAGTTATTCACTAAAAAAGTTCAACTAAATTAAAAATGTTTTGCTAACACTCAATACATATTTTGATGAAACCTTTTGCAATATAATACTACATATTTTACAAAGTTCGCAAAATTTTAAATATTTAGAAGAACAAACCTACGATGGCTTATTAGTGTATGTTGTTAATGCAATTTTATTATTTAAATAGAGAAATGAAGCGTACTAAAAAAGCGTAACGCTCAATACACTAGAACGGTGGACAACAACAATTTAAAAAATTATAATTTCTAATATTTTTGAAAAATTTGATGCCTGAAATAAGAGGAACAAATGCAAATAATCTAAAACCGTTATAAATTTATTCCCGTTTTTTGAAAAATGCATACTTTCTTAATGTGAAAAATCAACAGCATGCATTACGAATACGTCATTTTGTAAGAAGAGAGTATAAACAGTATTAACGTTCTTTGTTTTTAACACATAATGAACGGTCTTACAAAAAAAAGCTTATGTACATTTAGTTATAATCCATTAAATCATGCTAAAGCAGTTTTCATTTTAAAATTTATGCGTTTATTTTATGAAATATTTTACTATTTGAATTGCCAGTCACATCATATACATTAATAAGGAAACATTTTTATTTAATTTTATTCAAAGAGGTTTTGTTTAAAAAAAATTAATTATTTAATTTTATTTAATCATCTTTTAATGAATCCATTGAAACTACTATTCACAAAAATTATTAAAATTATCTCTTTTATTTACAGATTGATGGTGGTTTCCTAATTTTTATACTAAATTCATGTTTTAAATACTAAAAAACGTCCTTCTCTATAGTTAAGTTAATTTCAGCAACAGTTAAACTAGAATAAGTAGATAAACAGCACTCAGAATCCAAACCTACAGAATAAATAAATATTCGCTTAAGTGTATTTTTGCACCATTAGAGCACAAACACAAGTTTTAATTAAAATTTATATTTCATTCAGCATAAAGACAAAAATTCAAAATATAAGAACTGTTTAAATTATTAACCTGCAAATTGTAACTGCCCAAAAAGATAAAGAAGCACAAACTCACATAACCAAAATAGAAAAATTATTTGAAAAAAATATATACAAAATACACAAAAATATATAAAAACTATATTAAAAACACATTTTTAAAAAATATATGATATAGGGAGTAAAAATTTAAGGCATGAATGTACAAGTGGATGCACAATTTTATTAATTGTAGATAAGAACTTTATTAGAAAATGGAAAATTTTGTATGATCTCCTATATCAGCGCTCCCACTTAACTTTATCCGAACTTTGAAGAGTAACATTTTAACGACTCGTATGTATGCATGACTTTTATAGTTTTCTTCGGGCTGTGCAATGGAAATTGGTAGAATCTTTTAGAGGAGGAATGAATAATATAATAATTTTCCAGCTCGATCTACGCCTGCCCCATGGTTGCCATTATTTTGAAATGGAGTCGCATACTAGAGCAACACTTGGTAAGTCTAGCAAAAGGAATTTTAATATGGTGCCTTTGACGTCAGGTAAGGACTACAGACTAAACTATTTGGGAGCCGACGACTATATTCTTTTGAACACATCTTTGTATGAAGTTGTATTTGTTTCTTTTGTATGGACATGAAATAGGAGCTCGTTTTAAAAGATAATTTTCCAAGTTTTCAACCACCAACATTTTTACAGTCGACTCTTTATAATTTGAACCTCGTTAATTTGAATCTCTCGATAATTTGAAATGCTTCCCAGGTCCCTTGAAAAACATCAAATAAAATGAAAAAATCCATGTAATTTGATCCCCTCGCTAATTTGAAATTATTTAAATGGCATTTTGATCGCCAACATACTACAATTAAAAATTTTTTGGTTTTGAGCATGCTACTCTGTGCATCATTTCATGCGAAGTGATGTCAAAAGTCCATATAAAAAAAATTTACACGAATTGCTCACGAACAATTGTTGCAGAAGTAGTACTCTGTTTATTTTGAGAAAAACATATGAAATGTATCTACAACATTTTGAGTCTTTATCTGAAATCATCGGCCATGTCACAGAGTTCAATTCCGTTCGGAAACGGAATTCAACCAACCCCATTTTTGTAGGAGCTGGTGTCCAAAAACGAAAACTAAAATACGCAAATTAGTAAGGTGTGTCTACACTGTTGCTGGCGCTACTATGCTGCGGTATGCTCCAGCTAGGGCTTGACATATTAGGGTGAATTGAATTCCGTTTCCAAACGGAATTGAACTCTGTGACATGGCCGAATATGAGCACCACTTTTTTCCTGTGGAATTTACAACAAACACATTGGGTTTTCTTGAAAACATATACAATTGCAGCATACTTTCAAGGGCTAGTTATGATAGGTAACTTGTCATCAGTGGTGCCAGCCCAAAATCTGCCTTAGAGGTAGATTCGATATGAAAAAGAGGTAGTTTCAAACAAATCTTATTATGAAAAGAGGTAGATCTACCATTCTTTAGGATATTCAAACACCTTAGAAAAAGATTTTTTACCCTTAATTAAATTATCTTTTCGATAAGGAATATTTTATAAGGAACCTTTGACAACTATTAATTACGGATCGTTAATACTAAAAATTTTAATATAAAAAACATATAAAAATTTAAGAATTTAATTATACAAGCGTTATTTAATTAATTTGAAATATTTTGTGAGGATACACAGGGTGTCCCGTAAAAAATGGTCCAAACGAGTTGTGTCGATAAACGAGATCATACCCTATCTGAATAATCCAACATAGGTCTGTAAAAGTATTACGGCTTTCGAGATATTCGCAATTTATATTTATTTGTTGGCGATTTTTATGGCTATTTTTTAATTAAATTTAAGTTAAAAATTTTTATCATGTGGGAAAATTACTTTGTTTAAAGAGTATTTTCAAACATAAATCCTACAAAAACTCGTCTGCAAGAAATTAAAATACTGTGATTTTGGTGGTTTTTCTTATATTAATAATAGTCATTAATGGGTTTTGCATTTGGATGAGAAAATTTTAGTAGAAATAATTTTTGGCGATTTTATTTCAACTTTTGGCGATTTTCTGCTAAATTTGTATACGTACATTTTATAAAAATTTATGTTAAAAAAAATTATTATATAAAAACAAATTTGTTTTCAAATATATATTAAGAAAAACTACACAAAATTGATTTTGGCGATTTTTAAAACCAATTTGGCGAAATAGGTTAGAAAAAATCTGACAACCCTGCTGGTCACTTGAAATTCATATTATTGAGAGTCGACTGTATATGAGTACATATTATAAATACACAAAAAATTGCCTACCTTTAGGCTGCTGTTTATATGAAATAAGATGTAGCCACATGTAAGCTAATGATCATGAAAAAATACAATTTTTCTTCCTTTAAATAAAAATAAATAATTTATATTATTTATTTCCCTTGAATAATTTTTATGTTATTTCTTATAAATAAAAATCTCTAAAAAAATATAAACTAAACAAAATAAATCAATTATAAATTTACAAATTTTTATATAAAAAGCACAAGTAAATCTAAATAAAAAAAAAGTACTTTAACTAACACAATAAATGTCCATAAATGAATGTGTTTTCACTAATTTACATACAAAAATAAAAGAAAGACTAAATATTGTAAAAAAAAGAAAAACATATAAAAAATATATTACAAATAAATATCTAATGAAACTAATATAAAAATAATAGAGATTTAATTATTTCACTTCTAGTTTTTTCTATAAATATTTTGTTTGCATTTATTTCACATAAAATTTTATTGCATTGAAAAATTTTTGAATTTGACAGTCTAAAATTTTTACATATATTTTATGGAAAAATAACTTAAAATGTGATATTTTGTAATAATTTATAAAATATTATTGAAACCTATTATTGATTGTATAATAGAGATAAAATGTAATGATAATTAAAATTTCGGAAAACTACATATACAGAAAAAAAGGAAAGCTTAAAATTATTGAAACAATTACATGTCTGTATGTGTAATATGTTTAACAATAAAAATTAAAATAAAATTATTTATAATTATGAATATATAAATTTATTAAAGTATTATGTTCAAAATTTACTTGATAGAGAAACCCCTTAAATGAACAGAGATTGTTTAACGAAAACTACAAAAACACGTAATATGAAAATTATTGTAAATGAAGCTAAACACAATAGAAGTCTAAATAAATAAATGAATGAATAAATAGAAAAATGAATAAATACATGTTAACAATTAATAATGTTTTATTTTTACGATTATCTTATTGTATATTAAAGGTGAGTAATAAAAACGTAATCTCGATTCAGAAATGTATGGCTTTATATTTTACATTGACATTATAATCGTCAAAAGACTAATATTAAAAAAAATTTAAAGAGCTGTATACGTGAATTTAAGGTTAATAAAAATATGCAAGATCCCAGCTAAAATTTGGTAATGTATTTCACACAACCACACAACATTCTTTTCATTTCAAACTACATATCGTCTGCACTACAGTAGTTGAATCAATTACTTACTAGTAAGTAAACAGGGGTCTAACCGTCGCTTTCAATATCGATCTGATTCGATCGAGTGTTCTTAGTTTGCGATTATGCCATTCGCCTTCGAACAATATGAACACATTGTTCGATATCTAGTCCAGACCATTTATTCTCTTATCAGCACAGTAGTAGTTCCTGCGCTTATCATACAAATAATCAGCAGTTGAACGATTGGTAAAGCAAAATCGATGGTCTTTTTTTTGTGTACATGTTTTAAAAGCAAGTATTAAGCCCGTAACAAAATAGTTATGCAGTACACCAGTAAGTAAAACAATTAGCATAAAACAAAATAATAATTAAGAAATGGCACGAGTTCAATACTCGGCAGAGACATTTAATTTTTATTATGTTTTGTGTATTCAACTATTTCTAAATATTGATATTTTTAAATGGTTATTTGTAAGCCAAGGTTGGAAGTATTTGCCTCCAATCATATTTTAACTCATTAGCTGGGAGGTATTTGTGTATTCTTCTCTCTTCTAAGCTACACTGAACTAAAAATTCAAGAAAGAAATTCATTGTTTCAACAAATTTGGCATTCATTTTTACATAATGTACTAGTAAATTAAGCCAGTGAACTAATTCAATATTTTTGTTAAATAATAACAACACCCAATGCATTCAATGAATTGTTTTACGTTGAAGTTCAATGAATATTTTCATTGAAACAAAACAAAAAATTAATGAGTCCAAGCAAATGAATGTGAGTCCAAATTGATTATTAGGCTAAGGTACGTAGCGTTTAATTCAGAATGAATTGGCCATGATTAATATTCCAAGGACCAAGGGAAAAACTAAAATCAACTTCAATACAGACAAAATAACTGAAACAGAGCATGCATTAAAACTAACACACAAACAGCTTTGATTGTAGGTATTGTTAAAAATGCTCATCAAAAGCGAAACAAAAAATAATAAGAGCTTGTGAGTGTTGGACTATTAATCAGATAGGGAAATTTCGGCAAAACTAAGTTGAGTCGCAATAAAAATTAATGCAAGAATTTACATGAAAGGAAAGTCTTGTATTCTATTTGCTGACAAAAATTAATTAAATAGCTGATGTTTCCTTGTAAAAAGCATCCACCTTCATAAGTGGTAAAAGTGAACAAGAACGCTGATGAGACGGTGTAGCGGCCTATCGAAATCAGTAGTACTGATCCGTTCTGCTAATCTGATTTGAATATTGCAACACTTCACTGAACATTTTATTGAATATTAAGAAAGTTACAGATATCTTCATAAGTGATAATAGTATAGTGTAAAAATTTGTTTTTGGACTGCACAAAAATCATTTTTTTTAGCTTAAATGAAAAACTTAATATTTGTACGTAATTATTATTCGAGCTGAAACTTCCGAATTAAATGAAAAACATTGTTTATTTTCTCTACTTTGTATTACAGACACAAAATAAATTCAAGTTATTATTATGAATTAACATATTTTTTTACTACTCTTGGTATTTTTTGATTGCGAACAAAAAATAAGAAGGTTTTTCAATGCTCTATTGTAAATGTTTATTGCAGTATCTTATACAAAACTGATACTTAATTTTATCGCACATATATTTTAGTTATTTTGGCGAAAATATCTTAAAGATATCTTAAAAACTGGATTTTAACAAATTTTTTTTGTAAACCCCAAAAACTTGTTCTTTTTTATTCGTAGCTAGCAAAAAAATTGAATGACTTTAGCGACATCTGGTGGCGATGTAAAGAGCTTTTTCTGAAACAAATTGTTTTGTACAATTAAGGTAGTTTGTTGTTATTACAAAAATATAAATTTCATCCAAATAGAAGACTCAAATTCCATTTTCTATGAATACAGCCTTGTCTATGGGATACAGCCTTGTCGTAAAGCGTCGTCCCCCTCTTTACGATTTATTAGATGAGAGCCAAGATATACCGTTATGTGTGGGAGTTAAAGCGTTAATATGTGCTACAAAAATATTTGTCTTAATATTATCTACAAAGTTGCTACTTATACCCTACACCTCAGATGTAAAGAACATATAGTTTTATATACCGATATGCCGCACGAACAGAACAAAGGGGGAAACTTTAACGCCTTCGTAAAGAAAATTCCGATGTGATCTTTCAAAACGCCGGCACATGTATACTTTTTTGTGGTTTTCTCTACCAGAATCCATTGTCAGAAAAAAGTTTGAAATTATTATATAATGTTATTAAATTTTTTATATTGAATGAATGAGTACTATATAGTACTTATAGTTTTGATGCTACATACTTATCAATGATTTTAATATATAAAAATCATAAGTCGCTGATTTCGTTCACACAAATTTTTCAAATATTCCTACCGATTTCAAGTTGAAATCAAAAATGTTAAAAAAAATGGCTAATAGTTGAATTAAAAATTCTTCTGGCTAAGCGGCATAAAAAATGGGTAAATCTAGCCAGAAAATAAAATAAAATTTTAAATAATAAATTTACCCATATGGTCAAATCGAAAGTAAAATGCGAACAACTAATTTTTAAATAACTCTTGACCAATAATCACCAACCACTCAACATAAAAATGTACACATACTTTAAAGTAAATTAATATATCTGTCTGTAAGTATGTGTATGTAAACGAATATGAATGTGACAATATGTGCACGTGGATAGTGACAATTTGATTTAAAATCATCAGAGATTAAAAGATTTTTTTCTTTAATTTTAATGGACGTGTTGGCCAAACGTCCATGCAACTGATATTGATGGCTTTGATAATGACGTTGAAAGTTCAAGTTAAAAATAAACAGCAGGAGGCAAAAGAAAGGATCTGCTCATCAGGATATCAATCAATAAAAAAAATGACACCCCAGGATATTTTCCCTATCTTCCACTTGTTTCGTTTTCTTCAAGTTTAAATTTTTTTGTTATTGGAAAATATTCAATGAACACCGAACTTTACTTTCATTACAATATGATTAGAATCCTTAACCAATATTTCATTAAGGGTGAGTATTGGGAATCAGTGGTGGGTTTCTAAAAAATATATTTATAAAAATGCATAGTAAATGTATGTATATTAAATTAATTCTATTTGTTAGCTTAGAAAACAGTTGTTAGCAGTTAATTAAATTTTTGTTTATATATTAATTTTATAAATTGTGCATGTATTTGAATAGTATTATTGAGTTAATTGAAATTCTATTAGTTTAAGTTGAGTATTTTTTCCCCAATTGCTTTTGTTTTCTGTCTAATTTAAATGTTGGTTATGTTTGTGTAAAAACATTGTACAAAATTGAATACAAATAATAATGTTTACTATAAAAACAAGCGTAAAATAGTTGAATTTCGTGGAACAATTTTATAAAAACAAATAAACATTGAAAAATGGTAATATTATTAAAATAAATTTTGGCTTCAAAATATATCTGTTATGGTGTTGTGGATATTGAAACAGTGGTTGAGATATTACTAAATTTATTAATTTTTTTTAATGCTTACAATGCAACTAAAAACTGTATTTTAAATTTATTGACTTAAAATTGTATTCCAAACTTTTACCAATGGGCATTTTCTTATTCCTCTTACGAACCGCTTTCGAAACAGTCGCGCAAAACATAATTTCCTGTAGTTTTCTTTTTTTAGCTTTTTTCAAAAATCTTGAGAACTGTAATTCCGAATTATACGAGTTTTACACTGTTGCATAGATATGTCTTTCTTCTTTCAGCCAATAAATAAATCATGTTCATCGGATCAAAATTCATTGAGTTAAAGGCTTAAAGATTTGAAAATATGCGAATTTTTATGGTTTTTAAAAATTCGCCACTTTAAACCGCTTCATTAAGACAATTTTTAAAATTCTATTTTAACTTACATCTTAAAGGAAACTTTTTTCCAAACATAGCAAGCGTAAAATAGGAAACATCGGACAAAAAGTGAGAAAGTTACAACATATTTTGGGCATTATTTTAGAAACGGACAACCCAACAAAATTTCTTTGGAGGAAATTCTTTGATATTTGGCATAACTATCTACAGTAGGTATGAATATGTATGGAAAAAAAATTTTTTTATAATGTTTATCGAGTTTCGTGGTGCGAAAGTTTTGCCGTTTTTAAACTTTTTTTATATCATTGTTTCGAACTAGAAAAGATATAAAACAAAGAAATTAAAATAAGTAATTCTTCTTAGAAATCATCTGATCTTTTAAAATAAAATATTTAACTAAAAAAAATTTTTTCATGTTCAAAACCGGAAATGACCAATTGAAATTAAGTTTTTTTAACTTCAACATGTTTTATTTATTTTTTATTTTTTACCGAAGTCAGCCTAGGGTGTCCTCCCTATATGTAATTGTTTGGTAATGGGATATCCATAAGTTTAAAAGTAATGCAAATTTTTTCCATGGCCCCCACCTCTTGCTTATTGTTATAGAGAATCGGTATAAGATATTGTTTAAATCCAACGTTTAAGGTAATAGATGTGTACAGTACTTTTATGTAAAACTCTACGATAAATATTAATATGGAATATTTAAGCCCTCTAGCGCTTCGATGTATGGGTTTTTTTAAATTTTCTTAAAATGGGGCAAAAAATTCCCCTTCAACGGCGACATAGGGGGCTGAATATCGCTCAAAAAATTTTTTAATAAAATTTTATTATAAGTCTGTGAAGACAGTAAAGCTCTAAACTCAACTGAAATGCCAGAAATTAGTAAAAACTTACAATATCCTTGAAGGTTTTTTTACCCTTTCTTAAAATGGGGCAAAAAAACTTCACTTCGACGGCGCTAATAGGGAAGTATGCTATCTCGCGGTTGAAGAGGAGTTTTTATCCTCTTTTTACAAAGGGTAAAAAAGACCCATAGAGCGAAGCGCTATTAGTTATAGTGTTAAAAAAAACCACATAACTGATTTGGCACTGATTATTACATGTTTCTCTCATACCACTGTATTATCGCATAGACTGAAGCCCTTGTAATAATATGCAGATACTTTTAGGAGAAAAAAAAAGATAACAGAAAACCAACAAATACTTCAATGAAGATGATGATGCTGATGACGGCACTTAACAATTTCGCCATCGTTAGAACAAAGATCCATTTACAAATAAAATTGAAAAAGTTATATTGACGAAAGTATAAAGGATGCGATGAATGAACCAGCGAATGTATTAAACATTCAACTAACAAAAATAAATAAGTTTCCTAAACATTGTTGCAACAATAAAAGAAAATACTGGCAACAGTAAACTAAATGTAAACTAAATGCTTTAACGGAAGTTAAAGTGTGTTTACAGAATTTGTTGCATACAAAGAAAACTCATGTATTTGTGTTCCGTTTTGCTCTTTTTACAATGGAAAAATAGCAACAAAAAGCTTTACTATTAAAACCATTCAAAACCATGTAACAGTCAATGAATGTATGATTGCCACTGTCAATGACATAAGAGAGTTGTTGGTAAACAGACGAGAATATTTTAATAATTTAATTTTATGAAAACACTTTTCAAACTTTTGCAACATCGACGTTATCATATTTCAGAAGTTAAAGGAAAATATTATACCACCTTCATGAAAGGCAAACACTTTCGGCAAACATTATACAAACAATTGTAAAGGACAAGTACTTGTATTATTTTTTAGCCATAAAAAACAGACACCCCTTGCTTTTTAGCCGGAAGTTAAAGTAACCAATTTGTTATGTTCCTTCCTAGACATTGGGTAATGTCGTTGGCTTGGCATCGCATGGCGTCAGCCAATCAATAATTTTGTTTTTTAATGTTATAAAATGTAAAGCTGATGAGAGATTGCTTGTGTCTTTTGCTCTTGCTTTTTTAGACAAAAGCTAAATTAGTTTTAGTCACCTACGTAAACAAACCCACTTCAAAGTGGCAAATATTTAAGGACAAAAATGTAGAAAATGGAAAAATAGAAATTTTTAGTTTCTAGGGTTCTTAGCTTTTATTTTCGGTCTGTTTTTTTTCTTCTAGTTTGTATCTTATGTCAATAGCAACCTAACAGAAAGCTATTGCAATGAAAATGTTTTTGTTTGCTGTCTACCACATCGGCAGACTTTATAGACTTTGTTGGCATTTATATTTGAAAAAAGGCACTAGCAACAACATAGTTATGAACTCCATAAAAGCTTTTTGAAGAACGAAAAAATAAACTAATGCACTTCCGCCTTTTTTTCAAACAAATGCAAAATGTATCACCAAAAGAAATGACAGAGGATGATAGCAATTAAATTTTTTTATGAGAATCTTTTGATGAAAATTAGCTTGAGTTGCATTTGCGAAAAGTGCAACTCGATTCTCTTTAAAAGAAGTGTGTTGAAAATTTTAAAAGTTTATACAACGTTTAATAAAACCTTTAATTAATATATATAAAACACAATGAGATCAGGAGACCGTTTCTCAAAAAGTACAAGTTACAAATCTACAAGTAATATACACGCAAAACAACAATAAAATTTGTAAAAGTGTGTATTTTACTTGTAGATTTGTAACTTGTAGTTTTGAGAAACGGGCCCCAGGACATATTTTTAATCAAAATATCTTACAAATAAATCAGCTTTTTTTAAGCGGATAGTCTGATGAGTATAAAATTTCACATGACATAACAGAGGAGCATTTCTATTAAACCTAGGAAGCTGACCTTTCCACACTCTTCAGGGGCGGAGCTGTGCAGTCCCAAATTAGAGAACTTCGGACATGCAAAATTGTTCAACGCTTAAAGTATTCTAAAAAGGTCATGTTTGGTTAAGCACTTATCTTTGGCTTGTCAAATATTTTCAAGGTATTGGATTCAAATAACAACTGATTGTCAGAAATCTTTAATAGTTAAACAACAAAACTTTAAGCCGGAGTTTCTCCTTTTCTAAGCTAATTAAATTGTTTCAGAAAATTTGATACAAGTATTCCTGCTAAGTTGGAAAATTTACATTTTTTGATTTGACAATAGAATTTTTTTTTTAATTTTTGCACTGTACAATGTAAACTATCACTAACAGTGACGGTATTTTGGTTAGTTTCGGATATTTTTGGCCTTTCACTAAACTAAAAATCATAATTCAATTAAAAAACTAATTAGTTTCCAACTAATCACGAAAAGTGCACAGTACAAAAGTACACAATACAAAAGTACACAGAAAATATCACAGAAAATTGTTCAAACAAAAGTTTGTCTAACATAAAATTTTATTTTCAGTAAATGCTCTTTACCGAATCAGTTCATTTTTTGTTTGACTTTTATTTAAGACGCAAAAACCAAAAATGGTTTTCTGTGTCGAAGATACATATATATAACAACAACAACAACAATAATGATAGCAAAAGCAATGCGATTTCAATAAGTTTGTTTACGGATGATTTCAGAGTGAATCAATTCGTTAATACTGTTGCGTTAATTCTCATTCATTTTTTAGAGCCTATAGATAAACATTCAGAGTTGAAGACATTTAACAAAGAGCAATTTCATAAATGCTTAATGGATGATGTTATTATTTCATAAGATAAATATAAGATATAGAAAAGGTTTTACTGACTCCGAGAGAACGATTGTATATACATATATTACAGAAAATACAGTAACTATTTTGTTTAGAATATTTAAGTATTTTTAGACAAATTGTTTTATAAATTCAGACAAAACTATTGTTTGATATATTACAAACAATACAATAAAAATTTTTGTTTTACTCAGTAAATTATTTTGTTTAGAATTTATAAATATTTTTAAACAAATTGTTTTATAGATTAAGAAAATTTTTTTTACAAAAAAAAATTTTTTTTCAATGGAATTGTTGCGACATTTCTTGTCTGTTATTACAATTTTTTTCTAATCAAAATATTTACTAATTCATTAAATTTTTTACTGAAAATTAAATTTAGTTTTTTCTGTATATCAACTCAACAGAATTAATTGAAAATACTTTTCTATATTTTCAATTAAAAAATAGTATATTAATTAAAAAATTAATTGAAATTTTTCAGAAAATTAAACGAATTTCATAAAAAATGTCGCATACGCAGAACATTTATATAATTCTCACACATGCAATCTAAACTTATTTTATTTTCGCAATTGACATGAACAATTCTATTCTATTTTAAGGCAACTCGATTTAAAATCTCATTGATAGCGTTGTCTTAAAAGAAAATAAAACCAATTAAAATAAAAGTTGATTTAGTTAAAATATTAATTGAAAAAAATTGGAGAACAAGTTTTCCTGTGAAGGCTTTCAGATATGATGATACAAGGAAAATGCTGATATAATGATTGCCTAAGATAAAAAACAAAAGTTTAAAAACATCTAAGCAACCAAAAAAGCCGAAGTAAGTTTGGAAAAAATACCTACACTTGTAAAAATCTGAACACGAATTAGGTTATCTGCCTAACTTCATCACCTTCAGTGGTCAAAAGGTAAATATAACAACCATCCAACCATTATCGTTTCGAGAAGGTTTTACGTAGTATGGCATTATTAAATACAGGTGATCTACAATCTATGGCTAATAAGGGTCTTTTCACTATACTGAACCGGTTACTGGTGAATCTGATTACCAAAAAGCTTGCCTTAGACACAGCAGTGCGCCTGCATAATTTATCCCAGGTTATTGACTATAGCACCTCGCCGCTATAATTCTCCAGGGACATTAGTTTCTCCATCTTGGTGGAACTGAAGCCTGCTGAAGGTCTTTTCTCCTCTATAACATAGATTAATACGTAGATTTCCAACTCTCTGCCTGTCAATAAGAAATTGCCAACTCTCTTCATGTATAGGTCTTGTGCATTCAACAAACTCGAGAGAGGCAATTCAACACACATCAGAGAGATTAATTTTTGCACTTGAAAATGCTGTAAAATGCATTTTTTTGCACACACAAACACTTTATTATTTCATTTAATTTTTTTATTTGTTTTCTGATAAATTTTATGTTTCTTTTTTCTGTAATATTTTTTTAATTTTGTTGAGATTTGTGTTTTGAAATTTATCGAAGTTTTCAACCATTTTTTTAATTCTGCAGTATTGCATTTTTATTACTATTTGGGATTTAGTACCAAATAGAAAAATTCCAAAAAAAATGTTTAGCAAATGAAAATTTTTTGAGCTCAAATGTATTAAAAATGATTCTAAATTCGTATTTTCATTAATTAATACAAATGTAATTGTATATAATAACTAAAAATGCATGTTTAAAAAATAAAAATTTTGTAAAATACTTGTTGCACAACTAAGTATGGTTTGGTGCTGTGGGGAAATTTTTATTTAAACCAATACTAATACAATATGTTCTACTAATCTATTCTTAGACTTAGGTTTTTTGGACAACCGACTTAGGTTTCTGACAACTATTTACGACCAGTCAGGCTTCTATGTTTTCAATAGTTAGGGTGCCATGTAATAAATGTTGGCCCCAATATTGTCGTAAACTTTGAAGTTTAATAGTCAATAACTTTTGAAAATCAAAAGGGATAAAAACCGAAGCCCTCAAGAGAAAGATTAAAGTGAAAGATCAAAATGTCTTTCAGACTCCCGTATGAACATAGCATCTTACAAGCAGAAATATCTGCCATCAAAAGAGCATTGGTCTGGCTAAGATTTTATCGGATATCGAATAGTGATATTCAGATCATAACCGGCGATTAGAGCCCTCACCGGTGTGTACACTACATCCAACCTAGTGCAGGAATGCTGCACAGCACTTAATACGATGGCGAATCATTTAGACATCACCCTCAAACGGGTACGCGGATACGGGTTCGTTTCAGGCAACATCATTGCGGATGATCTGGCTAAGAGGGGAGCCTTGCTTCAGGATGTCAATTTTGACAGTTTCTGCGGTGTCCCACTCTCATGATGGTACAATGAACCAACCTGGTCTATTGCGAGAACAATCTGGCCTCGCCTTGACTCAAACAGAACTAAGCAACTTCTAAACTTTCCAAAGCAACACATGCGGAACCTCATGGCCATGGTCACGGGGCACTGCACCTTTGGAGTGCACGCTAGACGCATGGATCTCCCCTGCAATGATTACTGCTCCAGCTGTAATGACTTAGAAGAAGAAGAGAATATAATGCACCTTTTGTGCCTTTGCCCAGCTCTGGAGGACCACCGCCTTCGCCTTCTGGACAAAAGTTTCTTCGGTAGCCTCTCAGAGTTCTCAGAAATTGAGCTCAAGAGCATAAGTTCCTTTACTGCTTGACTACCCAAATGGCATTTTAATTGCAAGCGATCCATCCCGCATGTAACTCCGTACGCTTAACTCCTTCCTCTCTTCTTCTCACTATCTGCTAAACTCTTTACACAACTTCTCTTCTTTCCCCCTATACACTATTCTGTTACATACTTTCTTTTTGTTTCCAAAGGTACCACAAAGGGACCATTACTATTGGACTTTCCTTCCAATTATTTACTGGCAACTTGATAACCTAACCTAACCTAAGATTAAAGTGTCTTCTTTAAATTGGTCCTGGGCCCAGAGTTTAGAGTCTATTTATGACTGAAAAAAATAGGGTTATGTGTTAAATGTTCAAAACCCTTCTTTTTTGTTTTTATAAAGATGATCTATATTTCATAATAAGGCCTTTTTCAGAAAAAAAAAAATATATTAAAAAACACGCATTTCTATGCAAAATTAAAAAAAGTCGAAAGTTCAATTTTAACCTTAAATTTCTCAAAAACAACTATACTGATTTTAATGAAACTAAAACTGAATAAAAACTTAAGATAAAAAAAATCTTTATTAGTTCAAAAGTTACAGAGTTTTGGCTAATGAAAAACGATTTTGAGCCACTGTGCGCGCTTCACTTTTACGTATGATTATTAAAATAAATATATATGAATTAACATTGCTGATACGTAAAATTTGGATTACATAGTGATGACTCTTCAAGATATATAACATCATTTCGTCATTACTTTTATATGAAAATGTAGGAAGGCCTAAAGAACAAAATCAAATGTAAAGGAGCCTTCACACACGAGAACAATTGTGCTGGCATAAAATGATAGCTTATAGGCAAGAGAGGCGAAGAGAATGGGTTCTTGGTGCCATACAATTTCAACCGGCTACAAGCCCACCTTAGCAGCACAAAACCAATACATGAACACTTTGCAAAAACAAATTAATGCAAAAGACAATAATACACACAAACATGTGTGTATTTATACATTTATACCATATGAATATTCATCCTGCGTGTTGCGCACAGAACAATATTTGTGTGCTTAAAAATTATTCTCGTGTGTGATGGCTCAAGGTCAATACGATTCTCTGCATAATTTTGTAAAAAATCTGAGACAGATATGTACTAGGGTGCGATGAACGTTCGCATTCGCATTCGCATTTGCGAACTATTCGCTTGCTTTTGATATTCGCATTGACATTTGCATACGCTAAAATTGATGCGAATATATAAAGCGAATAGTAAAATTAAAAATAAATCAAAATTTTTACAGTTGGCAAACTATTTTGGTAGAAAAGAAGGGCAAATTATGTGTTCTTGTAAAAAATATGTTTTGTATGTTACTTACTAGCATTTTATTTTTATTAATAAAGGAGTGACATTTAAAAAAAATAACGTAAGTACAGTTGTCCAATTTTTCATAAGTGTGAAAATACTATGTGCCAAGGCCCATTAATAAGGTCCATAGCAAAAATAAATTTGGTACAAGGAAGCAGTAAGATTAAATAAAAGGGCTTCGCAGAAGCGCAAAAGAACACAGTGCTTCCCCTCTGCCTTACGAGGATGCAATAACGTAAGCAAACGAAGAAATTTACCGCACACACGGCCAAGGTGGTCGGCTATTTATATTTTTTCATGTTTTTAAACCCGAAGTTTTTTTATTCAACTCAAAGTTTTTTATAGTGCATCCCCTCTCGGTCGTGAATACAAATATTTGGTTTTTCGTAATTTGATCTTTTATTCTTCGATTGAATTGAGCACGAAAATAAATGTGCCTCGGTAGCTTAGTGGTTAGTGTTCTAGTCTACCATGCGGATATCGTGGAATCGATTCCTGATTCAATACGCGAACAAAAAGTAATTAATAAAAATAAATTGTAGTGCAATGTTTTTTCCAATTGTATTTGTACCATTTAATACATATGTATTTTATTCTGTTTTTATATATATTTATGTAAATAAATATAAAAATATATAAAATTTTTTTTCTTGGCGCAACAATCAAGCTTGACAGCGAGAGTCGTTTGGTTCAATTTGCCGATGCGGGTACCATATTATTCTAGCTTGTCTTGGCGTTAAACAATAAATAGAAAATTAAACAATAAGCGATTTCATAAAAATTTGCTCTTCAAGCTAAGAACCGATATCGATTCACGGGCTTATTCCATTTTTCGAGTTGTTGTTCGATGTTCTTACATCATAGTTTTAAGTTATTTTATATGGTTTTTGTGTCTCAGTAATTCACATGCAGTAGCATATTCAAAATTTTATTTGTATAATATATGACTTAAATGTAATTATTCACATTCGCTTTCGCATTCGAAAAAATTTTAATTTATTATTCGCATTTTCTAAACTGGTATTCGCTACTGCCCTAATATATACATATCGATTTACATCACCACAACATACATTGTTTCGATTTACTTTGGCAAAATTTTAGTATCTTTCTACCACGATTGGATTCGCAATTTTGATTAATGTCGCCTCTACTTTCGACAAAAACTATCTGAATTCATACCACTTTTTCAGCCCAACTTTTTTCCCAGCCCATTCTTTTGGAAAGTTACGAAAGGCTTATGCAACATATTTCATCAAATATTCCATTGTGCAAATTTAGTTTTAGAATATAACACTTTTATTCTATAGCAATTCCAAAAAAACATGGAATCAATTTTGTAAATTTTTTTAAACTATGTGTGAATTGGTAAATGCAGTGAATTTTCGCAGCCATTCTGCAGCAATCTGCGGTAGCACTGTCAAATATTAGCGCAAAGAATTTTTGACGAAGAAATGTATTGTTAAGTGATGGTTTTCGAACGCAGAACTTTAATAATTGCACAATTACTGAATTTACGAACGTACCCTATATCTTTGGGTTTTATATATATTACAACAATGTAAAATAAAAACTAAAGCAATACCATTAACTTTATGTGAAGATCTCACGTCATGAATTACAAAAGAATAAATATATTTAACAGCAGAGAATGACACAAATAAAATGTATATAAAACTAATAAAAAATCTATAATAAATTATCAAAGTAAAATGACTGTAAAGTATGTTGGACAAGAATTCCTGGGCTGGACTCTGCAAATTTTTCACAAAGAGCAAGAACAATAAATAAAAAAATATATAAAAAAAATCTTCTACTCCTTCGTACACAAACTTATAAATAAACTCTAAAACTATGCAGTAAAATAGTGTAATAAAAGGAATAAAGAAGTTAAACTTGACATGCTCTGGCACTTGGCGACCACAAAAGGACAACAAAAATCAACAAACCAACTTTATGCACGTACACATAAACACTAATACAGATACAATTATCTGCTAAGCAATAGACAATGGTATTAATTTGTATGTATTTTGCGAGTCTACGTGTGTGTCACTTGTAGGTACCATAATCAAAGTACTTTTTCCAGCTTAAAGAACAAAATATATTTATTGGTTTTGTTTGTATATATTTTTTTAATTTCTCAGTTTTTGCTCGATTGGTTTTGCTTTGTTCTTATATTCAGTTTGCGTCAAGAGTTGTTTTGTTTCTTTCTAATATTGTGTTCCCCTTTTGCGTCATTCTTATTTTATTTTGTTTGTGTGTGTATTCTTTTTAAGTGTGTATTGTAACCAAACCATTACGATACATTACAATGGAAAAGGATTAAAGTCAATTTCAGTGGCAAGGACAAAACAAGCACTTGGTATAAACGATGCGAGGTTATTACGTAGTTTTGAGTTCCTGTTAGGAAAAATAAGGACAAGGGATTTGATAATTACGTTAACAATATTATAGAGACAAAGCTTATCGCTATCAGCAATAATTTATATAATCAACGGTTTTATGATAGATCGCCAAGAATGTAAGGCCTTGTTTCTTCACAGAAAAAATAGATAATAATTATGTTCAATAAAATAAAGACTAATTTCAATGACATTTGTCATTAACTTAATATATACAACTTTTGTCTATGCCGCGCATTTTAAAAATCTCTCCATATAAAGTGTTTGATAAACAAGTTATTGAAAAATTGCAAAAATTTAATAAACATCAAATCAAATACATATCACTCCTTTATTGCAACGTAGTCATATCTGAAAAAAAATTTAACTTGGCAAAACGCGTTTCAATGTTTAAAAATGTTAGCAAATTTATGGGCGGTATTAGCCTTTTAGTGATTATAACTTGGGTGTAGATTAAGAATTGTTTCTGAAAATTGTTTTACATATAAAGAAGGTAGTAAGGAACACTTTTCCTTCAGTTGGTGTTTTGAGATATGATAACGCGTCAATAAAGGAGCGATATGTACTTAGTACGATGTATATATTGACATGCCTTATATTGGTATGTACTTTAAAACAAGTTTATCTCATTAAAAAATAACTGGGATATGGCATGCTTTACGTCCGAAGAGCCCGGCTTCGGGTCCCAGCCATATCAAACATTTTTTTTATATATATGTTTCTTTTAAGTAAATTTTAAATACATCTTTTATCAAAATTCTCCGAAGTTTTAATAAAAAACTTTTTTAAATTTGGAATACAGGTTATTGAAAATATTATAAGTTATTAATTGAGTTATGAATTTTTTAGTCGAACTGTATGGTTTTTATCCAAAGTTATTAAATTAGTTTGGCTTAAGTTCATTTTTAATTTAATCTTTTGGTCAAATTATTTTTTATTTAAGAAAGAAATTCTAAAGCATGTAAATATTGAACATTCAAACAAAAATTAGGCTGTACGGAAGATTGAACTGACAGCTGTTTCGTGACCACCAAGTCTACTCATCAGAGTCCCAGTTACCCACACTACTACTGACAGTGGCAACAACGCTGTAGCGAAAATCCTACTAATATTAGTAAGCTCAATTAACACACTGTCGCCATCTTGTGGCGAGACGCACCTTATTGAACTTTGTCTAAATGATCGGAACTTCACTAACTGTCTTTTCTTAGCATGTTCAACTATTTTAAGCTTTTTCCATTTCAGTATTTGATTTGATCGAAAGATTAAATTAAAAATGAACTTAAGCCAAACTAATTTAATATCTTTGGATTATAAGTTATTGATAAAATTTTATATTCATTCAAATATTTTGATTATTGATTAAAAATTTCATCATTTCAAACAACCGTTATTTTCAATATAGTGGAACTCTTTATTACAGGAAATTTGAAAAAAAATTAATTGAATACCTGGAGTTTTGGTATCAAAAACGAAACTTATTTTTTTCTGTCTTTCGGAGGTTAAACCCCTATTTGACTGGGTTATTAAACGGGTTGTAGCAAACCAAAGATAATTTTTCGAAGTGTATATTTTGCCACAAATGTATCCAACACAAATTTCGGCTCTCCAACATATATATATATATATATATATATATATATATATATATATATATATATATATATATATATATATATATATATATATATATATATATATATATATATATATATATATATATATATATATATATATATATATATTTATATATAGATATATTAGATGGATGTAAATACTTTATGGGTCGTAGAAGAATATTATAGAATATAACTAGATAATTATTAAGCTTTTCCACTGACTCTTTAAAAATGTTTATGTTCTGCACTCTAAGCTAGACTATATTCTTCACACTTAACAATTATTGTTTATTTATATTAAAACAAAACATAACGACTAAAGAAGAAAATACTAAAAAATAAAATACACATAAAACAAGTTAAAAAAATATTACAACAAATAAATTTTCCATGGTTCGTTGTTCTGGAATGCTGTTGTTTCAATTTGCAACGAATCGAACGAAAACACAGTCTTTGGTTCTTTGTATTCTTGTTTATCTTATTTACTCGGATTCAAGTAGAAAAATTATGCTTCAACCGTTATTTATATGCGTAAGTATGCGCCATAATACAAGGACACGATTACTGTCAAGGATGGCTTAACATCGCATAAGCAATGACTGTAATAAATACGTTTTGTATATATTTCTAAGTAAATACTATACAATATGTGGGTGCTTATGTGCGAGAAAATAAAAGAACATATTGAAATGGTAACTTTTTGCTAACTAAATATATGTGACTTAAGTTAACACACACATGCACATTATTTTACTTAGAAGCTGTAACATATTCATACTCCCATTGTCAACGGTTAGGTTATTTTCACCAAAGATTTACTAAGATCCTAGTATATCTCATACTAAAATTCTTTTGACTCAGCTCAATAAACAATATACATTATGTACAAACGTATAAAAATTCATTTATACACATGCCCTTTAACATTCTGTTACACACAATCTAACACAATCGTATACATTGAATTTAAAGCAATAATCTTGCGAAAATTATTAAAGTCAGCATTTTTGTTTTCTTTTTATTTTAATAAACTTTCTTTTATTGAATTTTTGTCTAAATATTATTTTGCACTCTTCAGCTAGAATGGAGGAAATGCAGAAAGCTGTTTAAAAAGATCGAGTGGATTATTAAAAAAAAAACGAAAATACATACACTCTAAAACATTACTTCAAATTTACGATCATATATTGTCTAAATTTGTGTTGAAAATTTCTCCTGGTCTAAAATTACATCGATTTTGTACACTCTAAAACACTTTTGCTGAAAATTAGGTCGATAATAGTCGGCAACACTTTACAGATGATTATCGACCTAAAATTACACACGCATTATTTTTGAACAAAACGTTTTTACTAAAAGAAAGCGATTGGCTGCGTGTAGGTTTGAACCGCGACCTCCTGACTGATGGTCTGACGTATCTACCATTCAGCCATAGCCTTATTATACTTTATGTGACAGTTTTTCCACTTGGACTAAATATGTTTAATTTGCAAGGTTTTTTCTTTAATAAAATAACTACAAAATCGATGTAATTTTAGACAAGGAGAAATTTTCAATAAAAATTTAGACAATATATGATCGTAAATTTGAAGTAATGTATTAAAGTGTAGTTATTTTATTAAAGAAGAAATCTTTTAAATTAAACATATTTAGTCCAAGTGGAAAAATTGTAACATAAAGTACAATACGGCTATGGCTGAATGGTAGATACGTCAGACTAACAGTCAGGATATCGCGGTTCAAACCTGCACGCAGCCAATCGCTTTTTTTAGTACAAACATTTTGTTCAAAAATAATGCGTGTGTAATTTTAGGTCGATAATAATCTGTAAAGTGTTGCCGACTATTATCGATCTAATTTTGAACAAAAGTGTTTTAGAGTGCATACATATTAAGGTGTACCTCACATATGTACTATGCATATTGTAGTACAACCCACAAGTAAACTATGCATGCACTACAATAATTATTAGTAACACATGTTGATCAATCATAATAGTTGAGTGACACATATTTGAGTGTCAACTTAAATTGAGTGCATTCCAATTGAATACATTATGATTGGTCAATAAAGAAAGTAAAAAGATTCCTTTACATTTTCATGGTGCCGACTAATGTAAGTTAGAAAGGCTAAGTTTTATTCTCATAAGTAGTATATAAGCTGTAGAAAATATTGAATAAAACAGACTTTGATTTGAATAAATAAATCGGTAACATCTACCTGTCTTTAATTAATCAATCGCACCGCAGTTCCTTTGAACGCCTTCTTATTAGCTGAAACCCTTTCAGCTGTTTAAAATAAACATAAGGGTTATAGGGTACTTATAACATGGCGATCCTGCCTTACATAACCAACACAAAATTTATTACATGGCGATCCTGCCATACATCCACCATTTTACCTACTAAGGGCTATAGAGTACCTATTACATATAAGTACACTCTAAAACATTACTTCAAAAAACGATCATATATTGTGTAAATTTGTGTTGATAATTTCTCCTTGTCTAAAATTATATCGATTTTGTAGTTATTTTATTAAAGAAAAAACTTTTCAAATTAAACATATTAAGTCCAAGTGGAAAAAATTTATCAGTGGCTGAATGGTAGATACGTCAGACTAGCAGTCAGTAGGTAGTGGTTCAAACCTGCACGCAGCCAATCGCTTTTTTAGTAAAAACATTTTGTTGAAATATAATATGTGTGTAATTTTAGGTCGATAATAATCTGTAAAGTGTTGCCTACTATTATCGACCTAATTTTCAACAAAAGTGTTTTAGAGTGTATATACGGAGTACTATCTGTGGCAAAAAGGAAAGTATGCTTAAGTCGGACTTAGCAATTTCTAATCGAAAATAGCTTATTTATCTAAAGAAACTTACTATTGGAAGGTAGAAGAATAAAGTTCCGAAATATTCGCCTTTACTACAATACAAATACATATATTTATAAAAATCAATTTAAAGCAAGAGCTTTAAATCGCAGAGACAACGTTTTGTGAGCTGATGTTATCTGACCACTTTAAATATTCCTCCTTTTAAGTCGAACTTTGTTCTCAATATTTCGCAAAACTTTAATTTAACAGATTAAATCTTGCGTATGTACGAGTGGACGAAAAGGACAAAATATTTTATCAAAATAAAAGAGCTGCAATAAGGAGATATTCCAAAAAAATGGAAACATTGTTAATTGTACTAAATAGGCCAGTGGTGTACGATTGTACTTTTAAAGTTCGATTTGTACCAAAAATGGTACAATTGTAGCCATTTTGCCATCCCTGCTACTCTACCATTGGAAGCTTTTTCTAGTTATTTCATTCCAAGCTTACCCTTCGAACACGATAATCGATTTAAAAAATCTTTGAAATATATACCTAAATTTGATACAATTGTAATTTGCATTTAATTCATTGATATGAGGATTGATAAACGTCAATTGGTATTTGCAATATCAGATAAGGTGCTCTAAGAATTTAAAACAAAGTAATTTATAATAAATTATAGTTTAAAAAAACTTAAAAACAAGCTTTAATAGCAAACGGAACTAAAAATTAGAAAATAATTTGTAATTATGAAAGATTTATTTCATCATAACTTGTGAAGGTGTAGTCTAATTTTATTAAAAAAAAAAGACACCAGAAAACTTGAAATGAAATTACCTTTCAGAAGTTTTAATATTATTTTTTATTTAGTCAATGGTTTCAGAATTATTCAGACCGCAATGATGAAAAATAGTTATATTAATGTAATATTGGAAAATTTTTGTTTTTTACAAATTTATAAAAAATTGAGAATGGCAAACACATACCATTTTTATTAACTGATCATAAAGCCACATATTGTTGGTCTCAAGTTGAAAGGCCCTAACTCAAATAATTTTAACTTTAAAGAAGAAGGCAAAAAACATGATAGAAAGTGTAATTTTCAAAATGTAACTTTTTAAATGAATGTTTTAGTTAAAATGAAACACAAATTTGATGTTAAGATTATTTTTTAATTTTTATATAGGTGTATGTGTGTGAAATATACTGGAATCACTGAAAACTCAGTTTTCTAAAAAATACCAGTTAGGGCTTTTCTACTTGAGACCATCAATATACGACAAATAAAATAAGCTTTATTTCATGAAAATCGATGGATAAATATTGATTTTATTGAAATAAATTGATATCACCAAATTTTTGCAAAAATTGCGAATATTTACTTTATACAATATATTTTTTAATAACAAGGTTCTAGTTACTCATTTTGGTAGACCATCAAAAAATATATACGTATATCGGCGTTTTGAAAGATTACATCTGGGGTTAGTTTTAGGAGGAGTTACATTTCCTCCACCGCTCCCCCCATTTTTGCACACAGTTGTACTTGTAGAGCTTACGTTTAAGGTATAAGATATGCTCGCAACTTTTATGAACAACGCCACGAGGAATGTTTTTGTAAAAAACTTAGTTCGCTATATCGCCGCTAAAGGGGATTTTTTGTCCCTCATTTCAGTAAGGGACAATACACCAATGCCGCGAAGAGCTAGAGTGGTAAAATGTTCTATAAAAATGGTTCTCGTAGAGTTTTATATAAAAGTGATAAACACATCTTATACCTTAAACGTAAGAGCTACATGATATCCTATTCCTAGTCAGTATAACTACACTCTAAAACATTACTTCAAATCTACGATCATATATTGTCTAAATTTGTATTGAAATTTTCTCCTTGTCTTAAACTACATCGATTTTGTAGTTATTTTATTTAAAAAAACCTTTCAAATTAAACCAATTTGGTACAAATAAAAAAATAATACGGCTATGGCTGAATGGTAGATACGTCAGACTATAAGTTAGGTGGTCGCGGTTAAGGCCTGCACGCAGCCAATCGTTTTTTTAATAAAAACATTCTGTTGAAAAATAATGCGTGTGTAATTTTAGGTCGATAATAATCGGTAAAGTGTTGCCGACTATTATCGACCTAGTTTTCAACAAAAGTGATTTAGAGTGTATGTGCAAAACGGTGGAAATTTAACTCCCCTTAAAATGAATCGCGGATATAAACTTTCAAAATGCCGATAAATAAAGTATAATACGGCTAGGGCTGAATGATAGATACGTCAGACTATCAGTCAGGAAGTCGCGATGCAAACCTGCACGCAGCCAATCGATTTTTTTAAGTTTTTTTTAGTTTTTGCAAAAATCAGGTGAATTCACTTTATTAGAAAAAAAAATCAATATTTAACAATCGATATTCATCAAATAAAGCTTATTTTATTTGTAGTAAGCGTGGCTTAATGATTAAATACCAAAAATGGTAAGGTTTTGCCATTTTCGACTTTTTATAAATTTTCTAATAATAATAAGTTTCAATTTAGCTTAAAAAAATATGTTTTTTTTACTATTGCGGAGTGAATAATGCCGAAACTACTGAATATATAATAAATAATATTTAAAAAGCTTAATGGTAATTCTGTTTTAAGTTTTCTAGTGGTTCTTGTGATAAAATTAGATAACCCTTTCCAAAGTTAGAATAAAATCGGTGGAGCAAAATTTTATTTAAAATTTTCAAACAAAAAATTTATAAAATTTTACACATAAATGGCATGCGTTTTAAAAAATATTGTATTTTATATTCTATAATTTTCTTTAAAATTTTGATGTTTAAAATAAAATAAATTTAAATAAAATGTATAAAATAAACAAAAGTTTTTGTAAAAAATAAAATTGTAAGAGACACCACAATTTAATATGTGCCAATTTTAAAATGAACTTTTCGGGAAAAATAAAAAAAACATTACTGTTCTGAGACATAACCTGTTCAAAATATCAAGTACTATTTATTAGGGATGTAACGATACGCCGTTTTGCCGATCCGATACCGATACCGATATTTAAAAATAAATATCGCCGATACCGATTCCGATACCGATACGAATATTGAAATTGAGTTCAAGTTTAGATTAACAAAACTCAAGTGGAATTTTTTTATTATACAAAATTACATTATAAGAGAGAATATTTAAAATTGATAAAATATTGGAAGTAATTTTTAAGGAGCTACATTTTCTTTGCTTCCAACAAATCTATATTAAAAATATGCAGATAATTAGTAGAAAAGCAAGAAAAATTGCTTAATTCCTTTATAATTAAAAAAAATACTCGCCATGCTTTTTAAAAAATCGATTTTTTTTAAAGGACATTTATCAACTAATATTCATCTAAATAACTTAATAGCTTAATTATTAAAAGACTTCTAAGTTTATATTTATTCACTTAAATTTACATGAAAATGCAGTTCTGATCCTTTTTCCTTGAGGAAAAATCATTATAGAACATCCAAAAAGAAATTTGTCCTAGCATCGCTTCCAATTCGGTGATTGGTAATCGAAAAACAGAACTTCTTGCAAGGGCAAGGATATGTAAAACTATTTAGAAATTATCCAAATTTGCAATACTTCCAGATCGCGAATTCTACATTTTCATGACTTCTTTGGAGTATCTCTTTTTTGCTGGAATAAAATTTAAAAAACAACGGCTTGAATTTGAATTCATGGTAAAATTAACAAAAAATAAATAATTTTTTTACAAAATAACAGCATAAAATATTATTAATTTTTAAAATTGATATTAATAAGATTTAAAAAATAACGAAGTGTATTTAATTCATGGTAAAATCGAACAAAAATAAATTATTTTTTAAAAAAAACTCTGAAAAAATGTTTAAAAGTATCGTCGTATCGGCAGTAAAATATCGCCGATACCGATGTATCGGAAAATCTGAAGTATCGCCGATATATCGGTATCGGTATCGGTATTCGTTACGTCCCTACTATTTATATACAAAGTAAGGGATAGAACAATATGAAAGCTCGCTTCCAAAAATTATGAAAACATTCCCAGTAGTTTAGGGTCAGGGCTGAAAGGGTTATTGTGAATAAAACCAATCCATCCATCCATTTTCATAAAATAAAGCTTATTTTATGTGTAGTTTATGTGGTTTTTTAATTATCTATATGGTAAGTTTTTGCCATTTTGGATTTTTTATAAATGTTTAATAAAAAAAATATATTTTTCAACATTTTGGACTAAAGACTTCCGAAACCGGGCAGTAAATAAAAATTAATTCAAGTTTTTTAGTTGTTCTTGTAATTCAATTGTACAACTTTTTTTGAAGCTATGATAAAATCGTTGGAGCAGCCTCTTTGAAAATCCCAAATTTTAGAAAAAAAAAATAAAAAAATGATCCATAGAATTTAAAATTACGACTGTTTTTGTAATTTGGGGACCATAATACAACAAAAAAATATAGTGCTATTCATTGGCATTTTTCTTGTTGCATAGTGTTATACGTCCAATTTAATTTTTCCATTAAATTATTTTTATTGATTAATGACTTTATAAAGAATTGAAAAGACAAAGACAAATTCTTGTAATTTTTTTCTGTGTATATTTTTAATAAATGAATTTTAAAAGCTGGCGGCAAATAATATTAAAAGTTAGATAAATACCTATATGTATTAAGTTCACTCACCTCTTATTTTTGCATACAAACTTATGTATTAAAAAATTTGTTTATTAAACGCCCGAATAGAAAAACCTCTTTATTCATAATATTTCATATATTGGCAACTCGAACCCGCACTTATTTCATTGGATTTGAAAAACACTTAATGCTTTGTGTTGTAAACAACCATAAACAAATTTGCTCTGCTTTTTCTATCGAAATTGATGTTTTTTTTTCTCTCGCATTCTTTCATGCAAACTCAAAAGAGCAACTGCAAATGCAGCTGAGTGGAGTGGCTCCAAGTAAAAACACTAAAATTACAACTACATATTAACAACAACAACAAAAACTTGCAAATTTTGCTTTTGTAATTTTAACAGTCTTGTATGTATACATACATTTTTATTTCTTTTATTTACTTTAATAAAAACTAAACTTTAACACCTTTTTTTTCGTAATTTTATTTGATTTACTACTAAATTATATTATATCCAATAATATTTTATTATTTTGGTATGTATCAAACATATCAACTTAATTTAGCGATTAATTTTACCGGAACTAACACTCTCGCCGACTGTTTTTAGCGATGAGCACGTGAGAACTAAATAGTTTTTTTTGGCAATTACACAGAGCTGCCACTTAATAGAGCAGTTGCTTGTTGAAAGGGATTTTATTAAATAGTGTGGTATTTTTACAATTTAACTAAATGAAATATATCATGGAATTTGTGGCATGAAAGTTTCTTTATTTGCTAGTAGAATGCACTGTGCGTAGGTAGTTAATTTTTAAAATTTTTCTTATTGAGTTATGAATTTTTTTTATTATAGAAATAAGATATTGCCTTATGGAATCATTCCCAAATTTTGGGATTTAATTCATATTATTTTGGAAGTAGTTTCACTTTTTTGGAATTATTTCATTTAATAAAAAATGCAAATGAAATAAAATCAAACATATAATAATTGGGTGTATTTCATTGAAAAAAGAATTTGGGACTCTCTCATTTTTTTGGGAATTTATTATAGTTTTTTGATCGCACTATGGTTCAGACGACCGCTTATTTTTTGGCCAAAAATGTTTTTTCGGTGTTCTCTTTTGATGGATTTTTTTTTATTGGAATCTAGTAGGCCACACTTCAGACCAACTAAAAATGCATTTTGTTTTTGTTAACATTAATTAACCGTTTAATTATAAGCCATCAAAACTTGACTTTTCTAAAAAGTTATAATTGTAATTGAAAAATAAGATTTTTTGAACCTTTGATATTCAAAATCGTTGGTGTTTCACATAACCTATAAAATTGCTGTTTTTTAATGCACATAACCTTTTAAAAAAATTGCCACCAATTTCTACCATAATATATCCTGAAGTTGTTGCAGTTTTTGTTTTGTGCGACTTTTTCAAAAATAGTCCTTCCGCTAAAAATTTTCAAACCTGTTTCAAGGAATAATTAAAACATCGAAATAAAAAGTTTTCCAGTAATATATAGAAAAAAATCTATCAGGGGAGCAATTCTTAGTAATTGCGCTTATATATAACAGGCATGCCCGGATCCAAGAGCGGAAAATATAATCTTCTATAAATATCTTACATATTTCTGTTGCGCTTTGTGAAAAATAGTTGGGCTCATACGCAACTGGAACATTACCTCAGTTAGCACTTGTACCATGAACTGGTTATTTGAAGAAGAACGTGCGTATAAATTCTATATTTTTCAAAAATTGTGACAAAAAAGTAATTGTGTTTGGTAAAGAGTCTTTTTTGACTTAGAAATAAAAAACACTATAGTTGTTTTTCCTTTCCAAGCTCTACCTCCTTTAAATGGGCGTAGCACTGCTAAATTTTCTTGTCATACTATTGGACTTTCACCGGATCCTAATATTTTTTTCAAGTTTTATAAGATTCGGCCGAGTAAAACTAGCTGAAAAAGGTTAATTCCTTTGAATGGGCATGGCCCTGCCCATCTTCTTATCACAAAATTGCATTTATGGTGGAGCTTAATGTGTCTCCCAAGTTTCACTAGATTTCGCTAAGTAGAAATATTTTAAAAATATATTTACTTTGAATGGGCGTGGCACTGCCCACTTTTCCAATTACAACATTACATTTATAGCGAAGCCTAATGTGTGTGTCAAGTTTCATAAGCTTCGATTAGGTAGAATTTCTTCAAATTAATTTTTTAGCACCAACATTTTTGCCGAACAAACCCTAACCCCTATCCTCATTCCCTAGGGAGCTTTTATACAAAATTCACAATACAGGATAGAAATATATACAAGAAAAAGTGGCATAGCTGCGTAGGAGTCCCTCCTCGGGGGTATAATGTATGACTGACCTCAATTATATACTTGCCTCTATCTGCTACCATAGAAATAAATATTTACTTGCATCTGAGCTCCAATAAGGGGTGGAGATAGGGGCAAGTATATTTTGAGAAAATATTGGGAACAATCAATTAATTGAGGTAAGCTATACATTATACACCCTAGGGGGTGTATTAAACATTTTGTATTGTAGCATCATAGGAGCTGTAGGGGCAATTTTTTAGAATTTTATACAAATTTTGACTTTGCATGGGACCCCCTTAAGGTATATATATAGGTTATAAGTATGATCAGAAAACATTTAAAAAACGAAAAAATATTGGGGGTAGGCCCTATATTTTACCTCGGTAGGAGTGGCTCTGTAAATTTTTCTCTTTTTGCCCTAATTTAAAAGTCTCAGCTGACGGCCTTTCTACCGCTATACAGCTAGCAACAACATATTTTTATTCATATTCACTTATAAGCTATCATCAGGTAAATTTGTAGTTAGGAGGAAATTATTGAAAATAATTTTGTGAGTGTTTTGGAGGCTGCCGCCGCTCAACTCCCAACGGAACCGCAGCTGACTTCAACGAGGCTTTATGATAGTTTATGGCGTTCGGGAGGAAATTGGTCATGTAAATCTGTCACTGGCTCCCGCAATATTAAAACAAATAAGCCACAAAAATTCGAGGCTAAAAACTAAAAAACTTAAATTTTGAACTGAAAGATCTCTTAAATTGTAAGATAAACAAAAGCATTGCAAGCGAACTTTTTCTTTGTGTTGTCTAGCAGTATCTAACGGGCATAATATATTACAAATTGGTCAGTATTTAAGAAAGTTACAAGCCGCAAAAAGTTTTTCAGACTTGAGGTACCCAAAGTTCACTCACTGTAGCTTTGCTCCAGGTGGAGCTAGAGACTTTAGAAGGCATGGTGCTAAAAGCGTGACTCCTCCTCTATAGACTTCAAAACTTTTAGACAAATGCATATAGTAGCTTAGAAGTTTAATACTTATTACCACTTTTTGTTTTTATTTTACAACACTGTGCGACGGCAGTGTGACGCGAGATTTGCTATTTCATATCCATCTATTTGTGTGGTTTTATCATAATATCTTAAGTCTAAAAATCGTGTTTGGAGATATTAACGATTTAATCTAAAATCTGTAGGGTTTTTGTTTTAGAATTTTAAAAAATAAACCGTAATAACTGTTCTAAAAATCGGAGTAGGTGAAAACGGATTGAACCCAAATGTTGATTTCAAGAAGATGAACCAAAATATGACCTTCTCGATTTTGACTTTAATTGACGTAAGATGTTATGATAAAACGATATGAATTATAAGTATGTGGCGCTTGGTAGCAAACGTGTTAAATAGGTACCTAATTAAATGAAAATTATATTCTCTTTTGAAATTGTACAAACATCACACAATCCTTCCAAAAAAGCGACTGCTTTATTAAGTGGCAGCTCTGTGTAATTGCCAAAAAATTTTAGTTCTCACGTGATCACTGCTAAAAACAGTCGCCAAAATTTTTAGTTCCGGTAAAATTAATCGTCAAATTTAGTTAAAGTTAGTTAAAGTGCTTAATACATACCATAATAATAAAATATTATGGGAATTAATATATTTTATTAATAAATCAATTAAAATTTCAATAAAAATGTATTAAAATTAAGTTTTTATTGCAGTAAATCAATCATTGAATAAGAAATATGTATGTATACATACACGGCTTTTTAATGCAAACGTTTAATTTTGTTGTTGTTGTTGTTGTATTTGTTGTTGTTGTTAATAGTGGTATTTTTGTGTTTTTACTAGAAGCCACACAGTTGCACTTGCATTTGTTGTTTTGTGTTGAGTGAAAGAAATGCCAAAGAATAAAAGCAAAATGCTGAATAAAAAAAGCAGAGCAAATTAGTTTATGTTTTGTTTACAAAACAAAGCGTCTAGTGTTTTTTTAAGTTAAATGAAATAAGTGCGTGATAGAGTTGCCAGTATATAAAATATTATGAATAAAATGTTTTTCTGTTCGCGCGTTTAATAAATGTTTAATAAATAAAAAATTATCGATTGCATAAATTTGTATTAAAAAATAAGAGGTGAGTGAACTTAAAACGTATGTTTACACCCCGTTTAGAAACGCAAAGTTTACTTTGCAAAGTTTTAAATCAGCCGGTAGAATGACAGAGAGATGTAGTGTTCCTCTCTTGTAATTCTACCAACTTAATTAAAGCTCTGTAAAGTAAACTTTGCGTGCTTAAGGGGCTATTCACATATTACGTAACGCTATTTTTTGAGTTTTTATACTGTTGCCAGGGAAGCAGATTTTCAAAAAGTAGTAAAATTTTCAGGTGCATTTTATTTCTAGAATAAAAATTTCTATTTATTAAAAAAAGCATAACGGTCTTCTTAAGTCTTAAATATTATTTCATTCACTTGAAGCTTACCATAGTTACAATGCTCCATAAAAAAGGTAAAGATTGCAAAAAGTAGAATCATATAGCTCGTCCTAAAAACTTTTAAGAATCAAAATTTTCGGAAAAACTAGTTTTCTTAAACCGAATTGAGCGGAGCTATTTTTTAAGTGTTTGAAAGGTATTTATATATTTGCGTGTAAACCATATTCTATTATTTCTGATTGTTCAACGTATCCAAGTTTTAGTTTAATACAAGTTTGTTTAAAAATCTTATTAAATCAGATGAATCGATTAGATTAGCTTCTGGGTGGTAATAAGATGCAATAATGCCGCGTATTTAATAAAAACTAAGCAATGCAAATCGAAAACTATGTCGGTTACTTTATATTTGCGGTTACAACTCAATTAGTTCGCATATTTTGTTTCTGAAATGAACAATTGACAATTTTATATAAAATTAAATTGTTGTAAATTCTTATTTCTATTGCCTGCTAGTTAGCTTTTTACTTCCCTTTATTGAAACTACTCTAACTTATTCGTCTTAATTGTTTTGAGTGCCAGAAGTACATTACAAAAACCAATTTAATTATACGAATAAGATTAAGAATAATCTTTTTTGGCTTCTAATATTTTCCCGCAGAGAATACTTTCTGTTAACCACAAGATAAATTAACGCATACAAATTTATACGAGTAGCAATATTAAACTTTAAAACAACATTATGGCAATAAAAACGGAAAACGTGAATATTGATACAAAAAAGTGACAGATACATAAATACGAACTAACCCGATTGGCCAACTTGTCGCAGAGGGCACTTTCATCAATGAATACTTAAGAAAATTTAGACACTTGTCATGCACGATATATGTCGATTACAGTTTCTTTTATGATAATCTAACAGATACCGTACTCAAAGACTGCGTAAAAGAAAAACTACTCAACTGCTCATGCATCAAACTAGTTGGTGGATATTGTCCGCAAGCTAGTCTTACAACTTTCAATTTAAAATTGTGTATAAATTCGTTACAATGAAAAACACTATTCTTCGTATACCAGCAAAGGAACTTCTTGAGGACATTGGCGGCCAGCCTGTCACCAGTTTGAACCATTTTGATAAATTTTTGCTTACAAAAACTGAGCAAAATTGAGGATGTTGTCATTTACATGGTCATTAATGAAAATTTTATAGAAATTGTGAGTTCTATAGCGACGGGGAAAAGATGAGCGAAGGTGTTGCCAACCGGGAAATTCAAACTTTCTAGCAGAGCAATTATTGTCTTTGTCATCACAGTTGTTGGAAGCAAAATAAAAGGTGAGATACTCATTTGTTTCACAATATGCAAATTGTACTATAGCGTACGGTGAGCAAGTGGTAAATGTAATTATACTTGTAGTAACAATTTATCAGATGATTTGATAGTAGGACTGTACAGTCGAGTCGATACCAATAATAAATGGTAATAAATATGAAATTTTTATATTACTGATGAGATATGTTAGAAACTTTTAACATCAATAAAGATAAACGAAGACTTTTAAAATAGTTATTCCAAAAATATGCTGACGAAGAAATATGCCGTCCTTTTTTAAACTGAAATATATAAAAAATATTAAAATTTTATCGGTAGTGGTGGCTATCGATAAATATCGATTGTGTATAATTAAATATTGATATTATTGGTTTAAGTGAAAATTTAGAACAAAAAAATTTAAACAATAGAATCAACTAAGGTTTTTATTATGTATAAAAATAAAGAAAAATAAAACCGTTAACAGTTCATATAATAAATTAACGGAAAATAAAAATATTTAATCTAGCAGGAGTTGATTTTCTTAAGGAATACAGTACGAGTAGCTGAAAAGCTACTCTCAGGAGGCACCTAAGTAGCAGGGCTTGTGAGATATTTTAGTGCCACGTTTAATATGGCTTTCAATTGGCTCAAACCAAAAAGAAATTGAGGAGACCTTTTTGTTAATCGGCCTTTCAATGTATTGCTATACGATTCTAGTTGCATCTATTGTAGACGTGGGAATAATAGGTGTTTGTTTTTGTTATATAAAATGTAACAGTCCTCCACTACCGCAACCATCTCATATTAATAAAATCTTCCTCTGGCTTTGACTGACAAAGAAATTCATCAGTTAAATGTTTTTGTGCATTATTGCATGCTCCGTTGTTCTAAAAAGTGTTTTTTATAACGCGGATCGACAAGATTAGCCACGATTGCAGTTACTCATACATTTTTTTAATATATTGTTTTATACTATCGCTATCTATAGTTTAATTTGCTATCGATATTTTTGCTATATCTAAACTAGCGATAGTGCTATCGATAGTATGCCATCACTAATTGCTACTCTCTATGTTCTTAAAGAACAGAAATTCAACAAAGAACTTTAAAGAAATAGTGTAGCAATCTAGAAAATAGTACTGTTCCGTTTTTCTAGTCTCAAAACACAGATCAACGAAAACAATTTTGAACGAAACTGCAAAATTTCTAAGCAGTTTAATGTGCTAAGAAATACTATGTGCTCCGGTTTTCCTATCAGACACAGATTTTTTCAATAGGCCTGGCTAATATTTTCACTGGCTGCATCAGTATATTTCACCCTAACTCGAGAGCGATACCCCCGATTTCGATCAAAAACAGCAAAAAATGCGTTAGAAAACTACCTTCAAACTGTGCTGAAGTAGTTTGTTGATTGGATCGACGCTTCCGCAGTCATTCCCAAATTCAGATCGAAAAAAGTGTTTTTTATGCAAAAAACATTGACTCGAGTAATTTTATCTTGGTTGCACTATTTTCTGTGACAGATGATTAGTCCGTAATCCGTTGTGTAGGGTAAATTTTTTTTTTGCTAGTTATCATAACTCGTCTTATGTCGGGGCAACGTTTGCAAACTGTTAATTTTTTAACGTATTTCAATTTGAGAAACTTCTTGGATATTATGTTGTTTAAGCCCACAAACCGTTCGACCTCTGTAGGAAATGCAACCCTGATATACTCGTGTCACAGATTCCGTTTCGATTCCGTAGTTGCCGTTCCGAAAAAGTTGATTGTTGGTGCTTTAGATTCCCTTTATTTTGTATTTCGATTTAACAATAATAATAATGTTTTTATACCTTGAGGCGTTTGTTTTTAGAACAAATCACACATGGAAAGCAAATGACCAAATATTTATTTGACGCTCCTAAAAGTATGCACGTTTTTAAGTATGTAGTGCAAATGAAGTTAGGAGAAAACTGTTTGTCAATTCCGCTTTCAAATTTAAAAGTGGTTTGATTACGAAGAAAATTTAAGTTTTTCGTTTTCTGAAGAAGCAACTTACGGAATTGAAACCACTTTCGATCGGAAAGGTGTTCTGTGACATGGCTTAATGTGCTGTTATTGCTTTCTTAAAACTTTCCATAAACTCACTACATCAGGGTTGCATATCCTAAAGAAGTGGAACGGTGTCTGAGATAATGTAAAAAGGTATTAGTAACAGCATTTTTTATAGGGCATATATCGAGTGATGGTATTCTTCATGCCATTGACGAAAAACCTTTGCATACACAAAAGCCACCGCTTTTAGTGTCCTCTATTAGTCGATAGAATTATGGGTCCATATGTCTTCTCAAACTCGATGGACCATAAAAATGTTCAAAACTACATACCTATATTCAAACATTAGTGCCACAATCTGTCTATTAAATAAAGCGAATTTCAATTTAAAGTTTTCCGCTATTAAAAAAGAACACCCATTAGAAGTATCGTCATCTTTCTCAGAGGTAATTCTATCTATTTTCATTTTATGACAACGCACTGACTTTTACAAAACTTTTAACACTTCACGCTTTCGTATGCTCTTTATTATATTTCTCTTTTGGCTCATTTGCAACTTAATCCTTTTTGTGTGGCAGCTACAAAATCAACAGCTACAAATTTTGCTTTAAGGCAACATAACACTCAAGGTTAATATAATTTGTAAGGAATGAAATTGCTGGCAAATATTTTTCTTAAGTGGAAAAATAATGACAATAAACTTTGTTTAAAATTAAGTTTTTTCAATAATGATACTCAAGTGCAGAAAGTTTGGAGAAAATTATTAAAGTATGAGTTTGTAAATACTTATACTATATATACAGATGTGTATTACATTGTCTCCAATTGTTATGTCAATGATTGCTCAAACTTTGACAATTTTGCTATAGTTAGAGTTTAGTGTGGATTATTTTAATTTAAAATTGAAAGGCTCTGGAAAACGTACCTTATATTTTAAGAATTTACATCTTAGTTTTATATGAATATCCTGTGTTTGTAAGAAAATATAAGTTATCATAACTTTTGCAGCCACCCTCAAACATCATATGCCCTGAGTGGGTGTTTGGGTTATGATAACATGTGTATCTGTGTATGTTTTTTTTTTGTAAAAAACGTTGAAAATTTTGAAAAATATCTTTTGATTAATTTAAATGACTGAGTTGTGACAATTAATTTTATACTCAATGGCTGTGATAAACATTCACTCACATCTATGTTGAGTATATTCTTGCAGAAAATCTTAAGTTGAGTGCTAAGGAGCTCAACTGTTTATTTATGTAAGCTTGTGTATGTTTGCGCACGATATCCTTGCAGAGGTTTGCTTATAAAAAACCCAACTAGTTTTAAACAGTTGCCATGTTGCTGATATTGACACATTAGCAGCATAATAATAAATGAAAACTAAAGTGTGTTTAAAGTCATTTTTATTGTTCATGATACCACACTCACACTAATATTGAATTTCATTAAAGAAATATATTACCGTAACCGTTTTATTTCTTATACGAGTAATATCTTAATATGCCAGTACATTTTATGAATTAAGTAGATTATCGTCATGACATAAAAGTAATTTATGTTCACTGTTGTGAAATTGCTGATGTTCTTAATTATAGCGCAATCAAGTTTATTGTTTTAACCCAAATACGAATATTAAAGAAAGTACATGTAAAGACATTTTCAAACAGAGTAGGTATGGAAGTTATGGGAAAATAATATGCAAATTCTAAATAATTCCTCAATATGGGTAGTTTTTTTATAATATCTATAGACTGATTTAGCCGAGCGTAAATGTAGAAAACGTTGATGTAGTTGCATGTGCTGATCGTTTCTGTCTCATAACTTTTCAATGTGACAGAAACGATCAGCACATGCAACTACATCAACGTTTTCTACATTTACGCTCGGCTAAATCAGCCTTAAGACAGTAAACAAATGTTGAAACACTTCTAAGCAATAGACTTGAGTCCAATTCGTTCCAACTCGTTCAGCATCTTGTTTTAGGAACAAACATATTATGATCAAACTCATGCAATATAAATGGGTTTCTAACTAAAACGTGCTGCTGAACGAGTTCGAACGAGTTGGACCCAACTCTACTACTATACAACCAAAAGAGATTAAGGTACAGCGTTGTCAACTTTTATATTTCAAAAAGCACTGAAACAAGTAAAAAAGCGTGTAATTCTTGAAAAAAGCACTGAATTTTATTTTTTTAGTTTTATTTAAAAAAGTTGTTATATATGTGCCTGTTCTGTAAATTTAGCCGATTTAAATCGAATCGTTTAAGAAAAATTAAATCCACTAAAAACAAAAAATTTTCAGACTTTTTTGTATATTTTTATTTTTTTTAGAACTTAAATATCATATCCGATATTAATTAAACTATATATGTATAATTAAACTATATATGTATAATTAAACTATATATGTATGATCATCATAGTTATTGCTACAGGGTTTTCATAGAAATGAGCGGGTTATCATAAACAAAAACTGTTTTCATTCCTACTTAAAAACTTTGTACAATAAAGACCTGTCAGTTGTAGTTAGCTCTGTAATAACTATAATTACATATGTATGTCAAAAAAGCCCGACTTCAATGCAAAGATCTTATGTACCAGATTACAAAACCAACGCGATTTTGTGTTAGATCAAATGGTGTGCTTGTCTACAAATGGGGTGTCCGCCCGCAATTTTTCATTGTACCAAGCCTTTCATGTCCTTTCAAATAAAATATTTCGAAAATCTGCCAAGAAATGTCGGAGTTATGTGATAATTAGTATATCGGGCTACAACTTTATCCGCCCGATTTTGACTTCTATGTGATAAAACTGCAAGCATTTTATTTGAAACCAGAAAAAAAAAGAATTTTAAAAATTGGTTCATAAATGGAGGATTATGCGATAATCAATATTTCCGGGGGAAGGGATATTGCCCTACAGATTTTCGAAAAAAAAAATTTTTTTTAAATCAGTTCACATATGACAGACTTATGCTTGGTGGAGTAAATTTTTGGAAAAAATCAAAACTTCAGACAAACCCTAAAACAAATCGGTTTGCAAATGGCAGAGTTTCGATTGGGGGTAGCGAATTTCCTCACCGATTTTCGAAAAAAAAAATGTGGAACAAAACAGCAAGCAAACTCTTTCAAACAAAAAAATAACTTTGAAAATCTGTTCGTTATGCCATTACAAACATAAAAATACACACGAATTCATAACCTCCTTCTTATTTGATGTCGGCTAAAACATAAAGAATATTACAAATACCTTTTTCAGGATACTTTGGAATTTTGGAGGACTTTTTAGCGGGAAGCTATGTCATTTTTAATCAATACTTATTAGGAGGAGACTGAAACCTTTCGAATGAGACAAAATTTATCAATATGTGATGACGCGCTCTAAAGTTATTCAATCTTGACTATGACGAACATTTCTCAAAAAAATGGCCGAGATACCCAAGTTTAGACGGCTATAAAAAGAAACCATAAAAATTATCGGGCTAGTTCTTACGCCACGTGATGCGCACGTAAGAGTAGAATATACATATGTTTATGTATGTCAAATTTCGTGAAAACAGAAAATTTTTGAAATCTGAAGTGCCAAGCAAACGAATATGTACAAAAATTAGTTTTAATTGGGTTCGACAAAAAAGACAAAAGATGAAGCACCACTGATTGCTCGAATCAACTTTTTCATTCTTCTGCAAGACTGCCAAAAACGTGTTCAGGAAATAGTTACATTAGCAAAGAATCTTACAATTGAAAAATATTTTTTCGATAAAAAAATTAATGTTTGAATTTTGGGTTTAGCGCCACCGTCAAAAAATAAAAGCACCAAAAATTACATTAAAAAAGCACCGAGCACTAACTGCAAACTTTTTTGCGTCGAAAAGTTGAAAAAGCACTAAAAACGGTGCGAAAAGCACTGAGTTGACAACGCTGTTAAGGTATCTACTATGATTCATCACCAGCGTTGCCAAATGTGCAGTTTCCCTCCATTTTGCAGTTTTTCTAAGCATTGAGCAGTTTTGCAGTTTTTTGCTTAAAAATAAGTTTCTGTAAATTGTGCAGATTTTACAGTTTTTCCGTTTTAATTTTTTAATCTCAATTTTTTTTATATTAATTAAAATTTCTAAAGCCATAGTTTTAGCCGTTTTGCTTAATATAAGAGAGCCAAGATTTTTTAGTACTTTTTCAAACAGAAAGAGGGAATTAACACACATTTAGGTCTACGAAAGTTGTGTATTTCTATATAGAGTTTGCTATTATTGTTTGCATGTTAAGTTCATATGTAAAAACAAAATACTGTGCTTTTAACACGTCCTGTATTATTATTAATTTGACCCCATAGAATTTTAGGCCATAAACATTTTTCCAGAATTCTCTTAGCGAAGCTTTATTAATTCACACAAAAAAAACAACACTTTCTTTTGGATAAGAAAGATTAAATAAATAAATGAAACTAAATCAAATAAAACAAAATATTAAAAACAGAAGCAACAATTTAAATTAATTAATTCATTTTAATTTTGCTTAAGTCCTTAGGTTGATTCGGAGAAAACCAGTTTCCCTGTGTAATATTAGTAATTTTATGCGAAATATCCCATAGCGCAACTCATACACTTCCTTTTCAATGAATTTAAAATTGTACAACTTTTGAGAGCCATGTTTTCTTAAGTGTTTCCGATGAGGCTTTCGAGATGGTATGAAACGTACCAACTTGATTTTATTTTACATCCTATCCTTAGCTTTTGAGACTATATGCTGTATCTCGTCTCCAACACAAAAGCGTTACCCGTGTAGTTAGATTCTCCGGATTTTTTTATCTAAATTATTGAATAGTCTGTTAACTTTAAGTTAACCACCCTCCAAAAATAAAAAAATACTTACGATTTTTATGTGCAGTTTTTTTTTAATTTAGAGTTTTAAAAAAAATATTATGGCAACGCTGTTTATCACTCAACTAAGTTGAGATGTCTATGTTACGACCCAACTCAACCATTTTTTTATATTTTGATTCACAACCAATTTCTTATCTATGCTCTCTGTTTTTTGAAACCATAATGGCCATCACAAAATATTTGAAATATTTTTAGTTTCGGCCTTACTATATTTTCTTGATATTTTATGTTTTATGGATATGGCCACAATATTGGTTGATAAATGGAATAGGTTGGCGTCTGGAATAATGATGCACACTCTAAAATTACCATTTTAAAAGTAAGCAAAACTAACAAAATAGTCGAAATAAAAACCAAAACATAGCTGATAAAAAGCAGATGTCTTACTATGATGAAAGTTGAGCTAAGGTGTGATCTATAGTAAGAATTTGACAACAACGACTCAACTATTAATTTAGTTGTGAATCACAATAAATGTGCACACTTTTAAAAGCTTTAAGAAAACTGACATGATTATTTCGAACTAATTTGCCAGTGAATATAAATAGATTATTATGCTAAGGTTCGTAAAGATATATTCAGAAAGAATCATGCATGATTAATATTCCAAGGAACAAGGGGTTTTCTTGGAAGCCTGGCCGCAACTTCTTTGGAAAGCTGCTATACTTCCACGAGTGCTCATGTGTATTTTGCTTATTAACACTTCTGAGGTGGCTCTGTTGAATGTGATTTAAATTCTTATTTATACAAACTAATCAGGCATGATTAATATTTCAAAGAATAAGGACAATAGATTTGAAGGACAGATCAAAAGAGATATGTTATTGAATGTGGTATGAAGCTCAGATGGTGCGTCAACTGCAATTCATGTTTTGTTCCTTTTGCTAAATTTTTTTTATATATTATTATTTGCGATGTAAGTTACAGCAGGAACATCTGAAAAAGTATTTTCTACCGCTATAACGTTCTGAAGAATTATGAATTGTATTATAAAGCATATTCTTTCTGAAGATTATTTTACTGAATTTTGCACAGTTTGGCAGCTATAAGCCAGAAATTGCGAAAAAATTTATAAAAAAAATATAATTTTATCGAAATACATATTAACAAGTTTGAGGCACTAGATGTTTTTTTTTTGTGTTAGTTTGTTCTACAGTTTTTTTTCTCCTGGTCTATAACTAAAATTGTGCCAAAGGCAGGAAAAGCAAATTCTCATAGATTTTCGAGATATAGAAATGAGAGAAATTGTATGTTCTTCGGAAAAATCAAGTTTTAGCCAAAATATACATGAGGCCATAAAATCCGAACAGCAGCTAAGCTAGCAAAACCCAAATAGCATCTTATTAGTTTTGATAAGTATTTCGAGAAATTCCACACGAGAAGGAATTTTCATTTATGTGTTGCACTCTGTAATTAAATTTTTTAAGAATATACTGTCATATACATTACAAAAACTTATTATGTTATTGGAATAAAATTTCTTATTAGCTTGATTATTGGAAATATTTTTATACTATTTAATTATTCGAATAAGAATGAAAAAATCTTTATTCGAATAATTTAAAACTAAACTAAATTGGCTCTAATACATGTCGCATATACTTAGATATTTTATTTTCTATGTCATTGGAGTACAATGTCCTTTTTTGTATGCAAACGCCGCTAGTTGACTAAAATGAAACACACGTGTCATTAAAATGCTGTCAATGTATCGCTCTGTATGATACAAATAACTCATACATATGTGTGTACACACTAACGGACTATTGGCTAAAATGCCAAGGACTCTTTGCTACAGTATAAATATAAACTCAATATGACACTCGTAAATAACTACCACTGTGTATTGATCATGATTGTGTGCACACAAAGTAACATCAATTGACCTCTTGGGTCCTTATAACAGCACTGCTGAAAGACAGACATACAAAAAGTGAATAAATGTATAAACAAGCAATGAAATACATTCAACGAAAAGACAGTACACATACAACAAAAGCTAGTAAAAATCACCTTTAAATTGGGGATGAGTATATGTACGAGTATTTTGACTGTAACGCCAATTTGAATGTGTTTTTGCAAGTTGCACATTTGAGCGTGTGTGTGTGTGTTAGTCTATGGCTGTGTTTGCCATTTGACTATATCGTCTATGTCTCTATTTGATATCGAAAAGTCATTGATTATCTTGATGGCATATCTCCCTAAGGATTGAAAAACATTAGCATTCAGCAACATTTCTAATGCTACTTTTTACTTCGGATAAAAGATTCGTTCATTCTATTTTTTCATGCAGTTTTTTGAGTTGCTTTTTTCTAGGTATTTGTGAACAAACAGCAAACACCTTGTAGCAGCAATACAACTTTTAGTCTATTGACCAGATGATGTTGTTAACTTGCAAAATCATATAAGTGGTTAAATTGAAAAGTTATCTAAATCTTAAGAAGTTGGAAAATCGTAAGTAGTTAGATCTAAAAATCTAAACAAGTAAAAAATATTATGTATGTATTAGAGGTCTGCACAAATATCTTCGTATATATGAAGTACACATGAAGTAGCAAAGCATCTACATTATTCGAAATGTTATAGCAAAATAACGACTACGCCTCTAAAATTTGACCTTAGAATAAAATCATAACATTTACCATTTGAATCTCCATTTTGTGCCACCTCAATGGAACATCTAGGGTGAGTAGTTTTAAAAATATATATAATTTTGTAAAGTCGGCTTAGTACTTCCCATTTGCAAGTCGCTATGTTTCGCGATCTAAAATTTATATCAGTTCAAGATTTTGGACTAATACTATTTACGCTAGAGGTATCATTCGTACCAAATTTTACTAAAATCCGAAGGCCCAAGGAGAACTTTTATTTTATTTGTTTTAACACATGTTTTAACTTCATGTTGATTTGCGCAGGCTGCGAACTCATTTCCGACGTATGGTTTGTTGGCGAAAATTTCTTAGAGCTGTCTACAATTAGTCTCATATCGGGCGATAACTCTGAAATGATTTTCCAGAGTTTGTGAATAAGCTAAGTAGTACAGTCATTTGCTAGGAAAACAAGAGGCTACCTGGAATGTTTTCCGGGAGCTTTGAATTTCAACTTTGCCACCTCGTATCTTTGCCACTCACTCGCGCCCCAATATTGGAAAAATTACGCTTAATAGCAGGTTTTTGACGATATCTCCTGTCCAACTAACTTATTCAATTTTTGACACCTATTCACCGCACTACTTTTAAGGCCGGTTTGGTATTTTTTTTCGATTTTCGCAAATTTTCAAAAAAATATTTTTTTTTGCTACAAAGCATAAAAAATCTTGTAAGTCTTGTTTTTGTGAAATATTTTAGACCTATAACTTTTCACTGTATGGGCCATTTTGTTCCTTTCTTAAAAAAGAGCAAAAAACTACCCATCAACGGCGATGTAGCGGTCTGAAATATTTAACAAAAATATTTGCCACAAAATTCTACTATAAGTTTTTAAAGACACTTAAGCTCTAAGGTCAACAGGAACGCCAGAAATTAGTCAAGACTTAAAATGTGTTTAAGGGTTAATTTGGTACTTATTTATAATTAGTTCTATAAGGAAATCTCGTAAGCCTTACATTTAAGGTACAAGACGTGCCCAGCGCTTTTATCTAAAACACCACGAGGAAAATTTTTGTAGAATAACTTTGCCCGCCGCTGAAGGAGATTTGTTTGCTCTTTTTGTAAGAAACGGGCAAAATGACCTTTACAGCGAAGAGTTAGAGGGATAATATATTCCACAAATGTGGTGCTTGTGGTGTTCCAAATAAAAATGATCAATATATTGTATACCGTAAACACAAGCCTTACAAGATTTTTTATGATTTATAGAATTTCTTTTTTAATTTTCAAAACCCGAAAAAAAATTTGCAGTTATGGAATGCCCACTACCGAACCGGACTTAAAAGTTGTTAGGTGGATAGAAGTTAACAATTTAAAAAAAATCGAGTTATACAGTCACTTTCCAAAATACCATTTGAAATTTCAGACCCGAAAATCGAATTAAAAAAAAATTTTAGATTTTTTTCTATTTTTTCAGTACCATTATTAACAACGTTTTAACTTAATATTTAGTGCGAAAATGCTTGTTTCCACATAACTTAACTTTCATATATGTAGGCACCCGGGTAACTTGCAGCGCAATAAAAGGTGTTTCTTTTTGCCGAGCACATGAAGGTTTCTTAATTTGATTAGAAATTTCTCAGTCTACATCGTTTATAAAGACTTATTTATATATGCAAAGCTACTAACAACTAACACAAAATATATGTACTTATAATGGCCGCATTCACATACAAAATACATTTAGGTACCAGGATACCTTGGTGCGTAGTTAAGGGTGTAAAGAGTGTAAGGGTGGAGTAAATTGGTCTCTCACGCGAATTAAAAAAAATTTTTTAGCAGTACGGCTGCAAAAGCACAAAGATTTTTGAAAGTTAGTAGTTCTCAAAAAGTTTCAGATATGCAGGTTATAAATTTCAATGAAAAAATTTTGATTGAAATGGCAAAGGTACCCGGGTACCTAGGTGCGCACATAAGGGTTAAACGAGTAAACAAAAAAATCTCTTTTGAGGGGTACTAAAATATATCACAATATTATGGGGAATCATAAATTTTTTTTCAAATCGTCCGATTTGGCGTGGAATGTCCCGTATATTTTGTTTTCACATTTTTTTCATTCATTTCTTACGAACATATAGTCACGAGCATACGAACAAATAGTCATCCGCTCTCTTCACAGCTTGTGCTCTGAGAAAGAGAGCAAATCTATACTGTATTCGAAAAAAGAAATAACTTCACATGCATAACAAAAACTTCTTCAATGCAGACCTCTAGTAAATATATTAATCTCTGAATTAACTTACCCAGCAATAACGTCATCAAATATCAATTTATCTAAAAAATTCCAATATTTTTAAACACACCTTATACATATCATTCTATACGATTTCTTTTACATAATTAAAAGAGAAGTCACTTAACTTTAAAAGGTTAATATCGTGAAAGCAGGAATATCGATAAATACATTTTATATAATTTTGAATGTAGCTACTCAACTTTATTTATACATCTATGCTGTTCATTGCACTTAAATTACAATGCTTTTTACTAAGCAAACGACAATGTCAGTCCTAGTAGCAGCAGCAACTTCACATGACAAACAAATTTTCATTCAACATCCATTTTAAATATCTATAATACTGGATACATTGACACTATTGGTTGTTGTGTCGTTTCGGTTTCTTTTTCTGTTATAATTGTGTTCAATCAGATATTTTTGTTTTGTCAAATTAGTTCAGCATTATATTAGTGTTACTTCGTTGTGCCATTACTCTCTAGTGAGTTGTTTTTTAAGGCAATGTTTCAAATTTCTTTTTGTTTGTCTATCCTAATGTAGGACATAAAGTGTCATGTGGCTGTATGTACTCGTACTACATATGCAAGCGATATAATTGTGTGTTTGAGTTTCATTCACAAAAACAGATGACTTGGTATTCTATATACTATATTTAGTATATGTACTGGCCCATACATAAAAAAATATTTAACTAGGACTTGTAATATTCTTATGTAAAATAATATTCTATTTCTTTGTACTGCACCACCTACTCCTCTTGTTTCTTTGGGGTAAAGTTAATCAAGAAAGCCTATTGGTCGGTATTGTAGATTGTGATGGTAGTGTATGATTTGAATTCTATATAGTTAATATAATATGTATTTGATTTTTCTAAATATAACCGTTGGCATTTTACTTTATGTTGATGGCCGAAAAGGGTGTCCTTCCCTTGAAAATATCTATGTGGGATATAATGAATAGATGATTGTTAAATTTTTTAATCAAACGCTGTTTCTCTATGTTGTTGTGGGAGTATCAGATCAGATGTTATTACCGTATTAAATTCCGGATTTATAATTAATGTTATGTCGCCTATGTATACATTTTCTTCTGTGCCATATGCAGTTGGACATCTGTTAAATATTTGTAAAAAAATGTTTAAAAGATTTTGTATTTTCTTGGAAAATAAATATTTGTTATAAAGAGATGAGAACAATAATTGGATGTAATAGAACTGAAAAAGTTACGCATGATGAAATAATTGGTAATCACATTAACAAACCAAGAAATTAGTTGAAAGTTCGAAGTTTTTCTAAGACAAAACAACTGAAAGTGTCGCAGAAAAACTATTATTTATTTGGTGCGATGGCATGAAACAAAGTAATTTCCAAATGAAAAAGAAGTAATTGTCTAAAGAGATGTAGAAAAAGCAATAACAATGATTTTTAGATGAGCTACTTCCCTTCCTTTTTTTGAGGTACTTTTTTATTTTTATTTTTTGTGGTCGTGGCCAACGAAAAATCGCACATTCTTTAGTTGACTGTTTATTGCGCTTGTTTCTTTTAACGTAATCGATATTTTCTTATAAACACTAGCTAAAATTTCAATAATATCGAAAGAGCACAACCCTTTTTGGATGATTGCTTATTTATCTTATATTGTTATTGTCTGAGAATTTAGAATAGGGGTTTTTCGGATTTGTTGCTTGGAATCTCAGAATTCTTAAGAAAGTTTTAAGAAAACCAAAAAACGCAATTTTGAACAACTTTGCCCATAGCGTCCATACTTGATGCAAGGCGCATTTAACACTTGGCAAATAGCTTCGTACACATAAGCGTTTTCAGTAGTGGCAATTGTTTTGGAATCCCAGCTATGGGATTTTAGAGCATGTGGACTAAAATCAAAATTTCGAAATAAAATAGATCGTATTAGGAACCCGATTATTTTTTCCGTCGATTAACGTCTGTGCAGATATCTTTCAGATAAGTATACATTTGTTATATGTTCCAAAATAAGCGGGCAAACGAAATTTTTGTTCTGAAACTCGTTGATATTTGGCATAACTATAGTTCTAGTAGTTATAAATGTGTATGCAAAATTATTTTTTAGAATGATGTTTATTTTTTTTAAGAGAAGTAATACAATCAGACAATTAATGCCTACCAGTTAATTAATTAATGTGTTACCTTCTTTGGGAATGGGATAGTGTAGAGCGAACAAGTGGTGAAGTGGGAGAAAGATGGAATGCTTAATTCATTTACAACCCGGCTATTGTGTGTTTTTTGTAGAGCACTGATGTTGCAAGCTCCTCTCGTGTCAAGTAGAGGTATTGAGTTGTCTAAGCTGTGTAGCCATTTTATTAGTTATTTTATTTCGCCGACGGTTCTGCCACAATACCGACGAAGGAGGGTGCTGTAAAGTACATTAGGATATGTTAGTATTAATCGCTGCCGGTACTGCTAAAGTGATCAGTGCTATGCCTTCATTACTTTAACAGTCCAATAACAAATAACACAATAACACACCAATGCACATGAGAAAAATGCATAATGGTGTTGGCTTGCGTGAAACTAGTCTTGAACTCAAGGCCTCAGGGTTTGTAGTCAAACGCGCTAATTACCCAGCTAACAGCACCCTCAGCATCGAGTTATAAAGTGCGAAATTGCTGTCGCTTAAACTTTTTTTAAATTGTCGTTTCGAACAAGAAAAACACAAATCAAACAAATTAAAATAAGTGAATCTTAAGGAAATGGTTTGATCTTCTAAAAAATATTAAATTAAAAAAAAAATTTTTTCATGTTCAAAACCGAAAAAGACCAATTAAATTACAATTTGTTTAACTTCGTTATATATTATTTTTTATTTTTTTTAAATAAAATTAGCCTAGAGTGTGCTTATTTTACTGTAAATGTTTGATCATGGGATCCATAGAATTGTTGTTATAGAGAATCGGTATCCCTTACGTTTAAGCTATTAGAAGTGTAACACACTTTCGGTAAAACTTCACGAGAAATAATTTCATGAAACAATTTAACTCTCTAGCGCTTCGCCGTATGGGTCTTTTTCGACCGTTTCTTAAAAAGGAGCAAAAAAATCCCTTTCGATGGCTAAAATATCCTACAATAAAATTCCCAATAAAGCACTTAACTTAACCGGAACGCCAGAAATCAGAAAAAAATTTAAAGTATGCTTGAAGGTTAATTTCGTACTTATTCACAATTAGTTTTTAATGATTTCTGGCATTGCAGTTGAGTTCAGAGCTTTATTGTCCTCAATCTTGCCACCGAAGGAAAGTTTTTTGCACCTTTTTAGCAAAGAATAAAAAAGATCCATACGGCGAAGCGCTGATGAGCTTAAATGTTCCATGAAATTATTTCTCGTGAAGTTTTAGTTATAATTGATGTATACACAAACCTTAAACGTAAGGTTTACACAATATGTTATACCAATTCTCTATAATAATGGCCAAAAAAGTGGGGTGCATAAAAAAATCGATGCTAATTTCTGAATATCTCCGAAACAGTTGGAAAAATGAAAAGATTCTACACCGATAAAAGGTAATTTTAGTTTTTAAAGAAATGTTATTTTATTCCGCATCGTTTAAGTGGCTATTACACAGCGAACATGTTGTCGACCATGTTGGTCGTCCGTGAGCTATTACACTGTAGAGCATAGTAGCGAGCAACAGAATAAATAAATTTTCAAAGAAGGCGCTTCGAAATGACGTAATGAGTGTTAACAAGAAAAAGCGAAAAGAAAACGATAATTTGATTTTTTAAATTTCTATACCATAAGTTCTTTAAATAAATTTTATTTATATAAATTTTATTTATATTCAAAATTTCTGTTTCTATGTATATACTACTTTTCTATTCTATTACATTTAATTATATAAAATTTCTATTCTATTATTTTCTATTTATCGTTTTTCAAAATTCTTTCAACAATTCTACAAATTCTTTTAAAAACTTCCGCTCACCAGTTGCCATCTTTTCTGTTAAAAACTTTATATGAAATGAAGATTTATATGTGTGTTGGACGAACTAGCAATTACACACTTTGGTTAACTCGATGGCGAACTAATATATCAAAAATTTTTTAAAACACGCGAGCATGCTCGACAATACGTATTTTTGACTTATTACGCTAGCGAATCGGTTGGTCGAACATAAATGTTCGCCAACATGCTCGATGTGTAATAGCCGCTTTAGTGGTTTAGTTATTCCAATCAGCTTAACGGATTTGAATTTAGTGCATTAAGCCCAGCAAAAAAAAAATCAACATTTAGAACCACTAAAAGGTGTTAGATGCAATTCATTGCATATTTAATAACAAATGCTTGCAAAAATGCCTGCAAAAGAGCTAGTTGAGACTAGTTGAAGGTAAAATACCAAACAGTGAGTAAATATACAAAATTAATAATTAAAAATAACACATCATAAGCCTTCAATATGACGTTAGACCATTTGTTAAGACGTCCATCCATCATCCTCGCCAATCCATATCGAACCATTCTTTCTTTTTTTTGTGATTTTCAGCACTAATATAAGCATATTATGGAAACAGAAACTATTGCAGCTCATCTGGATTACAAATCATTCATTAAAAAGTGCAATTGCAAGTGATTCCATTCTATTGTCTTCCTTATAAAAATGCTTCAAGCAAGCACTAATTTTTGCTGGGAAACTTTGTACATTCTACCTATTCTTGTATAAAGGCGATTTTTCTGTGCAGACCAGTGTTGTAAGTCGCCAAAGAAACTAAAGCTTCCAACTCAACTAGAACACTGTGAACTGTTGAACAAATTTATTTTGTAAATAGTAAAAAAATTCTATTAATTGTTCTATATAAGAAAATTTGCCCAATGAAATTCAGTTATTTTACAACTTCTGCGTAAAGTAATATCAGATATCATATTATGATTTTATTTACATGTTTGGCTTTTTGTCACCCATACACACGTACATGTAAACTATATTATTCTGGTTTAAATCCGATTATAGAAACAATAATCAAAAGTCACATGTTTCATACACATGTTTCGTTCTGCAAATACATAAACTGATATGAAAATGTTTGGCTGTGTGGTGTGTTTGTGAAAATATTATGTATTCAATATATTAAAACATATCCCAGCATTGGAGGTATTTGTATCGTTTCCATTTATTGAGTATAAACATTTTATTAGGTTTTTTAGTTTCTTATTCAATATGTGCACATGAAACATATATCACGCTGATATTTCACGCAATGCATAACCGATATTAGAGGTATTCCCGCTCTGACGGAAGTAGCATAATTTTTGCTGGGGTTTGTATTTATTATTTTATGAACAATATAATTAAATGTGTGATTGTGTGTGTGTAGACATACATATTTAAATAATGTGCTATGACACGTGATAAGATTGTAGATTATAAATAAATCTAAAAATTCATTATCATTTATTATTATTTTTTGTTATCGTAGGAAAGTCAGTGTGAATGTGTGTGTGTGTATGATTGGGTAAATATTAAAATGTGCTTTAATTGTATAAGAATTTATAAATTATTATAAACGGAAAAACAAAAGTAAAAAAAACATTAGCAAAGAACAAAAAAAAAAATATGTTTCAACTGTTATCCAGTTTTCTAGTCTTTTGTTATTTTTAAACTTTCTTTGTCTATTCAAAAATATTTTTACAAATATGTAAATTTAATTTGAAAATATTTTTTTGTTTTTATTTTCGTTCTCCATTTGTTTTCTTCACTTTTGCCTTTTTTATTAAAAATATAAAATTACATTTATATATAAAAAATATGTAAATTTTTATGTGAAATCTTTTTTGTGGAAATATTACAAAACCTTCTACTTGTTAACGAATACATTGCCTCTTTGCTACGCTTTGATTCCCTGTGTAATATTAAAAATATTTCGTAAATGTATCTGTACATCTTTGAAATCAGTGTTAGAATTTTACATTAAATACCAGTAATATATTTACACGTCTTGCATGAGAATTAGTTTGGTAGAGGGGGTGGCTAACAGGAATTTCTTATCAAAAAGATATGCTTTAATAAGGGGATGGATTATTCTTCGCTTTAGTCTTCAAAAATCATTATTAAGGGTTGATACATATAAGGACGTATTAATAATTATAGTGTATCGCCGTTAAATTTTTTCAATTGATTTTTTATGTATACTCGTGTGTATATTAAATTTATTGCATTGATAGAAATATCTGTTTGGTCGAGTATTAAACTATTATGTTGCGAAATAAATCTATAAATTTGGCAAACAATAAATTCAAGCCATCAATTTAAAAACAAAAAGTGAGAGCAGATCAGTATCACAACTTTAGACTTGTTATTACTTAAGGTACGTTCACACTTGGCAAATATTTGTGTAAAAAACGTAACAACAACTTTTGCTAAGGCTTAGTAATGTGATTTAACTTGAGTTTTATATCACAAAATAAAGTTAACTATGCTGCAAAAAGCTATTTATATAATATTTCTAATAAATGCGAACCCATATATAAAAAAGTATTGGAATTAAAGGTAATACAATTTTAGCTTGTCTGCTGGTCACGTTTTTTTTTCGGCAAATATTTGCCAGATGTGACCGTATCTTTAAATGATATTGTTACTTTGAAAATAAAACAAAGCTGTAGTGATATTAAGGGCAAGACAATATGACACGTTATGGTGTCCGTTATTTCCCAAGTTGGTTTTTTCTTTGGTTCCGCCCCTTAGTTTTTTAGTTTTTGCCTTACAAACAAATTTCCAAGTAAAGCAAACTGGAAGTTTTCAAATTAAAATGTGCCAAAATCATGCAACATTTCCCATATACAACATGAGAATTTTGGACTTTTTGTATATACGAGTAATGTTTTTTCACTGAAACAAATATCAATACCGCAATGAGCAATACATATTTTATAGAGAATTGAACACCTTACAAAAAAGGTCATGTATGATTTTTTGATAATTTCCGGACATAATCTTCGGGGTCTGAAACATAATTGCACATGGCGTTGTATAACACTTATCTGCACAAAAAATCGTTTTTAAATAAAAATATGTGGAATATACTAAGTTTAATGCATTGAATTGAAATATATTTTCAGTTTTACTTTATCACGTACAGATTTTTTGTAATGCGTGTGACTAATATTTCCACTAGGTACCCAGGAAAAAAATATTATATTTCTGGAAGCAGTAAAAAACTTTCATACCTTCCACATGCGATATTTTGAAGCGCTTCCGAGGATGCTCAAAAAATGGCAGAGATCTCTCAGTGTTCATAATGTTTAACACTGCGACCAGACGTGCAATTTTTATTTCTGAACATAAGCAATAACGTCGGCAGAATGACGTCACAAAAAATGTTTTTGTTAAAACTCCTGTTGAGGGCTGGGTAAACGTAGTGATGTTTGGACACAATTTCACTTTATTATTTTTGTATTTATGAAAATTTTATGAATATGAACATAAATAATATGCAAATAATTAAAGAACAATTTAAATATTTAGTTTATTTGCTTTCTTTCTCCTTTTTTTTATTAAATCAAACAATTTATACAGAAACTACTACATACATACTAAATTTGACAGCTTGTGTCCTAACATAATTGCTCTGGCTTGTGTTTGAACATCAATTTCCAAACATGTGTCCGAACACTAGCGGTGGATTCACCCATTGTTTCCGAAAAAAATTTTTGTCCGGACAAAATTTCTTTTACTGAGAGTATTTTGCAACACAAATTGTCTGGAAAATCAAAGCTACCATCTGCTATATGTAAATAACAAATAAACATCTCGGACAAAATTGTTTAGCAATTGGATAAAATACAAGTGTTTATGTTATTAACTATTAAACTAAGTACTATTATATGACTTACATAACACATTTATAGAAAAAAAAACAAGAAATGAAATAATTGCTATAAAAAACATTCTTTGATGTGGCAACCCAGTACCAATTTGTCCGGACAAAAATTAAAATTAAACCAATTCAAGCTGAAAATGTTCCGAACAAAATTATTTCTCTTCTTTTCTCTCTCTCTCTCTCTCACAAAGAGAGACGTCAAAAATTTTGTCCGGACAAAAATTTTGTTCGGAAACAATGGGTGAATTCACCTTAACATTTGCTGTCACAGTCATTTTTCATGTTCGCAACAGATTTTGACAATTGCGAACACAAAAATTTCAAAACTTATGTCGCGTCAAGACCCAGTGTAAATTACGAAGTTAGTCGACATTTTACATTTATTCAACATAAACTAGAAAATAAAAAAAATCTCATTCAGTAGCATTGTAGTTTGCAATAAAATAATTGTCCCACGCATTGTTCAAAACACATTTAAAGTAGGGATGTAACGAATACCGATACCGATACCGATATATCGGCGATACTTCAGATTTTCCGATACATCGGTATCGGCGATATTTTACTGCCGATACGACGATACTTTTAAAAATTTTTTCAGAGTTTTTTTTATAACAAATAATTTATTTTTGTTCGATTTTACCATGAATTAAATACACTTCGTTATTTTTTAAATCTTATTAATATCAATTTTAAAAATTAATAATATTTTATGCTGTTATTTTGTAAAAAAAATTATTTATTTTTTGTTAATTTTACCATGAATTCAAATTCAAGCCGTTGTTTTTTAAATCTTATTCCAGCAAAAAAGAGATACTCCAAAGAAGTCATGAAAATGTAGAATTCGCGATCTGGAAGTATTGCAAATTTGGATAATTTCTAATTAGTTTTACATATTCTTGCCATTGCAAGAAGTTCTGTTTTTCGATTACCAATCACCGAATTGGAAGCGATGCTAGGACAAATTTCCTTTTCGGTATTCTATAATGATTTTTCCTTAAGAAAAAGGATAAAAAAGTACCCATTTTCACAATTTTTTTATGCGAATTTAAACTCAGAACTGTATTTTCATGTAAATTTAAGTGAATAAATATAAACTTAGAAGTCTTTTAATAATTAAGCTATTAAGTTATTTAGATGAATATTAGTTGATAAAAGTCCTTTAAAAAAAATCGATTTTTTAAAAAGCATGGCGAGTATTTTTTTAAATTATAAAGGAATTAAAAAATTTTTCTTGCTTTTCTACTAATTATCTGTATATTTTTAATATAGATTTGTTGGAAGCAAAGAAAATGTAGCTCCTTAAAAATTACTTCCAATGTTTTATCAATTTTAAATATTCTCTCTTATAATGTAATTTTGTATAATAAAAAATTGCACTTGAGTTTTGTTAATCTAAACTTGAACTCAATTTCAATATTCGAATCGGTATCGGAATCGGTATCGGCGATATTTATTTTTAAATATCGGTATCGGTATCGGATCGGCAAAACGGCGTATCGTTACATCCCTAATTTAAAGTATGCTCTCTTCCCAGGAAACAATTTTGGCCGACATGTCAAACATCAGAAAAAATCTGAGACTTTACGAGACAATCAGCCAAGTTGTATAAAATTCCCTCAGACATTTGGCGGAACAGTCGACAGTTTTCTGGTACGACGTTTCTGCACATTGACTGAAATATTATCCGACTATTAACAGAATAGTCTATACATTATGCGAAGGAAATTTAAATTCCTTTAAGACATTTAACAGAGTAGTCTGCACATATTCTGATCTACGTCTTTCGACTTTTAGCAGTCACTTTCGCACATTATCTGATTTTAGTTTTCGTTACAATTCTCATTTATTTCTTGAGTTTATACGCACAAATATTTGAGTTTTTAAACGTATAAAATATGGGTAAATGTTTTCTGATGAGCTGCCAGAAGCAGCACAACAATGCATGGAGAATCTTAAACGACATTTCTGATGAATTTCTAATTTTAGCTTCGACTTTTCTCTGATATTAATACGCCAGGATGTAAAACGTATCAGATAAATCGGAAAATTTTCTGATGTTTTGTCAGACATTTTTCCGACATTTATAAGACATTTCGAAAATTCCTTTAGAATTTCCCTAGGAAATATGTCGGAATTCATACAGAACTCTGTTAGTCCTTTCGGTATAGTTTTTAGAATTTCCTCAGACAAATAGATTCGGTTTCTTGTCAACCACTCATATGATTTTTTGGTACGTTTTCTTGTGCAGACTTTCTGACCGACATCGGACTGAAATCGGCGAAAATTGTTTGCTGGGCTTCTAAATTTCTGACCTATAGAGACTTATAATAAAACACGATTTATTTTGACTGTAGCTTAACGATAATATAATTGGATGAAGCAATAAGACGAAGAGGCATGATTTTAGAGGAGTTTTGATGCTTGGAAAAAAGCGCAGTTTTATATCAAAAACAAGAGCGCCAAAGTGGGACATTGCGAACAAAAATCATGCATGTTCGAAGCGCTTTTCAAAGCTCTCCCTTGCACACCTGCTTCTCTCCCTTCACACTCCCTGTTTCTTCTTCTCTCCCTTACACACGTGCTTCTACCGAAGCTGTAGTTTTTGCTGGTTATGTACATCAGTATATTTCTTCCTCACTCGAGCACGGATTGTTTGATTTTTATAAATAAATCACCAAAAGATGCGGAATAAAATGGTCTTCAAGTTGCTATATTTTCGACTGTTTCACTTTATTTTTGTTTTCAAAAATTCATAAAAAAATTTTAACTCTAAAATCATTCAACATATGTACAAAAACGCTCATACATTATGCGAAGTATTTCATAATCTCGCATCACGAAATATACGAAATGTACGAAATAATTAAACAATAAAAGCAAAGAAAAAGTGTGGCGCAAGAGGGGCAATTTCGCATCACGAAATATACGAAATGTACCTAAATAATTAAACAATAAAAGTAAAGAAAAAGTGTGGCGCAACAGGGGCACGAACTCGCAATCTTCATATTTCAAGGTAAGTACTCTACCCACTGAGCTACTTTCTACTTATTTTATAAGAGCTAAAAGTTTATTTAATTACTTCATCTGAAGAATATGTCATTTTATAAGAAATAATTTTAATTTATTTGCTTATTTCAAATATATTTTTTTAGCAAGGAAATATGTTTACACAAGGTTTTCGTTACCTTTGTAAATTCTAACCAATAAGGCGTACATTTTTTTCGTAATATGTACCAAAGTTTCATATAATCTATGAAAAATGTAACTACGAAAATTTTTTTCGTAAAATGTTGCATGGATTATTTTCTGTGAAGCTATACTAGGAATAAAGCAAGCTATATATCATTAAAATCAATGGAAAATTTTTCATTTTATTCACAATTTATCGAGTTCATGCCCATGAAAAAAAATCTTTACGTGGTAGAAAAAAAAAACTAAAAACGGATTTGAATTTAGTGTATTAGGCTTTGTATATTTTTTACGAATTTTTATTTAAAGGAGCGAGTTTTTTTTTTGCAGACCAGAGTAATTGGTGTCAACATTTGTAAAAGAATTAAATCAAATACTTTGTTGATAACGTGTTATCTTATCCCACAACATTTCTTATTGTATTTAAGATCGTCTTTTTTTGGGAATTGTTATTATTATACCAAGATAAAAAAAATTATTCAATTTATTGGCCAATTTCTAATTTATCGTTCCATTCCATTGAAAACGTGTAGTAAAAACAAGTTTCTATAAAAACTTTAAAATTTGTCCAATAGTTACATTGTAAATTATTCTCTTCCCTTTGAAATCAAATGACCATAAACTTTAGCTATTCCCTGATAAAGAAAGCAACTTTTTCAATTTACTTGAATTATGAAAAATTAAAATAAATAAAATGTTGCCACTAAACACGCTTACATACATACGTATAAATGCATACATACATACATACATTCAATACACTTAAAAACTTTAACTTCAAATCCCTCTCCAAAGGAAGTAAGTTAAAAATAAAACTGAATTAAAAAGTAAAAAACGTAAACATAGATAAATGAAAGGATAAAAAACAATCAAGTAAAAATAAAAATGCTATAAAACAAAGGATTCTTCGTTACACCATTAGCGGTATAATAAATTACGAATAAAATCCAAGATGACTGCAACCGGGAATACAAACATCCAATTTAATATAATTTTTTATCTTAAGGAATTTTTTTCACTTTAGCTTAATTTTTCTTTTTATTTGCCATTTTGTCGTTTTCTTTTATTTTTTAGTTATATTTGTTTGTTATTTTCTTATTTTTCTACTTCGAGTATAATAAATAGAGACAACACTGAGTGTAGGAGTATAAGAAGTAAAATAAGATTTTCTGCGCTTACTTGCCACGCTCCATAATAATTTAAATGATAAAAATCGTTTTGAACAGCAGCTAAAAAAAAACAAGTAAATAACAAAAAAAAAAAAAAAAGCAGGAGAAATAACAAGAGGAAATCAAGAAAAACAATTTTAACGGTCAAAAATACTTTAAAAATAGTTTGAGTATATAAAATAAAAACATTTGCTACAAGTTATTTCTACATTTGTTGGAAAACTTTCATCAAGTAGAGATGCCAGTTTTTTAAATCCCTAAAGGTGATGGAGAAATTCTAGTTATTTTATATTAATTTAAAACTTATTTATATATATTGAATGTTAATTAAGCTTATAAAGTTTCTAGAAGACTTACTGAAACAACTTATAATTGAGTTTTTAAAAGTCAGAAGTACATATGCATATATAAACTCTTCGGCAGTTATTTCACTTCCTAATCCGTGCAGTCCTCTTGTTCAACCATTACTGCCCCTTCTTAAAATCGACTATCTCATCAGTGGTTGCCTGCACTGGTGTAACGTTTGAAATTTTAAATGTAATGTTTGCGAAATGGCAACCTTGTTGAATTTTTAAATCCTTTGAAAAGTAAATCCACAAAAAGTAAGTTCTAAGACAAGAAAAGCAAAAACTATTTAAACCGCAGTGTTAACGAATCTTTGTTGATACATGTCAAAAAATAAATAAAACAATAGTAATAATATCTTTACTTTTTTATTTGGCTTTAAATCGTTTAGGGTTTTATTTTATATTACTTTTGGTAAGAAACCCATGATTCTTCATAATTCTGTTAGCAGTCAGTGAGGGCAAGTAATGTTAGTGGCATTAAATATAAACGCCTTAAAGTTATGGCACAATGAAAAAGAAAAAAGAAAAAGACTAAACAAAAATAACAAACGAACTGATTTATAGTACAGGACAATATAAGAGCCATTCTCATTTTTAATGTACCCTAATGTACACTCGGTTCTTTTTTTATGTGTACCAATTTAATTAATAAAGACATGAGAAGGAAAGGTTAATATATTATAGTACTCGCCTTATTGAATGGATCCTGAACTAAAATTATATAATGAGAATCTTTAACCTTTTTGTGTATTGAGCGTTACATTTGCTATCACGTTCGTTTTCGGAATGATTTTTGAGAAAAAAGACACCAGAAAATTTAGTATAGGGTTTGAAAAAGGGATGTAACGATACGCCGTTTTGCCGATCCGATACCGATACCGATATTTAAAAATAAATATCGGCGATACCGATTCCGATACCGATACGAATATTGAAATTAAGTTCAAGTTTAGATTAGCAAAACTCAAGCGCAATTTTTCTATTATACAAAACTACATTATAAGAGAGAATATTTAAAATTGATAAAACATTGGAAGTAATTTTTAAGGAGCTACATTTTCTTTGCTTCCAAATAATCTATATTAAAAATATGAAGATAATTAGTACAAAAGCAAGTAAACATTTTTAATTCCTTTATAATTTTAAAAAAATACCCGCCATGTTTTTTTTTAAAAATCGATTTTTAAAAGGCATTTATCAACTAATATTCTTCTAAATAGCTTTATAGCTTAATTATTAAAAGACTTCTAAGTTTATATTTATTCACTTAAATTTACATAAAAATACAGTTCTGAGTTTAAATTCGCATAAAGAAAATTGTGAAAATGGGTGATTTTGTACCCTTTTTCCTTGAGGAAAAATCATTATAGAATACCGCAAAAGAAATTTGTCCTAGCATCGCTTCCAATTCGGTGATTGGTAATCGAAAAACAGAACTTCTTGCAATGGCAAGGATATGTAAAACTAATTAGAAATTATCCAAATTTGCAATACTTTCAGATCGCGAATTCTACATTTTCATGACTTCTTTGGAGTATCTTTTTTTTGCTGGAATAAGATTTAAAAAACAACGACATGAATTTGAATTCATGGTAAAATTAACAAAAAATAAATATTTTTTTTACAAAATAACAGCATAAAATATTATTAATTTTTAAAATTGATATTAATAAGATTTAAAAAATAACGAAGTGAATTTAATTCACGGTAAAATCGAACAAAAATAAATTATTTCTTAAAAAAAACTCTGAAAATTTTTTTAAAAGTATCGGTGTATCGACAGCAAAATATCGTCGATACCGATGTATCGGAAAATCTGAAGTATCGCCGATATATCGGTATCGGTATCGGTATTCGTTACATCCCTAGTTTGAAAGCATTATATACATATGTAGTGTCTAAAAAGAAATTTAAAATAATCGTAGAACGAAATTAAGAGTTCTGACAATTTTTTAGGGTACCGTAAAATAGTGTAAAGGAACCCCATTGTTTTCGCTACGCTGCCCGCCTGTCTATCTGTCTGTCTATCACATGATTGTTTTCTCGGGAACCGTAAGAGCTACGGAAAAAATCGTCAAAATGAAAAAATCACTTAAAGGAAAAAAGCACCTAAACTAAAAAATCGCTAAAACGAAAAAAATAACCAAAACGAAAATATCGTAAAAAACTAACAAAACTCAAAAAGCCGAAAAAGTCGTCAAAACGAAAAAAGTACTAAAACCTTTAAAAAAATCGGTAAAACTAAAAATATTTTCAAAAATAAAAAAAATTGCTAAAAATGTAAAAAAAACACCAAAACGAAAAAAAGCTTTCCGATGTTACTTTAGTGCTGTTTGATTTGCCCAAGCAAAAAAAAAACGCCAAAAAACTTGAAAAAATCGGTAAAACCAAAAAGTATCAAAACAAACAAAAAATCGCTAAATCTATAAAAATCACCAAAAAAACCTCAAGACTAAAAAAATCGCTAAAGCTAAAAATATCGTCAAAAAACGAAAAAACGCCAAAACCAAAAAATCGCCAAAGCTATAAATCGTAAAAAACTAAAAAAATCATTAAAATGAAAAAAGCGCAAAAACTAAAAAATCGCTTAATCAACAAAAAAAAAAAAGACTTAAAAAAATAAAAATCAAAACCAAAATTAAACGAAAAAATTGCCAAAAGGAAAAAAACGAAAAGGGCTATATGTATATGTATTCGTACGGAAACTTTCTTGTCCGAGGCAAAGTCGCAGTTTACTGAATTTATTTTATTTTGAATTGAGTTCCACATGGAAACTAAAAACTTAGTAGGAATAACACACCTTGGATGATATTTTGTTGTATATTGTTAATGCAATTTCAACAATTAAACTTAGTAATGAAGCATACTAAAGAAGAGTAACGCTCTGCGAGCAACAACAGTTTAAAAAAAATATATAGTCCCTATTATTTTTCACATGTTTGATGTATTTAAAACGTTTATAAATTTAACTTTAGAAAAATCATACTTTCCTAATGTGGAAAATCAATAGCATGTAATTCGGACTAGTTATTTTGTACGAAGAGAGTATAAAGAGTATTTTCCTTCTTTGTTTCAACTTTTGTACATTTCATTCTCCTATTTATGCGTTTATTTTGTGAAATATTTTACTATACATGGTTTCGACGGACACGAAAAGCGTTGTAAAAGAGAATCATCCATAAAATAAAAGTCAATATAACTAAAAAATAGTGGTGATGAATTATATAGCCATGATCATAACTTTAATAGCTACACATAGAAAAATGTTAAATTAAAATTGTCAAAAACGAGGAAACTTTCAAAATTGTCGATGGTGATTTTGCTTCATTGGTGTTTCATGTTAATTCAACATGATTTTGCATAAACTTCAAAGAACATTTTTCCTTTTAAAATAATTATATTTCATGTTGCTGTAAAATGAAGTTGATACTGAAATTATACGTAGAATCATGTTGAATTAAAGTTATTTCAAGTTAAAACAACGCGAATTTGATATTGAAAAAGCACGAAGAATCGTATTGAATCGAAGTTATTTCAAGCTGAAGCAAAGGGAATTTGATATTGAAACTAAACAAAGAATCATGTTGATTTAAAATTATATCAAGTTGAAACAACATGACTTTAATCAGGCGTGGCTATAAGGGGGAAGCAGGATTCCCCCTCTCCAAAAACGAGTAAAATGTACCTAATTTCTGTTGTGTTTCTAAAAAATTTTTGCAAAATAGTATGTTGCAGTTAGAAGTACCCCCCGCCCAAAAGCTCTAGTAGGATCCGCGCCTGCATTAATGTACCTATTTTATTAATTATTTTACTTGTGTTGTAGTTTTCTACCTTAGCCAAGTATTGAACTCGGCCCACTTGGTTGATAGTCAACGCGCTTAGCACTGCAGCCACAAAAGCTTCAAACTTTACTTTAGATATACATTAAAAAAATACTATCGCGTGTAGCATGAATTTCGTTTTCATTAAACACGATTTTATTGATTATTTAACATAAAATTTATATGAAATTAAAGTTAGAGTCATGTTGATTTAAAATGAAATCAAACCTTGATAACTAAATTGTTTTAACAATGAAAAATATTAAATCCAAGAGAAGTTGGAACGATTTTCCGTCATCCCACGTCAAATTTGGTTTGTAAACAGACCGGTTTCGGATATGTGCCATCTTCATTGTTCTATTGAGTTGAATTCAATAGAACACTGAAGATGGCACATAGCCGAAACCGGTCTGTTTACAAACCAAATTTGACGTGGGATGACGGAAAATCGTTCCAAATTCAAAAAAACCCCGTCGGAAGAAAAGCACAACACTCAAATCAAAGAGACTTAAGCTTAGATTAATAATTTCCTGTTTAAAGTTAATATGAAACAATGGTAATATTAAATCAACAATAGAAAATTTTCTCTGATAATGCAATGTTTGTCGGCTGTTTGTCAGCTATATAAAAATAAACAATAACAAAACAACAACAAGTCACTCAACTGAGCACAAGAGTGAATTTTAGCAATGAACAAACAAATAAACACCAACACACTTAAACAACAAATTATTGCTGGTAAATAGTGCTGGCAATTTCTGCTACTTTTAATTACTCAATACTACTCAATACTTTTCATTTGGGTACTCAATACTTACTCGATACTTTTAACGCTTAGAGAAAGTTATACTTTTAAACAGAGTTGTATATTCCCCAGCAATTTTAGAGTCGATTTGACTATAAAAACACAGCAGCGAAAGTATCGAGTAGATACTTTTTGGTATTGAGTACCCTAAAATAAAAGCAAATACTCGGTACCCACCACTCAATAATACGATTTCCAATCAAAATTGCGACATGTTGATATCAAATGAAAAATTACATAAGATTATGTAATTTTGCATTTATTTTTGCTGTTAGTTTTTTTCCCTTCTGCTCAAAATGATCTACTATAGTATATAAAGCCACATTTTTGACGTTAACGTTCATCTTCTGCGTCTTTTTTGGTTTACGTGGCTGCCTGTTACGCACAAGCATTTAAGTAAAATCAATAAGATTCCGTTTTGACATCTTCTGCGTGTTACTTAATATAACTTTTTCTAAATCTTCATTAACAATTTTTTATGTTGCAATATTATAAGTGTAAGAATTGTATTTATTCTTTACTTATACTATAGTATATCTTTGACGTAGCTCTGGTGTATAGGAAGAAAACCCTATATTAAAAAATCTATTTTTCGTTGCATTTGAGAAAGCGTCTGTGCAAACTTCTTAATAATATATATTTGATTTGTATTTAATCTTAAAATAAAATACAGCACAGTACTCTCAATTCGTAATCGCGAGGGGCTAAAATAAGAAGTAGGAATTGTTAATTTTTTTACATTTATGAATTCATTTATATATTTCATTTAGCTTAGCGCTTTGAATTTAGAATTATTTATTAAAGATTATCAACAATTAATAATGATATAAGAGGGTTAACACACACTTTAACTTCTTACTGATGAATGTTAAAACTATTTTTTTAAACTCGTCTGTATAATTTCACATTAAAGTAACGACTAAAATAATAGAAATGGTTTACTTATCAGACAGTTAAGTTAAAGCCATCAATCATAAAGGTCGAGGAGAAAAATATAAATAAATGACAAAGACTGCAACGGAACTAAAAAAGCTATGCTTTCTAAGTTTCTTTTTTGTATGAAGTAGGAAAAGCTCCTTTTTATTTCATAAACAAAAAACATTTAGAAAAATTAAATAAAAGTTTGCACCAGACAATACATTAAATGTTCTTCCCTTCGTTTCGACAGTTTCCTTGTGGACTTTCTTTTAAATGGAGTCAAGTTAGAATATCTTGTTACTAGTTAACACCCTGTTAAAGTCTGAGTATTTTCATCATTTATATTAATGATATACATACATACACACATACATACGTATTATCCCAGCTAGCATTTTGTATCATAATCGAATCTTTTGAAAATCAGCTTTACGGTCAATATAACCGCATATGAGCTCATTTTTCAATCATAAATGATTCCCTCGTTGTGAGAATATGGTACCCTACAGGTGAATCATCTAAAAGAATCATTTACAGTATGACTTTATGATTAATTTTTGAGAAGTTTTATAAAAAACTAATAATGTTCTAGCCGCGACTTTAACGAGACGACTAAACAAAAATTCAAAATATTTAAATGTTGAAGCAATTGCTTCATTGGAAGTAAAAAGCTTACCGTTATAAACAAAAGCAACAGCATAGCAAGAAATTCTTCATCATCTAGCTGAGCAAAATGTCATTTCAAAATGATGGTAAAAAAATTATCATCATGATATTTTTGCGGTTTCTTTACATTTCGTTTCTGTATTTTCAAGAAATCATTAGTTGATCATATGGATGAATCATATGTGATAAAAAAGTGATCTGAGAAGAGTCCCTTAGGAGATTTTTTGCATAAACGAATCACCCAAATGCTAGCTGGGATGTACATAAAATTGTATGCTTTTGTGTGAATGGGTGTGTATCGCGTGTCAAGCTACATTTTTCTTATTGTTTTATGATTGAATTTTTTTATAAGCAGAATTATAGTCGTATGAACATAAGTATTGCTGTGTTTAGCAGAATTTTACTTTATCGCCATTTTTGCTGAAAACTTATTTCAATACATTGTTACCCTGAGGAAAAGTTATTTTTTACACGGTTTCTTTACTATTTTGAATGATCTTATTGTTCTGGTCGTAAATGGTTGCATATTTATGCAGACGAAAATTGATTTATTTATTTTCTAAACAACTCTGGTACATAAACCAAAAAAGAGACAGCGAGTGAACAGACACAAACTAAAAGAATAAAAAAATGTTGACAGCTTACAAAGTGTTACCCAGGATGATACTAAACGAAACAAAGTATGAAAAATACCGGAAATAAAATTAATGACTTACTTCAATATTTTTTTCTGGGAATTTTAGAATTTTATACAAATTGTAATGTGGTGAAGAGCAAGTTTAATAATTTTTCTTTTTCGTACGGTTTGTAAATAGCTTTCAACAAAAGATTTTGACCATATTTTTTCATTAGTTAAAAAAATTAAAAGAATACAGTTAGTTCGGGTAATGTTGTATAGGCGGGTAGTGTGGTATTGCTGCTTTTCTCTCAAGCTAAGAGCATAGAAATAACGGTAGTTAATAGTTTGATGCTTTTAAAAATTTAAGAGTGCGTTAGTGTGATAGATTTGTCCATGTCATCAGAGTAGTAAATCGTAAAAAATTTCCGTAGTCGCGTAGTTGATTTTTTTGCACGCCTCATAAGCGAAGCGTTGAGGTGGGTACTACTGTCACTTCACGCGAAACTACTGATTTTTCAAACTTAAAATGGCTCTATTATTATCATATATTGCACTTGTAAAAAATATATACACACACATATTAAGAAAAAATACAATTTTTTACACTCATGACATTGTTAATGTCATTTTTATTATTTAAACTAATTAAAAAGCTGTTTAAAAAAGTTCTGTTTTGGACGTCCGTTTGTCTGTATGTACGGATCCTGTATGTGGTCACGATAACGACCGAAAGACTTCACTAATCGAGTACTTTCTTTTTACGCTTCAGTACACAGAAAAAAATAGACAAGAATTATATTCAATAAAACCATGTTATTAAAAAAAAAATATGAATTTCAATAACATTTATCTTTAACATAATAAAATATTTCGTTGTAAGTATTTTTTTTTCCATGCCGGTTATTTCTTTTCTTTTTATACATAAGTACTTAAAACAAGTTGTATCCCATAAAAAAATAAATGGGATATGGATCAGCTAGAGAGTGTATGCTTTACGTCCGGAAAGCCCGGGTTCGTATTCCAGCCATGTCAACATTTTTTTTATTTTATATATATATTTTTATTTTGAAATAATTTTGTTATCAATATAGGGGAATTCTTTATCACAGGAAATTTGAAAAAAAAATTATTGAATACCGGGATTTTTGTTATCAAAAACGAAACTTATTTTTTTCTGTGTATAATTAGGAATAGAAGCATATTTCATTTCACGGTCTAAATGAGATTATGAGGCGTGCACTTTTGGATTTTCCAAACTATTTTATTTATCACCTTATAATTATTGAGCTCGAGGTATTTTAATAATTTATTTTATAAATTTATTTCGATATTTCGCTTAACGATTGGTTATAATCATCAGAAAAATATGTAATGAAAAATATAAATAAATGTGTTCTATTGCCTATTTTTCTGATGATGCTAACAAATTGTTAAGAACACAGAAAAAAATAAGTTTCGTTTTTGATAACAAAAATCCCGGTATTCAATAATTTTTTTTTTCAAATTTCCTGTGATAAAGAATTCCCCTATATTGATAACAAAATTATTTCAAAATAAAAATATATATATAAATTAAAAAAATGTTGACATGGCTGGAATACGAACCCGGGCTTTCCGGACGTAAAGCATACACTCTCTAGCTGAGCCATATCCCATTTATTGTTTTATGGGATACAACTTGTTTTAAGTATTTATGTATAAAAAGAAAAGAAATAACCGGCATGGAAAAGAAATACTTGCAACGAAATATTTTATTATGTTAAAGATAAATGTTATTGAAATTCATATTTTTTTTAATACCATGGTCTTATTGAATATAATTCTTGTCTATTTTTTTCCGTGAAATAAATTTATAATATAAATTACGCTATGCAACAAGAAAAATGCCAAGGAGTACCACTGTATTTTTTTGATGTGTTATTATGGTCCCTTAACTACAAAAACAGTAGACATTTTAAATTCTATGGATACTTTTTTTATTAATGTTTTTCTAAAATTAGAGATTTTATCATAACTTATAAAATAGGTGTCCAATTTTATTACAAAAACCATTATTAAATTTGAAATAAAACTACCTTTAAGTCGTTTAAACATAATTTTTTTATATACTTTCGAAATTATTTAGACCACACTGATGAAAAACACAATACAAGAGCATAATAGTTTTATTTAAAAACACAAAACTTATAAAACGAACAACGGAACAAAAATATTTTATTCGACGTGACTAATTGTATAAAGGTCGTAAGAAAATTGAAACCGATTCATATCGAATAAAAATTGTTTGTTGTGTTGTTCGATTTATAAGTTTTGTGTATATTTTTAATTAAATATTTATTTGAATAAACAGCGTGGTCGGCTAATATGGTGTAGCGCAAGCCGGCTAAAGTGGTATATTGTTCACATTACCCTTTCAAGAAAATAAGCATAACAAAATGAGATGTTGTAAGAAAATAAGGAGCGGAATATACGTATGAATGTATGGTACATCACATTATGAGACCATAGTATACCACTTTGCCTGCCAACTTTTGAAATGGATTGTTTATGATATTTCTACTGTTTCGCAATTTTTCTGAAACTTGGACTTCAAAAACTTTTTTACTTTCCCGAGTAAAAGCGTAAAACTTTTAGTGGAACATCAGCTGATTTATATTCTAGTCGAATTAAGTTTCTTAAAACTATAACTGAATATAAAATAGAAATACCAAATATTGTTGATATAATAATTATTATAATCACATTTTGTTCGGAAATTCAACAATTCACATTGTTAATATAACAATATTTTAATTGATATGATTTTGAAATCTACCAAAACAATTGTTAAGAAAAGGAATTTTAATCAACAAATTGTTTTATTATTTAATTAGAAATATTTCGATGATTTTTTTAACTTATAGAATTTCGTATTTGAAAACAATCGCTGTAGGCGCAAAATCAATGAATTATTCAATTGATATAATAAAACAGTTAATTGTATTAACAAATCAGTTTTTTTTGTCTTTTACACTTTATTATTAAGCACAATGCAAATTTATATGCTTCCCATTACACAAAAATCTTAATTTTAGCGCAAATTCGAATATAATAATAAATGCAATTTTTGTTTTACATTTAAATGTAATGACTAGTAAATAATTTATTAACATCAATTGGGTCAACTGCGTTAAAGTTAATGTCAAATAAAAGAGAATAAATTTGACATTTAACTGACATATACGAATATTGAGAAAATACACAAGCAGTCACGGACAGCTACACACAAACATTTGCACAATTCAATGCTGAGTTTATACATTATTGAACACATCATGATATTGTGCTTAAGCAGCATTGAAAGTGTAGCTAAAACCCCCACGTAGCTGAGATACAAAATATTTTACAAATATAAATAAATGTTCAATTTACATACGAGGTCACGATAGAAAACAAATTTTTCTCTGGCTTTCTAAAAAAACAAAAAGAACATCAAGGACTTCTCCGTTAGTTTGTACCACAAATTTTCATTTTAAAAGATTTAAATAGAGATTTTGTATATCCACAATGGACACATTTTGTGAAGTGGTAGAAAATGCTATAAATTAATTTTAAACATTTTCTAAATGAAATGAAGAATTATCGTAGCTTTTATTTTGTGTTTGTTTTAAGTGTCATGGAACGAGGGATGCATGAATACGTGCCAATGCGAAAAGATACTCCACAAAATTTACATAAAATCTCAGCTGGATAGAGCAAAGGAAGTTATTGTCTTTATTTTATTTTTCATTTTTTTATGTTACCTTTTCACAAATAACCCTCCCTTTTGATTTTACCTCTCTTTTTTTTCTTGCTTTGTGTGCCATGAATTTTTATGAGTTTATTCGTAAAATAAACTGGGGTTTCAAATGGGCCAAAAGGGTTAAAAGGACAAATAGTTATGAGTTGTTATCTTAGGTAACAGAGGATATTAATTTTCATTGCTTAACAAGCAAAAGTGTTGGTCAATAAGAGTTGTATGAGTATTCAATATTCGATTGCTTACTAGAGTTTGCTGCTCAAGTACTCGAAACTTTCATTTTTAAAGTTTTAGACAATCAATATTATAAAATATAGATAGCTTATCTAGTGGATTAAAAAATAAATTCATCGTTAATTGAATTCCCTTAAATTCAGATTATATAATTTTGCCTTTTATTTTGTTTAAAAAATCGTGACCTTTTACACTTAGAAACAAATATCCCCACAACAGCCAATATTTTAACAATTTCAATAACGTTAATTAAATAAGTAGCACAGTAACACACACATTCTTCTTAATCATTTTAAATATTTAAGTTGTATAATTTCGGCATCTTCAAAATAATCCATGGAATTACATTTATTCATTCCAGAGAAACGGACAGACAACTAATCAAAGTAATTAAGTGAAACCATTATTTACACTTAAAAAACGTGTAATTTCTATTATTGCTCTTTGTCTTTGTCCTTTCCCTGTTCATCTCCCTTTGGTAATTTTTTTTTTGTTCATTTTCGTTTTTTCTTTTCTTTTTTTGTGGTACTCGTATTTAATTTAATTAAAAAACACAATCAAACAACATTTCTTAATTAAAAAGAATTACAAAGACCGCCCGATGAGTAAAAAATGGTTCAAATAAAAAACTAAGAAGTTGCTGTCAGAAAAAAATATAGAAAGAAACAACAAGTCTTGGGACAAGAAAAATGTAGAAAAAAGGACATTACAGAAAATCAAAGTGAAGAAAACGACAAAAAATTGTTCAAACACCATTTTGACGTTAAAGTAAAAGTTTAATCAAATAAATATTTCTTTAAAAGTTTGTTTAAATTACTTTATGCTCCCATACGCGCCCACAGACCTACACACACACACACACACACACAATTTTTCTTAGTCTCCAACAGTATGAAGAGTTCAAAGGAGTCAAATAACAAAGATAACTTTAAATGTTGTAGTACAATAAGAACAACTAAAAGTTGGCAACAGCAGGAATCGGTTGACGATTTAATTAACGCTATTAATTCTGGGTAATGTTGACTTATTGTTATGATTAATGTGTAATTGCCTAACATTTGAGATTTGGAATTTTTCAAGGAAATTAAAAAACTTGTGGGAGTCAGTATGAGATATAAATGTTTCTGCTCCTCAATATTGTAAACGTGATGGAACTAAATAACTTGTGACGACGTTGGAACTACACTGAACGAATTTCATTTCATAAATCCAATGAAACATTTTCGTTACATTTTCATCACAATTAATATAAAAATCTTTCACAAACCTAATGAAGATTCACGAATATTGTGAAAGAATTTCATTGGAACTGCTTCATTAGCATTCATAGTTTTGTTAGAAAATTTCATTGGACAACTACATTTGTTGTTGTTGTACTCTTTCTTATTATTATAAAATCATAGGCATATTGTTTTGACAGTGCTGTTGGCTGAAGTCGTTAAGACGTTGCTTATAAAGCAAATGACGATAATCAATAGTCTGAGTTCGATACTGTCAGCTGTCATCGACATTACAGATTTTTCTGATGTGCATTGACGTCTATTAAATTAAAAGAGTCTATGTAAGAGATAAGCTAACATAATATTTTGACTAAAACAATGAAATATTTTCATTACAATAATGACAGAATATTATTAAAATAATGCCAGAATTTGGCTAAAATAATGAAACGGTTGCATTAAAATAATGAAACAATTTCATTAAACCATAAAATAATTTCACCAAAGTAGTGAAATATGTTCATAAGCTTAGCGAAATTATTACAATTGACCTATGAAATGAAATTTTCATTAAAATAGTTTTAACAAAACTTGTTACAGTAATCCAATGAAGTGTGACATTGTTTGTATTTATTGAAGTTTTCCATTAGATTAATGTCGAAATTCACTGAATTTATGAAAAAAATTCTTTCAGTGTACATTTACTGAAAGTAAAGCTGGTTAGTTTTTACTGTAAAATAACAAAATGAAACATTAAATGATCCCGACAAGCTTTTTATTAAATTTAAAAGCCAATTTAAAATAAATGCTTATCTGAATATACGATTTCAAAATATTTTTTTTCTATTGAATACCAACGGGCAGGATACAAATGAACCATCGGTAGTTTTAAGTAAATAAGCATTTTTGTCATACACTACACGGAAAGAAGTATATATATATTTAACAACGGTAATTTTCTAAAATTGTATCAAATTCAATAAAACCTGTATTTGAATCAAATATAATTTTTGTTGAAAAGTAAATTTTTGGAAAAAATAATTAGGGAAAAATAAAAATATTTTCAACTCTTTTTATTTTTATCAAATAGAGAAAAAATCTTTATCGCAAAAAATTCAAAAACTTTTTTTTATTGACCCAACACATTTCTGTAGAACACTATACAAAAATCTTTATCACTGGAAATTCAAAAATTTTCTGCTGTGTATTCTTATTACAAAATCATGGTAAATAAGAAATATAAGTTGTAAGAAACATTTTAATAATTTTGTTTAATATGTTAAATGTGCGATGTATACAAATGTTCTTTTAAAATTCAGATGTCGTTGGAAAAAGTTAACTTATAACATCGTAAATTGTATATAAAAAAGCTTTTAATTAATTTTAAATTAGAGTTATAAACTTAAAACAATTTCCCGTATGATGCAGTATTTAAATTCAAATTAAACGCATGTGTATTTATGAGTTTACAAACGTACGATTGTGCATTAATAACTTTGTATCTGTTTCTATTCATACATTATAATTATTTTCTTTGATATTTCAAACCTTTGTCGGTTTAATTAGGTTTTATGTTTTCTACTTACAAGATTTTGTTTGCCTCTATGATTTTGTATGCAAATGTTGCAACATAATTACAAAAATTAATGTACGAGTACATGTAGTAGAGATGGGTAACGCTTGTTATAAATTTTACTTCAGTGAAGTGTGCATGAGTATAATTTTTGGTAGATTTTTTAGTGATTGGTATCTTTTTAAATTTTATTTGAAATATCTGAAAAATTTTTTTTTTGCAATTTCGTCGGCTATTTGTCGGCTATTTGTCGGCTATTTGTCGGCTATTTGTCGGCTATTTGTCGGCTATTTACATGGATGTACACAACACAAGCAATAAAAATAAAATACAACAACAAGAGCACAACAGTGGGTTATACATATCAACAAAGCAAATAAACACCAGCACACTTAAGCAAAATTTTTTTCTCTTTTATTTAGTTTTCTCAACGAAAATTGAGTAAATGGTTTAAAATCAATATATATCTACTCTCCAAAAGAAAAAAAACAAATAAAAATAGTCATAGGAGGATTTGGGTTCAATTTGGATTTGGGTTCCCTTGGAAAACTCAAAATTCTCTTTAAAATAGTTTCTCTTACAAAGATTTATACATATTTAAAAAGCAGGCTGATTCTTCTTGCAAATAAAACTAATGTTAATAAAATCGACCGACAATGTTGAAAGTTCGGTTAATTAATTATTCGTACCAAAATGCGAACTAACTCGGTATCGCTAGGGGTATGGGTTTCGTATCAGCAAAAACGGTTATCGATGCACTACTAAATAATTTTTTCTTCCTGAAGAAAGTCTTTTTTTATAGTGAAAAGAATGATGGTTCTTTAGGTAAAAAATATAATAATTTTATGAATTTTCAAATTAAAAATGGCATATTTTCCAACTCACAAAGATTATTTCCAGCTGTTTTTTTTACAATTTCTAATTTTGTTGTTTAACTAACGAACAAGCAATTGTGATAACACTGGTCTCCAAAAAATAAAAAACTTCGAGCCTTTAAATAAAAATACATACGTGGAATATATAAAGTTTATTGCGGTAAATTCAACTCTGTTTCCAGTTTTTTTTTCTATCAGGCTTAGATTTTTTATGGGCATGACTAATATGGCACCCGAAACAGGGCGGTTGCGCTAATGAATCAAGAACTGAAAGATATGGTGTAAAATTACCTTTAAGCCATTAATTTTTTCATATTTTTAACTGTTTCAGAGTTATTCAGAAATTAGTGGCGAAAAAATTTTATTTCATGCAAAATTATATATTTTTTTCGTAAGAAATTAAAAGGGCTACAATTTTTTATTTTTGTCATTTACCAGAAAGCTACGTGTATTAGAAATAAAATGAGCTATAAATTATTAACATCGATGGACAAATGTTGATTTTATTCACAATTAAGTGAAGAAACTCAATTTATACAAATTACAATATCCATATGACAGAAAAATGTTTAATTTGTGCGTTGGTAGGTATGTTGTATCAAAATCTCAATTTTTTCAATGAAGTTTTTTCACTTAACTTCGAATAAAATCGGCATTTTTCCATCTATTTTAGTGATATCTCGCTAATTGTATTCCTAATATAACTTCATTTCTGAGAAATGACAAAAATGTAAAATGTTTCCCCTCTTAATTTTTTTATAAGTTTTTGAAAACGAAAAAAGTTTATTTTGCACGAAAAAACTAAAGTTTTGCCTCTAATTTTTGAAACAGTTAGAAATATAAAGAAATGATGTATTATTTTGCATGCTTTTTGGGTTTCTTTGCTCAAACCGGAGAAGCCATTCTGGAGTTATGGTGAAATACACTGATGTATCTATTAGAAATATTATTCAGGCCCGTTAAAAAATCTGTACGTGATAGATAAAAGCTAAAAACAGGCAATTAATGCCTACCAGTTAATTAATTAATGTGTTACCTTCTTTCGGAAAGGGATAGTGCAGAGAGAACAGATGGTGAAGTGGAAAGCTTAATTCATTTACAAACCTGATATTGCGCGTTTTTTTTTTTGTTTTGTTATAGCAGTTTTGTAAGCCCCTCTGCTGTGAAGTAGAAGCATTGAGTTATTTAAGCTGTGTAGCCATTTTATTCGTTCTTGTACTTCGCCGACGGTTCTGCTACAATACCGACGAAGGAGGGTGCTGTGAAGTGCATTAAGATATGTTAGTATTAATCGCTGTCGGTACTGCCAAAGTGATCAGTACTATGCCTTCATCACTCTAACAGTCCAACAACAACCAACACCATAACACACCAATGCACATGAGAAAACGGCCTGTTTGATGTTGTTAGCTTGCATGAAACTAGTCTTGAACTCAAGACCTCAGACTGTAGTCAAACGAGTTAGCTACTCAGCCAACAGCATCCTCAAGCTTATAAACTTTATATATTCTACATATATTTATTTAAACGTGATCTTTGTTACAGACCAGTGTAATCGGTTATAATTTGGATCCGATATCTTCAAAATGTTGGGTCAAGTTTTTGGAAAAATTTTAAAATTTGCGTTTCAAACGAGTATACCTCACTAACTAAAAAAGACAAGTGCTTAACCAAACCTTATAAGGGCTATAAGAATACAAAATTTTTTTTGAATTCGTGCGTGAAACATTAAAAAAATTACAAGCGATGAGAAATTTTACATGTTGTTATTTGGGAATTCATATCTCCGCTCGTGCACAGTATGGGAAGCTCATCTTCTTAAATTGTATAGAAAGACTTCTCTGCTATGACCACGTAATATACTACTACGATATTCGTTCCGAAATGGCTGATTTATTTTCAAAATAACGAGTGTTTTTTTTAATATAAGTTGTTATATTTGGAGAGAAGTTATTAGGTACGTTGCATTTTTGTACGAATAATATCTGAAATTAATATAACTTTTAACATTGTCGGTTGATTTGATTAAAATTTGTTTTATTTGAAAGAAAAATTAGCCTGCTCTGTAACCATGTATACATCTTTGTAAAAAATTATTTTAAAAGTTACGAAATTTTTGAGTGTTACAAATCAAAAATAGAAAAATGGTCATAACTCTTAATTTCCTCCTACGATTATTTTTATTTATTTTTACCATAGAGAGTGCTTTCAAAGCCTATAGTTACTTTTCGTGTTGAGTTTCTTTCTTTCGTAAAATTGAACTTCAGACTACCCGTGTCTCATGTGCGTGTATGGGCATGAGCCATCATGCATGCGAGTGCATAAGTAAAATGTTTCATCATTTGCGTGCATGACTGTCAGTTAAAAGTTACTCACGGTCTGATCTCTAACAAATGGTTTGCTTGTGTACATTAGCATATATTCTGATTCTATATCTTTTACATTCGCATACTATTTTACATATGACTACAGTAAATTATAGCCTTAACTTCATTGTTTAAAACTTTACAAAGGACCAACTTTCTTATTTTGTTTTTTGTTTATCTTTTATTTTTGCATGACCTGTATCTCATATCTTCTGAGTATTTTTTGTTTCTTAATCAAATTTTTATCGCCTGCCTGGTTGGGATGCAAATTATTTGTTAAACGTATTAAGCCAATGGTAAAGAAGATGTGTAGCTTCTCTGTGTTATCCTGGAGTTTTCTTTAGGTTGTTCTTTTTAATAGATCTTGTTGTTTTTTAAATTGTTTTGTGGCTTTTTGAAAGTCTTTTAGAAGTTGAGTCAAACAGAAATAATAATTGAATTGAATCATTTAAAAAATACTTTTTTTAAACAAAACTCGGCTGGAAAAATAACATTATTGAAGTAGAAAAAAGAGAATTTCTTTCTGGCTTTTAATCTATTGTTTTCAATTCTTTGTAAGTTTTTTTTTTAATTAGTTTCCAAATAGCTTTTCCCTTTACAACATATCCTCATATAATCTTGAACTAAAAATTTTATTTAAAATTGAAAAAGCAACACCTCCCTGCTCTTTTTTACAAAAATTGCTTTTCATTTTATCGTTTGTTAAACTGAGACTGCACAAAAAAAATATTTCTGATTTAGAATCAGAATTAATGAAGCAACTCTAACCATAATTCATCTAAAATGTAATCAATCCATGATTGCATTGATGGCTTCATTAGGAGTAGACTAAAAATACAAAAAGAGATGATTATAAATCATATTAGTATCTGGTTACAGTGTAACAAAACACAGGCAACAAAGAGCCACCAGGAGACAACACTCAAACAAAAAAATGAACAGCAAGTCAATGGCATATTTTCCATATTTTCCCTTTATGTTTTATTCTTTAGCAATTAATATTAATTGGAGTGAGTTTGATTTTTCAGGAATTGACCAAACACATTGAACATTCTACCAATTAAAGTTGATAAAATTATGATTAATATCTACGACTGCAACAGCATAAATATAACACTAAATTCTAAAATAAGGTAATACAGTTTGACTGAATATTATGAGAATCTAGACAAAAACTAATGATGACAATTAAGCGTTTAGAGAATAAAAATAATGAAGACCACTCGTATAATGATGTCAAATAACTAGCAATAGGAATTAAACAAAAAGAAAATTGTGCTCATGGACACCGATGAAATTAACAAGAATTTTATGAGTAATGTAAACTGTTGTATACGCTCCCTATAAAATAAACATTTCTAGTAAATAACAGTACAACAAAATCAAAATTGTTTAAATAAATATTACATCTTTCTTTTGTATGGGAAATAGGGTACTAACTCGGTTAATGTGTGCTCGATTAATCGGAAAATTGAACTCGTTCAGCAGCATACGGAATTTAGATGATGACTTTTTAGCTTGATTTTTTTAAAGTTGAGAATCGAACGAGGTAATAACAGGTTTAACCGACTAACAAGTCTAAAAGATATTGCCCAAAAAAGTAAATCTCTTGCGGATTGGACATTCCGCTAATATCCCTTATACCCCTCATTTGAATATAAAAATCAAGCTCGACTGTCTTCGTCTAAGTGCCGTATTATAACTATTTATTATTTTCTTCAGGCTCAAGGTCCTACCATTTATCATTAATTAACATATAGTGCCATATTATTTTAGTTTTGAAGAAGGCAATGCAAAAAGCGTCAAGAGCGATGAGAAATTAAAAATTTTTTGTTTTGAAAAAGTCACTTTCTTTAAATAAAAATTCATTGCGGCAATGCAACCTTCGACCGTATATCATCCTATTATTACGTATTCGCGCACCACAACATAAATATTTATTTAAACTTCTGCATTTCCCATCCCCGGCCGAAAACATCAAATAATCTTTGTTACATTATCCCACTTTGAACGTAGACAAATAGAAAACGTTTAAGGACAATCGAGTTCCTCAGCTGCTGGGAGACTATTTTAAAACGAAACTGGCCTTGCAGATGTCCTTGAGAAGAAATATCCTGCATCTTGACACATTATCGGATATAACTACGTTAGAGTAAGCGATTGAATAAAAAGGCTATCAAAATTCTTTATATGCATGTATTACTTTAAGGTTTCCAACAAGGATGTAACCTTACTTTACCGCAAAGGATATTAATTTTCAAAAAGTATTTGAGTTTCTACGATTATGACAAATATGCGAATGGATAGATAGACAATGTTAAATTGACACATAGACGGATACGCATACAACTGCTGACACACAAACATTCAAACTAGTCCTTAAAAAAATAAATCTTTTAAAGTAACAAGTGCTCTGCTTACTTTTCGTACTCTATTTTCCAATTTTTTGCGCTCTTCTTTCAAAAATGTTTGAAAATATTTGACGAGCTTTCTGTAGATACGTATAGTATTTTTATATAGTTATATCTGTGTGTACAACCCAATATGCACACATCTGCATACAAATTTTGAAAGTTTGGCTATTATTTCCTTCTTTAGCAATTCTACACCTTCCTAAACCATTTATGTTTTTACTCTCGAATGTGAGCATTTCGAAATTCCTTTTACAATTACCAACTACCAATGCAATCGTCTAGGTGTAAAAATTTTCATATTTATCTCCTCTATATGTTAGTGCGCAACAGGACTTTTCATACATAATAACCAAATTGTAAATGCAACTGTCAATAAATATTATCACGAGTCAAGTTGACTATAATGCAAAAACCTTTTTGAATCTTGTACAAAATTTGCATCTAACAAAGTACTTCTCTATAACACTAACTTATATATACACATTTACAAAGTACTTATAGCCTTGCCTTGTTGTATACATACATATTTAAATGGACGTACTTGGTATGTCCAGCATACATTTTGATTTCATCTCCAGTTGGGTTTGATTTAGAATTAGACTCTTTAACATAATTGCTATTGAAATCAATATTTATCAATCGATATTTATGATATATGGCTTATTTTTAATTTAATATTCATGAGCTTTCAGAAATACATTTTTTTTTTAATTTTGCATAAAAGCCGCTATTTTTCGATTCTAATTCCGAATAAGTAAGAAAAAGTTGACCCAATAAAAAAATATTCAGACAGTTTGAAAATAGTTTTGTCAAGCAGCTTTCAGTGTTTTTTATCGGTCATACTGTTCTCGCCTTAGGGTAATGTATGGCTGATTCTCATTCTAAACGTACATTTCGTGTTCTTTTTTTTGTTTTTCTTTTTTGTTTACCAATGTAACTAATATATATATGAGAAGATAGAATTTCAAATAAAGTTTTCGCCTCATTCAATGGTTCCTGAAATAAATTTATATATTTAGATTTTTTAAAATTTTTGTGTATTGAGCGTTACATTTGTCCCGAAACGATTTATGCGAAAAAATTACACAGCAATAAATGAGTATAGTTGGAAAGCAGTAACCATCTTCTCTATAAAAACAAACGAATTATAATAATCGAAGGATGAAATTAAAAGTTATAACCACTTTATAAATTTTAACTTCAGTACGTATACAAAAATAAAAAAATATGTTTTAAAATAATACTTTACAAACATTTTTAAACGAGCAAAAAGTAGGCTACCTCTGCTTTCAAATAAAACTTATTTTAATTAAAGTGATCATCAATGTCAAAAGTTATGTTAATTTGAAATAATTTTTGTTGCAAAATACGACGTACCTAATACATTCTTCGAAAATGTAACAACCCACAGTGAGAAAGAAGCAATATGTTTTCCAAGAAAACCAGAAATTTGTAAACAGAAAATGTTCGTTACATTGTTCTTACCATTTAGCAGCTATTAACTTTTTTCTAACGTCCTAAAATTTATAGATAATTTATATATATTAAAATTTTTTTCACGTAACGCTCAATATATTTTTATAGGAATTCATTATTTTTTTCAGAACACATTCTCTATTTTGAATTCAATACAATTCAGATGTTTAATTCTCGCTATACTTTAACATAATCTCCTTAGGTATTCACTAAAAAATTTTAATAAGATAGAAAAATATGTAGATAACACTCAATACATTTTTTTTTTGGATACAAACGATGATTGATTGATAAAACGTTTTGCTATATAATACTATTTAACAAGGTTAGGTTAGGTTAGGAAGGGTAGTGCTATACCACACATCCACTCGTAGACCCAATAGGATCCATTGTGATTCCCTTCTATTCATACCCGTAATGGAAAACCCCTCCCGTACCCAGAAAACAACCCTGTTATCTGCCACTAAGCCACCTTATTCCCATGATGAAGCCCCTGATATCTTCAAGTTTGCACTTTGCGATATCACTAATGCTCTCATGAAAACGTCTGCCGAGCCACCTAAGCCTGTGTCGTTGTAGCCTCGGGCAATGGCAGATAACATGCTCAATGGTTTCTGGTTCCTCCTCATCCTCGCACATCCTACAAAAATCTGGAGTGCCAATCTCCCAAATGCTGGTCCTCACCCTAACCGAGCAATGACCAGCGAATGCGCCTATTAAGACCCCTATCACCTTCCTCTTCATACCCAGTAGTAGTTCGGATCTACTTAAGTCAAGTTTTGGCCACATGGCCCTCGAGACTCTACAATCCTCCCTACTCCTCCATGAGCGGTTGGCCCTGCTCGACACCCAGTCGCTGAGCCCCTGCAGTAATGACCGATCGGTATTTTAACCCATCTGCCACACAATTCCTCATCTAACGCTGGCCCTAATCTTGCCAGCTCATCAGCAGTCTCATTTCCCTGAACATTGCAGTGGCGAGGAACCCAACATAGTTTGACAATATATTTGTCCATAAGCGAGTTGGGGGCTCTCCGGCAGTCACTATCTAGTTTCGATCTGACACTGTGTCCATTCAATGCTTTTAGCGCCGCCTGATTATTGACGTAGAAGGTGACCTCCTCGCCCTCAGACACATTTGTGGCCACTATCTCCGTGGCCATGAGAATCACCAGGATTTCAGCTTGCGAAAGATTACACTCGTTCGGCAGCTTAAAAGACCTACGAATGTCCGTCCCCAACCCTCATAAAGCCTATCAGATTCGACCCAAATATCCCTATACGGAATTACCAATGAGGGTGTCCTGCCAAAATCAATTTCAGCTACCTTAGAGTCCGTAAACCCATGAGCTATGGAGACCCCTACGCTAAAACTGATCTCATTTAGGATTGCTGTGTGACCTGTTACTCCTGACCTCACCAACCCTGCCTATAATAGTCTTAGGAGAGTCCTTGCTGCCGTTCTCACCACAAACTCCTCTATGGGAAGCAGGTGAAGAATGACATCCAAGGTAGCTCACTATTTAACAAAGTTCGCAAAAGTTTTAAATATTTAGAAGCACAAACCTACGCTGTAATTTTAGTGTCTGTTGTTAATGCAATATTAATAATTAAACTGAGTAATCACTGCGGACACCAACAATTAAAAAATATATAATTTCTAATATTTGTCAAAAATTGTATGTATGAAATAAGAGAACCAAATACAAATATTCTAAAACCGTTTTATATTTGACCTGATTTTTGAAAAAATTCATAGTGTCTTAATTCGGAAAATAAATACCATGCACTTTGTGTGAAGAGGGGAAAAACAGTATTTTTGTTTTTCGTTTTTACAAAAAAAACTTATGTACATTCCCTACGGTAAATGGATCTGACACAAAACAAGTCACGTGACCGGTCCCCAGGTGGTAGGGACCAGTCCGAGTTCTAACACTTCCTATGAAGCGGACCAGCCCCTTTTACATGGGGCTGGCCTAGGATGGGGTTAATTGATACTTTGTATGCACCTTGTAACTTGTCTCTGAACTATCTTATGGAGTCCCAATCGGTGTAGAATAATATAGATTATATATAAATATTCCAAAATTCAGCTGTAATTATCGATTAATCTATTTTTTTTTATTGTTACAAATCCAAGTAGAAATTGTATTTTATTTTTAATTATTTTTAAGCGGTGTTTGTGATAGGATTCGAACCGGCAATCTCCGGCATGACAGGCTAGTACACTACCCACTCGACCACAGGGGAACTTATATTTCAATATTATAAATACCAGTTAAGCTTTCATTGAAGGGAGACAATTAATATTATATAAATACTATGTGATAGGCCTTAGATCCAGGTGCATCGAATTAGTTCAGTGCCGTTTACTAACTAGCCGGAGTACCAACTAAATTGACTGAAAATGGTTAATATGTGACCATTTACACAATATGTCTCTCTTCACCATTCACTACTTCTTATTTTTTGTACCAGTCTCATTTTCTCAAGTCATAGGACGAGTACTTTTGGATAATTTGTCACCAAATTTTCCGCATCGTTTATATAAAATCATTCTAAATCAGTTTTCTTTTTAAAATTTACGCGTTTTTTTATAAAATAATTTATTATATATTCAACGGACACGAAAAAAACATTTGAAATGCTGTACCTAGTGGAAATAGTACACAAGCTCAGAAAACTGTAGATGTTGGAAAAAAAGAGGTCACAGTATTTCTAAGTGCATGAAACTGATTAGACATGCCGTACGTATTTCTATTCAAAAAGGAATTTCACTGCAGGTCTGTGTTATTTAATAGATTTTTTGATATATTAGAAAATTTTCAATTAATTTTTTAATTGAATCTTTAAAAATATCGGAACTAATTTTTTTTATTTAATCTTTAGAAATTTTTAATTAATTTTTTAATTGAATTTTGTAATTGGTCTTTAAAAAAATTTCTATTAAATAAAAAAAAAATTTCGCTAAATATTTTCAATTGAATTTGTTTTATTAATACTACAAATATTAAATCAGCGTTACTTTTTTTTTAAGAAACTAGTTTCTATTATTTTGTCCTTACATAGAAAAATTTTTTCAAATAAAATTTTCAGAAAAGCATTTGTTGATATTAATGTTAAATTCAATAAATAGTTTTTCTGATTCAATAAATGTTTATTTTTGAGCTGTTATTTACATTAAAAAGCAACATCGAAACTACTTTTATTTTCAGTAATGTGTTGTTTGCTTTTACAAAAATCATCATATTATTGATTTTTGTAAAAAATTTTCCGGAACTTAAAAAATCTTTAAGTAATTATGAAAGCATATTTGAAACAATTATATTATCTGATTTAGTAAATTATTTTCTTTGATTATGGCTTTTTTATTATGGAATACAACAACTAATTTTCAAAATATATTTTAGTAAAATAATTTGTAAATTTAACAAAATGTTTGTCTGAATTTACAAATTTTTTCATTGGACTTAATTCATCATAATGAAGTCGAAATGAAGTTTAATTTTTTCTGTGTATAGCAAATATTTGTGTTTGTTGGGAGCCAGCTAGCAAGTGCTTGTTGTTAGTAGTGAGTTGGTTGTTTTATGAATTGACGTCGTTGGTGTTAATGTTGCTGATTGCAGAGTCTCTATCTTTAATTCATACAGACATTTAATCTGCAATCATAATCTATACAATGCATACATAAAGCCAACAATGCAAAACAGACCTTAAAATGGTTTTTATCACGAGTAATTTTTTCAATATCTGAAAGTGAGAGGTAAACTACACCGAGTCCTTTTCTTCAAAATATGTTTTTTATACTGTTGGAGTCATCTTTTTTTGCCTCTATCGATAAGTGAAATCCTTTAAGTCTTATGTTTTGAAGGACAGTAGTATTGCACAAAATCTTCTGCGAGGTAAACAACACCAAGTTCTTTTTAATAAGTAGCGGTAATATTATTTACTCTAAAGCATTACTTTAAATTTAGGATCATACATTTTCTAAATTTTTGTAGAAAATTTCCCCTTGTTAAATTATAACAAAATTGTAAGACTTTTTCTTGTTTTAATAAATATAATAATCCAAAAAAAATTTGATTTATACATTTTTATCAACGAAAAAAGCTTTTTAAATTAAAAATATTTAGTTTAAGTGAAAAAGATTCAACATAAAGTACAATACACCTATGGCTGAATGTCATCGTTAGAGTGTATGACGTAATTTTATTACAGATATGTTAGATTTAAAAAAATAATATTCATGTTATATAGAATATTTAGGGTAAGTCAAATTGTTAATCTTATCGACCCATTTGCGATTTTAAAAATGTCTTTGCGGCATCCTGTAAAATTTTCACAACGTAACTTGGTGTAGTTTACCTCCCACATACAGATATTATTATATACGTGTATGTCAAAAAATGTATATCGTTTACGTACAAACTTATATCGCAATTCCTTTCTTTTATATATTTTTATTAGCCGAGCTGGAAATAATTTGGTATTGTATATTTCTTTTCAATATGGTCCCAGTAAAGTACTTGTGAGTCAAGGTAATTATTTAAATAATTCTTGCAAAAAAACCGACTAATAAATAGGCGTGGCACTGCCCATAATTTATATCATAATGCTGTACTTACTTTCACGAGAACTAGTTGCTTGCGAAGTTTCACAAGAATCGGTTAAGCAGAAGTAGTATCAATTTTTTTTCATGGGCGTGGCACTGCCCACTTTTTTTTTAAATATAATGTTGTATTGAAACAATAACTAAATGTGTATGCAAAGTTTTACAAGAATCAGTTTAGCTGAAGTTGTTGAAAAAGGATATTTACATTGCATGGGCATGGCACTGCCCAAATTTTTAATCATGATGTAGTATTCATAGAGAAGCTTAATGTGTGTGCAAAGTTTCATAGGAATCGGTTGACTAGAAGTATATGAAAAGGTATGTGTATTTACTTCGTATGGGCGTGACCCCGCCCACTTTGCAACGGGACCAGTCTTGAAGTAATTCTATTAAATAAAAAAAAATCCCAAATCGGTTAATAAATGGCGGAGTTTTGAGAGAACACCCATAAAAACAAAAATATATGTACATGACGAATTGATAACCTTTCTCCTTTTTTTAAGTCGGTTAAAAATAGTTAATTTTTAAAAGATGTGCGCGGGGAAATAGTTTAACAGGTTTCCATAAAAAAACATTCTTTTGAATGCATGTATTTTTGATAACCCTACATATTGCCCATTATATTTTTTGACACTTAATCGATTCATAATTGAGAATGAATATGAACGAGATTGTGATTTAAATTGTCTTATGAAGAGGAACGAACGCCTCTTCATTCACACTACAATTTGAAATGCATAGCTTTAAAAGCATTCAACATACAAAAGGACATCTAAGATATGCTAGATAATTGTAAAATCTTTACTGAGAATTTTAATTTAAAACTTAGCAGCAGAAACTTCAATCATTTTTGTTTGTTTATGTAAATCTTGCAATTTTAGGCGATTGAGAAATGAACCTAAATGAAAAAAGTTTTTCTTTTTAATCTTTGAAATTAGTTTATGTTTTTGTGCTGTACTTTTTGGATTCGGAATATACGAGGCTGTATGGAGTGTTAGTTTGCTGTTCTCAAGTTATCAAGTTTTATTCTAAATGTAATCGATGTGAAATTTTTTAGCTTAGGTTATATCGGTTTAGTCACTACTTAAGTGGTGAAACACTTGGATCCGTTGATTCGGTATTCAGTGCCTTTGGAGTATCCTTGAGCAGATGAATAAGTATGCCCTGCTGTTATGGCTGTACATCCAGTGTCTTTCCAGTAGAAATATAGCTCGACTAGTCAAAAATTATATCCGCAATACAGTTGCCAGTTGAAAGACACCCGGCATTCGACAACCACCACGAATGTAGTGTATACTAGAGATGAGCGATATTTCAATACCTGTGATTTATTCACTGTTACCGAAAAATCACGATTAACAGTTGTGACAATTTGTTTCAAGTAACTGCTACTTGCAAAGTTGTTCTCTTCTATTTGTTACATACAGAAAATTATGATATTTCACGGTTAGTGTGGGTAATAACGTTTTTTATTTACGTACAATAACAACAAACGTATAGTGTTGCTGTTTCTTGTGTTCTCTTTTTCCTTATATGTATTTCTTTTTAAAATTCAAAGTATATTTTAAGGCGTATTTAAATCTGACTTGGTATATTAAAGAACAGCGTTTCTTTTTTGTAGAGATGCATCTGTGTTTTGCTAATTGCATTGCTAAAAGAGAACTGAAAACAGTGATCACAGTCACAGTTTTAAGTAACAGTGATTTTTAAATCACGTTCACTGTTAACGATGTTCTTTAAAAATCACGGGATCGCTCATCTCTAGTGTACATACCATTTATAGAGGCGGTGCACAGTGGAAAATATTGGCCGTTTGCATATCAAAAATCCATTTATCTTTTATTTATGGAGGTAAATCATTGAAAATTTTCACAAATAGCCTTGAATATATATATTTTTTTTTATCAAATATATAAAAAAAATTGTAATTTGATCCATGGATCTATAACAAATTAAGGCAGTAAGCTTTGGGATTAATATTTTTTTGTGTCTTGTTAATCAGGTTTGGAAGTATATACTAAAATACGTTTCTATTAACTAAATTAATTTTATTAAGGTTTCGTGTTCGGTTATTGTGATAAATATACATATCGTCACGTGAAATCTTAAAAAGGTGTAAGTTACGTTAAAAACAATTTAGAGGAGAAGCAAAAAATGTCTTAAATGATTTAGAGGAGAAGCAAAAAAGTCTACTAAAATCAACATTTTCTCAGATATTTTTGCAGCTTCATATATCATAGAGCTTAAAATATCATATCTGAAATTAGTTTACTATATACGAATTAAAATACATCAATGGGGGCATTATATATTTTTGGAAAACGAAAAATTTACTTGGATTCAGTTTGCAGAACAGGGCTCTTGTGTTTTTATTTATTTTTCCTCGAAAGGCGTAAGTTGGCTCCATGAAAAATGGCCCAAAGAGAAAATTAGAAATTGCCCCAAAATTTTGTATTGAAAACAACAACACGAATTTGGGGGCAATTTTTCCCATTTTTTTGGCCATTTTAAATATTTTTTAATTGGTGCAATATTGCCTATAATTTGGAGCCATTTTCCATTTTTCACAAAATGAAAAATTGCCCCAAACTGAAAGCGGCAAAATGGAAAAAAGGAAAAATAGGCCTAAATTAAAAAATATAAAATGAAAAATGGTCCCAAAATAGAAAAAATGGCTCCAAAAATTTTTTGTTATTGTATTCAATAGAAAATTTGGGGTCATTTTTCGGTGCAGTGCCATAATAGCATATATAACATGCTTTTCAATGCTATTGCGCAATAATGCCATACGCAAAAAGTGGACATATGGGAAATAAATCCATATTTTATAAGCTATTGTCATTAGGATCTGCCTGCAGGCAGTCTTGATGAATGATTTTATCCGCTCATAGATCGGCCTCGTTAAAGAAAGATTGTTCGGCCGAGCTTAAATATGCCTATGCTTAATAATCATCATTTAAATGTTAATAAAATAGCTGCATTAAAGTCATGTTGTTTCAGCTTGACATAACTATAATTCAACATGCTTTTTAGTGTTGTTTTAATATCAAATTCACGTTGTTTCAACTTGAAATAACTTTGATTCAACATTATTCTTTGTGTTGTTCCAATATCAAATTTACGTTGTTTCAACTCGGAATAACTTTGATTTAACATGATTTTTAGTATTATTTCAGTATCGACTTCATATTGATTTAACTGTACTGCATTATTAAATCAACATGGAACATAGTTGATTTAAAATAATAAACGTTTCTTTAAGATTATTGTAAATCATATTGATTTAACATGAAACATCTATGAAGCAAAATCACTACCGAATCATGTTAAATTAACCTGGTCTTCGACGACTTTACATTGAAATATTTCTGTGTGTAGAGGAAAAATTCTTAAGCCCTGGCAAACGCCGGCTATTTTCTCAACTCGTTTTACGCAAAATCGCCCTAAATTAAAAAATGAAAAATTGCTCCAAAATAGGAAAAATTACCCTAAGTAAAAAATTAAAAATGGCCTAATGTGAAGGTGTAACTACGTCCCTAACATTATCTGCTATTTTGCTTAAAAGGCTACTGTAAATACATTTTCCTTCATAAATCTCTTATTGTACATATCGTATCAACGTCTTTATCTTTAAAATTACGATGATTATTGTCGTCATCCTTCATGTCATAAAGCACATTTGTAAGTTCCACCAGTAACTAAGTTAAGAATAATAAAAAGCAAATATATATATTTCTTAATATTTTTTCTTAAGATTTTTCTTTAGTACGCATAATTTATATATAGAGCATTAAATGTAAAAATACATCTTCATAAAAAGTGCATTCATTAAAAAATTTTTGTTAAAATAAATGTGTTTGCTTTTTCTTTGAAGATATAAAAAGTTAAGTAATTTTATTTGTAAGGGGATGTTCAGATATATTTAAATGTAAGTATAAGATTATTTTTTGAGATGATTTCCATTCATATAATTGATGCTAAAACACATTAATTTTTAAATTTACTTTGTAAAATATTCAAATAAATAATCATATTTTACCTATTTAAGTTTCTTATCATTGTTAACCTAATATAATTGGGAATCGTATTATCGTCGATAATTTTTTTATTTTGTATTTGACTATAATATTTATAAAAAGCTTTTTGTTTTGCCAAAATATATTATTTCTATCACAACGTATAACCAAAATAAAATATTAATCATACGGTCAGGTTGTCTGTCATAGATCATTGGGTGTGAAAATGTTTGTTATCAGAATAACAAAAAAAAAAAAATAAACCAATCTTTTAATTTATTATAATTAATGATGTATTTTTAAGGTCGTCTATATGTCGGAAACGATTTAATTAAGAGCTATAAAAAACACGAAAAAAGAAAAAAGACAATCTTGACCAATCAAAGTGCCTAATAAAATTACTTTTTTCTTTTTGAATTTCATGAATAGCAAACAGTATTATATTATATATAAAATTATTGAATAAAATGATTAGAACGGAAAACAGAAACTGTTGCCATAGACAAATCTACCCACACAGTAGAACAAAAATAACTTATAGGGTTTAGGCCAAACATAAAAGTGGCAACCAAAATAGCCAGTAAATTAAAACAGAATATCCTAATTAATCTTCCTATGACAAGATGATCAATGTCTTTTTATACTTGTTGGAAAATATGCTAGAGCTAAATTATTGCCTTAAGCTATCTACATGAATTTGGCCATATTTTATTTGGAGAACTTGTATAAAATACCAATATATTTTATAAGAAATTATAGATAAGCTTTATGCATGTGTATACGAGTACTAAGTACACGAAGGCTGTCAATTGAATAAAATACCGAAAAGTTTTATGCTTAACATACATTAATTAAAACACATTATTTTTGAAAGAGAGTTGAAAGGAGAAATGTGTATGGGCGGTTTTTTCCTCCTAATAATACAGTTATTTGCTTAAAGTAAATAGCTGGATTTAAGATTGAAAATATTATACAAAATAGATCATTTTATCGAGTTTCAATTGAAAAGCGAGTAAAAAATAAATGCTGAAAAATAAGACTTTGACTTTTTGATAGAAAAAGGTCTATTATATTTTGTTCTGTAAAAAGTTTCCTATCAATAGAGATTTCCCATAGTATTGTATTTGATACTCATACTTATGAATCATTACTTATGATTTACGAAATTTATTTCTGTGTTATTATAAGATTATGGCAGTATATTTTCTTGCTTAATAGCGATTAGTCGCATATTTTTTTAATCGTAATCGCTATTATTAAATTCTGCGCTTATTTGCAAACCCTAGTCTTGACCGACATCAAGCAAGTATGGTTTTCAAATTTTTGGGCAATGTTTTGCTGATATTAAAAATTTGTTTTGGAGTTACGTCAAACAAAGCAATTCCATGCTTGTGCTTAGTAGCGATGGGCAAGTGCAAATATATCGATATATATATCGATTTCGATATATTTTTCAATATCGATCGGTAGCGATAAGAATATCGATATTTCGATATATATCCATATATTCTAAAAATATCGATTTTTATACATTTTGAGATACATCTTAAAATAATGGTCAAGACATTTACTGGTTTTGAATTTTTTTAAAAAGACAAATTTTTAAATTTTACTTAAAATACAAATAAATGAATTAAAACCTATGAATAGGGACCGTAACTGTTATGACTATTTTCGAAAAAGTCAAATAATACTAGTTATTTTTTGACCAATATGTTAACATTTGACTGATATTTTTTTGGTCAAAAATAAAAGTTAAAATTTGACCGATATTTTTTCGGTCAAAAATAGAAGTTAAAAATTTGACCGATATTTTTTTGGTCAAAAATAAAAGTTAATACATATTTCAAAAAAGAGCAAGTAATATTTAGAGCTAATAATCTCACATGGTGAATATCCTACTAATCAACATCGATTTAACTTGTAAGTGAATATAAGGAACATCAAGAGCTCTTATATATAATTTCGTTAAATAAATTAATTCAGTAGTTGATGCTCCTGCTCACTAATATCAAGCATGACAAGTGATTAAAATAAACAAAGAATGCTGGGGTAGTGACTTCTAAATCCGTTTAAATTATAACTTTTATTTTTGACCAAAAAAATATCGGTCAAAATATTACTTCTTTTTTTGACCAAAAAAATATCAGTCAAATTTTAATTTTTATTTTTGACCAAAAAATATCGGTCACATTTTAAATTTTATTTTTGACCAAAAAAATGTCAGTCAAATTTTAGCTTTTATTTTTGACAAAAAACAAATATATCGGTCAAATTTTAAATTCTATTTTTGACAGAAAAAGTATGAGTGAAAAAATAACAGTTATATTTTGACTTTTCTGAAAAAAGTAACAAAATAAAAGTATTTTTAGATTTTTATTCCTTAGCTTATGACCATCACATTGCTATACTCAAATATCGTATAGACAAGTTATTTCTGTCTGACTTTTTGAACTGAAAGTTTGATAATAACTGTTATTTTCAGTCCCTGCCTATGAAACAATTACTTGAAAATTTACATAACCGTCACGACATTTCTATACGTATTTCACCGTTATATACCAGCAATAGAAATAGACGTAAAATAACGCTTTAGTTTAATATTTTTTATATTCTTTAAATTTTGTATGTTTTTATCAAACACTTTCTGACCCTAATGCACTTCAGTTAAATATGGTGACTATTTTATCAAATTATAAGAAAATTAAAAAAAATTTAAAATCCTAGTCCGCGTTTAGAATGTTTTTGCAATAAAAACAGAACAAATTTTATGAAATGATTTCAATACATGTTTCATGTTGTTTATGAAAAAGTGTTGCTGTGACAAGTGCTTTTGTATAGAACGAGTATGAGGTGGTAAATTAAATACTTCTCTCAATCGTTATGCAAAAAGACTTTGATTTCTGAGAAATGTTTTTCTTATGACATATTCTTCAAAGATTACTCCCCTTTTTTGTTTTTTGGTTTATTTCTTTATCTTTTCACCTCAAAACATAGTTCAAACAGCGGGGGGGAAAATAGCATTTATTTTGCACTTCAGCCACATAAAAATCTTATGATATTTCCAAGTAATGTAAGGGTAGACAGACAAGCAGTTTATGTATGAGAATATTTGTTTGCAAAACTACAACGCTGCACAATTATATTTTTAATTTGTATTCATTATCTTCACTACAGGTTGTTAAGTGATGTGAATAAAAACGGAAATGCACACATGAAAGCAGCATATGTAGTTTAACTCATATGACTTATTCCAAAAATTTTCGAATCGGTGTGTTTTTTTTTTTATCCCATGGAGTTCCCACTTCAATTTTTGGATGTGTTTTGCCATAATACTATGCCCTGTCAACAGATATTTTATTAAAAAAATTAAAGATGAGATTTTGCTGTATTTGAAAATTTATTTTATTTTTGCACTTTTGCAATACTTCTCTAAAGAAACTATATATTTCTAGTATTAGCTTTTGAAACCTTACGACTTTGGCTTTTCATACATATTTCACTTGTTCAATTCGCATTATCGGTTGTAAAACTATATTAATTTCAATATTGGGAATTTCGTTAATTTTTTCTAAGAAATCGAAATTTGAAATTTGAAAATTGAAAAAACTATAATCGACAAATAGCACGAAGGTACGTGAAATATTGGTCTACAGAGCCCTATTCAGGTCCGTTAAAATGCATACGACAACTGATTAAAATTTTTTTGGAATTAGTCATGTACAACTGAAAACATAACCCTACCAGCAAATCTGTAGTCGACTACAAAAATAATTAACTTATATTTAACTTTTTTGGACTAACTAAAACAAATACTATATAATCCAGAGCTAACCCAAAATCAATTCTTAAGTTGAGTGAGTAATGGGATTTGGTGAGAGCTAACAATTTTACTCTCTTAGCTGCTTTGAAACTCGTGTCTATATTAACTTTTCGCTGCCATTATAATAAATGGTGCCTTAGTGCGTTGACTATAAAACGTGTTATACATAGTTCATATTTTTGCACACTAACTGCCAGTTGACTTAAATAAAGTCAACTTTAAGTTAGTTGGAAAGTAACGCAGATTCAGATAATTGACCACCGCCTAGGACATCGCAATGTTAAAATAGTCAGTTGACTGCATTAAAAGTAATCCAGGCATCAACCACCATTAGTTGCGAAATATTTAGCTTAAAGCGCGTTAAAAGTTAACTGAGTTACTTATAGGGAAATGACTTAAACACATACATATACTTATGTACATACAGACATATATTGTAAAAATAGAATTATTTTATTGTTTCATTGGCCAGAATTATTGAAAAATTCAATTAATTTTATGGTATTTTTGATAAATAACACACAAATTACTGCTGATTCAATAATTATGAACTCATACGCGCATACACTTCCTTCATATGCGCTTATCTATGTGTGTGTGTGTGTATGTGTGTAAGTGTTTGTGTGCCCAGCAGGAAATAAAAGCAGTACGGATGCCTTCTAGAAGGCCTCTGTAGTCCTTCTTTTGGAAGTTCAAGGCCTGCTCGCTCCATTCCATACTCATATCTTTTTTACATACGTAGTCATTGCGGGGAAAGTTTTCCGTTTGCAAATTCTGGAAGGCCTGACAAAAGACCCTCTGGAAATGTCATTTGGAGAGGTTTCTAAGGGAGGTCTGTCAAAAAACAAATGGATGGAAATTTTTTAATCTCGGTATTTTTATAGCGGCTTCTTTATTTTTGATTATATCCTTGAATTATATCCTTTCATTTAAAGTATTTTTGACATGAATAGTTTCGCCAGAATAAGTATAAGTTAATCAGCTCCAACATAAACGGCATAATAGCATTATATATGATGTCTAGGGTTTAGGATTTCCCCGACTTTTGCACTTCCCGGGAAACGGGAATAGAACAATCGTGTTCCCGGGAATTTCCAGGATTCCCGGGAAAATCTGAGTTTCTAAATAAAGTAGATATTTTAAGCGAAAATTGGCGAAAATTTCTTTGTTTTAGTAATGGAAACAATCTTTTCAAATAAAAATTAACATAACAATAACTATAAAACAAATTTTTAAAAATTTTTAAGTGAATTCAGGCACATAGAGTTTATAGTTATTACACACTAGCTATACCCGGCGTGCTTCGCTACCCCATTATTGTGCAGATATAGAAAAATTAATTAACTCATTTAAAAATAACCATAAATTGGTTAGTTTGCTTGCGATCTTTTTAGTTTTGGCAAATTTTTGCGTTTTAGCGATTTTTTCATTTTGGCGATTTTTCGTTTTGACTTTTATAATTATGGAATTTTTTAGTTTTAGAGTTTTTTTAATTTCAAGAGTTTGCCTCTTACGGTTTCCAAGATACACCAAACTGTTTAAACTACATAGTAAAAATTACATTAACTTTCAGAACACCCTTTAATTTTTGTTGTGTTAAATATTCTACAGACTACAACAATTAACACTAACTTTGAAAATTTCGAGAGTCTATATAAAAGTGTCTGTATGTTACATTAGTATTTCAACATGTTTCGTTGCTCGCTTTAGAACACCCTTTAATCTTTAGCCGCTAGCTCTTATGGCTCTCGAGGAGAAAACAACCTGTGACAGACAGAAAGACAGACGGACTGACGGACAGCGTATCGAAAACAATAAGATCAATTTACACTTTTGGTGTACAGAGCCCTAAAAAGAACCTTTTCCAAAAAGTAACTTTTTTTTCTCTTTTTTGAATACTGATAATGATAACTAATATGTAATTTTTACCAACTCGCCTCAACAATGCCTATAAGGCGCTGAGGCAACAAAAATGTACTGGATTATTGGAAAATAAATAAAAACTAAAATTAAAAAAAAAATATTTTCAAAAGAGTACCAATTTCAAAAAGCACCCTTTCCAAAAAACATTTTTCAAAAAGTACCATTTCTTAAAACTACATTTTCAAAAAAGTAGGTTTTCGTTTATATTTTAAAGTAAAGGTACTTTACTTTAAGATATAAACGGTTAACAAAAAAAAGTATCAAAATTATATTTTTATCCATTTTCGGTCCCGAAATGTACAAATTTCAAAAAAGTACAAAATAACTGTCCACTCATTTTTCTATCTTATTATGACGCTTTTGGAATTTTATGTCTACCTTAATTAGATTCGGAGATATAAGAACACCGAGTTTACCCGTTTTTACCCCTTTTAATCCCGTTAGAATTTAAGTTTTCAAAAATTCGTTCTTAGAGAATATATACAAACATATGCATTCAGTATGTGTATCAATATGCATAAAAAATAGTTGTATGGAAAAAAGTACCAAAAAGGGCTACCAATTTTACCCATTATATATTCAAATTTGAAAAAATACAAAATTGTTTTTGAGGGCTTTTTAAGGAGAGAAACATGAATTTAGAGTTTATCTTCTAACTTTATTACTTTAGGATATAAACTGTCAACAAAAAAGTACCAAACTTATATTTTCACCATTTTTTGGCCCCACAATGTACAGATTTTAAAAAAGTTTCAGACACCTGTCCGCTCATTTTTCTATCTTATTATGATGCTTTAAGAATTTTATGTCTACCTTACTTAGATTCGAAGATATAAAGTTACCGATTTTACCCGTTTTTGCCCCTTTTAATCCTTCTAGAATTAAAATTTTCAAAAATCCTTTCTTAGTGAAAATATACAAACATATTCATTCACTATATATATATATCAATGGAAAAAAGTACCAAAAATGAGCAACCAATTTTCCCCTTTATATATTCGAATTACAAAAAAGTACCAAAACATGTTTGAGGGCTTCGGAAGGATTGAATAATACATTTTAAATTTAATTTCTATCTTCATTACTTTAGGAGATAAACGGTTAACAAAAAAGTATAAAAATTATATTTTTACCCTTTTTCGGCCCCTAAATGCAAAAATTTCAAAAAAGTATCAAACACCCATCCGCTGATTTGTTGATCTTATTATGCTGTTTTTAAAATTTTATGTCTACCTTAGTTAGATCCGGAGATATAAGGTTACCGAATTCGCCCGTCTATACCCGTTTTAGTGGATCTATACATCCTCAGGGGAGCTCACATACGAAATTTCAACTTTCTAGCTTTAGTGGTTTGGGCTGGGCGATGGTGAATCAGTCAGTCAGTGAGTCAGTCAGTCACTCAATAACTTTACTCTTTTATTAATATAGATTAAGAGATCGTATAGAGACTAATTGACGACTATTACCGTAATTATTTAGTTAAAAATTTTATTTTAAGGTCTCTAAATAATTTTTTGAATAACTTTCCATGATATGTATTATTTTTCTTGCAATATTTCTGGGAGGGCTCTTATCGTTAAGAACGAGCAAGGTACAGTGCTATACTCAGCTTCGCTGAATTTTATATACCCTGAACCACAGTCTGTCATTTTAGTTCTCTTAAAAAATCTTATTCATCGTTCCAGTAATACCATCGACTTATAATAAATTTAATTTAAAGTGTTTACAGCTTCTATGAGTTTAAATCTTCTACTAAACTTTCAAAAATGTCTTCATTAATTTTACAGAAAATCACTCAAAGTTCGTTTAAGATAGAATTATTTACCTTTAAGATATTTATTATTTGACACATTGTCATAATTCTATTTTAGATGAAATTTATTTGCTGCTGTTTAAACATTGTCTATAAGCCAAATCGTCAGTAGACTTTAAACACAATTCTGAACAGATACAAACCTTTTATCTTATGTAGAAACTTTTAAGAACCATTTGAGAAAGCCTACTATGCATGTTTTTGAAAATCGTTTACATGTTTGTGAATTCTCAAATGGTTTTTAAAAGTTTGTATATAAGATAAAGGGTTTGTAACTGTTCAAAATTGTGTTTGAACTCTACTGACGATTTGGCAAAGCACCAATGAAATGCATATAGACAATGCTTAAACACCAGTAAATAAATTTCATCTAAAATAGAATTATTTACTTTAGGAAACGGATAGCGTACTGCAATCATTGATAATTATAGAAAGTATTCCAGCCCTTCTCTGATATAGTTAATAAACGACACTTTCGACTAAATTCACCTTGCATGTAGTTTTCAAATCATGGAATTGATGGAATTTTTATGAAATTTTCGTGTAACTTTAAATCGTTCACTTTTTTATATTGTACAAATTAAAAAAGATTTATGTAAATTTTAGTGTTTAAGAGACGATGAAATACTTTACAACTTTAAAAGAGAACTTTAATAATTTCATCGTGTAAATTTAGTCTTATAATCAGTCGAACGAAATTTTGTAATATTTTAAATAAACATTGAAAATTTTGTTGATATTAAACAATCACAGGATTATAATACAAATTTCTTATATGAATCAAAGTAAATTTTTGCTGTAACTTGCGACATTTTATAAATATGTGAAATATAGTTCATATATTTATGTAATATTTTATACTTTTAATTTCACATTTCCGCGGGGAAATCTCAAAAGTTTCCCGTGAATATTAGCTAGTCTTTTCCCGAGAATTCCCGCCTGGGAATTCCCGATTCCCAAGCCCCAATGATGTCTCTTGTGCTTAAATTTCAGCTTTATGTACAAATTACTTGCGAAAGAAGAATTTGTTATATCTAAAGTACATTTTTGAAGAACAAAACGATTTTCTTTTGCTTTGGCAAAAAAATAAAACAAAAAATTATACTCCTTCTCTTCTTTCTTCTAATAGAAGTGAATGTGGAATGTGTATCTTATCTTTTATACGTTCAAGCCGAAGCCTTCCGTAAGGCATTCCATAGGAGTAAGATAAGAATAGTAATTGAATGAAAAAATGCCTAAGCAGGCCTTTGTTAAGGCCTGAAGTAAGGAGATCCTCTGAGTTTTCCTACTGAATGGCTGTGCTCATACATACTTGCACTTTTAATATTAAATATATACTTTCTGCGTGTATGCACTCGTTTATAAATTATTTATTCATTTTATATAAATGCTTTATTTATGTGGTTTAATACAACAATATTTTAAATACACAGACAAAAGCATTATGGCTTCAGAAAAAAAGTTATAGAGTTTGTATAAATGTTTGCGTGTATCTTAATAATTATAATTATTGAAGGTGTGAATGTATATTTTACTTTATTTATACATAATTGTGTAAGTGTGCGTTTATTTCAATATAGAATTACAAATATAATTACAGATATAAATAAATTAACAATTAATTTAGTTTTTAGTGAAAATTATAATTAACGTTGGTTTTAGAATATTACAACCTTGTGATTACCATCTTTTTTGCTTTTGTTGCTAAATTAATTTAAAAGCATTATGAAACAATTGAACATTCAATTATACTTGAATAATGATTTATTTATATCGTGACTTTTCATTTAAATATCTTTATAATTATCCAAAGATATTTTAATCATTTTGGTTTAAGTTCGTTAAAATTAATATTGCAATTATATTATTTTTATTTAAAAAGAAAATTCAAAGCATGCCATAATTGAAGAAACAAAGATAATTTTGGTTGCATAGAAGGTTGAACTTACATCATGATGTTTTGCGACCAACCACGGTCTACTTATATAATAATTCTCCGCCTAGATCACACTGCAATTCACGGCAGGGACAAAAAAACCTGATGGGGTTTTAAGCTGCGAAGAAGACAAGAAAAAAGTGAAGCTCCTAACATCAAATGAAAGTTTGAAAAAAAATACCGCAAAATGGTCTCAGCGGAACTGATTAAATTTAATGGACTTTCAACTACTTTACGTTGTAGCTGCCATGATGGGCAGTGGATAGATGGAGAAAAATTCTGATGCAGAGACCGTGGTTGGTCGCGAAAAATCATGATGTAACATTTTATTTCTCTTTTCAAATATTAGATGCTTTAGGGGCTCTTTCTAAATAAAAATTATTTAATTGAAAGAACTTAAACCAACATAATTAAAGTATCTCTGTCCAAAGTAATTTTAATTATTGTGGCCTACATATCTTTGGTTAAAATCCATACAGTTCGACTAAGTTCATAAAACTAAAAATTAAATATTAAAATACTTAATAAATTGGTTTTTCTTAAGCGATTTCATAAGATAGTGTTTTGTAAAGGATGACCTAAATGTGTTAACAAAGCCTCACAATTAATTTGAAATAAATTTCATTAATATTGACCTTTAAAAATACTTATTTTATTATCGACATTAAGCCAGATTGCAATTGCAAATGGTACCAGTTGCGTATATTTGTTGGAACCAAAGTAGACCTTATGAGCCGTGGAAAACAAACAGATTACAATTTGTTTTTTATGCTGCCATAAACCTTGGTCTCCGATAATTCTCACCAACAGAAACAATTCTGCATTTACAAAAGATACACCCTTCTTTGATAAAAACTTTACTGATCAATAAAATTCAAACCTGAAATAAACACTTTTATTTATTTCCTACAAATTCCTAGTTAATCCAGCCAGCCCTTATCATTTCAATAAAATAACGCATAAAAAGTTGTGAAATATTATTTCTTTTTTAGTATGAAATCAAATTGAACGGAAATTATGAAAAAGTTCAATAATTTTGGTTAAACATAACAAAAAACAAAATTTAAATTACAAATAATATTTGCACTAACAATTTATGGATTTATGTATGAAGTAACAACAACAGCAAATAATAACAACATAAATATTTTTATAATATGTTATACAAATACGCACAATGTAATAAATTGATAAATTTTAAATGCACAACTTTGTATGGGCATCGATGATGATGATGATGACGATTATGATGCTAATGACGATGCTGACAATGATTTCTGGTTGGGTCACCCACTTGTAATATGTCATCATTATAATTTTTAACGCACGGCAAACAGAAAGTTCAGAGAAAATATCAACGTATTTGAAACAGGAAAAAGGAAAAGCATAACGAATGATTATCTTATAATACAGAGTCATGTATGTTTTCCTGTATTTGGAAAGGTATTTGTGTGTAGTTGAATCGTAAAATAATAAATGTTGGTGGGTATGTTTGTCTTTTGTATTTATTAAAAAAGTCTTAAGACCCTTCAAAAACAACAATATATTTTGCTGAAAAAAATATTTTATACTTTTTTAGGAGGGTGACGAAAGCTTTAGAAAATGTAAAAATAAAAAGTATGGCAAAAAAGAAAAAAAAACAATATAAAACAGCAGGAAATAATAAGACGTAATTTATGGAGGGAGTGAATATTTACACACAGAAATTCATATTTATTGAACAGTGGGCCTTAGTTGAAAAAAGTTACAGTTAACAATGTATTTATTTTGTTGTGCCTTAGTTAAAATCTTTATATAATATACGAAAAGAACTTAACATATGTTGTGTCGTTTTCGTCTCACAAATATGTAAGGATCATACATACGTAAAATACAGCGACATTTTTCATATTCTGATGTAAATAAAATATTAACGAGCTATTAGGTAATTTGAGCCTAATTGGTTCAGCGGTTTCAGCGTGGTGTAATTTTCAATCTACACGAATTACTTTTAATAGACTTTTATTAGCTTTACTTGTAATTTCGAATGTACCCTTATGTGCGCAACAAAACAAAACAACTTCTATTGCGCTGGAAGGTAGCATGGTACCTATATGGAAGTTACGTAGAAAACAAGCATTTTCCAACTAAAAATCTAGTTGTAAAATATACAGATAATACAGATAATTGCCAATCCCATATGCATTTTACAACATTTTAAGTAGATACTTAGTGCGATCGGGCTTTCCTAATTTGATTATACATTTCGCTATCTACATCATTTATATAGACTTTTATTTAATTATGGAGAGCTTCTAAAAATATATTTACAATGGCCGCATTTCCATATAAAAGACGGACATATAAAAGGCGGACAGTTGCGTAGTTAAGGATGTTAAGAGTAAATTGAACTCTCAAGTTAATTTAAAAACATTTTTAGCTGCTCGAGTTTCCGATATGCAGATTACACAACTCCACGATGGCTTTCCCCTTAAGAAATTAACAAGCAATTCAGATAGGTATTAGGTACTAAGCTTCAGAAAAAATATTAAAAAATTCCATTACGTCAGAATTTTTTTTGCGCCTATCTAATATTTTCACGATGTATACCAGTATAATTCACCATAACTCGAAGGCAGTATGTGCGACGTCGGCCAAAAAACGCCATCGGGTAACTAACAAAATTTGCTTCATATCATCTTCATATGGTAAGCTAAAACAATCAATGATTTCTTAGTTATTAGTAAAATAAAACTGAAAATTTATTTTATTTGTTAAATTTAAAAAAAACTCAAGGCAAAAGAAAAAATTTAATGTCAATAACTATCAAATGAAATACAGCTCTAAGACTGACAGTATGAACTCATTAAAATTAGATGACATTCATTTCTTGACTGCAAACCACCGACTTTGGTCGAATGGTCTAAGTGGTAAAGAACTCTGATGAGATTAGCGGGAGCTATCAAAACGTCAGTTCAACCCTCCGCGGAGTCAAAAAATTTCATTGTCTACATGCTTCACATTTATCTCTAATAAAAATATAATTTAATTGAAAAATTAATTTAAAACCGAACTCAAGCCAAAAATAATTAAATTTCTTTGGATATAAACCCATGCAGTTCCACTAAACTCATAACTTAATTGTTAAACTCTGAAGGCACCTAGAAAAAAGGATGTGCATGTTCAAATAAACTGAACAAAGAAACATTCTAGTACTTGTAATTGTCAATTATAGTTCATACTAGAATAGAGAAATAATAAAAAGAAATAATAAATACAAGACAAAAGAAAAAAGTGAATATCAATAACTATCAAATGAAATACAGCTCTAGGACTGACAGTATGAGTTGCTTAAATGTAGATGATATTCATTTCTTGACAACAAACCACCAACTTTAGTCGAGTGGTCTAACCGGTAAAAAACTCTGATGAGATTAGCGGGAGCTATCGAAACGTCAGTTCAACCCTCCGCGGAGTCAAAAAATTTCATTGTCTACATGCTTCACATTTATCTCAAAATAAAAATATAATTTAATTGAAAAATTAAATTAAAATCGAACTCAAGCCAAAAATAATTAAATTTCTTTGGATATAAACCTATGCAGTTCCACTAAACTCATAAGTTAATTATTAAAAAAATAGTTAAATAAAAAAAAACAATTTTTCAATTTTATTTTACGAATAACTAAGAAACTGTTAACACAACAATCAACTAAGAAACCATTGATTTTTTTCACCTTACCTTACCTTACCTTACCTTAAGATGATTTGAAGCAATTTTGTTATTTACCAGATGGTGATTTTTGGTCGACGTCAGACATACTGCCTGCGTGTTATGGTGAATTATACGGGTATACCTCGTAAAAATATTAGATAGGCTCATAAAAAAGAAATTGTGACGTGATGGAAAAAAACCAATGACGTAGTTTGTTTTACTATACTTAGATATATGAAAAAATTTAAATTACTTTTAAAGCGGAAAAAACGGTAGTATTTCGTGGGGTTGTATTATCAATTTAAATTAAAAAATTTTCGTTGAAAATGGGCTAAAAAAGTGTTAAGCGAATTTTAGTTTGGCTAGAATTCCTACAAAAACTTAATATTATTATTTCGGATCCCAATTCTTTTTTTTTTTGGAGCCCACTGTAAGATTGTAATAAAAATACAACGAAATTTTGTTTATTGGTTAAACAGCAATCGATAGACTGTTATGGTTGATAAATTTTTTCGTAAGTTGGTGGTCGTTTTTATATTCTTTTTTTTATTCTTGTTGTTATTGTTGTAGTTATAGTTTATGTTTAATACTACATTATAAAAGAATGTATGGAAAAAGATGTTAAAAAAAAATCCTCATCCTTATCCTCCTTACATGCCCTTATTTATGTCTTGGATTTTTTTACGTAGAATCAGCCAGTCTTGTTGTGGGTTGAAAATATTCTTATTATATATATTTTGAATGTTCGAGGAGTCCTGCTTAAATACAACAACAAAAAAAAACAACATTGCTAAACATCAATAACATTCACAAAATATACAATCAAGCATTGTAATGTACTAAAAACAATCAGAATTTTCATGTTTTTTGTTCAATATAATTCAGTTCAATATAGATAAGGGAGTTTAATGTTGCTTTTCTTAAAGCAAAAATTTTTGGCCCTGTTTTGTAGTTTTCATTACTTGTCTCGTTTTTTTTTTAATTCTCTTCTTCATTGTACTTTAATTCAAACAATAATGATTTTGTCTTGCGTAAAAGTTTTTGGTGTTCTTCTACCTTAAGGTACGGTCACACTTGGCAAATATTTGACAAAAAAAAATAATACGAGGCCAACAGACAAGCTAAAATTATATTTCCTTTTACTGCAATATTTTTTTAAATATTGGTTTGCATATATTAAAAACAATATAAAAATAGCTTTTTGCAGCATAATTAACTTTATTTTGTGATATAAAAACCAAGTTAAATCACATTAACCCTTAGCAAAATTAGTGGTTACGTTTTTTTGGGCAAATATTTGCCAAGTGTAAACGTACCTTTAGGAATGTTCTTTTTTTGTGTTGCAGGCAGGGCAACCACTAATTATATATGATACATTTTTCTGTATATCGTAAAAATTCACATTTTTCAAAGATGCTCACTCTTATTTGTCAAACAAATTTTAACTTTAATATAAAAATTTTTAACTGCAAAAACTCATAACTTTTAGGTATTAAATATATTTTGATGAAATAAATTATTTTTGTTATATAGGAATCTTGGCTATAAAAAATCCTTTTATAGCTACGGCTTTTATTTAAGAAAACGTCTGTTATATCAGAACCCAATTTTGGTTTATCAAAAAATCCTATTGGTATTATCATCATTGATATTAATAAACCACACATATGCGCTTTTCTGCGCCAAAATTTTAAAAATTTTCGCTTCTCATGGCTTTAAACTTTAAAATTATGACGGCATCTGACAGAATAGTATAACAAATATTAGATTACAAAATTATAATTTTTTGATTTCATTCTAATGCACTATGGCTGGAAAGCGCAGAGTTGCGGCAAAAAAGAACTCCCGATAAGTTAACGTCACCAAATTTTGTCTGCATACAAAATTGCACTGCGAAAATGTATAATTAAAAATAAAAGTGGCGCACCTAGAAGAGGGATTTGCACATTGTTAAAGTGACGCGACATAAGAAACCTTACATTTGAGGTATAAATTATGTTCACCACTTTTATGTAAAACACAACGAGAAACATTTTTGTAGAGCATAGGGAGGGCAGTGATATAGCGGGCTACGTTGTTTTACAAAAATGTTTGCCATAGAATGCTACTATAGGTCGTTTAAGCCTTTTAAGCTCTGAACTCAAATGGAACGATTGTAATCATTAAGTGTTTAAGGGTTAATTTTGTACTTATTCACAATTAAAGCTCGACATAGCAAATCTTGTAAGCCTTACGTTTAAGATACAAGATGTGTTTAGTATTTTTATGCAAAACTTCATGAGAAACATTTTTGTAGAACGTTTTATCCTACTATATTGCCGCTGAAGGGGAGTTTTTTGTGCCTCTTTTTTAAGAAAGGGACAAAAAGACTAATAAAGCGAAGAGTAAGAGGTTTAAAATGTTAAAAAAAATTTTTCCCTGTGCTGTTCTACAGAAAAGTGTGGAGCACATCTTATACCTTAAATATAAGTATTACAATAATTCCTATGCCGAGTCACTCTAACGATGTGAAAAAGTGTATAATATCAGAGTTTTCATCCTTGAATGTTTCTAAAGAAATATTAAATTCTCGTTAGTTTGCAGTTTTTTGCAAACAATTTTAACATGACATAAAACTTGAGTTTAGCTAAAATAACTTCATGTAGGAATCCCTTTTGGAGTCCATGGAAGTAAGTAAGTTCTACTCCACATAAAACGATAAAATTTTCACAATTTCACAAAAAGCATGATCCATTAAAAACATCAAAATAAGTACCAAAAACAAATATTTATCAAACATGTTTTAGAATATTTAAATATATACAACTCGAGTCTTTGAATCCATATTCATAGTTTTTTTTTAATAGAAATACTTTTTGGAAAATAATGTTTTAAATTTTATGTATAAAAATTTATGCTTTACAGCTGATAATACGTATCATAAAAAATTTGAATATTGGCAGCCTTGTATACATAAACAGGGCTACCAACTACAATATTTTTAAATTTTCTTTCCAATATAATTGAACCCTCTGAAAAAAATTAAAAAGCTAAAGTTGAAAAATTTACTTTTTGACGCAAAAATTTAAAATTCGGCCATAGTGTAATGTGAGGATACCATCAAAGTACCTTAAATTTTCCTGGAGTAGTTCTCTTTATTATGTCCAGCACAGAAAATAAAGCTAATTATCTAATATATTAGAATTCAGAGAGAATTATTAAAAAATACAATTTCAATACAAAGTTATACGCTTTTAAACCTCAGGAGTTGTAAAGAAGTTCTATAGTTGTTATGAATTTTGTTAGGAAAACATTTAATTTTAAAGTACCATGAAATTTTTTGTGCCGACAAATTGCACAACATTTTTACATTTTACTATTCGGTATGAAATTATCTTTCAGATTTGATTTAAATTTTTACGAAAATTCAAGAAAAAATGTCAATTTCGGCCGCCTAGGTTGAACAAATACCTGTATGTGCGACGGTAGCTTGCCAAGTAGTTCAATATCATTTGGCCTTTCTGGTCTCGAGGCATCGATGCAAGTTCAATCTTCTGAGCAGCAAACATTTTTTTTTTGTCTACATGCTTTACAATTTTTCTCTAAATAAAAATATAAGTTAATTGAAAAATATAAAATATACTTAAACAAACTTAAGCCAAAATATTAAAGTTTTTAAAATAAAAGAAATTTAAAATTAAATGGTGTATAGGCACATAGTTTTTTAGCATCACTACCACTCAGCCACAGGGGCACCCTTTTGGTCAGGTATATTTCTTTTGTGATTATTTTGTAGCTAAGCCCGCTATTTTTGTTTGGTGAAGTCATGTTTTCTCGTAGTGCCGTATGTTGAAGAAATATGTACATCGGAATTTATAAAAAAAACCGACATCTATTGTTTTTAGCCTTTTATTATTTAAAATCAAAACATTTGATTTTTTTTAGCAATTGAGCTATGAAATTTAGTCGAACTGTATGGTTTCTTATCCAAAGTTAGTTAGTTAGTTTGGCTTAAGTTCGTTTTCAATTTAATCTTTTGATTAAATTGTTTTTATTTTAGAAAGAAATTCTAAAGTATGTAAATAAATATTGAACAATCAAAGAAAAATTTGGCTGTACGGAAGGTTGAACTGACATCGGATGTTTCGTGACCACCACGTCTTCTCATCAGAGCTCTTTTCCACCTAGACGATACTGCGAAGGCAGCAATATTCAACGGGCGAAAATGCAATTACCTTGTACCAATTAACAAAAAAGCTTAAACAAGTTGAAAACGATAAGAAAACACTTAGTGAAGTTCCGAACCTTTGTTTCTGAAGATAGTCTCGAGAGGGCGACTCATCTGTTAGTTGGTACAAGGTATTAGGCTTTTCACTCGTTGGTTGTTGCTGCCTTCGCTGGCAGTGCCGTCTTGGTGGAAAAGAGATCTGACGAGAGCACGTGGTGATCTCGAGACATCTGATGTCAGTTCAACCTTCCGTATAGCCAAATGTTTCTTTGATTGTTCAATATTTACATGTTTTAGAATTTCTTTCTAAAATAAAAATAATTTAAGTCTAAAATTTATTATTTCGGCTTTTTAGTTCAATATATGAACTAATGTAATTAAATTCATACTATTTTTTTATTAGGAGTGGAGTGTTGGAGTATTCAAATCAGAACGGATCAGTATAACATCAGCTATTTAACAAATTTTTGTCAGCAATTAGAATACAAGACTTTATAATTTAATCGAAGAATTAAATTGAATTAATTTAGAAAATTACGACATATTACATGTTTTTCCTGAAATGGGAAAAATACGCATTTGCATTGTTTATACGCGCAAAATGCTTTTTAGAACACAATTTCGGTTGCCCTGGCTACTAGTATAAATATAGAAATGTCTCTGTGTATGTGCGATGTTATTAAGAAGATTTTGAGGTTAGATGAGAATCCAATAATGTTTGGGTTTTCCTTAATTTTCAATATTTTTCTAGAGGGGTTTATTCTGTTTCTGACATGTTGCGTATCCTTTACTTTTTTTAAGGAAAGAATTAGTTTCGCTTGAGCTCTTTTTTTCTTTCTTTTTGGGATCTTGCTTATGCTGTTTGTCTTTAGTGTACACAAAATGAATAATTTTAATTTTAATCGATTATATTAAAATTATGCCAATAGTAAACATACAATTTTTTTGCCAGGCAAAAAATTTTTTCCTTTTCCAACTACTGAAGTCTTACGTAATATATATATATATATATATATATATATATATATATATATATATATATATATATATATATATATATATATATATATATATATATATATATATATATATATATATATATATATATATATATATATATATATATATATATATATATATATATATATATATATATATATATATATATATATATATATATATATATATATATATATATATATATATATATATATATATATATATATATATATATATATATATATATATATATATATATATATATATATATATATATATATATATATATATATATATAGCTTATAGTGTGATAGCTTATTAGCCGAGAGGTCGCAGGTTCGATTCCTGCCAAGACCCTGTGTATTTCTGCAGAAAAGCCAAAATAAAACGCTTAAGCATTGTGTGTGCTTGGGATTGCATACAGTAGTATGGCCAACGGACGATTGTCCGTATTCTTGATATTAATAATTTGATTAAAGTTCACATAGCATTATTCAACGCCATAAGAATCTCTTTAAAAATAGACACACAATATATAATGCAACTATATATCTGTGGTCACAACCCTTAACCGCCTAAGTCGAGTGAGGACAAAATTTAATTTTTGGTGTGAGGGGCTCCATTCGTGTCTAATTCAAATCGCTACCAATTTTTTAAGTATGTAACTTTTTTAAGACGACAAGCGAGTTCTTGATACTTTAAGCGGCTCTCTCGACTTAAGCGGTTAATTTGGCTAAAACGGCTAAGGGTTGTGACCACAGATACATATGTATAATTAGCTAGTGATATATAGTAACTTTGATACACTGAAATTAAATAAATTCAGCACACGAATGCTTCTGTTCGAATATCATATTCATAATTCATTTTCTTTCGTTTCGGCGATTTTTGTTTATTTTTGGGATTTTTTTTTTCGTTTTAACGAATTTTTTTGTGATTTATTTAGTTTTTGCGATCTTTTCCGTTTTTGGCGATTTTTTTTTGAATTTTAGTGATTTTTTAGTTTTAGCGTTTTTTTTTTGCGTTTCGGTGCTTTTTCCCTTCAAGCGATTTTTTCGTTTTGTAAAATTTTTTAGTTCTGCTTTCATTTTTATTTTTGCGTTTTTTTTGTGTTTTTAAAATCGGTCTTCGTTTTAGTAAACTTTTTTTGTTTGGCAGTTTTTTTTATTCTGGCGATTTTTTACTTATTGTGTTTTTCCCTTTAGGTTTTTTTTCTTTTAGATTTTTAGATTTATTTAATTTTGGTGATTTTTTTAGTTATGGCGGTTTCTTCGTTTTGGTGATTTTTTGTGTTTCGCGCTTTTTTGACTATGGAGATTTTTTAATGCTGTCTACAATTTTAGTTTTGATGGTTTTTTTCGTTGAGATGCTCTTTTCTTTTGGCGCTCTTTTTAATTTTTTGAGATTTTTTTCAGTTTTTGGGGTTATTACGTTTTGGTGCTTTTTTGTGTTAGCGCTTTTCTCATTCTGGTGTATATTTTATGTTGTCTGCTTACATAGTTTTAGTGTTTATTCGCTTAGCTGCTTTTTTGTTTTAACGATGTTTTTAATTTTTTGCGATTTTTTTTTTAGTTTTTAGCGATTTTTTTAAGTTTGATAACTCTTTTAGCTTTAGCGTTTTTTTCATTCTGGTGCCTATTTTCCTTTACCGTTTTTTTCATTCTGGCGATTTTTTAATGTTGTCTCCTTTTTTACTTTTGGTGTTTTTTCTTATCTAAGTAATTTTTTGTTTTGGCGATCTTGCGTTTTTACCGAATTCCCTAATAGTTGTGTAGCATTCGTTACTGTTGTCTTTAAAATACTGCACTAACTGTGAAAATCTCAAGAGTTTACCTCTTACGGTTCCCAAGACACAGCTCATGGACAAAATTACATTGTCGAAATTACATTACCTAACAGAATACCCTTTGAATTTTATATTGTTTAAGTTTCAGTACTTATTATTCTGTATAATAATGCACTAACTCTGAGTATGTAAGTGTTTATATATTACATCACCACGGAAATTCAAACTTTAAAGATTGGTATCACCCTTTCGCTATTTTCGTAATCTGTTATCAATTACGCAAATTTTGAGAGGACTTACGTTTAGAAAAATCAAAAACTAATTTTTTCGGGACACGCTATTGTACACATCTGTGAATAAACATGTTTTAAATGGTAAAAGTTTTAGCAAAATCAGCTGTATAATGTGAGCATAAACTCCTTAATAAGGAATCGGTTTGCCTATTCATTATATAGATAGATAAGCCTCGGTTGGCCAGCAGCTTATATTAGAAATTAAATATTATTAAAAAATCAAAATTTTCTTGCGATGAATTATTATTCGGCTAAAGCTGGTGGCATTTTAGTCAGAAGTAATTCGGTAGGACACAATATTCAAAAGATCAATAGAAAAATTATGTTCGTTAAGTTCTGCCGTCAGTGATTAAGAGTATTTCATATAATTCGTCACTGTTTAAGTAGCTTAGTAATATGTGAGTTTAAATCTAATTTAAACAAATCTTCGGAAAACAACGTTGTTGTGTTCTGTCGTGAATCTTGCAGTTAATTAACAGTCAATTTTCCGTTGATCGTTGCAATATGCAAAATATCTAATTTTTCTGGACAAAGTGTGACACATTTTATTATATGTATTAATAAACTCTATGGAATGTAAATTTGTCTGACGCTTCTTTAATTTTTTTATGTCTTTATTATTTTGCTCTACAAATATATGTTTATTTGAAAAAAAAACAGCTAACTTCGTTTCTATGTTAATAACTTAACCTTCAAACAAAGAAAACCCCAACATCACTTCAACCCTTTTTATTCAAACCAACGAAAATTGGAAACAATCTAAATCGAGCGACGAACCAAAGTAAGAAATGTTGCATTAAATCATTAAAGAACAAAAACAGAAGAAAACGTAGAGAAAACATTGCCGAAAATCTAAAATTTATGCCTGTCATTAAACAAATTGTGATAATAAATTACAGTAAATAATGTACTAGTTTTAAGCAGTCAAACTTTCCTTTTTACACAGCCGCATAGAAATTCTGTGAAATCTTTGATATAAAATTTTCAAAGTCAGTTAGTTAAAGGAAGAAATCAAAAAATTTATACGAAAGAAATAAAAAAGTGAAATCAACTGAATAAAAACAAAATGACACAAACAATTAAGAAGTCCATTAGCAATTAGAATGAGGTTGTTAAAAAAATCTTGCCATCACCAGCATTATGCATTATGCATCATCGGTATCATCTGCATCATTGTCTGCGCCTTCATGATGAAAGTAATACCATTGGAACTGGACAAAAGGTGGTAAATTAAGAGGTGTTTTTTTCGAGATTTTAGCAAAATATTTGCTGTTAGCAAAGCCATGTAAGAAAAGCTTATTATTTCAGACAATACTAGAGACAAGCTAAATGGTGTTCTACTTGTTCTCTACTTTTTAAGGTGGTCATAAGTTATTAAGAATATCAAATATTTTACCGAACTATTTGATAATAAAGAATGAAAGAATTATTACTTCTGCATATTCAATAGAAAAAACTCGGCAAGTATAAACTTAAGTTATTTTGTTAAAGCAGTTGCTGTTATTAAGATCTTCCACTGTGATCCGGCTGAGTTTCTTCGCCAATACATAGCTCAACGAATGTTTCCGATGGTTTAAATGAAAAATATTTTTACTAGGCAACAATATCAATGCAATCCAATGTGCTCTGTAATGAAATCGGAACATTTGTTCCAAAACTTTTATGTTTTTCCGAGCAACACGTTTTTCAGTGAACGTGCCAGTGAACGCCACTATGTACTACAGAGAAAATTCATAGCGGAACAGTTCGTATGTAGAATAAACCGATGATTTAAATGAAAAATATTTTTACTAGGCAACAATATCAATGCAATCGAATGTGCTCTGTAATGAAATCGGTACATTTGTTCCAAAACTCTTATATTTTTCCGAGCAACACGCTTTTCAGTGAACGTGCCAGTGAACGCCACTATGTACTACAGAGAAAATTCATAGCCGAACAGTTCGTATGTGGAATAAACTCTCTGCATAGGTGTAACAAAAATACTCTTAATGTCGGAATGTCAAAAACCACTACTGTCTCGATAGTCCTTCACATAACCAATTTGCCTAGTTGCGGCACAATGCATAAGTAGGGGCCATCTCCAATCTGACCAGTCCTCCTGCTTTTTAAAGGTTGTTTACGCTTAAAAATTTTGTTCTGCTTTTACTATAAAACCCCAAATTTTTTTAAGTTTTCAAATCACAAAATTGGGATAAAATTTTCTTAATAGATGTTATTCAAAAAGTGGAGTGTCTAGTCAGGTGGGTCATTCCTTAAGGACTGGTAAAAAAAGTACGATGTAATAATGTATTGATCTGAAAAGCAGAGTATGCTAAAAAAAATACAATAAAGAGAAATGATTGTATGTGGTTTTCAATATATTTGCAAACATTTTTGATTTCATTCGAAAATATAGAATTTATAATTACTTTTTAACATAAATTTTAAATAAAATAAGAACTATTTTTCGTTCTTTAACAAAGGTGCCCACCTACATGAAAATGACATTGACTGGTTAGTAGGTGTCCCACTAAAAAGCTGTAAAATACAAATTCAGCACCAACTATTTAGAGAAGCGCAAACCAGATGGACAAATGAAATCACTTGTGGGGTTTCCAGATCCATCTGGCCCCAGTATAACTTAGCAAGATCTGCAACCATACTGGGACTCCCCCGTCAACAGCTGCGTATACTCGTAGCGGTCGTAACAGGGCACTGTCTCATTGGTGTCCATGCCAGAAGATTAAATCTTCCTTTTAACGATTTCTGTAGAAGTTGTCAGAACGAGAAGGAGGAAGAAACTGTCAAGCACCTCCTCTGTCGATGTCCAGCACTATATAGAAATACGCCGTCATACTTGGGAAATCCGTCACTACCCGAACTAGCAGACCTGGGGGAATGCGACATAAGGGGAATAAATTCATTCATACGATACTCGGGTTGGTTTAACACCGACCCAACCTCTGGGATAGGAGGGGCACCACTCTGAATTTCGCTACTATCCATCCCAGGCATCACAAAGGGACCAAAGGACCCAAGTGGGCCGGTTGTTAGAAACCGGCAGCCTGTTCAACCTAACCTAACCTAACAAAGATTTTAATTCAATTATAGAAACGTAACTGTGAACTATAGCTTTCTCTCTTTCTATTACGATTTTAATTGACTTTCATTATTTTAATGAACATATAATACAAGAAAAGGTATAAAAATAATATGATCACCGCTGACAACAGCATTAGCAGGAATTAATTTTATATATTGGCAACATAAAATTAAAATAAAACTTTTTAAACTGAAAATAAAAGCTAAGAATAAAAAGTCTGCATATTAAATCAACTCTCTTCACTACATTTATTATACCTCAAAGAATCAAAAATAGCATCGGTACATCTAGAGCAATAAATGATTGCCGTACTTAAATTTTATGACGTTGATTGTCATGTTGAATGTCAGAAGGTGAATGAGCAGATAACCTTAACATTTTTAGTTCATTACATTTTGTGAACATTATAACTTTGTTTTCTTTCAACTCAAGTGGCGTAGAAATGCGTAACAGGAAGAAAGGTTCTAGTTTAAGTATAGAAATAAATTTATTTTGCTTGTAGCTGTGAATATTCATACCTACATAAAGGAAGTTGAAAAATTATTTCCGTTCCAGTTAATTGTGTTTTAAACTCATTCAATGCTAAGAAGCTAAAAGAGACACAAGAATTTCAAAGGGAAAGTAATTAAAACGTTTCGTTTTTCATATTAATGTGAAAGCTGTCAACAGGAGTTGAGTTACATCAGGTATAAAATAAGTTCCTTTAAGCATGTAACACACAAATGTTTAATTAAAATGTGACGTGTGATAATTATAAGAAAATAAGCCAATTGCTAGGCACTGACATAGCTAGGCCTTTCCGGGGGAGGGGAGCTAAGCCACCATTGAATCGGCTTAGCGCTCCCTAGAAATTCAATATATTAGACTAATTTTGATAATACAAGCGAACTGTAGTGACTAATGTGGGCTTTAACCTGGCCACTCCCAGAAAAATGTCTAGCTACGTCAATGTTGCTTGGTAAAATAATATGAAAAAGGTTTTACCTTAAGACCTTGGCTGATGTAGTTAGCGCGTTGACTACAGAACAAATTATGCCTATGAACGTGGGCTCGATGCCTGTGCCAGTCAAGTCAACAACATCATAAACTCTTCTGATATGCATTAAAGAAGTATTGTATTAATTGTTGCTGTTGTTTTTGTTAATTGTTGTTGTTATTTTTGTTAATTGTTGTTGTTGTTTTTGTTAATTGTTGATGGATTGTTTGAGTGACGAAAGCATAGCTTTAATCACTGAACAGTATCGGTAGCATTTGACATTGATCTATAGTAATGTACGTCTCAGCTGCATTCTTCGTCAGTATTGTACCAGAATCGTCGGCGAAGTAAAACAATTAATAAAATGGCTACACATACAGCTTAGGAAAGTTATTGCGTCTACCTAACAGCAGAGGGTCTGCAACACTGCTCTAAATGTAAGTCGCCGTCAGGACTTGCAATTTAGACCGGTCTTTTATTGAGTTTTAATTCATTTTATATTGCAATTTCAGTTAATTTTAATTACAGAATATTTTGAGTGTATGTAATAAGTTAATTTTCAAGTAAAATGTTCTTAATGTGGATACAAGACCATATCTTTAGTGTTCACATGAAGTAGCAGGAGTTCCTTTCAGTATATTGTAAGAACGAGAGCTGCAAAATAGCCCGTCCAAAAACGAATTGGAACATTGTGAGTTTGTCGGGTTCTTATGGAAGGTCTTCTGTCACTTTTTTACCAACAACCTTTTATCATAAAGTGCATATCATATTTGGTTATGAAAGGACTTTCTTCGTTTGGTTATGAAACGACTCTCTCTGACTTGCAAGAACATATTTAAAATACTATTTGGGACATAATCTGCCTCACGAGCGATCATCACTAGGCCCAGCATATTTTGGGAAACATTACAAAGTACTACAGAGTTTCGTAATGATGGTAAATTATAAAAGATTATAAAAATATGTTGAAAATCAATTATACGTGTCTAGGTGATTTGCTGTAGTACGGAAGAGTTTCGATAAATTCGATTTTTAAGTTTTAGATTTTTAAGAGTAATATCTTGGAAACTACAGCAGAGAAACAGTTGAAATTTTCACATACTGAGTAGACGATGAACAATCATCTCTAGACGCCGAAAAGATTATGGGCGTTCTCAGAAAATAAATTTATTTTTAGTCTGAGAAGAGTTATATAAACAGAAACGAGATCATATAAGGTGAGTTGCTGTACTACACTTGTCTACCCAGCAAAAACTCTTCTTACTTGCAGGCAAAAAAGTATATGAGGATTTAAGTCGTAACTACTTACAATTTGACTCGATATGTACTTATTTTTGTTTGAGAAGTCCAAAATATAAGGAGTACCCCTTACAAATGTATTTACATTGTCACAGCAATTAACTAGTTATTCTTTGGCTTACTTGAAGCTGTAAAATAAGTAGTGAAATAAACAAATTAAAATTAAAAACAAAATTTATACACATTATATTTTATGTATATTTATTAAATTATTTATATCTTTAACTTATTTGGGATACAAACTTGTGCTCGCTTTAGTTAAAGTTCTTGAAGACAAGAAATTTAACCACTCAGCTATTGTTGACTTATAAGTTAAACCGACAAAACTAAGTTTTCATATACAAACACATGTTAACTTAAAGAGTGGTTGTCTACCTATTTTAACTATTTTCAAATTATGAGAAAAATACGTATTAATTTGATTAAAAACTAAGTAGCATTTCTAATTTGAAGCATAGTAATAAGATAAATAAGTGCCACTCATTACTTTTTAGCTCATTCAAAAACTACTACCGATTACAAAAATTACAAAACTTTTTGCTGAGTAGGTGCTAATTCAGCGATGAAAAGTGTCAAAGGAATGAAAAGATGCTGGTAGAAAGCACCTAAATAGTTTAGCTTAATTTTCTGGCTTTAAATTACATATTTTAGCTTTTTTTTAGCTCTATTTGAAGCATGATCTAGATTTACATTATTTCAAAATGTGGTCACACTGTTTTTATATCACTATCTCCGTGAAGTACCTTCTTATTTAATAACAATTAAATAATAAAGAAAACATTAAGTTTTTAATGACAAATATTTAGAATTTTTTAAGCATTTATTTTTGTGCGATATAACCTTTTAAAAATACCGATTAAGCTTATATTTTCCAGCTTTTGGAAACACTGCTTGTAATTGTAGGACATCGTAAATTAAGGAGCACCAATCACAGAGATCCTGTACATATAGTCAGTGTTTTCCCTTTTGCGTCATTCATTGATGAAAATATAATTTTTATGGTTGAAGAAGCGCTACCGCAAATTTGATGATGCAGCCACAAAACAAAGAAAACTTGAATAAATTTAAACGATAACTTTTCCAAACTTTTATTAAAATTATTCAACTCACAAACCATTTGCTTTTTATTATTTCAGCGCCATTTAATTTCTTAAGAAAACAAATCTTTTCTCCCTTATACATGACTTGGAATTAATTCTGGAAAATGCATTTAAGCAGTTTCCATGTTTTAAAAATCCCTCCTAAGAATGTTTAAAAATCACACAAAATTTATGAACATGACATGTTTGTGCCATGCCCGCAAGGCTTAACTTTCGTTTTTATTTCGTTATTTTGTTGGCAAAATGTCAGAATATTTATGCGTCTAGCCACATAAAAATGGCAAACAATACTTGTCATGTTACTCTTTCCATATGCGTTACTACGTCATACCCATACAAGTGTGCGGGGGAATTATAACAACTGGAATATTAAAAATGTTTGACATGTTTTTTTCTGTCTTATATATATTTTTAACTAAATAACTAAAATTGCTTGTAGAAAATCCACTACATGTGTGTGCATTTAAAAACCAAGAAAGGAAGATATAATAAAACAAGTTATTATTGTTGAGGCACGTTCTTTTTGCCGGCATTGTTAGAAGTTTAACCCTTTATGTATCCAAAACAGCTGTAAAAATAAGTTCATTGATAAACTTTTATTATCACGTGGTAAATTTAAGACTTTTTTTTAGTTTGTAGATCACAAAACTAAGTCAATTTATTTAGTAATTTGAAATGTTCAGTCCACTATGTCTAAAGTTTAATACACAACAAAAATATTTTCTATAATATATCCATAAAATCAGACCATTTGCTCTAAATTATTATAAGCGACACATTTTAAATTGTAAAAAAGAGTTTTCTATGATTTTTAAATATGTCCAATAACTTATCGTTCAAGTTTCTTCAGAAAAAAACAATAAAACATTTTCAATTTGAAAATATTAGTTTAAGTATATAGCAGAACAAAAAAAATAAAAATAACATGGCTCTACCAAGTGATTCCGTGAGAGAGTAAACAAATATAATTGTATCGATGTTTTGAAATATTATCCGTGAGATCTTATGGGGAGTTAAAGTCCCTCCACTTTTGGACATTGCTATAGTGCATTGTATATGGGATCTAAGCACTATTTGCGGAAAAAAATTTTACTGACTCAGGCAAAATGTTTGTTTGATATATTACAAATAAATCCATTTAGTATTTTTGTTTGATTCCGTAAACTATTTTGCTTAAAACTTGTAAGTATTTTCAGACAAATTGTTTTATAAATTCAGACAAAAATATTGTTTGATATATTACAGAAAACCTAATAAATATTTTTGTTTGATTCAGTAGATTATTTTGTTTAGAATTGGTAAATATTTTTACACAAATTGTCTTATAGATTTGAACAATATTTTACTCAAAAACCCGGGTTTTTTTCTGTGAAATTATTGAGACATTTTTGCCTGTGCTTACAAATTTGATTATAGGTCCGTTTCCAGACAATATATTTACTAATTCATTGGATTTCTTTATTGAAAATGAAATTTTATTTTTTCTCTGTGATGTCGCAAATTAATGGGTTAAATATTTTATTGTATAAAAACAAGTCAAACGATTTAAACTTTATTGTTTTCACATTCGTATAACTTCCTTATGTGCATGAGTATGTGCATGTGTGAGTGTACAATTGTTGTTGAAAGTGTGACTTTTTTTTTGTATTTTTATATGCAAGTGGTAAATGTTTATTGTTTGCGTTTTATTGAGCGAAGATTTTTGTGGTTTTAACTTAAAAATCATAAGCACGTCTACTATTTATAGAAAATGTATATATCAGACAAAAGCCTGTGGTCAGATAGAAAAGTACGTAATTTTAAGTGGTAAATTAATATGATAATTAAATAGTCGTTTATAGAAAATTCATAACGCCATCAGTTTCTTTAACACAAAAATTTAAGTATTAAAGTTTATTAAATTTTAGATCGTAAAAAGTGTTAGACAGTAGGCTTACTTCCTTATACCTATAGTACAATAGATATGAAGATATTTGTTCCAATAGCGGTTCTTATTGCGGCATTCAGGGACAATAGTTGCCACTTGGATTTTCTGATAGACTTAACTATTGTTAACTCAAAAACACAACGGCAGACACCTACAGCGGTTCCAAGATCATGATAGACAAGAGTTACTTAATATCTGGTATACTGTATCAGTGATAATCTGCAAACTTTGTGCAAATTAGTTGATAGTCAGTGTGAGATAGTGGCAAAATAGAGTAGGGCTACCTTCCATACAAAGTAATAGCTAACCATTGTATATCTTAGGAACTGTATTACCAACAATCGCGAAAACGCTGAATGCACAAACATTTAAACAAAATCGAAAAATATAATTTTATTTCAAGGTTAATTGAATCAGGTGAAAAAACTATAATATGAATTGTACGTTCTCATATTTCTATTAGTTATATTGGTAAAAAAAACAAAATGTACACTTAACATGAGAATCACCCATTTCCTAAATCTTTATTTCTTGAGAAAATCGCGAATAAAGAAATAACTCGGTTTGCATGATTTGAACTTAAATAGAATTTCAAAAAAAAAAAAAAAAATAAACTGACTACTATTGCACGCTTGAATAAAGAAATATTAAATTTTTATTAAAAAAACTGAAAACCAGACTGAAGTAAATATAAAAACCATTAAATTTAAATAAAAAAGCCATAAATTCTATAAATTAAAAATTAATGTATATCTATTAGAATTTTCTAAACAAAAGGGAAATTCTACAAAAGCAATTCTTTTCAAATACTTTTTTTTTGCAGCATTAGAGTTGTGCTTATAAATCAAACGTTTTATTTTCTGTTTAATTATTCTAAAGTTTTTTTTTGCTTGCTTGCCTTTTTTCTCTCTTTTTCTGGTACACTCTCCAGCTTCTCCTGGAAATAATTGAAGTGTTATTATACTCATAAATGTTTTAATAATATCACAAATACTAAAAATACATTACAGAAATGGGGTTCGTATTTCGTTTTAAATAGAGATGAACCAGTGGGGGTTTTGTAGCTCACATTACAAATATTAATTTTTTAACTCTTTTATGTCAGTCCTCCCGCCTTATTCCATAACTCGCTAAAGCTAAAGCTAAATCTCGATCGCTAAAATGCTGATCAAATACAAAATTAAAAATTTTTGGCGATGACATAAAATACTAAAATTTCGGTGGATTAAATTTTTAAGACATTCCATAATTTAGCAATATACGTTGCAAAATTGTATTCGTAGGCGAAAATTGATAAATCGACATTATAGATTTTTAGCGATAGAGATTTAGCTTTAGTGAGTCACAGAATAGGAGGGCTGTTCTCATACTCTAAATTAAATTATAGGTATGTGATGGAAATCGATTTTGAAAACGAGGCACTTTTAGAAGTCGCTTTTAATACACTTTTCATAAAATTTTCATAATTTTTTGTAATCAAATTCTCTTTAATAAAAAACTATTCGTATAATGTTTGTGGTAAAATTCTTTCTGATAAGGAAATGTTATTTAAAAATACCTTTTCTTCTTTTGCGGAATCGATTTCCATCACATACCTGACATTGGTCTATTAGACCCACAACAGGTACTAACAAAAAAATATATATAAAGCCACACTGTGTGCGGCTCCTATTGCCAATAGATATATGTAAAAATCAATGAGAAGGACCTAATGTTTAAGAAACTCATACTTTTGACCACTCTTTTAAATGACACGGTGACCTACCTACACGTTGTCAAATTTGACTACCTCGGGCATTAACTTTGTTGGTTTCATAATTAAAAATTACTATGGATGCTTTTAATTAATTACAGAATTTTAGCGGTGCTTCATATATCTGATCTAGAGTTTTGTACAGAGTCTGTTCTACTCTATTGGTCCGAATTAAATTCATGGATAATTTTTTATATAATCGCTCACGATATATTATTTTTATACCCACACCCTCACAACAAGCGCTCAACTCTAGTGTAAAAGAATATCAACTACAAATTTAAGGAACACGTTAACAATAAAACTAATACCTACAAACATACTCACAATCACATTCGGGAGGTTATAATGTGTTGAACGTGTCTCAAATAAGTAGGTGTTAGATTGTCTCCAAAGAATACCGTATAAAAAAAGTTCAAAAGGACCTGTTCTCATGTAAAGGTTTGTTTTTTTCGTATTTTATATTTATTGTCGTAAACGAGCAAAGAGTTAAGATAAGATTTCTTTAAGAGTTCAGTCACGTTTCTACCATGACACGTTAGTTAAGTATAAAATCATACATACAAATAGATAAACAGACAAAGACTGTAACTAAAGGACATGTGTATGAATATTGGTAAAGATGGTGGAGAGGAAAGGCAAGTTTTCAAGAATAGAGTGTTTGTGGCCAAAATAAATATGACATTATTAACATGCTGATAACATTTTATCTATATACGAAACAATATACAATAATAAAATGCAATGTTTTGTGTATGCGTTTTGGTGACCGAAGAGGAAGTGTAAAGGATAAAAATGTAATCAAATTAAGAAATTTGAGGGTGAAGTTTAAGATCCTGCAAGGTTGTTGAACTTGTTTTACAACAGTGTTTTAAATATATAAAGTTCTGTTATATGTCCTAATGAAAGTTATTTTTATGGAAATCAATGGAACTTATATTGAAATGGACAGCAGCAATACTTCCGCTTACATACAACGTTAGCCTTTTTTTTCTTATATACATATTATTTGAAATTTCATATAAAATTACTTTTTATTAAGAATTTACACTGTAGCCAATTAAGGAATCTCTTGATTTCTGAAATTTCTTGAAAATAAATAACGTTTAATTTCAAATAATATTATTTGTCTTGATTTCGGTGTAATTAACTTGAAATTAAATTACGCATCTCTATTTTTGTTTAAACTCTGCAGGTACAATTTTCCTGGGGTACTCGTCTCATGACTAGCGTGTATTGATAAATCTGAAAAAAGGAATATATGATTTTTTTTATCGAAATGTTGATTGTTTGTTCTGTCAATCGAAAGAAGCAATCAATACAATCAACATGTACTATATGTATTTTTTCGAAAAACTAATATTTAACGAAACAGGATGACAAATTTGGCTTTTTACTATGGAAGGAAAACTAAGTTGCTATGTTGTTCCAAGTGCATCACTGAACTAGTGCTCTAGTTTCAAAAGTTCCGTTCTATGACTGTCAACACACAAAAAACTAAATTTTATTTTCTGTATAGGAATTCAATGAAACAGTAAATATTTTGTCTAGGAACGCACCTACAAACAAATTTGTAAATATAGACAAAAATATCTCAAAAATTTCATTGAAAAAAATTTGTTTTTTTTCAGTGAACAAATTGTTTAAATCTATAAAACCATTTTTCTAAAAATATTTACAAATTGTGAACAAAACAATTTACTAAATCAAACAAAAACATTTACTAGATTTTCTGAAAAATATCAAACAATATTTTTGTCTGAATTTATAAAACAGTTAGTTTAAAAATACCAGCAAATACTAAACAAATAGTTTTTTTTTAATATATCAATCAACATTTTTGTCTGGGTCTTCATCATCATCACCATCATCATCATGCATTAAGAATGAATGAGAATTAACGCACCGACATTAACGAATTGATTCAGTCAAAAATCTTCAGTAAACAAACTTGGTACAATCGCATTCCTTTTGCTATCATTGTTGTTGTTATTTGAGTGTATATCGTCATCGGGGTTGTTTTTTTTACAGCACAGCTTTTCTTGTTGTTGTTGGTGTTTGCGATCTAAATAAAAGTCAAACAAACATTTCATAGATTATGGGCAGAACATTTACTAAAAATTAAATATATTTTTAGACAAACTTTTGTTTGAAAATTGTTTGGTGATAATTTTTTCTGTGTAGATATTATAAAGTGGAAAAATCGCATCGATGTTGCTGCGGGCTTGTCTTTTATGAGAGCTTTCATATTTTGAAGTTCGTATTGTTTATCATTATTATTGGTACTGGGTCGTATGATTAATAAATAATCAAGTATAAAACATACGCAGCTGTGATACCAAAGCACTGTCAGTTATGATTGCTAAGAAAAGTGCGAACTTCAATCTGTCATAACCAGGGTTGTCAAATTTGTTCGGACCTATTTCGCCAAATTGGTTTTAAAAATCGCCAAAAGTCGCTAAAATTAATTTTATATACGTTTTCTGATAGTTTATTTGTATGTCGTAAATATTGTATATCGTAAATATCTTCATTACTATCATTGGGAAAATTCTCAAGAAAATATTTCTACAAAATGTTTATAGTGTTGTTTTACATAAAAGTGGTTATACCTAAAACCTATGTCGAGTTAGTATGAATATGTGCAAAAGGGGAAAATAAGTCCCAGATGTAAACTTTCAAAACACCGATACACGTATAAACTTTTTTGGTACCCTCTATCAGAATCAGTCGTCAGAACCTTGTAGTGAAAAAAAATTTATTTTATTTTACTTTGTAGAAATGAATTGCCATGCCAGTACTTTCACGCCACTTACTGTTATTGTATACGGGGCCTTAAAGACGGCTAACTTTAAAATTATTTAAATAGATTTTTCACAAAATTAACGAGTCTTTCTCAAGTTATTATGAAATCTGTGGTTCAGCTTCTTCAAACCAAATTTTTTTACAAAAATCAGGTAATTTCACTTTAATGTGAACAAAATCAGTGTATATTCATCGATTTTTTTGTAAAAACACTTATTTCATTTGTGGTGTATGAGCCATTCTACGTAAAATAGCCGTACGGAAGGAAAAAATATTATTATTATTTTTGATAGAAATCACTTAATTGATGTCGATAAACGAATGGCAATTATAGACAAATAAATCAAATACAATTATAATAATTTTTTTTAATTGACACACTTTTAATATTTTAAACACTCTGCTCTCCTTCTTTATATGTTTAATATTTTTAAAATTTTCTTCTATTCCCCTTCTCATTAATAATAGAAACCCTTATTTTTGAAAAGAATAAACTTTTTTGCTTTTTATTGAGGTTAAAAAACTCGGCTAGAGTATTCTGCTGCTTATAATAGCATGGCTTGCAAATAATTTAATGTCTTATTATTTTCTTATGAGTTTTTCTTTATATTATTTATATGAATGAAATCATAAAAAATATTTATTTCTTTGAATTTTTCACTTCTTCGTATTTGATGTCGGTCACACCCGTCGGTCACACCCGTGGTCACAACCGTCGGTCTCACCCGTCTTATATTAAAAATTGCTTTTTTTTTTTTAGAAAAAAAATTTTTTCAAACAGCAAATAAATAATAGAATTAAAAACATTGTGATTAAAATCGCTGATTAAATTCTTTAAAACTAAGACTTGCAAGGTCACACCCGTTATTCAACTACTTTAAGCTCCTTGCGAGTCACTGCCTTTTTTAATAACAAATTTTATATTCTTTATTTATGACAAAAAAAATTTGTGTAAAATTGTCACACCCGTCTAAATGAAATTACCCTTATATGACTTTATGATCTGTTAATAAAAAAGGTAAGTTTTTACAATATTCGAATTTTTATAAAATTGTAACAAATAAAAATTGTTAAATTTTGCATAAAATAAAAATAAAATTCATCATTGCCGTCTGAATAATTCAGAAACCATTGCGAATATAAAATATAGTAGTACAAATGCTTAAATTAAAGGTAATATAATTTCAAGCTGTTTAGTGTTTTTGTAATAAAATTGAACAAGCCGTTCCCAAGTTATGATGAAATTGTTAGAACAGCCTCTTGAAAAATACCAAATTTTAGAAAATAAAAATTTATCCATAGAATTTTAAATGTCGCCAGTTTTTTTAGTTAAGGGCCACGACACATCAAAAAATGGGATATGGATGCCCTTGCAGGGCATCTCTGGAGCTTCCGGCTAAGTTTAAGCTCAACGCGCTGCAACATTTTTTTTAATTTTGACCACGTTATCTTCCGAGCCACTTAGCTGATTAAGATCAAATTTGCGATATTTGGCGTAGTTTTTCAAGTCCAAAAAAGAAAATCAATCCTTAAAATCGTGTTGGCAAGAACTTTTAGAATTGTTAAAATAAAACGCTTCTTCGAACCATTCTACCGATTTTAATCAAATTTGCAGCTGTCGATGTTGTTTTATGAGCTTAAGACCTATTTAGATTTCAGATTCGATCAGTTTAGTAGTTTAGAATTAATTTTAAAAAAGTTTTTGCGCATATATTATTTTCGAAAATTCTCAAAATCTACTGAGCCGAATTGGCTCGATGTACCGCGAAATCTAAGTGAGCCTATAGTCTTTGGAACTTCGAAAATTTTGTTCCGATCAGTTAACCTTTCTAGCTCACGTATACGGTCTGTGAGACCGACGTATAGTACTTTAATTTTTTACTTATGAACGAAGAACGCGAAAGTATTGTAATTTCTGTTAGCTTCATCATTCTCAATAGACTTCAATTTAGTGCCTGTACAAAGTTTGGGCCAATAAAACCGGTGTATGTACGTAGTGATGATTGGTCTGCGAGACCGACGTGAGTATTGTTGTAAAAGTTTTTCATAAGTTATATTTTGCACATATATTTTAATTGTGTGCTATTTTTAGATTTATTTTACATTTTTTTAATTTCCTGTGTGTTTTTCTTGGAATTATTGTATTTTGGTTTGCTTAGTTCTAATAGAAATATATTTTTTTGATGTTTTTTATCGCTTAGCAATTTAACTATATATTACAAGGACAGCCGTGAAAGACTAATTACTAAAAACATAAATTTCTAAAACTAAATGATGTTCTATTAAAGTTTTTTTAAACTAATGTAAGCTTTGTAGGCTCTACAAACATCGGTCTGACAGACCAGGAGCGAGTATACGTGTTTCATATTTTGACGTGAGTATAGGAAGGTTAAGCCATTCTTAAGTCATGAGACGTTTATATACATAAATACAGACACTCACACACACATCCATTCATCCATGCGGAAATCAGCATAAAATTAGTCAGAATAGATTCCTATGACCTCAAAACGCCGAGATCTGATTAAAACTTGATTTTCGAAAATCGGGATGAAATCAGTAACTTTCTGTCTTTGCTTCTTGGCATTTTTCTTGTAACATCCAAATGATGCACAGAAAAGAATTTATTAAATACTTCAAATCCGGGGAGTTTACAAAACCACACTCGGTTGAACATTTTGGAAATTCTCTGGAAATCTCATTAGCATTTTTGCTATTTTCGAAAGGCACAACATGCCAACATTTTTTCATATACAAATTAAAACTATATCGGTGGCTCTTTAGATACTTTTATTGCTTTAAAACCATTCATACTTGCAAGACTTTAACCAAAAAATAAATTATATTCTCGAAAAGTTTTAAATCGTAGCGACAATAAAAAATAAATTGCCAGCAAAGAAAGCATTTAGTTTTAAAGCATTAAGATACAGATTTTATAATAAAAATAAATAAACGTCTGCAGGCATGAGAGTCTCTCAGTGTATAAAAACGTTGGCCTTTTTAACATTCATTGGCAATAACTGTGACAAATTATCTTGTTGATAAACACTTAAAACGGAAGTCACGCTGCTCCTCCACACACAAACACACACACACACATACACAAAAAAAAAAAGAGGGGGAAATAAAAGATTTTTATATCGTAT